>OY720594.1:10000-1260000 GCA_963151315.1 Nymphalis c-album | reverse complement strand
AGTCTGTTTGTACGTTTAAGTTACAACTTAAGTATAAACAAAATAACTTGTAACTTATTTTTTTTATTTTATCATCTCATCTGATCTTAAAAAAAGAGTATTTTTAAATAAATAATATTTACGTAATCGACACCATATTTTTAGACAAGACGGCCAATTCAATACAAACTATTAAATTTTATATAGTCCCAGCTTCGCGTAGAATTAATAATGGTCTACATAAACGTTTGTATCGCAATACATAATAATAACTAGTTTTGTTAACGCTATGCACGTGGGTAAAACTTACTGTTGGCATTACATTTTCTGCATATTTAAGAATCATCTTCTTCATATTTCAGCCAATTTGCTCAAATACTTTTAATGAATTACATAATATATACTTGGACCTTCCTCTGGGACATTTACAGGCCGTTGGACTTGATTATGTGTAACTATACGAGTATGTACACAATATATTAATGTATATAATGTATGTATATAATATAATATATTAATGTATATTGAATTATAATGGCACGCAAGGCGTGCTGTCACACACTTGTTAAAGTCAGTCTTAAAATAAATAATATTTTATATAAAGGATGAACAACGCTACGAAGAACGTCAAAAATGAAGTTGATTTTCAAGTTGAAGCAGGCTCAGCTTTCATATTGTAGATTGTTATTTTATGTTATATATTGTACGGATTTTGTTTATTTGAAAAATTGATTCTGCTTCAAAGCAGCCTTGAGTCTGTATGTCCGTCTGTCACGGCTTATTTACTTGAAAACGGTGAAAACAATTGTGTACTTTCACATAATTTGTTCACCCAGTCAGCCATTATATATATATAACTATACATAACAGCCCGCAGACACGATGGTCCTGGGTTCAAATCCCAGGTCAGGCCAAGATAATGTTATTGAGATTTTCAGTCGAAAACGGAACTTGGAAGTGTGTACACGTGTGCCTCGGAAAGCACGTAAAGCTGTTGAACCTGCGTCTGAACTCATTCAACCTGTCGGATGGCCGTCCCATTGGGTTATGAGATATAGGAAATAGAGAGTGCACCTGTACTTGTGCACTATAATATCTCCTGCGCAGTTGCCTAATCTCTCTTGAGAATGGCCGCCGCGGCCGAAATCGGTCTGCAGGACCACATATAAATAAAATATTTTTTTTGTAATTGAGTTTGAAGGGAAAATTAGAAAAACTTATGGTGAGGCTTATTAAATGAATAGGCTTCAGTTTAAATATTTAAATCGAAAAAAATGGGCTGTAAGCCGGCGTATATACATAACTACATATAATATATATTTATTCACTTTATTGTTAAGTTAGCAACGTAAAAAGATGTTATCTAAATTAAATTATTTGAACATTATCAAAAATGTATAATGTTTTAACCATTAAATAATAAAATAGTAATTTAATAATAATACATCGCTTCATGTTTCTCCAATGCTGACAAGCGCTGCATAATAAACTTTGCTTTAGCAGTCAATATGAATTTACCGAACACCCAATACCAAATTACATCAACAAGAGGAAATTTTATCCAAGCGAGCTTCCGTCTTATGTCAAAATGTATAAGGAACATTATAGCATGCAACGATAAAGTGATGTCGCAAACAAAGCATAGTACTTAAGAGCGCGCTCGCGCAAAATTGCAGGGAACAGCTTGTGGTACAAGTCACAAGCAAACACAAGTTCCTTTCTATAGAAAACAATTTCTTTTATTCAACAAGATTAACGAGATTAGCAACATTTATTTATAGGACGGGTGTGAAAGGCGAGCCAGTGTAATTACAGACACAAAAATGAATAATTTCAATAGAGATTTTTGAAGCGACGTGTAGCAGGATATTATACAACAAAGCGGTGGTTTTCTGATCATGTTCTCCGTCATCGCTAAGAATGACACAAATATTAAACATCGGATGAATATTAGCCATAAATGCTATAAGGCTACTTGTTATTGCAAATTCAGTTCACCGGTTGAAACAGTTAAAGCTTCTTTTGAATTTACAATATTATACCCTAATCCAAGGCCAAAAAAAAAAACAAAAATTACATATATTATTAAACCGTTTAACCCGCTCCTAGCTTGTAGCTTACACCAAAGTAAAAATAGATAGAATTCAAACACATACATTCTGGTTTCTGAATTCAACATCCATGAATAAGCGGTCATGGAAAAACGAGTGCTCTTCAGTTCATTATTACATTATCCTGATTTTTATATTTAGTTTCGAAAGCCTTACTTAAGATACTTTTATTAAACTAGCTGATACCCGCGACTTCATCCGCGTTGTTTGATATATTAATAAAGTTTTCTTATGTACGAATGAAAAAACATGAAAAAGATCGCAAGCAAAAATATACAAATCGTTGTTTCTTGAAACTTTAATAACTTTTTATTAAATTAAGATATCGAATTTTTTTTTGATAAGGGCCAAGTGTCTAAGAAATAAAATTTATAAAATTTCATTGAAATCTATCAAGTAGTTTTTCCGTGATGCGCGCACAACTGCAGACGTCTATCTTTTTATTTATATAGATTGTCATAACAGAGTATTCACCTTGTATGTGAAACCTTCAAAGGACGTTTAATAAATTAAACATAGATTCACAAACGAAATGTGAAGAGCTACGTGTACTATGTGACGATAGCAGAGATATTATAACGCAGACACAAGCTGTCATATTGTAAAATCTAATATTTGAGAGTGCTTTTTTTCATAATACTTTCACAAAGTTTTTTTTTTATGAACACGCTCGAAAAATTCGCATGATTTCGTTTTATTTAAACAAATTTATGGAGTTATATAGTTTTGTGTAACGTGCAATAACTTTTTTTATATAAATATATATACTAGTGTAATAGGGGTTGTTATTTGTTGCAACTTATCTCTAACTTCACGTCGATTTTGGTAGATTGTTTTTTGGTTTGATAGATATTATACTTGAGGTAGTTTATGTTCATATTATCACGCGGTGGTATGACTTTGCTCCCATTGAGGTACCACCCACTAATTACATATTCTCCATTAAATAACAATACAGTTCCGGTTGGGAGGTAGAGTGAGCCAATGTGAAATTACCAAAAATCCTCGGTGGTAGAGCTTTATGCAAGCTCGTCTGGGTGGGTACCACGCACTCATCAGATATATTATAAGAAAACAGCGATTCTTGAGGTATTTCACACATTTATGTCATAAATAAGATCTGTTAACCTCTTTCTGTTATAGCCGCTAAAAGCATATGTTTTTGTGTTTGCTACGAAACAGTTTTTTATGTATTTTGATTTAATTCTCATTGAATTGATTTGTGTTAAATTTTGGGGGAAATGATGAAACGTCTATTATAAATTTAAAAATATAATTGAATGCTTTATGTGCTGACCCAGACATGGATTTTTAACACCGATTTTCAAACGTCACCTGCTGATTCTTGACGAAAAAACTCAATAATTCCCTAATATACAGTCAAGTCAATCAACTTTAATAATATGTATCATATTATGTTTGAGGAATTAAATAAGTATACACAGTGAATACCAATTAATTTTCTAGTTATATTCTGAAATATCTAAATTATACCCTTGATAAAATAAGTTATACAAACTTTTACTTCATTCAATGTAATAATATCATTTTACCAAAGTAAACCAACCTCTTAGAAGATGCTTGTGTTGAATACAATATACGTAGCATCTCATACATATGTTATTTACCTTCCTTTTATCTAGATATCAGGTTCAAGAGCCAGTGAAGTTGTTCCCTGGAGGTTTCAATTCAATTCCATCTGAAGGATATGTTGGTAGAAGATTGTATGGGTTATGATAAATTCTTTATAAACTAAAAACATAAAAATAACCTAAGATTAATGTTAGATTATGTTTCATGGATGTTTTTAAAAACTAGTAAAGTAATGTATTATTTGTAAACATTGTATATACTGAGGTGTGAGGCTAATCCTTAATAAATAGCTATTTATATATAAGTATAGATATATTATTATCTATTTTACCGCAAAATATCAATTGCATTCTTGCCTAAGGTAAGAGAGCCAGTGTAACAGATATCCCAGTCTAGCGTCACTGAGTTATTATATTTTGCTTTATTTTATTTTATTATTATAAAAAAATAAAATTGGTTGCCTGTAAAGTCGGTATACGGGCGAAAGTTTTACGTGACAACGACTTTGAGTGGTAAAATAATTTTAATGTGAATATTCATTCGTATAGTAGGAAGAAGGATGAAATAATAGTAACAATTTAAAACATTTATTTATACAAAGAATTATATTTAAAACATTAATTTATACAAAGAATCTCGCACTGAATTTCATATTAACAAAATTTTATTTTTACCTTTACACATACATACGTATTTATATACAAATATACATACAATAACTTGCAATACATTTGCGTACAATGAAACAGCGTTTACTACAACTTAACTTGTTCCTATCTGAGTGATTTTGTTGAGGATAGGGCGATGATTCACTTTTTATGTCTGTCTCTCTCGCTCTTAGGCGGGCTAACCATGCCCGAGTGGAAGGGACGCGTGCCTCTCACACGCTCTCATTGTGAGCGCATAACGTGAGCGGAGCGTAACGCAGTTTCTTGAAGTGTCACCCGGCAAACCAATTTATAAGACGTTGTCACGTCAAAATAAATATTTATTTAACGTCGTTAAAAGAGAACATCGTAAGCAAAACTTCTCGTGTATATCGGAAGAAAATCTAACAAATTTGTATCAAGCTACCGGCATTGGAGTACTACGGTGGAGTTAGCCAAATCTTCTCTTCGTGAGGAGATAATACTGAGACTCTTCGACAAAAAACCAATAACTTATTTACTGGCAACACCTGAGATTTGAACCCACTTACTACACCATCAAGACAGTCAGAGCTGGTTAAACTATATATATATATATATATATATATATATATATATATATATAGTTTAACATATATATTTATATATATATATATATATAGTTTAATATATATATATATATAGGAAGGCGGATGAGCATATGGGCCACCTGATGGGAAGTGGTCACCAACGCCCATAGACAATGGCATTGTAAGAGATGTTAACCATCGCTTACATCGCCAATGCACCACCAACCTTGGGAACTAAGATGTTATGTCCCTTGTGCCTTCAAACCGGAACACAATAGTACAAAGTACTGCTGTTTTGTGGTAGAATATCTGATGAGAGGGTGGTACCTACCCAGACGAGCCTGCACAAAGCTCTACCACCAAGTAATAATAAATGAAGACGTATTCGTCTAAGTATATATATGGTATATATGACGATTATGTTTTCATGGATAAAGTATATGATACATTTGATAAATACGTAAAGCAAAATGTAATCACAGCCGTTACTTACAACAAATGTAATATCCGAAATAAAACAGCATTCGTCGCAACAATCAGCGCGAATAGATTGAGGAAATCAGATCATCCGCCCGGCAGTGTGATGTGATCGTTGATAGCGCGTTTCGGCTGATTGACGTGGGTATATAATATCCTCTTATAAACTATACTATAAGTAATGACTTATATATCAAATAAAATCGGTGCTCAGATGATGTTATATATTAAAACGATTAAACAAATAATATAATATTATAAACCATTTTTAAAAACAAGCTTCTTTTTATTCCATGTTGAACAAATATATTGTATTTCACTTCAATTATTTAGAGGAAACTTATTTAAAATTCAATTAAATAAAACTATTAACAATAAAAAGCTCAACAAATCAAAGTATTTATAAATGTAGGTAGAATTATTTAATCTTTTATAATTTTCAAATTTCGAACGAAATCGTCAAAATCCGAATTGAAAATAGAATCATCTAAAAAAAATGTACAATCGACGTTACTCGTCCAACTCTTGGTGATCGTCAAAGAGATAATGAAACAAAGAGAGAAGCGGCTGACGACAAAAAGGAAATAAATTAATAAAGACATCCACTAGCCCCGGTTTTAATTAATTAAGAAGTAACGAGTGTTGCTATACCAATTCATTATTTCTTTCAAAAGCGGTCTTCAAGTTAATTAACGTCACCTTTCATGAGAATGTCTAAGAATCATCAATGATATTCTTTGCTCTTTCAATTTTTCTTCATAAGGAAGCAATTTACGTGAACGATTTGTTTAATTAACCTTACTAAACATAAAAATTAAAATCGACTAAATTTTTTTTATATATGTCTAAAATAATATATAGTATAAAATATTGACAAATATACTAAAAAAGTAACAGCCTGTGAATGTCCCACTGCTGGGCTGCCTCTTCTCCTCTTTGTGAGGAGAGGGTTTTTTTGGAGCTTATTCTACCAAGCTGCTCCAATGCGGGTTTGTGGAATACACATGTGACAGAATTTCAATGAAATTTGGCATATGCAGGTTTCCTCACGATGTTTTCCTTCACCGTCAAGCACGAGATGAATTATAATCACAAATTAAGCACATGAAATTCAGTGGTGCTTGTCCGGGTTTGAACCCACGATCATCGGTTAAGATTCACGCGTTCTTACCACTGGGCCATCTCGGCTTGACAAAAATCTTGACGGCTCATTATTTTTAATTTGACTATAATTTCGTTTTTGTAATTGGATATTATGTTTCTCTATTACACACTAAAACTAATTCGTTGATATATCATAAAGCGAACGTAACTCCATTCAAAGCGTAAATAATTTCATTAATTAATAGAGACTCCAAATGCCTGCAGAAATGATACCGGATTAGTATTCTATAAGTGTACAAAATACAAGCAAAAACAGAGCAACAAAGTTTTGAATTAGTGCTCCGTTAACTTATCTTAGAAAATTCGTAAATTGTTCTTCATAAATCTGTTTAAAACAATAAGTGTTAAGTAGGTTAATTCTATTATTTTTGGCATAAATAAATTTTATTGTTTAAAAAAACTGGGGTTTGTTGTTATAGGCGTTTATATAAAGACACTATTTACTTAGTTACTTAATTTTGAATCTAATTAGGAATGCATATTTTAAGTATAAATAAATATTATAAAGTCATGATAAATCTATATCTCATTTAAAAACAGCGATATGTTAGTATTTTTTATAAAAAATATGTATTTTAATAATTTACTAATATTCTATGTAAGGAATTAACTTCTAAGTGGAATCCTCCTTGGAAAAGAATATTGACTCTATAAAAAGCGGGAAACAATCAAATATAGGAACCGCTGGCAATGACAGAACCATTTCTTGCAATGCTATCCACATAAATTAAGCCGAGTAAACACTATACTCGTTCCAATCGAGTTCCAGCTCGCCGTATTGTACGATTGATCTCAAGCGATATTGCACCTTATTTACTAGCCGACAGAGATTTTAACAGCATAAACGTTTGTATCGATAATCCCAAATGACTAATTTTAGTACCCTCTATCCATCCGCCTTTTGCAAAAGACGGTCGATTAATCTTGTCATCTGAAATATTGATGTTGTTATAGCAACGAATAAAATCAATAATGCTTTTAAGAAAAATTAAAGTTTATTTGCCATGATGTTATTTTAAACAAGTATTTAAATATTTATTTAATTCATTCGTTTCTGTATGTCTGGCTGCTTGTTCGCTACAGACAATATTATTGTGAATCTTCTCGCAAAATAATATAAATTGATTATTAATGATGCTACATTATATTCTAGATGTTATATTAATTATGGACAATACGAAAGCACGACAAGTATTCGTTGATGCGTAATTTATAGATTTAATTGCTCATTAAATATGATTTGTAATAGTAGTGTATATAGCGGACAAGCACCACCGAGTTTTCATTTGATTAATTTGTGTCATTAATACATTTTGTTAGCGGCTGTGATGGAAAACATCATGATAAAAGTTTTATCTAGTATTTGATGAAATTCTAATACATATGAAGCCAACTTATTGCTCAAACCTTTGACCAACAGTATCCCTGCAAGTATCACTGCTTAGTTTTCTTCCTTTTACTAAATCAATTCCATCGCAGTATGCGCAAAGTAGATTATAAAGCATCTCGTATATGTAATTTATACGTGGACGGGATTCAGTATGAGGGTGCTGTGAAAAAATAATATTTATACGTCGATCGTCGAAGAAACGCACTTAAGAAAATTGACTTGACGTTAAGTGTTAAGCAATGAGAATCGCTCGTTTTAGTTCCGATTATACATTTCTCTCTTTTTTTTACGAGATTATTATCAATGGTTGATTTGAATATTTAGAGGATGCAACTCTTTTCACTGCAAATTATTGTCATTTAAAGCCGAGATGGCCCAGTAGCTACAACGCGTGAATCTTAACCGATGATCGTGGGTTCAAGGGCAGGCACCACTGAATTTTAAAGTGCTTAATTTGAGTTTATAATTCATCTCGTGCTTGTCGGTGAAGGAATACATTGTGAGGAAACCTGCATGTGTCAATTTTCACTCAAATTCTGCCACATGTGTATTCCACCAACCTGCATTGGAGCAGCGTGGTGGAATAAGCTCCAAAACCTTCACCCCAAAAAAGGAGAAGAGGCCTTAGTTCAGCAGTGGGACATTCACAGGCTGTTACTTTACTTTTACTTTATATAATAATATCATATTTCTTACAATACTTAATCAAAGTTATTATCATCAGATGAGCACATTTTTAAAATAAAGTGATTATTAATACCTCAAAACATTTTCATTCTAAATTAAAAAACAAAATTCTACTCCAACTTATATATTTCTATGTCTTGTCTTCTCTATGTGCGTTGATAATCATAAATATAAGTCGTTCATTCTGGAGGAACTACTAGAAATCATAATTTGTAATCACGTGACATTCTTAAAATGTAATTTATGATAATAATTGAATTATAATTAATTCTCATTAAATTATACAATTTGTTTGAAATGTCGAGCATTATTTTATCGTCGTTTTAATATAAATTTATTACACAATTTCTATGCAAATTGACTGGCAGTAATAGTTCCATTTTTGGATTGTATTTGGTAAATTTTATGATGTGACTTTGTTAAAAACAGCTGATGAATAATAAAATATATTAAAGACACAGCAAATAAATTTAATCTATACTAGTAAAGTCATACCATTCGTGTGCATTCATCATGTGATAAAAAAAAAGAAAAAATAAGATAATCGACAAAATTACATCGAGAAATTAGTAACGAATATAAATGGTTAAATCATGCAACTACAAAAGTAAAAAACATCCACTCAAAAAAACTACATGTCCAATTGTGTACAATTCAGTTCTTATTTATTAAATTCAAGTTGTACTTAGGGAAGTAATTTGTTATTCCCTGCGGATATGAAATAGTTTTAGTGGGTAATGAACGCGGTAACGAGCTTGGGGAGTTCTTTTATCAACGTTAGAAATTACAGAGAATCTATGCACTATTCAACATTTCCTTATTACGACATTTTTACGAAAAAGTTGCCACGAAATCACCTAATTTAAAAAAATGTTGGCTTTGTTTGTAAAATTTAAGTAAGAATTAATCTTTTGCTTGAACTTTTTTATGTTTACTGTAAACCTCGTCAATTTCATTCAAATTTTGATGCCAGGGTCATCCATTGATATTTCGGGATGATCCAATAGAAATATTGAATGTTTTTCCCATTGTATTGTGGAAGTGAGAGAAGGAATTATCCTTCTCACTCTCATTGAAGAGACTGCTTCTACTACAGATATCCAGTCTATGTATTGAGAACACCGTGGTCGAAATTTTGTCTTAAGTACATGATCATAGGGACAATGTTATTAATAATATTCCATAATGATAATGGACTTATAACTTTTCCCGAAATCGACTGTTTCTTACAAAAACGTTCTCAGCCAAATTATTAGCCCAATATAGACAAAATATGATACGTCGTTACATTTATTGTGGTGTCCCAAATGTCAAGGACATTAGAGAAGATGTCTTACGTCTAACGATATTGGCTATTATTATAATAGACAAAAATAAGGCTATTCTACAGTATATCTTCATAGATTTTTTGGTAATTTATAACATTTTGTATTATTAAAATTGGAATATATATTGCCCTGTTTGTTATTAAAAAAGTTCTTATTCAAATAGTTTTTATATCAAAGGAATACGTACGAACGAATTAAACGTAGGAAACCAAATGCGCATATTCTAAAATATCATTTTATGTAATTTATTTAGTAGAACGTTGCGTATTATTTCGTCCAACTATTCGTACCTAAACGATATTCTGAATTCAATGAAATATATCAATCTGCTGTATGGGCAGCACATAATCCGTTATTGCATTGCTATCACATGATGTTTATCTTCGTTTCCAGTATTAGTACTATCAGATAATATAGTCAAAGGCTTTCAAAGGCAAGGATTATAAATATTAAAATCAAAATTATGATATGCTTTGTTAATGTTGGCTTTAGCTACAATTAAATTATAAAGTAGGTTAATGAAACTCAATTAAATTATTTTGGTGGTAGACTTTTGTGCACGTATGTGTAGTTGTCACTCACTTAACTCACGTTTTATTCCGGTTGCGTTCCATCATGAAGGTTGAGTAAGTTAGTGTACAAAGCTCACGGACTAAACATCTTAGTTACCAAGGTTGGTGGTGATTTGGTGAACAAAATTGTTTGCATTACAAATATCCGTGGGTAACCCACTCAAACAAAATATTTTTTGATTTTATGAAGCTACCATGAATATATTAATTTCTTCACGTGTGAGAAAGAATACACGTAAATTTGTTTTGCAAGCACTTATGAAACGACATTTTAAATTATGGCGTTTCGTGTCTACTTTAAATTACCAACGGAATGGATTGACACTTCATATAGACCGGGAGATGGTAGCACAAAATTCCAGGTCATTTGTACCAGTATGGCGACTTTTCAGTGGTCCAATTACGTAATGACTAAAAGTAAAGCTATGGTAATAGCGTTGGTACCAGCGGTCTAATCTTGTGGGCTTTAATCGAACTTGTCGAATAAATTACGAATGTCGAAAGATTTGGTTCACAAAAATTCTGAGAAATGAAAAGGAAGTATGTAAAGGGTAGCGTAATGCCATACGTCTTTTGTGTGACTTACAGCCCGACATACAGATGAAAAAACATTAATTTAAAAAAAAAAACAATTCAATCATTTGTACCAGGATAATTTTTGCACAATTAACTAATGTTCAACATTCAAGAACATCACCATATAATTTATAAATCTCCCGGTCCAATAAAAGAAATTAGTCATGTAGGTAAAACTTTGATTGACTGTCTTAAACTATTTCTATCCCTGTTATACCCTGTACAAGTTAGCTTGATCTTTTTGACAGATGTAAATTTTTCTGATCGACATTACTTCGCAATGACATAACAATTTTTTTTTTAATTTAATGATTTTAAAAATTGTAAAAATATTAAAAAAATACATATAACACAAAAGTCCCTAAAGATTCAAGCGTTATCCGAAAATTTTAAGACTTTTTATTGCTTGAAAGTAAAATTTAAATAGGAACACTGAAAATAATAGTCGCTTGTACAATGTTACATCGGTCGGACGGAAGGGACACGAATAGCAGACAGTGACTGTTACAAATATCGATTACAAAAAATCATTATTAAAGATCATTGTTAAGTTATTGTTACGAACGGGGGTCCTTATGGTCGGGGTCTCTTTAGCTGGTATAAAGCTTTTTAGAAAAATAAGGTAACAATTTTTTTTTATTCTAACTTGAATTACGCATTCCATCGTTCCATCGACTGGCCATATTTTCTGTTTCCTATCACTAGCCCGTCTGTCAAAAAGATCAAGGTAACTTGTACAGGGTATAGCTACTGTATATATTACTAGTGATCGCACACTAACGACTATAATGATTATTGATAGTATGAAGAAAACATATACACAAATATTTGAATGTCTGGAACTTCATTTTCTACTCTGCTAATTTATTTGAATGTTTTTATTTATAACACTATAGTCCGTAGCTATCAGAAAAAGAAAGAAAATCAGTTGACGAACAGAAAAGAAAAAGGAACTAAACTTATTGTTTGTCTTTTTGTATTTCAATATTGATACGCAGAGCAGTCTTGATTTAGTTGGTTATCAGAATACTTTCCCTTTATTTCGTCACTAACAATAGATAATCCTGAGTAATTTAACATTCACCATGATAATACAAACACCCAAAGGATACCTATCAAAATATTTATTTATATGAGATTAATAATAAGTTACATAATAAAAATAGTTGTAAGATAAGATATTATTTATTTACAACAATACAATTGAATTACTAGACTGATTTATTACATTTTAACTGCTACTCACAAGTAATATGATATGTTTCTATACTCATAGAAGTACTAAGTCTACGCTGATTAGACATACCCAGATCTATCTGCCACGAGGCTTCAGAACTGCAATAGTAAATAAGTTAAATTTTTCACAAATCCTAATAGAATAATAATAGCATAACAAACACAAGCTAGACTGTTTCTGAATTGTATATGTCATCGCCCTTTTAACCAATAAACATTTATTAGCTCTACTTTCATACTGTATGTTTTGCTACATAACATTTACGGAAACCCAACGACGTGTGTCTTCGTTACGCTATCAAAGACGCGTTCTATTATCATTATTCTCGATGCTTCTTCGCCTTTAACGATTCTAATTGTGCTATTCACACCAATGACTTCGTAAAAATACTTCCATTTATTTGTCAGTAAGTGTAGGTTACTTTTATGAGGTAAACTCGGTATTATTGTGTTAATTAAATACATGTAATTTGATATTCTTGTTTTTATCAAAGGTATTCAATTAGTTCGTGGCTTATCTTAAATACAATTTATTTTATTTTATATTTAAAAAAGAAAAAGCGTTTCATAACAAAGGTTACAATGGAACATAATTATAATTAATGAAGAGGCAATGATGAGTTATTCTTATAATATATATTTACTAAGATTTGGCTCAAATTTTGTATTTAAATGCGGTTTGGCTTTTTAAGTTACATATTACACGTTAATAAAATAATAAATATCTACTAGGTGGTAGAGCTTTGTGCAAGCTCGTCTGGGTAGAAACCACCCACTCATTAGATATTCTACCTCAAAACAGCAGTACTGGGTATTTTTGTGTTCCAGTTTGTTTTATGAAAATTTTAGTTCCCAAAGTTGGTGTTGGCGCAGTGGCGATGTTGTTTAAAAAAAAGGGCTGAAGGGAGCGTCTGTAGATACTCATCCTAAAACTCTAAGTATTGCTATTTAGCGGTACATTATCTGATGAGTAGGTGGTACTTACCCTGGGCATGCACAAAGCCTACGAATACTTGAATAAAAAACGTAACACTTTATTCATAAGGTGTGTTTTTTTTTAACAAACCTGGAATAAAACAATAGAACGAGGTCGCGCGGTTTAGGGTGAGTATTCTGTCAAGTGAAGCTTGACGAAATTTATTAAGGACAAGAAGTTACACAATGTAATGTTTTATGTCACTTGTAACCATTTTATGTGTACAGCTCATAAATGTCACTGTGGTATGACACATGAGTCTAAACCAATGATTGCAAGTTGTGACCCGAGCAAGCTATAAGAGTTCTTGAGGTTAGCAAAGAACGATAATAGTTGGAAGAAATATGCACGAGCTGAATGAGTTTCTGATAATTCGTGTCACATATTTAGGCATTTCAATCTTACTCGAGAGGAGATGATGCTTTTGCCAAGCAATGGGGCATTTACTGGCTGTTAGATATATGTATAATATACATTAATCTAAACCAAAGATTCTAAGTTTGATACCCGGGCATGGTCTCGTGCTCATCAGCAATGGTGAAGGATCATATCTCAAGGAAATATGAATGTGTCAGTTCCGTATTGGAGCAATATGGTGGAATAATCTCCAATTAAATTCTAATAATTTCAAGAGGTGATGAGGTTTTTACCAAGCAATTGGGCATTTAGAAACTGTTATATGTTATATAAATATCCCTGATGTCTGATGGGCAAATACTTTATTATTTATTAAAATATATGGATCCAATTTCATCACGCTGCATACGGCGTATGACCAATTCTTGCAGTGATTAAATTGATAGTAATTATAAACTCAAATTAAGCTTTGAATCTTCACGATTACTTGCACGGATTTGAATGGTTGTTATTTTGCTGAAATCTAAGTGGACTATCTACAACGCCATCATACATCTAAGCCTCGATATCTCAGTGATACAATAAGCATGAATAAACATGTTCCTAATGTTTGCTTGGATGTTTGTTCATTCACGCTCGAAGGTCTGGTCGTAGTCTAATGAAATACAGTATGATTCTATTATGCATTACGTCATGAGGATGTAGATTTATTTATTTAAAATTAATGAAATAAAATTAAAAATACATCTGATATAATATGACAGGACGGCTATAAACTAATTTAACTGAATAATTTAAATTATTAAATAAAAACTTATTTTACTTTGTATTAGAAGAATTGAATGGGATCAAGTAATGTTACGAAAATTTCCGCTCTCGGCTTTGCCCACGTGTGATGGTGGGAGGCTTTTGTTATGATCGGTTTCAGACTCACTTTCAGATTTATAATATTACTAAGAATTACAGTCGTCTTCCCAAATAATTGTGGGAATATAGTAATATTGTTTTACTTGGTGCTAGGGCTCTGGTCAAGCTCTTTCGACCGGTTAGTACCACCCACTCGTCATATTTTACCGCTATACAGACACACTTGTATTGTTGTGTTCCATTTTACAGGGTTAGTGAGCCAGCTAACTTACAAAACAATCGGTATACTGGTCTACGGTAAAGGATTGGTCTAAGATTACACTTACCAGGTGACCCATTTACA
This sequence comes from Nymphalis c-album, assembly GCA_963151315.1. NCBI lineage: Eukaryota > Metazoa > Arthropoda > Insecta > Lepidoptera > Nymphalidae > Nymphalis > Nymphalis c-album. Next base: position 1,245,128 of record OY720594.1, on the reverse strand, counting down.
AATGAGAAGGCACCTTTTTTTAAATAAATATTAAAACGAAAATCTTATTATTTGCAATAAACTGCATATTAGAATAACTTTTTCTCGACTCTCACATCACAGTGAGTGCTAATAAGTAATTATACAAACTATTGGTTAAATCTGTTTGAAAGGATAATACAATCACAAATATGGCACAAATATATGTCCATATATGGTTCATATCATACCCATATAGCAAATAAACGGCTTGTTTATATTTGAGAAATTTGCCAAAACAACAATTGTACACACTAAACCGCGACGAATGGAATTTTATAAATGAGATATATTTAATTTAATAAATTCACCCTTATTTACACGGAATAAGGACTGTTTTAGATTGAATGAATAGTTTACCAATACACGTTGTATTCATTAATAGCCTTGGGTAACCGCTGTTCAGATGTAGCAGTTTGCCAATGAAAGAGGTAATTTAGTGTTCAGCCACACAATATTGATTTCAGAGTAATATAGTGTATCAAAGGTTTGTGATTGCTTTGTGTGGTTAAAAACAATAACAATTTTTTTCATTATCTAAATTGAAAACGTAACAATTTATTCATCTTTTTTATAATATAATTGTTGGGTTTTATTATATTTGGATAGTTACTGATTCATCTATTATATCGTAAGCCACTTTAATAATAAAATTGTATTTTTTGAAGTTATACTTCTTTTGGCGCGATGGAGAAAACTGATGAGAGTGAATTTTTACGATGCGCGCGCACACCGACACCTGAATTCTACATCGTGAAGTTAGTTCTAGGTGGCATGAAAATCGATAACTATGTTCAAGTTCTATATTCTAGTATTTTTATATTTAGAGCACGTGTTTCGTAACAGTACAGTTAAACAGTGTGAATAAATAAATATTTTTTCTACTCGCTTATTTCTTCAACTTTCTTTGATAAACTATCGAATAGTAGCTGAACTGATGATAGAGTCAACATTTTCTACGGTTTTGCATACATTTAATTCTTATTATTATGCATGCGTTTCATAAAATACTTTTTGAGACACGAATAAAAATAGATTAAAATAAATTAAATATGCCTGTTGTCATTTTAATACAATTCGCTTCAGAGAAATGCCGTTGAATACAATTAATTTATCTTCCAAGTCTATTGTGCAAATAAAGCTAAGCTCGAGTTGTAATTAATACTTTTTTTCGACTTTTATTTGCTGTCTGTACTTTGCGACTCATGTAGTTAGTGTTGTCTCTTGTCACATAAAATTAATTGTAACTAAATTAGTTCCGCTACGCTTAAGTTATATACCAATATTTAAATTATATCGATAATAATTATTATTTTCTATACTACTACTATGTAAAAAACATTCACCTTACTATTGTATATTATTATTCGGTAACTTACGTAAGTAAACCTAAAATTACCCATAGTTTTGATAATAATTGACGGATAATATAATACTGGAAACAATTAAGAAAATTGATAAAAAAGCTCGACATATTTCATCATCTCATTCATTCATTATCTCGATATGACTATTTTTCAGTAAGAAAAAATAAGGAAAATTTATTATTTCCAGTAGTGTATGATGAAATCATGAGTCCCTAAAGTCGTTATCTCCTCATTAAGCGAATGCTGTGGCTTATACCGACATCCTTATTATAGAAAGGTACTAAAACCAATTAAGATCGTCTTAAATTATATATAGATTAAAATCAAGATATAACCTTTTATTGCCTGATTATTATACACAATATAAGAAATGCAAAAAAAGATTCCATTTGCGCTTCCGTCGCATTTGCTTGCATTATATATTTAACGGAGACTGATGCCTCTATTTTTAGCATCGCTTTTAAAAAGACATGCATATATTTTAGGTATAGAATTTAATTTTCAGTTCGTTTTATTTGATTTAATTAAGCTTTCTAATGTTCAAAACTATACTCTGAATATTTTTATGACAAATTACTACTCATTTATAGAAACTTTGAATATCATATGCATAGAATACAACATGTACGAAAAAGAAGTATTTTAGAAAAATCAAGAATGTAATTTAAAATCTTGTCATAAATACTGTATTCGTCCAGTAGATGACAAAGCTTAAAATTACGAAACCTACTATAAAAAAAACTATCTATTGGAGTTAAATATATTGACGTGACAACGTCTTATAAATTGGTTTGCCGGGTGACACTTCAAGAAACTGCGTTACGCTCCGCTCACGTTATGCGCTCACAATGAGAGCGAGTGAGAGGCACGCGTCCCTTCCACTCGGGCATGGTTAGCCCGCCTAAGAGCGAGAGAGACAGACATAAAAAGTGAAAGGCACGCGTCCCTTCCACTCGAGCACAGTTAGCCCGCCTAAGAGCGAGAAAGACAGAGCGAGAGAGAGAGAGTGAGAGAGATAGGCATACACACCGGTTCATGTCTTGCGCTTCTATTTCGCTTAGGCGCCTGTATAAATAAATGTTTTAAATTTTTACTATTATTTCATCCTTCTTCCTACTATACGAATGAATATTCACATTAAAATTATTTTACCACTCAAAGTCGTTGTCACGTAAAACTTTCGCCCGTATACCGACTTTACAGGCAACCAATTTTTTTTATAGATATATGAAAAACATATTTTTTCCTATTCTGTCACCCTTATTATTTCCACATGCTCATTTTTGATGCATTTATTCAATGTACAAGTACGACTTGTACTGCTTTATTTAAAAAAAAAATTATATGCACATATATTTTTTAACGAAACTATGTTTTTATTTACTCTATTGAATTTCTTTAAAGTGTATTGCCTAAATATTTGTAAATTTAAAAATTCAAATTCAGAACATTCTAGAAACACCAATCTATATTATAGGCTATAGAACGATAATGTTTTAGCCTCAAGACATTCGAATCTATCCGTTAAAAGAATAGTCGGGAAAGGTGAAGTTGAGCTACCTTGTTTGAAATGTAATTTTGCTGTCTGAGCACCGACGTAGCAGACGTTTTTAGGATGTATGAACAAATGGAGAAGGCATTTTAATCCATACTATTGAAAACACAACAAACTCACTTAAAATATTATAGCTGTATAAGAATAGTTTGTTACGGTTTCACGTCATAACTAAATAGATTGATATTAAATTTTTCCCAAAGGAAACTTGGTTACCATATATAATTATATACATATAGATATATATAAAAATATATATATATACAGACTTTAGTTTAGCTAGCTAAGAAAACTTATATAAATTACTTCTTTATTATTATTATTTTTTATAATACAGTTAGGCGGACGAGCATATCATCCACCTGTTGGTAAGTGGTCACCAACGGGCGTTGGTGACCACTTACCAACAGGTACACATTGGCACTGTAAGAAATGTTAATCACCGCTTACATCGCCAATGCGCTTCCAATATTGGGAACTAAGATGGTATGTCACTTGTGTCTGTAATTACACTGGCTCACTCACCGTTTAAACCAGAACACAACAATAACAAGTACTGCTGTTTTGTGGTAGAATTTCTGATGAGTGAGTGGTACCTACTCAGACGAGCTTGCACAAATCTCTACCACCAGAACAAAGCTTTACCACCAAAAATATTAGTATATAACAATATATTTATAAGCTTCATGAACATTAAAAACAATAAATCAACATTACAGCAAGTTAAAAGCTTGTAAAGGTGGCCCATTGGGTCAAATTATGTGACAGCTACTTAACTATGAAATTTATGTTAATATAACACGAATTTCAGAAAAAAGGTAATGAACTTATAATATCTAATATTTTCTCCAAAACTAAATTTAACGCGTAGTTAAATTCTGTTTAAATTAAATCCTAATATATTTTTTATTAAATAAATAATCACAATATTGGGTGATTTTTGTTCCTACTTAAGACACACATATTGCTCATCTCCACAGAGATAATCATACGACATTGTGCGTTTAATTTATGTTTATCCACCTCATCACCACTTGAATAGCGATTTTCAACATTATCTATATTTTAAATTCGTAATAAATATGCTATCTATACAAATTTATTAATACTAAGCTTCTCCAACTCTTTTATAGCATTCGCGATACATCGAACTGCACGAATTATGTTCTTTACAACGGAATAAAAGTTGGTGCTGGCAATCAGCTGATTAAACTGACGTTATCGATCTAATATATGCTCTGTAGCAAAGATAATAAGGTCTAGTTTCAGTTATGGTGAACACTATACCACGCATTAGGATTGTGTTAGCGTGAACACTCATGCCAAGAAAATTAGATAGGAGCTCGTAACTTCGTTTAAATAAGGAGTTTTCTCGACTAATTTAATGAAGGAAATGAAATAACGTAAATTATTTTACTATATTAATGACTGACGTTTTATTTAATCAACACATTTACGTAATAAATAAAATATTATTAATTATTTTCTTTTTATATCTATGAACATCAATCATGTAGAATACAAATGAAAAAGTGGAAGAGTTTTCATACGAAGGTAGTTTTTCTCGCGCTTATATTACGGATTTTTCCTATTAGTTCAGCATACGTAGACATTTTTCATGTATCCAATAAAATGGTTTAATTAGACTTGGCTTATATTTAATCACTGTCGCAATTTATCATTTCGTTTAACTAAAATTAATAAAATTCGTTGAAGTTTTTTTATTCATGACTTTTTAAAAATCACCTCGAGTTTTTTCATTTGTTAAAGTTATGTTTTAAATGTCTACGGCCACTACGTAGTTATCTCCTCTATGCTCATACTGGATAATTGTTTTCAAGAAAACTCAGGTGATAGTCTAAGGCAGACTTTATCTAGTAGGTACTAGCTGTGCCCCGCGGTTACACCTGCGTATAATTAATAAAAATATAATGAATAAAAAATCAAAAAGTGGAACCCTCGTGCTCTCGTACTTGTTTCATGTTTGAATGAAGAAATGTTTTTCACTTTATATTTAATAAGGTAAAAGAAGCAATACCAATAAAAGTTTTCAAGTGAACGTGGAATGAAACTACATTTGTATGAAACTCTTAAGTGTAAACTCTTGTACCGAGTGTAGTGTTGCTTTGGAGTGTGAGAATTTTATTTTGTTAATGTTAATGCATATATGAGTTTGTATTATTGGTTAAAAATTATTTATCTATACGTTTGTTAATTTATAACCACCATTAAATGTAGTGGTGACAGGGAACCAAATTTATTGACACAGCCCAAAGGATTAGCAATCTGAAGGGGCGATGAGCTGGACATATATGTCGCAGAACTGACAACCGTTGGAGTAGACGTGTTCTGGAGTGGGGCCACCACTTGGAAAATGTAGCGTGGGATGCCCTCCGCCTAGTTGGAGTGACGATATACGCAAACAGGCTGGCAGCGGATGGATATTGAGAGCTGAAGACGTCCAGCCTGAAGACTTATTATCACGGATATTACTAATCATATTTATGTTTGCTGTAAGTATTACGGAATTCCTGATAAATAATAGCAAACATACGGTTATCCATTGATTTAGGCGTGTTATGTCTTTGGGAAACATATAGCCTCCTTTTCTTCGGAACAAAACGGGACTGCGCAACACTCAGACAAAATCAATACTATATTTTTATTGGTTTGGTTATTACTAATTATTTAAAATAGATAATCGCTAGTGGTGCCAATTGGTGCCAAGTGGTGATACCAGAAACGATAGCCTTCATTGGACGTTGAGGTAGCCTGGAGCCAGAATTAGGGCATATGTCTACATTATATTACAGATTATCTGAAAGAAATTTATATGCGGATAAACTCACCGGGAACACCTATTATTTATTATGCAAAAAAAAACTGTCGAGAATTTGTGTGAACTTCCGTGCCTCGAAAAGGATGTACAAGTTGGTCCAGCAACTAAATACTTTCGGGCGTGCCTGCTTTGCCAGCCCATCGGTTTTTAAAGAAATGGATTATGTTTATGCACTAACTTACGCACTATAATATTATCTATATTTACTAGTCTCACTTGAAAATGGCCACCGGAGATTGAATCAGTCTGTCATTTATGCACGTCAAGCCACAAGTAAGAAAATTGTGATGTAATCTTCATCATGGTCATAGTCTAAATAATTGACAATATAATCTCGACAGAGACAGTCTTCGCGTGGGTCAAATATATTTATACTTTTTACTTGAGATATATTCATATATGTATGTATATACATTCCACTAACACTATACGAATAACACAAATTTGATCCAACGTTGTACCAAAACTAAGATTATAATCCCCGACTTTACGCTAACGAGCAAACTTTTCTCAGAACACAAAGACGGTATAATTTTTTAACGATATCGTATTATATTAGCGCAGCAACTGTCAAGGATGTCCGCTTATCTAAAACAGTAAATAAAAGTTACACTCAGGGGCGAAACGATCTTTTTGTTCGGAGTTGTTAGGAGGAAGTGTAAAAACTTTGTCAGTTCGCACTAACTTCGTCGGAGGACGCGAATTTTGTATTACTATACTTTTATTTGTGCTATTTATATAAAATGTTTATACTTTATTTCGAACTACTTTCTTAGTGAGTAGAGGCGCAAGTGTTAGATAATAAGAAACAAACCACTTCCCCGATATCCATCCAACCACTAATTTACCCTTCAAACTAGGTACCGTATACCAAAATAAGTTGTTAAAAAACCTATGAGGAAAAAATAAATAGTCGTGCCTATTACTGGAAAATTCCATTCCCTTTACTTTTTGAATGAGAAAAACATCCCAGAATATCATGAATACTAAAGGTAAAGTTGGACAAACTAAATTAGGATGGATGAGACAAAATAGGAAAAATACGATTAAATTGAAAAGTCCGAGATAAAAAATTCAGCTGGTATATTTTTGTGAATCAAAACCACCAAAACATTTACAAGCCGTGCATCATTCAATTTACCACCGTTGTGTTGAGTATAACTGCCTCAAAATTCTTTTTTATCTTTACTTTTGTGAAATCAAATTTATGATGCTTGTTGGGTTTAAAAATCCTGAATAATGTTTTTACTGGTTCTAGTGCTCAAACTAGTTTAAGCCTTGATATTTCAAATATAGCTTTGCAGCATCTGAATCTCACAGTGCCTGTCATTGATATTATCTCTTCTTTGTATGGGAAAGAAGAGACTTCTTTACTTGGTGGTAGAGCTTTGTGCAGGCTCGTCTGGGTAGGTACCACCCACTCATCAGATATTCTACCGCAAAATAGCAGTACTTGGTATTTAATACAATATGCAGATGCAGTCAAATAAAGTTTATGATTTCGGACTTCGGTTGTCGACTTGAAAACCGTCGAAGCTGATATTTGTTGGAATGATAAGAAAATAATCTTTTTTTATTTCATAGGAAGGTGGGCGACCATATGGGCCACCTGATGGTAAGTGGTCACCAACGCCCATAGACAATGGCATTAAGCAACACGACGATACGAAGAACTGCTTTTGCTTGCACAAAGCTCTACTTCCGAAATAAATATAAATGCTTTCACTTGGTTCAATATTCGAATCCGGGACCTAATGATCTGCAATCATATAAACCACTTATTTTTTATTGCATTGGAAGGCGGACGAGCGTATGGGCCACCTGATGGTAAGTGGTCACCACGCCCATAGACATTGGCATTGTAAGAGATATTATACATCGCTTACATCGCCAATGCGCCACCAACCTTGGGAACTAAGATCTTATGTCCCTTGTGCCTGTGATTACACTGGCTCACTCACCCTTCAAACCGGAACACAACAATAACAAGTATTGCTGTTTTGCGGTAGAATATCTGATGAGTGGGTGGTACCTACCCAGACGAGCTTGCACAAAGCCCTACCACCAAGTACTTTAATCCAGTCCATTCATTAAACCAACATAGATATCTCCTTACATGAGTCAACTACTCATTCAGTTCTCTGACATAAGAGATAGTAATTTGAAGTTAATAAAATAACTATAATTGCATAATAATAATTACTATTAATATATTTGGTTCACTGAGCACTTGGCTGGCGAACGTTGATTCTTCTCATCGACCTCGTTTAACGAGATACACGACGTTATTAACGTTAGTTTGTTCAGCAATTATTCATGACCATGTTTTAATTTGTCGACCACAATGATTTATAAACTGTTTGTTTAATATTAACTACGCTTTCAGCTGAAATGTTAAATGGTTTCCCGTTTCCAATATTACATTTTGAAATTGTATATTACATTTAACTTGGGAATTCTTTGTTCATAATAACATTTTGTTTTTTTTTTTTAAATATACAGGGTTCTTTGTAAAGTACTAGCAACCTCGCAGGATTAGATAGCTAACACTATAATCAACAACTTTTGTTCTACGACTTTTGATAATTTGTTAGATTTTTTTTCATACAAAAATAAGTATTAATTTAATTTCCCACATGGACGTTTATAAATTGGTGACCATTAACCATCAGATGGCCTATGAGCATTCATACATGTGGGCCTTCCACCTACCTATGTCATAAAAAAGAACCGACATGATTCCAGTAGTTACTTTTATTGACAATCAATAAATTACACGTTACAAAACATAATATATATGACCCACAACGACCATCAACTTGTACTAATTTCAAAGTCAACAATCGACGAGCCCGTTGGCGTGTTTGGTAGTCACGTTTTGCGCCGCAGGTCATGGGTTGGTTTCCCACCTAGGACAGACATTTGTGTGCATGAACATGTCTGTTTATCCTGAGTACTGTATGTGTACTAGGTGTAATTATCTATATAAGTATGTATTTAAAAAAGAAAAGTAGTATATGTAGTATATCAGTCGTATCTGGTTTCCATATTACAAGCTCTGCTTAGTTTGGGATCAGATGGCCATGTGTGAATAATGTCCCAGGATATTTATATTATATTATTATAATACATTTATAAAAAAAAAAACAATAAGCCTGATATATAAAAACAAATGAGATTGTAACATTTACTTGTAAATGTAAAACCGTACTTATAAAATTAAAATTTAACAAATTTGATATATCCATTTAACAACTAATTGATTTATGTTCGGTTAAGTTACGTGAAATCCCGTAACTCGAGATCAAAGTAATGGATTATACGACAGTTCAATAACGCGATATATCATAGTTTTATAGCATTTTCTCTTCCAACTTAATGTAATAGACATGATATTCGAAGAGATACGTTATATGTGATGTATGGTTCGAAAACCCCAGAGGACCGAATAACTTTTTCCTGTTTTTTCTCCATTATGAGGTTTCAGGAATATTTTGGCTTGAGCCGTGTGTCATGGGGATTCACGCTGTGTGAATCGCGTTACTTTCTATTTATATTTTTATCATAATTTATTATATGAATGTTTCTATCTCTTTATTTGGTTTATATAAAGTTTTAGTATAAGATTTAGTATTAATATAAGATTTTATATTTCTTATTTAAAATAAAGATTGATCTTGTTCTTAATAAGAAGGATCTAATAAAATGTCGGCTATTACCCCATTCTTTCAAACATGTTTTTTTTATTTATTTTTTTTTTCTCATTAACGCAGTAATAGGCCTAAAAGGCCGGCAACGCATCTGCATGTCCTCGGATGTTGCAGATGTCCATGGGCGATGGTAGTCACTTTCCATCAGGTGAGCCTCCTGCTCGTTAGCCCCCTCTATCATAAAAAAAAAAATAGAACAAAATAATAAAACTAAATTATGATAAAACAAACAATAACCATAAATTAAGCAGTTACAGTCATTGTCATCAATGATGACGAAAGTAAAAAATGTAATAGTTCTATATTAAATAAAGATTCAGATCGTGTATTAATGAATGAGGCCAATTACTATCAGACATTCAATAATTTATTGACTAGCTCAACTAAAATGTATTTAAAAAAAAATTTGGAACACATTTATCTACCGAGTTATCCCAGAATTCTCAATCATTATCAATTAATTCCACAACTGCATTACGAGAGGATATAAACGGAAGAAGGAACAATGCAAAACAAACAAGTTTGAAAAAGCAATTATACAGTCTGCCACGAAGTTAGCGAGGGCATATTCCATTATGATTATTATTGTTTGACGTTGGTTGTAATAGTTGGATGGGAAAACAGAGATACTACGATATTGCAGAAACAACAGGCTGTAAGTGGTCCCAACGCTGGGCCAATATCTACTCTTTTTTTGAGGAGAATTTTTGTAACTCATTTTTCTATCGGTGTTCATACGAAGCATATTTTTCGATTTAAACTTTATTGTGCTTGCTCGAATTTAATAATATTCGTAAATATTTGGTTCTAACTAAGATCTCACCATTCAATTACTGAGGCCGTTAAATTCAATCTTCATAAGCGTAGCCATCATTGACCACATCAGTATCATAAATACATAAGTCAATTAAAGTTAATAAGATAATTAAAATGTATTATTATTGTACAAATAAATTTAGAAATGTTTTATTACAAATGTTATTATGGCAAACAATGGATAAAAAGGGAAGTTAAAAAAATATAAGTATGTGAGATACCCTTTGTATAAAATAATCCTTAGAAAAACAACTTGAAGAGATTTTAAGTAACAGTACAACAAAGTCATTTTATAAATTGCTTCGTGGACAAATTATTTGTATCTATACAATGATGGTTCATTGATAGATATATACAAATCGTAATCGAAGAATAGATATACTCAGAATACAAAGAATTTAATGTAACGTATTTTATTTTATCAAACACGAAGCCAATGTTATATAATTAGAAAAACATTTGTCTAATTGCATGTATAAAATATTGTAAGAAAATACATAAACAACTTAACATTAAAAAAAATATCATATTGACGAAAAAAAAGAAACAAAAAAACCATCTTTCCATCATAAAAAAATGATATAAATATAGCCTTCATACATTGTTTATATGATTAAAAATAATTAAATTAGTAATGAATTATAATGTAAATGAATATGAACAACACGAGTACATCGTCACCGTCAATGTCCAGAAAAAAAATTCGGTGCTACGAGATTATAAGGCTACAAGGCTACGAGACTAAAAGGCTACGAGGACTACAAGGACGCTCTCCATAGCATGCATTGTGTCCGCCTTTAAACTGATTGTAAAAAATCTTTGTTATAATTTCGAATCTATTCCAATGATTATAAACATTGGAATAGATTTAGACGTTTGATTTGATAAGAGATTGTCAAATTTAAATTGAATATTTATAGCAGCGACCACAAACAGTTAGGTCTTTTTTATCACTAAAGAAAATTAACTAAGCTAAGTATAGCGAATAACGGTGAAATTGCCTTACAATGTTTCCTTTTTTGTAAGTGGATGTACTTTACACGGCTTACGAATGCTACGATTATACGATTGAATAATCAATTATATATAACTAAATAAAATTACATCTGAATAAAATATCATGTGATTAATTAGAATCCGTTTCACAATAGAATATAACAGCCTGTATATGCCCTACTACTGGGTTTAGGGCCTTCTCTCCGTTTGGATTTTCCACAGCGCAGTTCGAATGCGGATCGGTGGATACACATGTGTTAGATTTTTATGGAAATTAAACACAAGCAAATTTCACGATATTTTTGTTCATAACCGAGCAAAACAATTAGAAATTAAGCATATGAAAGTTGTGCTTTCCTAAGCTTGAACCCGCAATCAGCGGTTGTACGAACCACTCAAGTTAAACAATATTTACATATTATATTATAATTACATGATGTAGTATTTTTATTTATATTACTTTGGTGCATATATTGCATATATAATTTAAATTATTTTTGTAATATTAATGATTTGTAATTATTTATTTAATTTTATTATTTCACCTTCATGTCGCACACGTACTGTTAACTTTTGTAAAAAATTTATGTTGACTGGTAGATAAAGGCGGTCAAGTCCAACTTTTATCAGTTTTATAGTATTATGCAATAAATATGACTAAATAAATAAATTAAATTGAAAAATTCTTTAATAGAAACCGAAATAAAATCTATGTATATAAATAGTTAACAATATAGTCTGAATATTTTTATTTTGTTACAGATTCAAAGAGAGATCACTGCAACAAGACCGTTGAAATATATGAAGATGTATCATCGCCGCCGGTGACAGCTGAAAACTTCGGTCGACCTCTCACTTGTACATTTAGGTGTGTGTCATATTTTACATCTAGAATATTCAGTAAGAAAAATCAACGAGACGGTGAAAATGATCGAGAAAGATATGAATATTACTTTCAAACAAAAAGAGACTAATATTAATGACAACAGAAGTCGAATTTTTAAATTTCGAATTTTAATTCCATTAATAAAAAAATAAAAAGCAATTTTTTTTTTTTTATGATAAACATTTCAAATTACACAAATAGTAATATATACCTTGTTATTTATAAAATGATTAATGCTTAAGGATAGTAGAATTCAGAAGCTACTGCTATAAATATAAAATCAGACTTTACTAACAAATTGTCACTTTATCGCAATCAAAGCGGAATGTGATCGTTGCTGTTTATATTATTATTTCACATAAAGTTTAACAATTAGGTTTGGTTTCGATATAACGGTACATGTTAACATCATATCGGTTCAGTGCCGATCCGAGTAAATATAAAACAGTCTAAGATGGATTGGGATTGAATCGGGAATATTGTAATCGCTATAGATTAGTAGAATTCGGTCTTTGATATTAAGGTTAATTAAAAAGTATCAAAACCTTTTAATCGCTGAGTTTGAAAAATAAAGAGCCATAACAAGATTTGACTTAATTACTTCGTCCTTAAAAAGAAAGTATGTCAAATAACTACGGTCACTATAAGGATAAATACAAAAAAAAATATAATCTGAAACGTTACATTTGAGTATCACCAGAAGTCTTTCATTCTTAACTGACCAATTCATCTCCACCTAGCTTTACAATTATTCACAATCACCTTTGTGTTCACAGGTTTAGAGCGTTCCGAGGGTCGCCGAAGGACTGGATAATCAGAATACGGTTTAAAAAATTCAAAGTCGGCACTCTAATGAATGGTACTACGTGTCACAAGGGATACATGCAGGTATGGTAGAATATGTAATAATAATTTAATAGGTTGGTGGCGTGGGTTTACTTTTTTACAATGCCATTGTCATTGTCTATGATGCTTATCCGCCTTCCTAAACAATAAAAAAAGATACAAATCATTTACGTCACTTCATTCACGACATTATTTGAAAAGAAAATTACATTATTTACTGGACAAACCTATTAATGATTTACTATTAAAACAAAAGTATTTGCCTTGCTAAGTAGAACGTATGCCAAACTTAGAAGGATAGGAGGATTAGAACTTGGTCAGAGCTATTTTCTTCACCAAGTCAAGTCAAACTTCTGATCTTTATTGTAGTTTCAAAAAATTACTTATTTTACCATTACTTAATACATTACTAATACAAAGCAAATTGCTAATATAGTTTTGCTTGTTTTCCAACAAATGCAAAACTTTAAGATGTCTTTATCTGCTTTTAAATTTTTCGAAAGGCCCAAGCCCGTTAGAGATAGAATATATAAGAGAAGTAGAAATTTAAATTATATATCAAGTGCATACATACATATAGTGTTTCAGGATTTCAAAATTATATTGTCTTATAAACATATATGGACAGTCTTTAAATAATATTTTCCTGAAGAAAAAAAAACAAACAAAAATTAAACATTAATCTTGTGTTAGAAGTGAGATTTTCATATTTATCTCATAGATTCTGTTACCTCGTCCAGTGTAATGTATATAAACAAATACCGAAAGATTAAATCAGATGTACATTAATAATAAGCTTCTAGAATTATATATTTTAATACATTAAAGGTGAAATTATGCTAAATAAAACAGAAAGCCAAAGTCCATAAGACCCGAAAATCACCAAGCAAGAAGATGTAATCGAGTTGGTGAGCGCTTTACCAATTCAACTAATTAATTTCTGAACTTCTTGAACTAAAAGAACTCTGAACTCGAACAGCGGCAGTACGGATGGATAATTATTGGATCATTCCCCTGTCGTGATTTCGAAAATTCGAAAGTGAATAAACTTCGTCGTTTTCGAATATTTCGGAGACCTTTTATTCAAATTGGTTTTAGACTTTAGTGTATCATTGTTTGTTTAAAACTTGTTATCAATTACAGCGGCTTAGGGTTAATCGAATCACATACAATCAAAGGAAAAAATTAAACTTATATTGAAACTTTATTTATTTAAAATTTATTAATTCTTTAATTAACAAAATCATGTTCATGTTCAAATTCAAAAACTATTTTGAATCGTCTCAAAATTTTTTTTTTAAATTAAAGCCTTGGAAGCTAATTCTGATAGCTAATCTAAAAATCAGAATATCCATTTTATATAATTAACACGTGTAGTTTCATTCAAATAAATAGAATTTTAAAAAGAGATAGTAACTTAAACTTTAATATATCAAATCTTATTGTTATTAAAAATAATATATATTATTCAAAATGGATAAATATTTAACACTTACATAATATAACTTCTCATAATCTTTAATCTAAAAAAGGGGAATATGACGAAAACATTATTTAAGACAAACAAATGTAATGAAATCAGCAGATTTCGGTATGAGAATTTAGCATCAACTAAAGCATCAACATCAAGAACTACTCCTTGTTTGCCTTATTTTGTTAAGAATAACTAAGACGAGTTCTCGATTCCTAATCTATATTTTTTCTGATTCTTAGAATCTTTACTGACTGAGCCGAGATAGCTCAGCGATTAGAACACCTCGATTTTAACCACGAATAAAAGGTTCAAACCCGGACGAAGTAGCTTAGCCGTAGTTAATTTACGTTAATAAGTCATTCCATGCTTGGCATTGAACGAAAACTTATTCAAGGAAAACATTATTTAATGAATTCCAACGTGAGATAGGCAGCCCGTACCGTCAAAGTCACCATCTTTTGATTCGACGGGACCTAACAAGCAAGTCTTGCATCAGCATAAATGCTTTAACTTCGCAATGATGTGAACTGGCGCGCTACCACAGGTCGTGAGAAGCCAGCTTAAGTATATAGTCTTGGCTTTGTTTCAAATTTTAAAAATGGCAATATGAACAAATTTTAAGTTTTTCGGAAGATGCAACCCTTTTACTGGAACGAAGTTCTTTTACGTGGCTTACGGTAGAGTGAAATGGCTGTGGTCCAAGGTCACAGCATATAACGAAATGCAACGCTTCGGGCATTCGAATTTAGGAGGTCAAAGAAGGATAAGGATGTTTAGGTGCTTTTTGATGGACAAAAATACATTTTAAAACAGAAGAGAAAAGAACTACGTTCCTGACGGGGGTTCCCCGACCGCACAGTTGTATATAATACAAATGGTTTTCCTGTACGTAATAACATTTTTTATTTCCAGATAGTAGACGGTAATGCGAAGACAGATGTATCAAACAGGAAGGAACCTGGTTTGTTTTGCGGTGAGATAGAACAGCCGCAGACTTTCATATCAGAGACGAACTTCGTGAAGATAGTCTTCCATGCTGATAATTTCACGGACCAAACGTACTTCAGTTTTGATTCAAGGTAAGATATAAATCAAAAGACTAAACAATATAACTCCTATCATAACATTTCTCACACTCGAATATCGTGTTAAAAATATTGTACTAAGAAATGAGTAAGAAGTTTCGATTAAACTTGAAGCAACCTCTGCTAGATATGATATGTAACTGAGTATAACTTCCATTCATACTAAGCCACAAGAATTCAAAGAATTGCTATTTATAGTGCGAGAGATTTGTACACCACCAGGCGTACATTGACCAAGACCGTGTGCTTTAAAAGACCGTCTTTTAGCTACGTTGAGGGTATTGCAAAATTGTAGTACAAATTTTTATCTTTAAATTTAAAACTTATATTTCAAGCAAAATGTTAGGATTATTAGAATGCAATACCTAACATTATAATTGCTAATATTTTTTAATATTTTCGATTTAACAGAGCGGAACAACAATTTGAAGTGTATCTAAGATACGGGCAACATCCTGAGCTGTATCCTAACAGGCGCGGCGAAGTTGTGGCTGGGTAAGTCCTTTGTTTTAAGATATACTACATTATTCCTAATACTTAATAGTAGATATTATCAATAACACTAATTCGTAAAGTGGTCAAAGACGAAGTCATTGAATTTTTCTGTCAAGTAATTGGTAGCAGGCCTGAGTTAGTAAAATGATCTGGTAACACTCCCGTGCCACAAAGCATTAATATGTAATATTATCAATGTTTGCGCACAAAGTTTTCCACTACAATATCTACTGGCTAGTCATTGTCATTAGCCCTGAACGAAAACGGTCAGGATATAAAAGAAATTTATTTACGTAAATGGTGCCTAATCTCATGCCATCTCACTCGCATGGTATTTCTTCTCTGTTCCGCACGTTATAGATACGAAATAAAGTTAGCGAACATAAAATTTGCATATCAAGCAATCGTTATTTTTACGTACGTAATGCTTTCGGATTGTTTTTTTTTATTATAATTTGATATTTCTTTAATATAGTTATTGTTAGTTTTCCGTATTGATCCGAAAGAAATCACTGACATAGTGAAGAAAAGGTTTTAATAACAGAGCTATATTGAAACGGCTTTACTTAAAACGTTGATAAGCGAGTGTTTAATAAAACAATGCTGTCTTCTTCTTTTAAATGTCATATCAATAACAAAAGAAAGAGATAAAAAAGTGTTTGTCTAAGGGACGTTTATAAGTAAGGTCGTTAATGCTAAGTACTTTCCATTTACATAATTATATTTATGTTATATCTTACCAGCTTAATAATTAAGAACGCTGAAAACTAAAAAAACATTGAAATTCTGTTCCACATAAATTTTATTTTATTTTATTAAATATATACGTTCAAATATAACCAAAGTGCAGTATTATATATGAATTTTAGATTAGCTGTTTAGTTTAATTTAGCAAATGGCATCACTTTAAATACTGACCTACTTTAAATAATGTTGATATTTTAATAAAATGTATTAATATCATTCAAAACAATTACCGTCCACCAAACACGCGATTCGCGATCTTATGGTAAATATCATGTCATATTATAAATAATGTTATTTGCCTTTAGAAATCGTTCAAAGCTTATATCATTGTGTTGAATTTCAAACTTTAAAATATACTAAACTTATTTGAGATATACCGAATTTATCATCGACTAAGTTTAACGTGTTTATCTGCTCAACTGGTTAGTCGGCGCTGTTATATTAACTTGAACTATACGTTTATCTTCAACTATA
This sequence comes from Nymphalis c-album, assembly GCA_963151315.1. Classification (NCBI taxonomy): domain Eukaryota; kingdom Metazoa; phylum Arthropoda; class Insecta; order Lepidoptera; family Nymphalidae; genus Nymphalis; species Nymphalis c-album. The sequence goes on along the minus strand of OY720594.1, from coordinate 1,227,820 downwards.
AACGCCTAACACAAAGCTTGTAAATTATCACAGTGCGCACTGTTTCAATTCATTATTTTCCAATAATATTGCTGATTCTAATACAAATACATTCCAATATTCAAGTTAGATTAGATTACGTTTCTATACCACTATCGCTAAACAATCCAAAAGTCCACAGAACATGAGCAACGCATATGCCATCTAACTTGTGTTTATTTTTCAAATAATTCGTACTAGAACATTACTAGAATCTATAAACTTGAACCTTATTCGAGGGTTGTGGAAATATCGTGAGGTATACTGCATATGTCCGATAAAATTTAGCTTTAAAATAAATAATAAGCATCATACAAATATAAAGAGAAAAGGACGCCTAAGCCTATGAAACAATTACTGTTTTAATTTACTAATAGGCATGGCGTTATTAAAAAATCATTGTCAAAGAAATTCTCACTTTGAGAAGACGGTTTCGAGCTTATTCCACAAAACACATGGCGCAAAATTTTAGCGAAATTAGACAAATGCAGGTTTACTCATGATTTTTTAGTTCACCGCGTACACGAAATGAATTATAAATACAAGTCAAGCACATCAATATTTAACAGCGCTTTATTCATTCAGTCATTTTTATTTGTAAGATAAATTTCAAACAAATAACTTTGCTTAAACACAAGCCACTTCCAATCCTTGTTCTGTGATAGCCACAATGGTAATCGTTGGATGCGATTTGTTTCAAAATGTTCAATGAGTATGCTTTGATGTTCGTGTGCAATTTGTTCGGTAAATAGAACGCAGTCAGCGAAGGGTTATGGGCATACGTACATAATATGTGTAGCTTTATCGATTATATTACTATTTATGTCGTATTTGATTTATTGGTAATCTCTAATATCCGTACAGACCTAATAAATCTTCAAAGCATATTAAAGCCTGGAGTTATAAAATTGACCGCACGGAAAACTGTGACTGATTGCCATTTGTTTTAATGAAATAGGTATAGACAGCCAAATGGATCCTGATCGTACGTGGTCACCATGGCCCATAGACATCGGCGCTCTTAAAAACATTGATCGTTCCGTTTCATTTCCAATGCGCCACCAACCTTAGAAATTATGACTATGCTTGTACTTGTTTATTGAGTTCACTCAGACTTCAAATCGGAACACAGCAATACTAGTGATTAGTACTATTTAGTACTACTACTACCTACTATTTAGCTGTGGATTATCTGATCTGTGGTCCCTATATAGACAGGCTTTTACGTAGTTCTATCACCTTGCTTGTTGGACTATGAGAATAAATTTCACTTGGTGTTTGCACGCTTATGCATTATCATTTATCCTGCAGTATAGAATAATCGAAATTTATAAAAATAATAATTTTACACTTACTAAAATTCTACAAATTGTTTAGCCAACATCTATACTAAATGTTTGTCATTATTCTGACTATTGATGGAACAGAACAGTAGTTGTTGATAATAAATTCTAAAAACGAATCACATTTGAACTTTGACAAGCACCTAACTCAGTAATCATCTTATAAATCAACCTTCAATTACATAGACCCTAAAACGTCGCCAGAATCATTTTCTGGCCTCCAAATGGCTACCTCTTTGGTCGCTACGTGACCGAAATGGTGAATAAATCGCGCAGAATGGTCTGCGCTAGTTCAGCCTATTATTGCACCCTCTGATTTATGCCATGTAATCAAGTGTTTGAGTACGGGACAATTGCTGAATGCGGGATCCGTGAGCTCTGCGACATTTGTCAGGAAAAGTTATTTTATTTGGTTACATTTGCCTTTCCAATTTTTTTTGATCAGTAATAAAATTTTGGCAAATGTTCAGATTGAATAGAACTATAAATATTATTTGACTAATTTAAAAAAAGAATAAAAGTATCTTCATATCCTTAAAAAGGTCGAAATTACCTTATTTAATCGTTATTTATAGTACAGCCTCTGGGGTGCTGTTGGGAGGGATATTAGGATTTTTATAATGTAAGAGATCGTTAGTTGCATATTAAATGTTACTTTCCGAACATTCTCCAGCCGGGGATTCTACTTATATATTTTATAAGTTGCATCAACGCTGTACATAATAGAATATACTACAATCACTTCTGGTCAAAATTTAAGCATTTCTAGAAAACGCCTGTTTTAGTGTGGTAGAATGATCTTGAATGAATGAATGTCTTTACCCAGGACACATTTTTACTACGACCTTAATTGATTGACGATTCACGATCCCTTTTCTAAGTAGTCTTAACAACTATGTAATGTTAACGTTACACCTAGTATCACGTTTTTATCACCGATATATTTGTAAGAAATTCGAATTCGAATTTGGAAGATATAAGAACCTAAATTAAAGTTAAGCTCAATCTAATGTAAGGACTTAAAAATAAACATTAATTTTATACAAGAGGGGAGTAGTTGACGTACTGCATCTATAGAGTCTGGTTTAAATAAATTCTACGAAACTCGGTGGTAGAGCTTTGTGCAAGCTCGTCTTGGTAGGTACCCACTCAGATATTCTACCGCAAAACAACAGTAATTTTTATTGTTGTGTTCCGGTTTGAAGAATGAGTGAGCCAGTTTAATTGCAGGCACAAGGGACATAACATCTTAGTTCCCAAGGTTGGTGGCGCATTAGCGATGTAAGCGATGGTTAACATCTCTTACAATCCCAATGTCTATGGGCGTTGGTGATCCCTTACCATCAGGTGGCCCATATGCTCGTCCGCCTTCTTATGTTATAGAATATATATATACACACATATTATATATGCAACGACTTTAATGATAATTATCATTGAAAGTGTATTAAATTCAAACCGATGCACAGTGTTTCATGTAGTACAAGCTAGGTGGACAAAATTATTTTTTTGTATATTTGGATAGTAATTACTGTATTTAGTTATAATAAGACGAATTCGTATTTTTTTTTTTAAATTTAGAAATAAAAAAAAGGTTTTTAGTGAAAATTTGTTAGTATAAAAATATATCATTACAATAAAAACTTAAAAAATAGCTAATCATCATTATCAGAGTCTTCTGCTTAATCCTCTAAAGTGTCATCGTCTTCTTGTGACAGTGGGTCAGCACATAGCGCCGATTCTGGTCGCGACTCTGTACTAGGAGCTACAATCAGTTTTAACACTACTGCAAACGTTTTTTCGGTCTTTTTCTTCTGGACCGATCAAAGGATTGGACGTTATAATTAACATGGACAACATGTATGTATTCGTGGCAACACTTGAGCACTTGCAGCTGCTATGCTCCTGAAAACTGCTGCAATCTCTGTTGCTCGCTTCCTGATCCTCTTCTAAAAGCCATCCAATTGGAAGCAGTGTAGCTTTAATTTTCTATTAAATTTAAACCTCTGTACTGTGATAAGAATTTTAAGTACAGTAGCATAGAAAATATAGAATGTAGTATATGGAATAGAGACTTATTTAATGCCTTATTGTTTCAATTTTTTTATTTAATTCAACTAAGTTTATCTCGTACCCAGAAGACAAGGTCCTCAATATTGTAACTGTTTGATGAGGGCAGCATCCAATCATGTGATATGACCATTTAATTTAGATTTCCCCAACAAACGACGAGCTTTGTGTCAATCGTTTGATGAATCAGTCGTGGTTTTGGTTTGTCTACAATCTTCGGGCAAATGAAGTATCCAGGGATGATGTAGAAGGTTGTGTTTTAATAGAACGTACTCTAAATTGTATGTCCTTATAATCCAGTCAGCTCCCATTCGTCTTCAAACAACGGTCCTTTGATTTTCCTGAGGCCAACCATTTAGCATTGACCTGGTTGAAAAGACTGGCTATTTTCAACCTTATTTCTCTTTAATTATCTTCTGTGATATCGCCAAGGTCAAATCTAAGTTAAATAAATTCATAAAGACGCGAACTATTTTCATATTTTGCGCGTTTCAACCACTTTTCTGAAAATACAGTTCTCGATATCGAGTGTACATGGTTCGAAAAAGAGAAAAAAAAACAAAGTTGTACTCGAGTGTGCTGGCTGAAATGAATATTTTTATAAAAAGAACAGTACATACTATGACATATCTAAAATCCAGCCTGGAAGCAAATGGGAGCATGTACTTTTAGGTCTTTCAAAGTTATATAAGTAAGAAAAAAAATACATTTAAATTCATATTATTTTAAATAAGACTTTCGGCATAATATAAAAGATTTTTAGGTAAACTAAACGTGATATAATATAATACTTACCCTCGAAATAAAATCCATCACAATTTAATTCCAAAAAATAACTAGAAATCACAGTTAAATGTGAACGAAAGTACCGCCTAATTGCAACTGATTAAATTATATTATTGCGCTTACCTCATTGTCTGACTTTCGAACTCTATTGCTCATTAATGTGTAATATTAAGAATAAACCATTATCGGAATTCTAAGTTTACGGGTGTTGTTTATATAAACTAATTAAAATTTCATGTAAATTGCAAAATGACTTTTGTCCACCTAGCATGTCCATATGAAACACTGTGCGATGTACCAATATTATAATGGTGTCTTCCTGACTGATTTCGACCTCGGCCTCGAGGCTCAACGGAGATTAGCCATATGCGCAGAACATAGCAACGGAAGCTAAACTTCCTTACAACTTGACTCCGTCTGCTATTGAGAATCTGCGACCGAAAAACCGAATATAATTTTAACGGTCCGACCCGGAATTTGAACCCAGGATCTTGGGATCTGCGCCTTTATATCTAGCTACTGGACTAACGAGGCAGTCAAAATATTATTATATACTAGCGTCCACTTAGCGATCGAAATCCGATCATGATCATTATTGAAAATTTGAATCAAATTAAATACGAACATTTTTGACTACTCTTATTTCTCATTTTTTTTAATAATGACGTGTATAATAATACAAAAACAAAAAAGAAAAATAGTTGACAACAGAGATGGGTACTGAACTATTTCGTCTTTGCTCATTCATATTTAAAGATAAAACAATATTGACTGTTATTCAAATAAACAAACAAATACAGAACAACTATAGTCTAGACTTAGCTACGCCAGACAGCTGATTTGAGAAGTAAAACAATATGAGAAAACAATGTTGCAAATTCGAGTCATCCATCAGACGGCTAGGTTTTATATTCCATTTATTTCTGTTTATAATGGCATCTATTCCGATATATTTTACTCTCGCCTGCTGCTATTGACGTTTGATTGCGCGAATGTATCAGCGTTATGGTAAAATAAATCGCGAAATGTCATCCTTTGCCAATTCGAGCCAATTATACTGAAGTGCTGATTTATGTCAAGGTTTTAATGTGTTCGTGTATTATTTATGCTATTGTTTAGTTCAATATTATAACTTTTAATAATTCAATTGACATGCAAATTATTATATACTAAATGCTATGCATGTCATCAGTATATAATCATGATTCTATCACAAAGCAGCGATTCATTTTACAACTGCCATTGGGAATTATTAATCTAAAACTAAATATAAATTTACTTGGTGGTAGAGCTTTATGCAAGCTCGTCTGGGTAGGTACCACCCACTCATCAGATATCCTGCCGGAAAACAGCAGTACTTTGTATTGCTGTGTTCCGGTTTGAAGGGTGAGTGAGCCAGTGTAATTACAGGCCCTAGTGCCTGTAATTACACTGGCTCACTAACATAACATCTTAGTTCCCTAGTTGGTGGCGCATTGGCGATGTAAGCGATGGTTAACATTTCTTACAATGCCATTGTCTATGGGCGTTGGTGACCACTTACCATCAGGTGGCCCATATGCTCGTCCGCCTTCCTATACAATAAAAAAAGACTAGCAAAATTATAATTATCGTACTCAATGTGTGCGCAAACACAGATCTTATCTTTACTTGCGTAGATATCTTAGATACTTTTGAAATTTGAACTCTGCGCCTTGGGAATTGTATCCTTATTTATAGTTAACCACGAAACTAACAAAACCGTTAAAATCATACAAAAAAATATAAATATTAATAATTATAATTATTAATTCAAAATGTTATTTGACTTTCAGATTTAGTAACTTTATACAATCAACGTTATTAAATTAACAAAACACTTTCATTTGTCAAACAAATTTTATTTTAACAATATATGGTTGTTATAAAAGTTGAACAGTGAAGTTGGATTCATTATGAGCGAACTGTTCATCATAACTTTTTATAGGTCGTATTGCGAGCGAGTTTTTCGAGACTGCAGGTTGCAGACTTGCTACGTACAGTCGGCTGCTTACCCGGGCGTGTACCCGAGGAATTTACATTGCAGGTACAGTTTTAAGAAAGTTAGTTGTAAGTGTGTACGCTTTTGTAAATAATTGTAGCATTTAGTCCCGCAATTATTGCGAGTAGTTTCACCTCGTTCATGTTTTTTACACTTTAGCATATAGTTTTTACGTTTTTCTTAAGACTATCGACCTTTTGACGAGCCTGTTGGCGTGGTTGGTAGATACTTGCCTTTCGCGCAGGACGTGGGTTCGATTCCCACGTGGATAGACATTTGTATGCATGAACATGTTTATTTGTCCTGATTCTGAGTGTTATTAAAAAAGTAGCATATGTAGTATATCAGTTGTCTGGTTTCCACAGAACAAGCTCTGCTTAGTTTGGGATCAGATGGCCGTGTGTGAATAATGTCCCAGGATATTACTGTACACGTTACTTAGCAGCTGTTTAGTTAAACACAGATTTCGCTTAAATCATTATCTATACTAATATATTCAGCTGAAGAGTTTGTTTGTTTGTTGGATCCGGCTAATCTCAGGAGCTACTGATCCGAATATAAAAAATATTTTTATGGTGTATAGTCCTTTTATCAGGGTAGGTTCTAGGCTGATTTTCATTAATTATACGCGGGTCAAACCGCGGGGCACAGCTAGTTTATTATCAATCTGAAAGAACAAAATACAGCATTATTGGCCGAGCAGCTGCAAATAACGTTTATATTTAAGGCTTCTATTCTTGCTTTTTTATAGCATAGGTAGTAGGAAGATCATATGGGCCACCTGATGGTAAGTGGTCACCAACGCCCATAGAGATTGACATTGTAAGAGATGCTTATCGAAGAATGCTTACATAGCCAATACGCCACCAACCTTAGGAATATATAATTGCTGGACAATGATGTGTTATGAAACGAAAATTAGAGATAAGATCAATAACCATAAATTACAATTTATTGTACGCCACAATTATAGTGTAAATATAATAAACATAATAAATTTGAGATACACAATAAGGCGACTCAAATCGATAAGGAACGATCACTTCCAGAAAACATAACTATAGCTTGGCAAAGTCAATATATATCTAAGAGTCGTACATAACAATAACATTACGTTATAACGATTCTGCCCATACTGTAGTTCAGTCTGTAATCATGTTATTCACTATACCTAAATATAACCTTTAATTGTGTTATGTTTGTGCTCCCTAGGTATCACTTAAACACGAGGCTGCCCTATATAAAGCTGTACATAGAGAATGAAGAGTTCAACATAGACGGGCAACGTTGCGAGAACATTATGACGTGCCCCATGCGACCAATCACATCAGGTGAGACTAGAGCATCCTGTATAATGTTAACGGTATATTTACAATAATTATGACATAGAAACGTACACACGTAGAAATTGGTATAATCTGCATTACAATATTAGTACATAAATTATCATTCACAGAATCATCATCATATTATGCCCACACTAATCCACTGCTGGACATAGACGTCCTCAGCGGCGAGCCTATTCTCCCGGTCCTGTGCTAATCGCATTCATTGCGCACCCGCTATTTTTTTAAGTCGTCTGACCATCGCGTCGGGCACAGGGTCTACACACTGGTCTCTTCGCTTCTCTAGGCACACACAGAATATGTTACTAAGTAAATTAATTAACTTTCTATAAGACTTATCCTAATTAGGTATTCAAGCAAATTTACACAAGCTTTAATATACGAACGGTATACAATGAACAAACACAAACTTATTACTCTTGTTACTCGACTGCATACCGTTAGTTACTCTTGTATGGAAATGTATACAATTTCACAACAGGATCACAGAAAAAGTATGAGTTGTTGTTAGTGAGTTTACAGACGACTAGCTAACAACAGTAGCAGTAATCATCTGTTTATAATTACTTTACTAATAATACGGCCCGAATTCCACTAACCTCGACATCCAACTTCGACATCTATATTTATTCGAATCGGAAGCGAACCGGTAATATGTTAACATAAACCGTTATATCAGAAATAATTTCCACTTTTTAGTCAATAGTCAACAATTAAATTAAATAATAGGAAAACGACAACGATCAGACTTCGATTCGATTGCGATAAAATTTGAAAAGTTGTTAGTAGAATTGGTCCCCAACATATTTTACATGAATAAATAAGAGAATTGATGATGACACCAACGGTAAATAGCTCTCGGGTAATTATTAAATAAATATATACATATAAAAATGCAAAAGCGTTTCTGGATGATTCTGTATTGTAGTATATAATGCGCTGTTCAATGGTCAAGGAATAACAATTAAATAACCAATTTACTTAGATAATTATATTGAATGATTAATTTATAACTTTTACTTTTTTAATTTATTGGACCTACGGCCGAATACTGGAACGTCACTTAAATACTAAATACAACTTAATTATTTGAGACGCCGTTAAATTCAAATTGTTGTAGTGTTTAACATTGAGTAACGTTTCAGTATTCGGCCGCTAACCTCCTAACAGATTTGATACCTGAATGAATCAGAACCTTTAATATATGTAATAATAATACCTAATGCTAACAATAATACCCCACAAAAGTCAGAAAGTTATATAGGTATACTGGAATAGTACTAAGTTTGTGTTAAGTTTGACCACAATGGCCTTATAAATAAATGATACAAGTATATTGTTTGCGATATAAAGAAGAGTCAACATGTTGTAACAAATAAGTGATGCACTTTTACAAAGCAAACTTCAGTAACAAACAAAAATATATTCATAAAAGAATATAAAAGTTAGGAACATCTGTGATTTCTTTGTCGAAGTTGTATCAATTCTTCTTACATCGTCTAAAGTATACCTTCTTTCATTATCTTCTATTATTAAGTTTCAAAAATGTATTTTATTTGAATAAATATAAATGTTGTCTAACAAATTATTCTAACTAGTATATCAAACATTGTTACATATTATGAGCGAAAGACCTGAGTGACTTTCATTATGAGATCTCCGAAGAATTAGGTCCGACTTACTATTTACAGCAATTTCTTTCCTAGACCTACTATTACGCATAATATATTTATAATCATTACTTATATTATTTCGAAAATTAATTTTAGATTTTATTATTAGTTATTAATTTAAACAAGCTTATGAACAAAATGTAAATAAATGTACTTATACATCTTCCTTGCATACTTTTACAAAGTTGCCAAGAATGTAATATCGGTTAGAAGTTTTGGAGAGCCGTCAGAGATTTAATGTCCATTATTGGATGTCCGTTATTTATGATCGTTATAAATTACGAGCTCACCTTACCCAGAATAACGATAGAAAAATTATTGGTAACTAATTTTTTCTCAAGGAACCTATTTGCGAATATCTTTGCCTTTATTTTAGATTGACAAAAAATTGCCGACATATTATTTGTAATCAATTAATTTTTGTCGCCTTAATATACATACAAAATAACATACATAACAACAGCATATACAATAATATAATGTGTATATAATAATATATCGAATTCTTAACCAAGAACATTGGAATGTATTCAGTAGTTCAATAAACGTATTTTTATATTGTACACTTTAAACTTTCGCGAGATAGTTTTTCCAATAGTATATTCTAGTCTCAACTGCGTTGCAAAAACAAAACAAATAAAAACAAACAAAATAAAAATGCATTTTTTATTATTTTCCCGACATTTCGACAGATGTATGCTGTCACAGTCGATAATTAAAGTAAATCTTTTATATTGCGTAAGCCTTAATTGATTGTATTATTACACTGAATTAAATACCAAGGAAAATTTTTTTTTGACTATTTATACGATTAAAATAAACAAAAGTCTATTATGGAAAAAAAACATGCCGTCCATCCATCCATGTGCCCAAGACGCCGGCACTATCTCTCTGAACCGCTAGAGTTTTAGAAATATATTTTATTACATGTTTTGTAACTACTGAACTCAGCCTAATATTTTATATATAATAAATCGTTAAATAAAACTAAACTTTATTAAATTAATACACAACTTGTTCTATTTATGTTATTCTTCACTATACTACGTATTTTACATTTTTATGTGAATGCATTTTTTTGTTTTAGGTTCAGAAAATTGTCCATACGATTACATCAGGATATACGACGGTAAAGACGAATCGGCGTCCGTGATCGGAACTTTCTGTGGCATGGGAAAGTTTCCCTACTCCATTATCGGCACGTCCCAGGACCTATTTGTTGAGTTCGTCAGCTCACCTGCGGGTATGAACTGAATGAACTAGTTAATTTCAATTTCCTAGCTATTATGATAGATTGCTGTCGATTTTAAATTTGGAACGTGAACGATGTGTTACGTCATTGTTTTCGTAGTTTCACTTATTAATATCACGATGTAAAAGTATTGACGTGATAAAAGGTAGAGCAAGTTATTAAAATATCACGCAACGAATTTTTACTTGGCATAAACAAAAACATTGGCGTGGCAAAGCGATTTCACTGTGACGCAAATATTATTTATGTACCGACAGGTAAATACGCTCTTTGAGCAAGTTTGGCAACTTACAGATACAGTCGTAGTATATGATTTTCTCTTTTTTTACAACTGCTTTGTTTGACAACATTATAAGATATTTGACGCTTACATAGATGTTACTTTCAATCAGGACCACTATTAAATACGGGATTCCATTTCAACGTTGGTAACTGGCCTGGTCACGTGGAAGCTCCGGGCTCTAAAATCGGAAACTGTGACTGGCTATTGACAGCAGAGTCTTTGAAGAAGTCCGGCGACACTGAAGGGATATTTCTTTCTGTTGCGCATTGGTACCCACCACACACATCGTGTACTTATCTAATGCAAGGATTTCCGGGTCAAGTTGTGAGATTGTATTTTCCAAGGTAAATATTAAATCAGACTTTATTATCTAATATAGCATCGTCCTACCTTATGTCTCCTTCCTACCCCATCCCTTCCTTAGTATATAATTTATATATTATGTTTAGTTATCTATTTATTTAACTCGGATTTTATTTTATTTTGTAAGATAATGTGTTTGTCAATTTTATATTACATTTAATAAATACTAACAACTGTTTTATACTACAAGTGTAGTTGCTATCGTATAAATTGTTTGAGAAAATTATGTATTATTGTTCAAATAAATAAAAAAATAAATAAATAAAAATATCTATCATATTGAACACCATAAATTAAAACTATCTGATTATATAACAAACATATAAAGACGTTAAATAATGTGTGTAACTATGTTATTCCTCCCAGTTTTCGAATAAACCGAATAGAATCTCCTATATCACCGTGGACGGGTGACTGCGGGGAATCACTCACGCTATACGATGCTCCAAGGCCTGATGACGCGAAGATAATCAAAACATTCTGCGACACATTTAGCAGACCGATGGAGAAGCACGATTTTGTGTCGACTGGAAATGCGATGTTTGTTAGATTTGAGAGTAAGACGGGGAGTTACAGTGGGTGAGTCTTTGACAATTTCATTTTATCTTACAAGTTCTATTATTCACTTGCCCTTAGCCTATCCATTTGAGGTAGCTTATATTCTTTATAATAATAAATAAAAATGAACATATAATATCGGTGAGCTATGTCTGATGTTATCTGAAAATGTTGTTGCTGGTGGTTTGGTTTTTCGATACTGTAGGACTTTTCATGGAGCTAAGTTTTAAAGGTATTGCAGGAGGCAGTTAGAGCAAAATATTCTATTAAGACACTCGCCAGTGAAATTTTATGATTTTATCGTAACTACTATCACTAACTTTGTAATTTAATGATACAAATAAAAACGTAACTCTACAAATATAATAAATTACAATATTTTTTTTCAAGATCATAGTACAATATGTATTTCTTATCCAGAACTTTTGTCTTATATAATATTTGATCCAGAAATTGTACAAATTAATGCAGACATTATAAAAGTTAACTAAAAATATCAATAACTCAATTACAATCAAGTTGTTCCAAAAAATCGTTTGAAGAATTTCGAATAACGAAAATTTGTCCAGATATAATAACCTTTTGTATTCAAATAAAGGTAAACATAGCTATTTGGATGTAATCAAAAACAATTACGTCACAACTTTCAACATCGACTGTATTTACTTGGTTAATAGTTTCCATTATAGAGCTGTCACATTCACGTGTTCGGCATCGCGTGTCATGTATAATATTCGTTATGCTATAAGGAAAACCTTACGAGCCAAGTCGGAAAGGCAACAAAAGCCAATACAATAATAGAACTCGATTACACAATTTCGGTTGTAACATTATTAGTGGAGTATTTCAAATTGATTTGTGAAACAGATGAAAAGGGTGCGAATCAATAGAGGTATATTCGCAAATGCTGGTATTACTAGAGAATTAGGTCAGGTACATTTAGATTGAGATATAACGTTTCATACGTACGTTGGTTAAAAGGTAAAACTTTGTTTACTAGATTTAATTTTAAATAATTTTTCTTAGTAAAGGTAGCATTATTAAATCGCTTATTTAAAGTATTTCAAAGCTAATGACAGACCTGTCGCGCGGAAATATCTAAGTGATAATAATAAAGCAATATTGCAGTTTTAATATATAGTCATAATTTCAGTTCATCTTTGTACTATTGGGCACATTACGACTTTTTCAACAACACGAGGTTCGGAGAACCGGTGCAGGGGACAGCTTGTGATGAAGTGATAGCTTCTTGGAAGCAGAGAGCTGGTAGGCTGAGATCTCCCTTGAACACGCTTGTATATAAACAGGCTCCACCCGGTGAAGATGTCCACTGCCTGTACAGATTTGTCACTGACAAAAGGATTTATGCAAGAGTTATATTAACCATATTGAGCGTCAACTTCAAGGTAATAACTTGTTTATTTATGTACATTAGATTGAAAATGAATAGTTACTAAAGTAGAAATACAGAACCTAATTTCAATTTATATAACACCTCAGGTAACAATTTTCATTTAGTATTCTGTTGTTGTTGGAAATATGAGCGCTTTAAGGGACCACAGGGAACTATTTAATATGCAAATCGAAATAAAAAGTTATAGCTGCATTTTGTCTGCGTACTTTAAACGTTAAATGCAAACCCCAATGTTCCGTTAAATTGCCCATAAACTCTACCTCCAGTAAAATAGTAGGTTGTTATAGCCTTAGCATCGTAGGTTTTGCGCATAATAAATGGTAATATTTGCGCAAACACGAAAAGTTATTAAGGTCCCAATATAAAAAAATAACATCATGAGGGATTGATCTCGCGATAGTAAGACTTATCGACCAATTACTGTGCTGTACTTTAGGGTTTAAAAGTTTATTTTTTTCAGGAACACCCGTATACACCTGTTTCCTGTCAAAATTGCTATGAAGATAGAGCTGATAAATTAATTATCTGGGAACCATTTCCTGGTGGTAAAACAATTAATTCCTCTATGGGTATCACAACTACGCCTTTACCATTACATTTAGCGGTACAAAGATCTCTTGGCTCATGTCTCTGCGCCAAGCATTCTAATACCGTCTCTCGTGCAAGACCATACAGAGTAGTTTCATCAGGTGAAACACTGAATTTACAACTTATCGTTGATAATGCACACGCTGCTGCATCTTATTTTAAAAACCCATCACCACTTTTTGAAGCTAGGTACGAGTTTGTTCATGGCCCACTATGCGGACCACCGGTACTAGCTGCGGCTTTAGAGGGAGAAATAGTTTACCCGCACTTGGAAGCGTTAGGTTATACTGAACCTCCGAAAAGAATACAATGTATTTGGGATTTAGAAATAGAAGAAAAACGAGATATCTGGCTTCACTTTGATAGCATCAAGTTCGCTTCACGTCATTGCGATGATGGTAACATTCAAATTTACCTACCTGGACGAATCGAACCGTACTTATCGGTTTGTGGTGAAAATGTATCCTTTGCCCGTGAGCTGCCGCCGCTTTCAGCGGTCGAACTTGGTTTTGAATCTTTAGATGATCCACTAGTCATGGAAAAAGAAAAGACCAGGTCAATAAGAATCGTATTTATCGGAAGTGCATCACCTGCTCGTGCATCTTTCAAAATCGCATGGACTGGTCTATTCCATTTACCCAAAAACTCTGATGGAACATTGATGACTTCACGGTTAACGGAAGGCGGCTCTGCAATTTCTGATTCTGGGCATGGTTGCGACTTTATTTGTCCAGGTGAAGAAGCACTTTGCATTCCAGCTAGACTCATTTGCAATGGTGTTATCAACTGCCCTAATGTTACGTATGGAGAAAGAAAATTTTGGACAGCTGATGAAAAACGAGCTAGAGAAGCTTATTCTGAAAACAGTTTGCGCCGCCTTGGCTACTTAGATGCACTTAGTGGAATTCCATTGGGACAAATTCATGATGAAGCACCAGAACTTTGTGCAGGGGCAAGGAGTGCGGGTGGTGGGGACTGGTTAGCGCCAGCGTTAGGTGCTGGACTGGCAATTGCTATTGGAGTGTGTGCATTAGGAGCTGCGTGGCGCCTGTGTTGCCGCAAACGATCTCCAGATGAAGAATCATTGGATTACTGACACGCGGCACGCGGTGCACCACATGCGCCGCCGACTCTTCACTCGAGATCTTCTTCTAGAGATCTACATTTGGATTGGAGTCTACATTGACAGACACTTTATTGAGCGCCAGAGCCCAGCAATTGTTGATTTCTAAATGACTGATGATACCATGAATATCTCAGAACATTATGTTGAAATAACACCCAACTTTTAAAAGTTTCCGATTGTAATTGTATAATCAATTTCACTTATTAATTATTTTCGTACTAATACTAAGTATTGACTATGTTTAAAGCAGTTTTTTGTGAATCTCACTTATTTCGAAGAATCCTAATGAAATCGAATGTTACTACTAACAAATTGTATTAAGAATATTAAAAATTAGCGAACATTCAAATAGCTTACTATTCTCTGAATCCATTTCGTTAGATTTTCTACGTCTATTTATTTTTTATTTTAGGATGACGGCTAAAGGCGCTCGAGTTATCTGTATATACTATGAATGTATATATTCTTATATAGTTATCCCTAATCCCTATATTTAAAGAATGCTTCAAATTAATGATCATAGGTTAGTACACGGTGATAATAGACGTAGTTTTTAAGTAATTATCGATAGTATATAAGGTGGTAGTTATTATTCATAGTCATTCATACATATAAGTTTGATATCCAATATATACTTATATCTTGAATGTTTTACGACACATTTCAAAATAAAGACCACATCACTTTCAGTTACAAGTTAGGTATTTCCATCAATATACAACGAAAACAATACAAATTAACTATTTTCAAGAAAAATGTTATATTAACTTAAATAAGAACAGAAAAAAATAATATTAAAAGGACACAGTTTTAAAGCTAAAAAAGTTTATGACACCTCAATGTAATAACCGGAGGTGCAGTCATGAGGTTTTGCAAAGTTGCACAATAAAAAGCAGGTGAACTTGTTCACTTCAAAGTAAGCTGAAAGTTACGGGTGGAACCGTTCCGACTTCAAATTGTAAAAGTTTGAGTTACTAGTGAAGAAACTTTCATCTTGATAATATTTTATTCTTTTCTAAATCAAATCGTTGCTATATCGTACGACGTAACATACAGATACAGTGTAAATATTCCTAGACGTATAATACCTAAAGTTAATACCTAATTAAGTAGCATCAAATCTCTTATTCTCATTATTTATCACTGCCGTTACAAGTACTGTTAATAATTTATCTAATTTTAGTACAACATTTTTCTTATATCATAAGGGCTTGATGTTAAGATTAGTTATTTACTAAATTTTAGAACCTGTCATTTAATAAAACTTTGATACATCATGAGGATGTATTTTCATTTTACAAACAACACTTGACAATGTCATAAAACATAATTCTAGCTCACATACTAACGGTTCTATAAATTATCCACTTAAATCTAAATCAGATTTTTTTTTCATCTATACTAATATTATAACCGTGTCTGTCCGTCTATATTAAGCTTGCACGGGTAAACCATTGAAACGATTTGCACGAGATATGAAGCAAGCTTGACTTTCAATGAAGGTTATTGTATCTCCTTATACTCGGGCGTCAAATATAATTAATTTAATAATTACATTAATTATTATATATTATTGGTAAACACCTTATTATTGGTAACAAGTTTAAAATTGTTTTATATACATTTATATACATAAAACAATTTTAAGCTTATTAACATTCATCACATTTGCAATTGCTATTTAGGATTTGAGTGTTTGTAAAATGATAATTATTTGTCAAAATATAGGATACAAAAATATTTGTAATAATTTTAATATCATTTTAATATTTTGCACTATTCGATATGTATTTATAATATTATGATATATATACTAGCTGTTATAAATGACGAATCACATATATTAAAGCTTTCTGACATTCATTGGAAAAGACAAATGATACAACAAATTTTATGTTAAAGTATAAAGTTAATATGAGCCACATTGATTCATTTTATCTCGGGGAACTGAAGAAATCCTAAAAAAATATAATATGTTCTTCTATCTTGTGTTTCAATAAAAGCTAAGCAATAGATATAGACAATATGTAAAGTACTGTTTATTTTTTATTAGCTTTATTTTATTAACAGCATAATATAAAGGAACACTATACTTAAGGAACCTTTGGCTTTTTTTTCGGAAATTTATTTTAGGATAATCGATAATTATCGATACGTGGAAATCAGTGTGGGACAAAACGTTGTGTCAACAGGCCAGGAGTTCTCCTCAAAAACTGGGCTCAGGGGTGTTAGGTCTCCACGCGGCATATTTATCAATTACACAATCAAGCAAGTATGTACCTACAACCAACTCTTAAAATATTTTATAGTTAAACTCTCCTTTCTTTGTCAGAGTTGAATCATCATTTTTTACTATAATATTTTTGTGTTCGTATAAAGATAATTTATTTTGCTATATCGTTTTATTATATTTTCATCTAAAATAACAATATTGTTTGCTCATTTTTCTTTGTTATTTGATAACATACCAATATCGCTCTCATAAATACATGTTTTTTGGTATATGATACATTTCTTAATACAACCTACCGAAATTCCTTACGATTTTATACTCGGTTAATAATTTCTTTGATAATATCAAATACGATCTTAACAACAAAATTATTATCTTTCATCTGATATAAATAAAATCTTTATGGATGACATTTTTACGTATTAGTGTCAAAAAAATAGTGGCAATAGTGTTATATCCAACTCGTCTGCATGCTCAATCTATAATTAATATATTGTTTGTAATTACAATCGTTAGACAACTAATAAAACCACAGATAATATTACAAAATTTAAGATGGCGGACATTGACTTGGCGTTACATGAACAAATATTCCTTTGTAATGAACCTAATTATATGTATTAAAGTCCATTTATGCCTTTGTTTTAATTATTTTATTTACACATTAAATACTGTTACTGTTTCCTATTACATTTTATGTACCAATGACAAAAAAAAATTAAACAGAACAAAATCAAAAGAACAAATCATGAACGCATCGATTTTTTATTTGAAGAGAGCTTAATAAAACAGTTAGTATTTGAATAACGGCTTCTATGAAAAAAAGAATGGATTTTTTTTAAATCGCTCGACTGGAACGCTGATAAATATTAACAATTTTTTAAATAATATTAGTAATGCATGTTTCCAATTAATCACTAATATTATAATTATCTTCTCCAATTAAGCGTAAAGTATTTATTCTGTGTGAAGACGAAAATTCATTTAATTTAAATTAAGATTGTTAGTTATACGATAACTATCACTTTTATATTATAATTTTAAGGTTTCAATGCGTCACTAACATATACCTACTAATGTTGATCAAGACTTTTCGACTTATTATCAAACATGAGATATCACAAAATTGTAAAAAAAATGTTTTATATTTAACCAAACACGAAACACGCGGAATATTATTTTATATAGTAATACGTAGAATTGTATTCATTGAGTGTCAACCAAAGGAAAATTGTACGTTACTTGCAAAGGCGTGTTGGTCAAGTTTCTGTAATTACTATAAGTTATAAACAATAAAATATAAGCTGTACCTTTACAATTATTAATGTGTTTCTTTTTTAATTAAACATCAGAGGGTTACGTAAGTTGTAATGATTTGTTGTTGTTGTTATTGCACACAAATTATTATACAAGGAGTTAATTGAAGTGGTTAATAGCTGTTTACACAAAGAAATACGGTAATTTAATCTTCCACAGGAGAATTGCAAACAGTTTATAATAGACGTTAATTGTCAACACCATAAGAATTATGTTAATTTATAAAGAAAACGCACATTTCTTTAATGTAATTATTATAATTGTTATATTTAAGCATTAAAATTAGTGAAGCGAATGTGTTTTGTAAAAAGCAATTACCTATGTTAGTTGTTTATTTTGATGACTGGAAAATGTTAACAAAATAAATATATTTTGTACAATGTTTATTTTATTGATATCCTGTTTATTTGCTTATACTAAAAAGGGTCAAGGTCCTAACGAGAATAGTGACAAGTAAGCTGATCTCATGAGTGTGTGAGCCAGTTAATTATAGGCACTAGGTACGTAACATCTTAGTTCCCAAGGTTGGTGGCGCATTGGCGATGTAAGCGATGGTTAACATTTCTTATAATGTCATTGTCTATGGGCGTTGGTGACCACTTACCATCAGGTGGCCCATATGTTCGTCTGCCAAACTATACAATAAAAAAAAACATTTAATTAGCCCCCCTGCGATTTGAACCCAGGACCACCGTGTCCGCCGTGTTACATGTAGCCGCTAGACCAACGAGGCAGTCAACGTAATAGCTTGTAAATAACCCACTGCTGGACCAAAAGCAACCAGCAAGAAACTAATTAATTAAAATTTCATACCATGTAGGTATAATGATAATAATACCTATTGCATTTTTTAAGGTATTATTAATATAACTATTGACCTCAAAATCGAATCCACGAATTTTATATTGCTAGGCGGTCCGTCCGCCATGTTGCTGTTAACGCTTTAAAACAATATACAAAACGCCATTTGCCTTTTATAGTCTTTTTATTTTTATAAATGAATTAAAATATGTGGATTATATATCTCGTGAACAAAAAAAAAACCTGCATGATTAAGGCTTCATGTTATATATGGACTTTACAAATGGAAAATAAATATACATATATATTTACTATGCGGACGAGCATATAGGCCACCTGATGGTAAGTGGTCACCAACGCCCATAGACATTGGTATTGTAAGAGATGATAACCATCGCTTACATCGCCAATGCTCCACCAACCTAAACCTCGCATTGTAAGGAGACAGTTAAAGCTTATTGCACCAATACCAATTCGTTGATTGTTAATTGATCGATATGTGGCAGAGCTTCATACAACATACACTTCTCGACGGCATCGGCATCATCGCGATGCATTCTATCAACACCGAAAGCGCTTGCTCAGGTCTCAATCGTCTATCTAAGCCAAGCTATAAAACAATCAAACCAGTTACGAATGCATTAAATAAATAATATATTAATGTAATATTTTTTTTTAAATTAAATATTTATTTAAAATATATTATTTACAATTAATGTTGATACTTTTCGCTGGTAGTCTTTCTCACTCGTTCTTATTTGCAAATATATACTCTATCCTGTGACGTGCGACGTACATGACGTTGCAATGCCAGTTTTACACTTTACGTGTTCCTATGTATAAGGTGGGGTAATCTTAAACGTAAACCTAAGCAGCTTAGCATTTAAAAATATACTTCTCTTTATTATTATTTTTTTTTTGCGTAAGCTTAAGAGTATAAGGCAAAGAGCATATCTTGTGGAGGAGCTTACACTGCTTACATCAACAAAGAAAATATGTACACAAATGATGTACATCTTAGTTAAACTTATCCGGAGTTGAACTCAAGATCTCCTGTTAAGTTTCAAGTTCTAGCCACTGGGCTATCAAGGTTCTCGATTTACAAAAATATTTCAATGGTAACGAACAGTATGACACTCGTATTGCTAGATCGTAAATACTGCACCTGCTGGCTGGATTTTATGCTTTTATTTGGATTATTCAGAATTCGGTAAAATATCGAATAACGAACTCCCAAGCGTGTCAGCTCTCTGCGTCCTTATTACATAACTCTGATTCTTTATTCCAGTTTGATCTAAATTATTCTTTTAAGCATATTTTGTTAAAGTTTATTACAAACACTTCATTCTAATTGATTGATCCAGCATTTTATGTTTTATTAATAGCACATACATATACAAATTATTTCCTTAATGATTTTCAATTCGAAATTATTACCATATTATACATAATTCTTTGCTAAAAAATAAAAAAGCATTACTTGTCTTTAAAAACAAGTTGCATAATGACCAGACTTGGACAACGTCCTAAGTCGAAGTTCGGCATAATAAGAGGCCCTTAGGACGTGCATATTATGCGCTCTTAAGTGTGCTAAAGTGATGGTGTATCGACACCATTTGAAAGAGTAACAATAACTTACTTTGAAACATAAATTTCAAAAATACTTTTCGAATAAAAATAAACTCCAAATTAATTTTATCATTAATTTTATTAAAAAAAATATTTTTATTTGTTTATTGTGTATTCAACAACGCAATCTTTATAAAACAAGGAAATTCTTGATTTAGATTTTTTTTTTTTTTTTTGGAAAGGACAGAGTACTTCATTCATAATAGACGAAATCGAATAGATCCGTTCGTATTGGTTAGATGCCGACTACAGCGCCACATACCATACCCTCGTCTTATCGATATCCGAAATGACCGGTCGATATTTTAGATGATGATAGATTTTTATAGACTCGATATGATCCCGCCATGTTAATGTAGTATCTAGTAACAGCGCAAAAATATATACATTATTAAGCTATACCCACGGCTTTCCTTTTTTTTATGTAAGAAGAGGCAAACGAGCTGGAGGCTCACCTGATGAAAAGTGACTACCACCGCCCATAGACATCTGCAACATCGATGACATGCAGCGTTGCCGGCCTTTGAGGAAAGAGTACTCTATCTTTTTAAAAGTTTTAATGTCATATCCAATAGGCCTATAGTTTTTTGGATCAGAGCTATTGCCTTTTTTAGAGATCTGGTGCACCAAAGCAGTCTTCTAAGAATTCGGGATTACGCCTAATGTGTAGGAGTGGCGGAAAAGACGCGTTAAGACCGGTGCCAACTCTGAAGCTTAAGTACGCAGCACGATCGGAGGAATGCCATCGGGCCACACGACTTATGGATGTCCAAGGAAAAATGTGCTTTACGAACTGCACTCTGCCAGAATTAAATTTCCGGCATCACACCGCAATATTGTCGGTGGTGTCTTTTCTTGATCATCAAGAGTCAAGTTATACGCGAGGAGAGATCCCAAAAGGTCGACATTTAGTATGGGCCAACGAGTCATCGCTCCTATGCAGAGATGGAAGGGAGGGCTGAAAGAAATTCCCTAAGACAGCATTAGCGAGAGACCAAAATGAGCGCGTTTCCGAAGGAAGACGCATCAATCTCTCGCCAATTCTGCCAATGAGCTCCGATTTCGCCTTGGCAATAACGCTTTTGAAAGTCCTGGAGGCATTGTATTTTTTTAAGTGCGCTGGTATTTACATCACGAGATGCCGAGGCTGAAGCCTAGGCTTGATAGCATTCTACCTTTCGGCGTGACGCCGTTTTGCAGAGGCGGCCAAGCCAGGGCCGGGATCTGCCGCCGATGGGTATTGCAGAGTACGGAATGAAGAGTTCCATACCCTGAAACACCACATCAGCGACCGAGTCAGCAGCGACATCTGGATCATCCGGCGAGAAACAAATCCGCCCCCATGGGTAGGATGCAAAGAAGGACCGCATCCCATCCCAGTCCACTATGTGCGTGTAATCGGCACTGTACTCAGGACAAGACAGTGGTCCGCCGAGTCAAGAGGATGCTCTACGGAAACATGGTACCCGTCCCCGAGCATTCGGCCATCCCATTCGGCTGCAACCCGAAGGTATGCAGCATGATACTACTACTAGGCGTCTTAGCGTCATAATTAGGAATTGGTAAATTTCCATAGCTCTTTCTTCATGAAGTAATGATTTTTCATACAATTTTTTATCCCCTTTTTCACTTACTTTAGGGCTTCAATTATATATATCCCTTTCTTAGATCTAACAAAAACAGATATGTATAGTGTAAAAGGAGAGGTGTGCAAATTTTCATTGTTCTACAAAAAAATATTCATATACAAAAAAAAATGTTTCAATAGATAATACAAGCCATTTTTGCCTAGATTAATAAAGTAGATTCTTAATCGTATAAAAGAAAGTCTGAATATTCATAAAAACTATAATATTATATAAAAAATTGTAGTAAAGAAATCCTCAGTTAATCCTTCTTTCATGTATTTTTTTTACTCTTTACTCATTTATATAATCGCAGGTATAAAGCATTCAGCCTTGAGATGGCAGAATGACGTACAAAAAATGTAGTAAAAACTTTTTCCACTTCATACCTTTAAGACCGTTCCGAGTTAATTAAGTCAAGACTTGGAAAAGTGTGATCATTGTTTAACTTTCGAAGTAATAAAATAGATTTTTAAATTAAAATGATAATTTATACATGGATATCGGTAAATTTAGTTTCGTTTTTAAAATATTAAATGAATAAATAATATAATTAAAAAAGTATTTATTCAGAGCTACGAGTTATTATTAATTTAACTTATATATATTAAATTCTAAGTAAACTAATATAAGGCGATTAGATATTTCTTTAAACGTTTCTTAGCTAACTTAATTCAAGATAATCTTCGTTTAAACCTAAGTTAACTTAACGAATCAATTTATTGCATTTATTAGTTTCAGTAGTATATTTTACGTTTCATTTTGTGAAAAACTTCGCTTGTTATTAAAAATTATTAAAGAAAAATAGTCATATAAGAACATTGAATAGAAGCTCATTAGAGTCCTATTCGCACTAGTGGGCAAAGGCTTCTTTAGGAGAAAATTTGGACCTTCAACCACGCTGCTTGAGTGTGGATTGGTGGACAAACATGTGGCAAAATTTCCGGTTTCCTCGTAATGTTTTCCGTCGCCACCTGAACTAGAGTTTAATTAAATGTTAGTTTAAACTTCAGTACTTACTATAATATATTTACGTACATACGAACGCAGTTTATATAGTCGTTGAAGTAGCCTAGGACTTAAGCCGTAGGATAAGTCCTTTCATAATGATTACGAATGAAAAATTTAAATTAGGAACTCACGTGCATAATACGAATGCAATAAATTAATTTATTCGAATTTTTCTTTTTTAAAAGATTGGGCAATGACTTATTTACAGCCGCTGGCTGAGGTACAAGTGGTGGTTGGGCAGTTATAGTTATTAACAAAAATATTAACAATATAAATAATCAATGTATTTTTCAAATGGTTTTAATTTACTTAGTGGTAGATTTGTGCAAGCTCGTCTGGTACCACCCATGCATCACATATTGTACCGCAAAACTGCAGTACTTGGTATTGTTATATTTTTAATAAATTGATTAATTCGATTTAGTTGGAAGTGAGATCCGACTAGCCTCATAATATTAAGGAACTATCATTTTATTTATTTGGGAAACAAACAATTATAATAACACTTAATAGTAAAAAACAAATATAAGAAAAACATAAATCAATCAAGTTTCCACTTAAAATTAATACAAACAAATGACATATTATATTAAAAATAAAATAATTATAGTTATTGATAAGTGAATTGTGTATTTACATATGAAGTGACTTGCCCTCGTTTACGTTTTTCGAAATAATTTAACGGATTTTAATCGAAGCTTATCAAATATATTACTTAATTTAATCAATAGCTACGTAACGTGATAGATGCGACTTGAGACACACGACATTATTAATATTATTTATTTTTTTAATTAAATTTATTAAAATTAATTTTATTAAAACAAAAAATGATATTACTTTAATAAGTAATAAAAGAAAAATGCTAGAATAAATAACAAATCATATCTATTTCAGTTTAAAGTAAGCAATGGAGATATATATTTTTTTCTAAATTCTCTCGTACTCGTAAATAATTTAAAACGATATATCCTTTGACGGCGATTCCGTGAATTCAAAGAAATTTATATCCCATTTCGAAAGAAGATTTTAAGCGGTATGATTCATAGCGCATCGCTATGCTTTTCAATATTTTTCACTTTGCGAAAGCGAGCGAATAACTTAAGACAAATTCAAGGTGTCGGCAGAAACTCAAAGTTCCATTAGTTGACGTATGAATTTAACCTACTCTAAAAGTTTTGGTGACAATCTTAGACTCGTTTGTATGTCAGGATTCAATATTTTGAATGTTCTCGCGGTGTATCTTAATATTTAAATAAATATCCTGGGACATTATTCACACACGGCCATCTGATCCCAAACTAAGCAGAGCTTGTAATATGGAAACCAGACAACTGATATACTACATATACTACTATTTTTTTCTAAATACATACTTACATAGATAATTACACCCAGACTCAGGACAAACAGACCTTGTTCGAATTTGTAGTAGGTACTAATAAAAATAAATGAATATAAATGATAATATTTGTGAATATCTCTTACTATGATGATATGCTTATTACTTATTAGTAGAAGTTTGTGCAAGCATGTCTTATAATATAGCGTTACATAGCAGTTCTTTGTTGAAGTATTCAGTTGAAGGGGTAAATAAGCCAGTGTAGATTCAGGGCTCAGGCACAAGGGATATAACATCTTTGTTCCGATGGTTGGTGGCGCATTGACGATGTAAGAAATGGGTAATAATTCTTACAACACCGTGGCGGTGGTAACCATTTTCCAATAAATATCTTTCTTGTAAGTGAATTTTCATAAAATAAGAAATAAACTAAACTAAAAACTAAATTTTTACAAAAAAAAATGTACTATTTTCAAAGCTAAAATGTTATGAATGCGCTGCGAAGAAGGAATATTAAAGGAGAAATCACAATTTATTATCAGTTATATATCTTCAGATATTGCGCGCCCAATTCTAGGGTAAGAAAGGTGATCAGACTCCGTTGGAATTTATTGTCGCCGTAAAAATTAATATCGCCGATTCAGATCTATTATAATGACTCTACTCGTCTGATATTCGTTGCAATTCATAGACGACAGCGTTTGAACGTTTTAGTATTTAGTTCCAAGTAAAATAAAATAACGCCTGTAATGTGATTTGTGTTAAGTTAATCAATTAGCAGGTATTTCTCTACCAAACGACATTTTTTCTTATCAATATATTATATTCGTTATATTACGGTCCCGCAATCTTTTCCAACCCTGCGAAAACAATAAGTATAAGTATCTACGCTTTTTACAAAGCAATATCAGACAATATTTGGTGGTAGAGCTTTGTGCAAGCTCGTCTGGGTAGGTACCACCCACTCATCAGATATTCTACCGCAAAACATCAGTACCTTGTATTGTTGTGTTCCGGTTTGAAGGGTGAGTGAGCCAGTTTAATTACAGGCACAGGGGACATAACATCTTAGTTCCCAAGGTTGGCGGCGAATTGGCGATGGAACCGATGGTTAATATTTCTTACAACGCCATTGTCTATGGGTATTGGTGACCACTTACCATCAGGTGGCCCATATGCTCGTCCGCCTACCTATACAATTAAAATAAAAGTAAAAAAATAAAAGTAAAAAAATAATTTTGACAAATTTAACTGCGGTAGCCTTAATTTTCTTAATATAAAAAATGGGATAAACAAATTAATTTTCTTCAACTTCATAAATATATCTCCGCTTAGTAAAGGCTGCAAATAAAATTTCTTACGCAACTTATTCCACATTAATTTTCTCTTATTAACAAAATCATCCATGCTTTCGACTAGGTATTTTCATTTCAACAGACATCTTCAAAAATCTATCATTAAAAAAAAAAAACAAACCGCCGATCACTTGCACCCAAAACTAATTCCTTGCGCTCGTAAAAAATAATCTAAACATCCGCGTTGGATCGTAAACGTGAAAATAAACGCCGGCTGTAAAGGGGCCTTAACTTCGTTCAATACCTTCAGGTGTTTGCATCGTCTAAATATTCATGGGCCGTGTACTACGTTTATTGCTGCCTTTACATTATTAGAGCTTTGCGTCCGATTTAATAGCTTCAACGGAGTCGAGATGAAGTGTTTGACTTCCCGTACAAATCAATTTCGATTTTAGATAGATAGGTAGGTTTATTACAAACAATACTTAACAATTACGTAGTAAATTAAATATTAAATGAGTATAAAAAGTAAAAAAAGCTTCATAATTTTATCTACACTGAGCATTGATACTTTTGTTGTATTAAGAACTAATTTGAAAGATATTTTCAATTAAAATTTGAATTTCGAATATCAAATTAAGGCTAAAACAAACAATTATTAGAAAATTCGTTTTCTCAACATCTAAATTTCCATAAATTAATCTTCATATCAACCTAATCAACTGTATAATTTATTCTGTAACTTATTTTAAATGTCAATTTAAGAGTTTGTAGAATATTATTTTAAAATGAAGCTTAAGCAACTTGATATTAACGTAACTCTATGTAAGTCGAAGCGTGCATTACATAATATATCCCGAGAATATCCTAACGTAATTTATTTCGAAGATGAATAAATAATCTGATGGGATAGTTGGCATCAGGTGTTCTGAGGGTCCATTAACTAATGAGGGAGTAACGGAACACGCAGATGTTTGTAAAAGCACCACGTGTTAACGTACTTAGGGGAAATGTACGGAAATAGATTGGAAGAAAGTGTGAACTGGTTTAGTAAGTAAAATTAACCTTTTTGTTTTACTTGGTTTTGTTTTTGTCAAAAACAAATGTTTTGTTTCAATTTACATTGTAGAAAAACATTTCGTATAAGTACGTAAAGTTTTAGTACGTTAGTTAAAATAAGTTATCAATCAGTAGAATTTTCTAATAAAAATTATAACAATATATATTTGTTTAACATAGTATAATCTATATAATTATTTAGAATATCAGAGAAAATCCTTTCTAAATTCACCTCTGCACTACAAAAAATCAAGACCCTCAAAAATTTCAAACCTTATACTTAATTAGGTCTCGTTATGCATTATACTTAAAGTTATGCCTTATATTAAATCATGATGCTTGAGAATGAAATTAATAAATCATCATCATTCATGTAATATGATAACAGATAACAGCATACTGTTACATATATTAAATTCCCTCACTTAGGCCCATTATCAGATATCATAAGCTCTGATATCAAAACTCTCTCCCATTATCGACTAATGCACCCTCGATTTTGCTATCGTAACGCCCTCATTACACCCCCATGTCTCTGTCAAGGAAATCCGTCGAAGTCACTATATCGAATATCACGGCATTAACTTATTTTTAAAATATTTTCCCATACAAATTGACATCAACAATATTATTAGTATATTTGGTTTTATTTTGAACATAATATATGTTTTTATTTCACTTTGCTCGTTAAGTTGGAAATTGATAAAATCTATGAAGTTTTAAACTAAGCCAAATTTTAATAGAAATATTTAATTTGGATGAGAATTTAGTACTAGTCATTCTAGGTTCCAAATTATTGAATATTCACATCAATGATAGTAATCAAGTTTACCCTATGACCTACAAGCTTAAATCAAGCTTTCCCGGGAGAGTAGACTGTATAGGCGCATGAGTTGCTATTTAGAAATTTATTGCAATATACTAATTTTAGTCACACAAAAAGTAATTATCGATTGCTGATACAACGGTTAATTTATACATCAATATTATCTATTGTCCATTAAATGTAAACAAGTTTTCTAGGAAAGTTCTACCAACGCTAAAAGCATGAGATTTTGTCGCTCAAACAAACAGCGATTTATCTCGTAATTAAAACAAATTCGCGCCCGCACTAATCTCCTAGCGTTTGCTCATTCACGTGTTGTAGTTATTTTCGGCTTGTTCCACACGGATTAACGTTAAGCTCCACTAATTGGAGCTGCGCAGATTTGTAGTCAACGTGGGGTGTGGTTAAACTAAAAGCGGGTCTGGTACGTTAATCCTATATAAAACAATCTGTAATAATAAAGTTTTTCCCAGTGGAGCAGTGAGATCGAATAAGCTTTAATTCATTTTAAGAGACATTAGCTGAACACCGAAAATTTAACAGGTTAGGTTTAAGGACGGTCAAGAGTGTGATAAGGGACGATCGTGGGATACACGATCATTTAATTGCTCGCGTAAGCGTGTGCGTGTATGAGAGCTTGTGTGTGTGTATATCTGTAAGTTATATCAATCAATCAAAAATCTTTATCTATAGAAATAAAATGATAGAGGTCAGGCAGTTGTGCGCGCATCACGGAAATACTGGATAGATTTCAATGATTTTTTTTAAATTTTATTTCTTAGACACTTGGTGGCCTTTATCAATAAAAAAAAATTATTGCGCTATCTTCATTTAATAAAAAGTTATTAAAGTTTCAAGAAACAACGATCTGTATATGCACTGCGTGTTCAGTGATGTATGTTTAAAGAAAGTGTATTTTTGCTTGCGATCTTTTTGATGTTTGTTAATATATCAAGCAACGCGGACGAAGTCACGGGTATCAGCTAGTTCAATATAGAAGTAAAACTTGCTTATTGATTGTCATAAACCTACCACCGTTTCGGAACTATACACCTGAGAAAGTGAGAAACCAGATGTAGCCTTATAATTAGTTAAATTGATTGAAATTATATTCAATTTATTATAACCAGTCACCTTGTTTATACTTTGGCGCCGGTTAAATTGCTGTCACATGGACTGAACATCCATATGTACTCAAACACCATTCCGTATTATATTTTAGATGAACATATTTGCGTGACATTAACTATTTCAACGGAAAACGTTTTCAATTCAATTAATTTCATATCTAACAAATTATACGCAGAATGTTTAATTTGATAAATACGAGAGCTAAGCCGTTTGCAGGCTCATCTGGGTACCACTCTCTTATCAATAATTCAACTGCTAAGCATCGATAATTTGTATTGGGCTTAGGTTTTCATGTTGAGTGAGCCAGTGTAAAATAACAATAATCACGTGTAAATGGGATACGTTTTATAATATTAATAAAGTAAAAAAAATATCAGGTAACATAAGTGTACATATAGTACATACTGCATAGTATTGCAGTATTGTATTGTTATTATTTTACTCGGTTGTAAGGCTTTGTATAAGGTCGTCTGGGTAGATACCACCCATTCATCAGATATTCTACTGCAAAACAGCAGTAAGTACTTTAGTTCCCAACGTTGATGGCGCATTGGCGATTTAAACGATGGAAAATTCCATTGTCTATGAGCTTTGCTGACCACTTACCATTAGGTGGCCTATCGTAGCTCATCCGCCTACCTACACAATATACATTTAATCATTCTTAAGTGAAATTTTTGCAACACTGCCGAAAATGTCCAGTAGATGAAAGCTTCATTCATATATTTATATTAAAGTATACGAATGAAATGAATAGCCACAATCATCCGTTTTATTAACTTACATGAACATCTATCTAGCTCTGTAACTCGCCAATTCCACGCAACGCGCTTCATTGTCAATTGACATTCCATATTAATGACCTGTCCGATATTACATCCGTTACTGATGTATCAATGTACTTCTAATTCGATACTCTTATCGTATTTTGAGCGAATCTGTATGTGTATATAATAAAAAGCACTTTTTCATTTATTATTTTATTCTCCAATATTACATCAGCACAAACTATGTATATACGTATAACAAAATACATTTATAACATAACGACTAAACTAAATTTTATGTTTTCCTATTTTCAGTTCAGATGGTAGCAAGAAAGCTATTTTATCCGTTGTATTATCAAAGAAGCAACGTAAATGTGCTTATTATTTAAACTTATATTTTGGCAAGGGAATGCTGCTCTTAGCAGAAGGCATTAGATGGCATTGTCATTTGTGACTTTGTGACAAGTCTTATGAAACCACTTGATGACAAGGCGTCGTGTGAAAGTGGCTAAATTAAAACCATTTTAAGTATATATAGCTACCTACCCGTATTAAATGCGCACGAAACAATTGAGGTGTAGGTTTGCGTATATTATAATAATGTCTCTAATTAATGTTAAATTTTGTTTGTATATTTAAAGTGAAATTATCAATAATATCTCGCCTTACTTTTTTTCTCAAGCGTTTAGCTTAAGTATTTTGCTCCCGCGACTGAACCCGTATGTAGGGGTTAATGGTTGAGTAGTTAAAACGTGAAAGATAAACTCACTTTCGAATCTATTTCATTAGATTATTCGAAGTAATAGTCCAAATAAAAAAAAAAACATAATAATACCTTCATTAAATAGGCCGTATACAAACCACGTGAGACTGCAAAAAAATTGTAATAAATCTAGTAAGATTATTTATTTATTTTGGAGGTGTTTCTACTCCCTTTATCACTGTGACCATATCTTCTCCGTATCAATTCAAATGTCTCTCACCTCACCTTGTTTTATGGTAACGGATAATTTGCTACCACATTTATCATTGTAACAGCTCCCTCAGGGAGCATAAATTCCTTGCGGACGTTCAAGCTTTATAAGTATCGCTTCTGAGATCAATGTTTGCTATAAAATAAACAAACTGAACTGTGATGCGATAAAGTTCGAGTTATTGCACATTGGAGCATATAACTTGGACTGTGAACAAGGGGACCAAACCCACATTTGAAATATTTCGGCCGATACGATACATTTATTTTGACACCAGTTACTAGTTCCAGGAGTTATTCTTTATTTTGGTGAGATTTTTTTAATGAAGGAGTTATCGGTTCACGTTTTATATTGAACCCAGACTATCCAATATAAATGCAACTTCAATTCGAGTTTTTTTAGGGTTCCGTACCTCAAAAGGAAAAAACGGAACCCTTATAGGATCATTTTGTTGTCCGTCCGTCCGTGCGTCTGTCTGTCTGTCTGTCTGTCAAGACCCTTTACCTCGGTAACGGGTGGAGGTATCGAGTTGTAATTAAAACGATATACTCAAGTCTACGGTCTCTTGAAGCTGTGAAAAAATTTTAATTTCTAAGTTAACGTAAAAAAAGGATACAGCCGTTTATACCTCAAAAAACGTATGTTTCGACACTCTTATAAATCAACATTCATAAGGTATTTCCCGTTGACATAGAACCATGAAATTCAATAATATCAAGTAATACCGTCATATACTACAAGTATAGGAAAAAATCTGAAATATTACATACATTTGCAATTAAATCATAAAATAATATACTATAAAAATTACAAGATTTCGGACTATATTTCAGTTGACTGTGTCTATTCAGTACTCTTTATTTTTTGGATATGTTAAAAAGCAAAAATAATTTAGGTTTAAAGAATATTTATTCCCATAAAGACAAAAACGTCACTTACATGAGAACAACGTTGAACTTAAAATTAGTTATTACATTCGTCGTCGTACTTTTATTACTCACTTAACACATTTTAGTTATTTGCTAAGAAGCGAATGATCGTTTATAAGATATGCGGCTAGTCGCGTCTTAAATGTGCCAAGTGAACTCACATTTCTTATACTTGAGGGTAATTTGTTAAAAAGTTGCACTCCTTCAAATGTTATCGTTTTTTTGCCATACTTCGTTCTAACCTTAGGTAGAACAATGAGACTCGCTCGACGCGTGCTTCGTTTAGACTGCTGTTTTATTTTAGTAAAATTTAGTTTAGTACGGACACTTTTTTGAAGGGTTTTTTTAATAAATATGCAAACATTGTAAATATATAATTGGCGAATATTCATTATTTTTGTTTCGGTATAGATTTTAATAGTTGGTGTAAGATATGGGTAATTAAAGAGCATTTTGATAATTTTGTTTTGGGCGACTTGAATGTCAGCTAGTTTGGTTTTAGCAGCACTGCCCCATACTTCAATTAGATACGAAATATGAGGTTTAACCAAGGTGTTATAGATCGTGTGTCGTAAACGACGCGGGATACAGCGCACCATGTTTCGGAAAGAGCCAAGAAGTGATGAAAGCCTACTTATGATGTATTCAAGATGAAACTTCCAGGTTAATTTATTGTCTATTCGTAGGCCTAAGTATTTTTCTGTACTTTTTTGTTCTAACGGTATATTGTCGATTGACAGCGGATTATGCAACGGAATCACCTTATTGTTTGCTTTAAAAATCATATAGCATGTTTTAGAAATATTTATAGTAAGTAGATTGTGTTGAAACCATGAGAATAAAGAGTCTAAGTCTTCTTGAGCTCGTAAGATTAAGTCATTTATCGATGATCCATAGTAAAATAAGCAAGTATCGTCTGCATATAAAGTGATATGACCATGTAATCCTATTTTATCTATGTTATTAATATAAGTCAAAAAGAGCAAAGGTCCTAATATAGATCCTTGTGGTACACCACATGTAATTGGTAAAGCATTGCTTTGAAAGTTTTCTATTCGGACTACTTGTGTTCTGTTTGTTAAATATGATTCAAACATTTTTAAGGCAATGCCCGTGATACCTATAGTTTCTAGTTTTTTTAAGAGTAACTTATGACTAACAGTGTCAAAAGCTTTCTTCAAATCAATAAAGATTCCTAACGCTATATTTTTACTATCTATTTTTTGTTTGATTTTTGTAACAAGATCAACGGTTGCTGTAAGTGTGTTGCTTTTTGGTCTAAACCCGTACTGTTGTTCAGATATGTAGTTGATGGATTCTAAGAAATTTTGTAAGCGAATGTATAAGAGTTTTTCGAAAATCTTGGATAGTACAGGTAAGACTGAAATGGGCCGGTAATTACCTGGATCGCTTTTTTGTCCCGACTTGTAAATAGGAGTTACCTTCGCAATTTTCATTGTGTCAGGAAATACTCCGTTCATTAATAATTTATTAAAACATTCAGTCAAATTATTCGCTATAAGAAATTTTACACATTTTATCATTTTAGTGCTTATCCCATCTACCCCAACACTACAATTTGAGTCGAGATTATTTATAATTTTAATAATTTCGTCATCGGTTGTTGGATAGAAAGTTGTTAATTTAGAATAATTTCCATGGATGTTTGGTAAGGCATCACTAAAATTTTCATGGAATATTTTCGGTATTTTTTGTGCCAAGAGGGGTCCTATTGTGGAGAAGTATTCATTAAATGCATTGCATATTTCAAGAGGTTCAGTAATTAATTTTGAGTTTATTAAGATTTTTGGAGGAGCACAACTTTTCACAATTTTGTGATTTACTAAAGTGTTCACCAAGTTCCACATTTTTTCCGGTTTTTTCGCACAATCGTTAAATTTTTTGTAATAGTAAGATTCTTTTGTGTCTTCAATTAGTCTAGCTACGTGATCCTTCTTTAACGCAAATTCTTCCTTCAACGTGTTATTATTTGGGTTTTTTTGAATTTGTGAAAATAAGATATTTCTGTTATTGATTTCATTGATTACATTTTTGTTAATCCAATCTTTTTTGGGTGGGTTCAGAATTTTAACCTTTGTTATTTTGCATTGTTCTGTGAAAAACTTTATTTTCGTTTCCAATCGTGAATAGTCACTTCCCAGTTCTTCGTGTCCTAGTTTTTTGATAGTAGTATAGAGTTTGTCATAGTCTATGGCATTATATTGAGTACGAATTATTTCAGGCGGTTTAATTTTTTTAAGTTCTAGGTGTATTTGCCTATGATCGGACATAGCAGAATCCAGTATAGCCATATGAAATTTGTCATTAATTAAATTGGTACTAACATGATCAATAATAGATTTTTTGGTTTTGGATACTCTGGTAGCGTATTTTTTGCTGACTTTATTGAGTAGCATGTGTCCAGCTTCCTTTAGTAGTTGTTTGTATTGGTTGGTCTTCTTATCTTTTGTGAGCAGATCTAAATTGAAATCTCCAAAGACTATAACTCTTTTTTTTTGTCGCAGTTGCGAACCATACACATCAATAAAGTCTTTGAAATTGGTATTACCAGGGTTATAGACAGCTCCCACTTCAATCGCATATCTTTCCAGCTTGACCCATAGATAGTTATTACCTCCTAAGTATGTAGATTCAGATAAACTATGCTTCAAATTATTATGTATATATATAGAGACTCCACCTCCACTCGAATCGTTCCTATAATTATAGTAATGTGTGTAGTTCGTCAATTGTAATTCAAGCGCTTGTTTTTCGGAACTGATCCAAGTTTCTGTAATTAAGATGACATGCGTAGTATGGGGTATTGATTGTAAAATACATTTAAGTTCATCAAATTTTCCTTTCTTACGTATGCTTCTTGCATTGAGGTAAAAGAATGTAAGACGTGGCTTATTGGTTTTTAGGTCTTGATAATGATTGGTGACTTGATAGGTAATGCTACTGACAGCGATTTCAGGATTTGTATTTATTGTTTGGAGTTTTTTGGAGTAGATTTTACTATGGTAGGTGTGCTGTTGATATATTTTATAGTGAGACCGGTCTCACCATTCTTTTCGCGACATATCAATTCATCTTTCAAGCTTTTAAGATATTTTTGTTGAGAAGGTGTTTGATCCGAAAAAATCTTAACATGTTCCGGCAATTTGTCTTTGTTTCGTAGGAGTTGCTTAGCTGGTTCTTGAGTTTTATAGCATACTTTGATGCTACGGTTTCGTTTCGGATCAAACTTACCAATTCTAAAAGTTGTTATTGGTTGCGGAATGTCTTTCTCGATCATTGAAGTTATGCTTGAAACAGCCGCTTTGTCTCTGGCAATCCGCTCTTGTACGTTTGAAGAAGTTTGTTCCGGTAGGCCTACTATTATTATATTCTTCTGTCTATTTTGTCGCTCTTGTACTTCGCGAACTAGCTGTTCACTTAAATGTAACTGATTTTGACACAGAGATGAGGTAGTTTGTGAAGTTGATTTTAGGTGGTCAAGAGAAGATTCGAGCAAGTTCATTTTATTTTCTCCCTGGGACACTAACTTTTCTAGACGTGTAATGTTGGTTTTTATGTCCTTATGCTCTTCGACGATGCCGATCGTTACTTTTTTAATGTCACCGATTTGCAACTTAACTTCCGATACGTTTTCGCGAATTAGAGTTATTGTTTTTTCGTTGGATGATTTTATTTCGCTGATTTGGGTTTTAACTTCTGAAATACTTTCTTGCATTTTACTTATAATATCTTGGTTAGATCCAACATATTGTTCTAGTAAGGAACTCATCCGAGTTAGCTCCATTCGAATTTCAGCTATCTCGTTAGAGCATCCGCATTCACGATCTAATTGATGTTTTCGCTTTCGAAGAGTTATTTGTGGGTCTGCGGTGAGAGTACTCATTTTTGATAGGTCTGGTTGCGATCCACCGTCAGTTAGTGATCGCGTTGGTGATCGCTGTACACTCATGTTTGTGTAAAGTTCTTTCGACTATATAATTAGAATATTCTATCAGAGTTATTCAAAATGAACTTGAACGAGTCACTTGCCTGTATTCAAACGAGCCTTATGAGTCGCTGTGTGATCGAGTAGAAAAATTGCAGCTGTCTTGTTCTTGCGGGGGTGAGGTGCAGCGCAGGTGTAAAGCACAGGTCGAAATGGATTAACTAATCCCGTATTTTTTACGCAGTATTAGTTCTCTTATGAAATGTAATAAGTACTATATTCGTATACTGTTGTTTATTAATTTTAAGCAAAAAATGTACACACGTCTACTCTGTACGAACGGCGAACGACGAATTTAAAGTTTATTACACTGAATTATCAATAGTATTGAATTTTATTTAAATACAATTATTTATTAGTAAAAATGTGAAACAAAAATACAATTAATTAGTGCCCTTTTCAACAAGGCGTTAATTACTTGTGTTATGTTATCACGCGTAATGAATGAGTCGGAATTAATTGCGTTTTAAAATGTTAGGTATAAACGATTTTAGCTGATTAAGAAATAATTTTCTTGTTCTGATTAATGATAATTAAAACGCGCACATAAACCATCCTTTAAATTAATAGGATAACAGTAAAATTAATTCCCATATAAAATTTATTAAAATTTAATTTGTATAAAGAATTTAAAAGCATATTCTGGGATATTATTCATTAAAGCCCATTTGATCCCAAGCTAAGCAGAGCTCGAACTATGGAAACAAGACAACTGATATAAGACATAATATACTACTTGTATTTTGCAAATACATACTTATATAGATAATGTCACACAGACTCAGGACAAATAGACATGTTAATGCACAAAAATATCTGTCTGTAGAAGTATCTACCAACCACTCGGCTCGTCTGAGTTGATTTTGTTTTTTACGTTTTTTTATTTATATCACACCGTCATGTAAGCAACTTTTTATTTTACACTAATTTTATAATATGAGAGAAGTGGGCACCATAATTATGAAGTAGCGTTACGATCAACTTACGTTATTTATCGAGGGAATTCGGCATGTTTTGAGAACATTATCATTCCCACAATTATGGAATATCAGCTGATACGTCATTCTTCGATAAATAACGCAAATGAAACCACGATATGCAATAATAATAACAAGTTTTTGTCTATCAATAAAAGTAAAAGTATGTACTATCAATGTGAGAAAGTTCTGTGGAAAATGGATTTGTAGTTTTTGCGAGAGTCCGGAATAAACAAACCAATAAAATTTATCAGTTTAATAGAATTAGGTATAAAGATAAACTCTTAGCCAAAGCCACGAAAAATTTCTATTCTTTGCAAAGTTGTTGGTTATTTCTCCTTGCACAAGGATAACAGGCAAGTTCTTTCTATTTTTTTTTTCAACTTATATGCACTAGTCTGTCATGAACTGACATTTTTTAGATATCTCGACAAAGAAAACAGAAAAAAGCAAATTTCAATCTCTTAATTTTTACTACCCTGTTCGATAAATTTGACAACGGTCTACGGTAGGTGAAAAAATTATAATATGACCTAAATTGTAGATCGTAAAAAAGTATGTAGTCGCAATTTTCGTATCATGATGGACATTGACCCCCTTTTTCAAAATGGCGGCGACAGCTCATAGGAAACTCATTATCCAAAATTCCAGCTTTTACGCGCATTTTAAATGTTACTATTAATAAACGATTCACTGTGAAATGTTATTTATTTTGTTTCTATATTTATTGTTATTGACTATTTTCTAGGCGGAAATTTGGCTTATATAATATTTTGCTTAAATAAATGTCACTTTGAGCGGGAACCAGTTTTGCAGAGACCCCTTAAAAATTTGGGAACACCTTAGTGCGTGAATGACATATTAATATTTCTTAAAGTTTCACTGTGTACATGTCCATTTCGTGGTGACTTATCTACCATCATCATTATAAATATAAAAAGCAATATTTAATCGTGTCCCAATAGTATTAAGTTATACTTTATTATTTTGATCGAACAAATAAAATATAACACTCTATTAACCAACTTTGATCGCAATAAAACGGAAAGGTGTAACTTTCAAGGCACATTGTTTGCTGCTATTAGAAACATGCCATACCCTCGTCAGAAAGCTATAACTGACATCAAATATACATCGGCGTAAAACTGCGTGATTAGGCTCATTTCATACTTTATATTGCAAAGGATTTATTTCTTGATTATGGTTAAGTGCAATGCATTAGTCAAGTTAATTGTTTTTTTTTTTTATTATAAAGTCTTACTTATATTGGTTATATTGCATTCATATTTCAAATCTGGTGAAACTCTTGGACCTTGGACTAATAGTGCGAAAATGTAAATTAAAAATATAATAGCTCATCTTATTACCTCTACTGGTGAAAAGAAGGCTCGTTAATTTTTTTCTAGAGAATTGGAATTGCGATTCAATGGAGAAATAGTATCCAGTCTAGTCTCTATTCCATGCGATAATTATTTGTACATTAGCTATATATAATTATTATTTTTTTATACATATTGAAGTCCTTAATGTAAATAATACTTATATGTTATATAATTTCAATAAATGAATTATATTACAAAAAAAAATTAAAGTAAATCTTAAACGGATGCGGCAGTTAATTCTTTTCAGTCCCAACTGGACCATCTTAGCTTATTTCTACTTACAACATCTCTATTTTAAATATAAATAAATATAGAGTCAAAGAAAATTCAATGAACAAATACAAAGTTTAATTCAAATTCAATTTGACCTGGTTATGACATTTGTGAAGTTTCACCAAGAAATATTGCTCGGCTAGTGCATGTTCCTGACTGGGCGATAAGTATTTATGGATATAGAAGTTTCGCGAACTTCTCAACTGCGGGAACCGTATTTGATGAGTTTTGTTTGTTTTTTAGTTTGTCTGGCTTCATCTGTTTTCTGTTGTGGATAAAAATAAGGTTGTAACCTCAAAGATCGTTTGATGATTTTAATTGGCTATCATGTACTCTATAACTACTTTCTATTGCAGTATCTTTGTGAGATAGATTTAAGAATTTTCCACAAGCACACACAATTACACACGCATAACCTTTACATTACTTAACATGATACACAACACAGGCATTAACAA
This sequence comes from Nymphalis c-album, assembly GCA_963151315.1. NCBI lineage: Eukaryota > Metazoa > Arthropoda > Insecta > Lepidoptera > Nymphalidae > Nymphalis > Nymphalis c-album. The sequence continues at coordinate 1,188,945 of OY720594.1, read as the reverse complement.
CTTACACATATACAAAACGAGGTATAATAATATCCTTTTTGGGGTTTTATTTTTATTAGTATTTTAATTTCCTTGTTTGATTTTATTGATATTCTTTGATTATTTTATTTTTGTTTTTATTTTACCTTTTTTAAATATTAATTTTTTTCTCTAACACAATTACAATATTGTAAAAAAATATAAACCAAATCATTAATATACCTAAACTGTTTAATTAATGATGTCATAGTAATGCTCTTGTTTTTCCGTAGAGTGGAGACCTGTAATAGAGACATTCGACAGTGATCTGTAATACAGACATTCTAATGCCTAGCTCAGACACCAGCTCTTCACACATTCTAGACTATAAATGTATATCATAGTTACAAATTACCACTTAATAATTATTTAAGGCTGTTTTTGTGAAGAGAAATAAACGTTATTATTATTATTATTATTTATGTTTAAAAAACGAGTAATACCGTGTACTGGTTCTAGCTTTCCTTACTATAGAGTTAGGTCACTTGTTGTATCCGGTAGTATCTAATAACAGTAATAATTTCTACAGCCAAAGAAAATAATCCTTCTAGAATTACCGTATTCTTTACACATTTTGAATTTCTTCTCAATGAAATATCTTGTATCTTTTCTAAACTGTATTTAGGACGGGTGCAGTATCGTTATGCAATGGTATTCAGCTTAGGAAAAACATTAAAAAATAATTATAAACACTTTTTAAGATATCAATACAAATAAATAAAATTGAGGTATCCGTTTGTGATTGCAAAATAACTTCCGATTTTAAAGTTAATATGGCTATTTGCTAGGTGCGAGTAACCAAAACAATATTTTTTTTCAGCTGAATTGAAAGAACTATAAGTCAATATAAAGTATTATTTGTGATCTAGTAGGTGCCTGTAGTTACACTGGCTCACTCACCCTTCAAAACGGAACACAATAATACTAAGTATTAGTGTTTGGCGGTAGCTAACCAGACGGGATTGCACAAAGCAAGTACCACCAAGTGAATTAAAAGTAAATATTTCTATACTTTGTATTAACTTGTTTTTGGAAATGTCATTCTTTTTAAAGCACATTAATAGTTTATTTTCCTCACATAAGAAGGGATGTATTTAACAGCTCTGCTACAAGTTCATTCCTTTTTATTTTTTAAAGCTGTGTCATTAAAAATAAGTTTTCAAAATTGTCCATTTATATATTTTTTTTTTAAATGTTATTATATTTTTTAATAATAGAAAATTATGCTCTCGTTCTATACAACACAATTTTATTCAGCAGGCATTAGATGTTATAGTCGAAATACAATTCGATTTTCAAAATTAATCACAATCACGTTCTTAATAACTCAAGTCATTAATTTGAACAAATTCATTAATAAATTCGGAGCAAATAGAATTTCAATCGTACCCCGATTCTCGTATGAAGCAGTCTTAACCCTAAAAAAACCTTGGGCAATTTGTCACGGTCCTTTCGACCGCAGCCATCCATCTCGTTCAATTCGCTTTGTATCGTCCTGACACCTGGGTGATCGTCAGTCATTTTCAGCTTCGGATAATGTATTACGATGGGTACAATCACATTGTTGGTTATTTTGGAAGTTAAAAATTGACCAATTTCTTTATCAAGTTAAAAACAAAATGTACTGTACTGGCTGTACCCTTTGTACGAAAAAATTAAATAAATTACTTTTATAGAAATTTACTACAAGTAGTATTTTTATAAGTAAGTAAGTAGGTAACGGCCGAATACTGAAACGTCATTCAAAATTTAGTGGCACTTAATTATTTGGAACGTCATTAATTTCAAAATTTTGTATGCGAAATTTGAAATTAATGGCGTTCCAAATAATTAAGTCCCACTTCATATTTAAAAGACGTTTCAGTATTCGGCCATAAGTAGTATAAATAGTGAGAAAGTAAGTAGTACTTCTATAAGTATTTTTAATTATTGGTCAATAAATGTCTTCGAGTCCAGAAATTGTATTCACGAGGTTGTATACAGTTTACAACGTTATCTGTACTTCTATAATAAACCCCCCACCCCTGAGATACGGGTCTTCCAAACTAAGGGTTGCAGGGTAAAACTATTCCAATAGAGATTTATTATTATTATTGCTTACAACTAGTGCGGGATAAAAGCCTTGTTTATTTACTAATTAAGGGCGAGAATCTTGTTAAATGACCATTCAAATTGTTATATATTGAATAAACAAAATTCGAATCTGAAGATAATAATCAAAAAAGAAGAGAAGCAAAAAGCTACACTTATAAGAAAAAAAGTCAAATATTATAGTGTTATTTAAATATAGGATAAACACATCGATTTATCTTCATATCATTCAGATAACGTGTCAAGTAAAATTGCTTTCCATATTCCGTCAATCGTGCTGTCAGCGCATTGCCAAAGAGGTTTAATATATTGTTATTGTTTCATATATCAAAGAGGTTTGATATAATATAAAATCTCATTTAGCACTACGAGAGCGGAAACGTTTTTTTTTTTATATTCGAAGATTGAAGACACTACAGCCAACCGCTATATAAGCCAACAAGTTTAGCCTAGAGTTCAAAATAATATTTCGTTGTTCAGCAATTTTTATCAATTGGACATTATCATCTTGGAACGTCATATCGTCCTAGAGAGATACAAAGATGGCGACTGACCAATCGGATTTAGTTTTATTCAGTATTATTTAAATTTCAATTGCAGCCATTCTTGTCGTTCTATACAATAAAAGATACATTCATACATTGTACTAAATAAAAAGTAATATATAGGTTGGCCGAGATGGCCTAGCGGCTACAACGCGTGAATCTTAACCGATGATCGTGGGTTCAAACCCGGGCAAGCACCGCTGAATTTCATGTGCTTAATTTGTGATTATAATTCATCTCGTGCTTGACGGTGAAGGAAAACATCGTGAGGAAACCTACATGTGTCAAATTTCACTCAAAATTCAGCCACATGAGAATTCCACCAATCCGCATTGGAGCAGCTTGGTGGAATAAGCTCCAAACCTTCTCCTCAAAAAAGGAGAAGAGTCCTTAGCTCAGCAGTGGATTTTCACAGGCTGTTACTACTACTACTACATATAGGTTCTAACGCAAGTAACAGTATTATATTGGAAACCCTAAGTAGCGACAATAACTGTATCAGGAGGGAGTACTTTTTATAGCAAGCACCGCTAAATTTCATCATCCAATTTAAACTGACAAGATCTTATTTTTCGATTGCTAACGTATGTTGAACAAACATTGAATTGCCTCTCAAACAATGCGATTAATTCAATCGATTACAAACGAACCTTTTTAAATTGTTTCACAGATTATTAAATGTAGATAGATTATAAATTGAATTTATTTTTATAGAAAATATCAGGGATATTATTTATATTCTATTCTACCAGGGATCTTCGTCGGAATAGTCACTACTCATTACTTATTCTATTGTTATCATTACTTAGTACTTTTATATTCTGATTTGAGGAAGAATGAGTCAGTATAATTACAGTAATAAGGGGGCTTCTTAGTTACTGAGGATTGTGTCGCATTAGCGATTTGTTTTTTTTTTTTACAGCGCCAATGTAAATATATGGGCAGTGGTAATCTCTTATCTTCAATGTTAAAAATATTTTTTGTATAAACAGAATGTTAACGGTAGGCTCGTTTTGACTACAACTTTATAAAACGATGAATTATGTGACATGTTTCCCCCTTTTCACATAACTTTCGTTATTCAAGATTGCAGCTACAAATATTTTATTTGCACATTTCGCTATAAGCTAAATCATACTCTATATTTATAACAGTAAGAACTAATTTTGAATGATAAACATTTTATTCGCATTAACGTTTGGGTAAGTAAAACGTCTAGCATTTTCTCTACAAAAGTAAAAGATTAGTGTTCGTTTAGTATTAAAAAGGTTTAGTTAAACTGCAACTTTGCATACAACAACTGTAAATTCTCATACACTTATTTGCATATCCGACTTGCGCCGGCTTAATCCGGTAAAAACTGGTATTTGCCGGGTCCGAGCAAGCTGTTTCCAGTTTTTGCGAACGTTTCCTGTTGATGTTACGTACATTTGGTGTAGTGCAAAAATAAACGCACACGTAGGATTACTTCGCTGTTAAAATATACTTTTTAATTCCTGTTTATTTTACAAAGTCGAGCTACACATAATGGAACTCAGGGCTTAGTTACTTTGACGCTGTATGAAATTGAAGAATCTTTAAATGATTGCAATTTGAAATGTCTTATAAGGATTTGATGCTTAATAATTTGTTTGTTTTTACTTTGACTCATCGATAAAAGTGTTAACGTTTTTATATTGAACTAGCTGATACCCGCGACTTCGTCCGCGTTGCTTGATTTATTAACAAAGTTTTCTTATGTACGAAGGAAAAAACATCAAAAAGATCGCAAGCCAAAATATACTTTGCTTAAACATACATCACTGAACACGCAGTGCATATACAAATCGTTGTTTCTTGAAACTTTAATAACTTTTTATTAAATGAAGATATCGCAATAATTCTTTTTTTTGATAAGGGCCAAGTGTCTAAGAAATAAAATTTAGAAAATTTCATTGAAATCTATCCAGTACGTTTTCCGTGATGCGCGCACAACTGCAGACTTCTATCATTTTATTTATATAGATAAATAAAATTGAATTTTAATTACATTACACAAATTATATAAGCATAGGTAAACATTATTTATTATTGTTATAAATTAATAATATTATTAATATATAACCGCGTAATATAAAATAGTATATTTGCTATTGATATATATATTGATGCTAAGATTATTTTTTTTTAATCTGGCATACGTTTGTCATGTGCTTTGCGTTTAGTGTTATTTATTGGGGTCTTGGGTATACAATGGCTTCCGCCTTAGACTACCATCACGTTCTCCGACAACCTTCGCTTCCCGATATATATTTTAACAGGTTTCCATATCAATTACATTACTACGATATTATTATTACATTGAGGAAGAAGCGATCATAAGTGCTAACCTCTAAACGAATGACTCGGCCAATAATCTGATCAGAACCGATCACTTGAACTATAACATGAGTTTAACCTCCACTAGCGTAAATTTGCTAGCAATATGCTAACATTATTTTATATTATATCGTATCCGATCTGATTCTAGAACTTTTTAGTTGACAGATCACTTGCATCTGTTACTTTCGTCTGAAAATCATGGCGTACTGGGAGGTAAGTAGTTGATTAAAATAAATACATTTAAATAAAAAATAATTATAAGTTTTAAAAAATTCAAATTGACCTTACTGAATTGAATATTCGCTACAACTATTTTTAAGTTTTGTGAGCTTTTGTGTGTGTGTGTGTGTGTGTGTGTGTTTGTGTGTGTGTGTGTGTGTGTGTGTGTGTGTAACAACGCTAAGTAATGTTTAGTATGTTTGGAAAGATCCAAACAAGTCTACCCAAGGCTAATATACATATATTAAAACTCAGTACAGCATTTTGAGCAAGTTCCTAATTATATAAAGATCCAAGAAAAGCGAAAATGTCTTCGGAAACATATGTAAAGCTCTTACACCAGTGAACTAAAGTAAGATAACTACAGTAAAGTACATTCAGTCGTTTAGTCGCAGATGTGTGACCGTAGCATTATAAACGATTCCGCGTCACAGTAGTTTCCGCTTTGCTTGAATGCACAGGTGTGTTCAATCCTTGAACATTCAAATAGCGTGCTAAAGCTTGCCTTTGCGACAGGCGATACAGTAATAAAATGTTATTTGATATCCAACCTTTTTTTACTAAAAGATTTCTTTCAAAATTATATTTCTCTTTTCTTTCTTTCACTTAAACTAATATTTGCATTGTTCACTTTTATTTTTTTTAGGAACATTTTCCGTTTTCTTTCGTTTATCAAACGAAATTATTGTGTAGTGTTACCGTAGTTAGACTATATTAAGCCTATCAGTATTTATCTCATGAGATTCATAAATAAAATAAAGTAATTCTCTATAACCTTCAAAAAGTATAATAAGAGAAAACATCACTTGATTTTAATAAAGTTAAGAGATAAAACGCTCGAAACATGTATAATAAATGGAAAAAATACAAAACGCCATCAACGGAGTAATTTTTCAGGCTCGTGCGTGCGATCAAGACGGATGGTAGGATTAGCGACACAGGCCCTAAGCTCTGACGAGAAGTGTCACTTTGCTTTTACGTATTTTGTCAGTTTGAGTAAGAATAGGATCAGATAGTGCATGAAAAATAGTTGCTGTGTTTTATAATAACATGCACTTGCAAACCAGTGCCAAAAAAGTACGTCTAAGTGTTTCCACCCTCCTTTTTTATTTGGCATTCTGGCTTTTGCCCGATGGTATGTGGTCACTGATGATTGATTGATATTTGCACTATAAGAAATATTCGCCAAGTAGTTAACTTATGCTCAAAACTCTGTCAACAGTTTTCAATTTAATTTCGTTGTGTTATATAAAAAAATAAGCACCCAACTCCATTAGTGAAACACAATGGGTGCGAAAGATTAAACATGACATGTTGTAGCCACAATGAATTGCGTATGGCGTGTTACAACAAACTGCGCTAGGCAGTTTAGTTCGGTCAATAGCTCATATCTGTTCGATGACATCGACAGGTCCAGCTAACAAGCGGCGTAAACGTTACCGGCGGGGCTAACAAGCCACTTGTTGGCTCTCGGCATTCGCGCGTGTCCAAATGTCAATCTCGTACGGACTCGTGGCCATCTAGATGAGAAATACATGTTCACAGTCACTCCACAGATTGTGGTTTTTTTTGTTGATTGTTGTCAGCGCATTGACGATGTAAGGGAAATTTAATATTACTTAGGATATTGATACAATGTTTATGGGCGTTGGTGACCACTTACGAACATATCAGGTGGGCGACTTGTCAGTCTTACAATCTACTTGAAACTTAAAAAAATCCCGTTAGAAGGCCTTATAGTATGACTGTAATTTTGACTTGACTGCCTCGTTGGTCTAGTGGCTTGATATAAGGCCGCAGACGCGGTGGTCCTGGGTTCAATTCCCAGGTCGGGCCAATATATAGTTATTGGGGTTTTCTGTCAGAAAATTCTCAGTAGCAGCCCGGAGTCTGGAAGTTGGAAGTGTGTACACTCCCGTGCCTCGGAAAGCACGTTAAGCCGTTGGTCCTGCGCCTGAACTCTTTCCGGTCGTGTCGGATTGCCGTCCCATCGGATTATGAGAGCTAGGGAATAGAGAGTGCACCTGTGTTTGCGCACACACTTGTGCACTATAATATCTCCTGCGCAGTTGGCTAATCTCTCTTAAGATTGGCCGCCGTGGCCGAAATCGGTCTGGAGGACCTTATGACTGTAATTTTAAAATAAAGGCTAACCTGACTGAGTATCAAACGGTTATAGTTACGCAATAGTGGCGCCTCAACGCATTCAAGGACAAGCAATGACAGTTAATAATTATGACGAACAAAATTATATAAACGAGGACATATATACAACGAAAAAAATGTGTAAGTAAATATCTTAGTTAATAACAAGGTGACTTTTCAAACCATAGATAAACTGTGATGACGTTGACTACATGGGAACATTAGCTGTTATTTCTTATGTGGTAGCGCTTGACGATTCAAAAGTACTTGTAAAAGTCTTTTGAATAAAAAAATATTTGATTTTAATTTTATGGGTGCCAAGACTACCTAATAACTACACTACACAAAGACATTAATTGCCTATTATTACCTTATATATGATATATTAAGTACGTATGTTCAATTGTTGAAGCATATTTTTTAAACTACTTCTTATAAATCATCAAATGAGTTATTTTTGAAATGTGCTACGTTTATGGGCTTTAGATTTTTAAGCTTTTACTTATTTAAATTTTCCGTAATATTTCAACATAAATATACTCGTATCTAATCCTAATTAATTCGGTAGTTTAGTTGTGTGTATGTTTCAATGTTGAATAAAAACACAAAATGGTAGATAGGGTCGGATTGCGGATAAAATGTCCACTTAAATAGACCCGAGTAAATTATGCGGTGGTGGGTACAATTTACATAGCGCACGGGTTAAAATACGGTCTAATGCCATAGAATAGCGCATTTTAGAACAACCATCATTAATAATAATAATAATATATTGAAGTTGTTAACATTTGTCCACTTTTATTTTTTTTATGTTATCACTAGGTGGACTGCCTACTGTACCTGGTGTTAAGTGGTCACCACTAAAAGTCAACCTTAACTTTAACAATGCGTCACAAATTTCAGAAACATGTTAAGTTTCTTGTGTCTCTGGTTACACTAAGCCTTTAAACCAGAACACAAGAATACCAATTGTTGTTATTTGGTGGTCGTACGTGTGATTAGTGGGTGGTACTTCTCCAAACGGAAAAACCTCACCAACAATTAATTTTTTGGATATATTGTAAGATTCGTATACACGTGCGTGTGTTGCATCTATGAAAAAATACGCAGCTATGAAGGCAGGTAAAAATTTATTTTTGTTGAAAAATCTCAGTATCAATAAAATGGACGTGTGGTTGCACACACTTGTGCACTATAGTATGCTCTGCACAGTTGGTTAATCTCTCTTGAGATTGATCACCGTGGCTAAAATCTGTCAAGAGGAGATCACCATATCATAGTGCAGAAGTGAGCACTTAGCCGTAGGTGTAATCTCTATTCACCTTACCCATACAGTTCTAATCAATTAACATAAGAATCAAGAGAAACTCCAATAAGCCAACCCTATTAACCTATTTATTTTTTACCTTTAAATAGATTTTTTGAAGTTCTCTAATGCACATATGCTAAGTATCCACTTGACTACACAGTGGGTATAAAGATTTGAGATTAAATAGAATTAATAATAATAATAATACCCTGGGACATTATTCACACACGGCCATCTGATCACAAACTAAGCAGAGCTTGTATTATGGAAATCAGACAACTGATACACTTACATGTACTAGTTACTACTATTCTTTTGTAAATACATACTTATATAGACAATTACACCCAGACTGAAGTCATACAGACACGTTAATGCACACAAATGTCTGTCCTAGGTGGGAATCGAGCCCACGCCTAGCGACGTGAAAGGCAAGTATGTTACCAATCACGCCAACCGGTTCGTCCTAAATATATAATGTAATATATTAATACCAGATATTATATGTCACCCATGCCATATATACTTCAGTCTCTATTCTATGACGACACCGTTAATAAAAGAGCAATTGAAGCAAGTTTAATAGGACTTGAAATGTACAATAACAACTGTGTAACAAGGAACAATTTTCGGTTAATGCTGAAATTTTACACTACAGTACAAGGAAGGTAATGCAAATACGACATTTGCTATAAATATAGAAACAGGAAACTATTCTATATATATAAATGAGGTATAGATTTTCTGCGTTGAATGCACTTGAGTAGATACATCTAAAATCTGCCTGTAAATATCGTACAGATATTTTATGTTTTCTTTGGAGAAGGTTTGGAGCATATCCCACCACGCTGCTTCAATGATGATTGGATACACATGTGAAAGAATTTCGTTCAACACACTTAGCTTTAGTAGTAATGTTTTTATGATTGAAAACATCGTAGGGTTATACATATGTATAAAGGCCTGTGTAGACATGACATTGACAGAATATTTCGAGCTCAACTAACTAATTATATCACATGTAACAGTTATTTTAAAACATTAGTACCGTACTGTGAAAATAAAAGTATATAATATATGTAAGCACACATAATAAGCATAAATAAAAATCAAAAATATACAAATTACATACATATAATACAAATTATACCATACAAATTTTGACCTAATATAAAGAATACCCTTTTCAAACTATTTACTCATCCATCCATGATCATCATCATGATCATCCGTACCGATATTATTTTATTTACACTTCCTTAATATTATTCGCTAATATTAAGAAATGCGAAGACTTTCTTCAACTGATTAGCTAATGGAAGTGAACTCTCTACTTTCAACGCTCATATCATTTTATTACATAAGTATTGGCGGCCATAAGAACCATACTTTTCTCCAATTACGAACAATAAAACTGTTTCGGAACACGAGAACGCTTTCATAGCATTAGGACGGGAACTGTTACCGAGTATGTCGGTAGGAATTTTATAATAATTGCTATTAAGTCTACATTCATGTTAATTTCGTCTTTCTTTATGATACAAACTCATCAAAGTTTTAACGAAATTCAATAGTTCAAGTTCGATATTAAAATGCCTGGTTTTTGAAACTCAAACAAATATTTAAATGGATTCATTGTGACGACAGCAACTAATAAGCTAAGGACAAGGGAAAATAATTACTTGTTATTCAGTAAATATTCTTAAACCTGTAATAAACAAAGATTCATCACCGAGTCTTCGTATATTATAGATTTTACTCGCGGTAGTAAGGCTTTGTGCTAGCTTGTCTGGCAAGGTACCACCCACTCATCAGATATTCTACCGGAAAACAGGAGAAGTCTTGGTACTTTGTATAGTTTTATTCCGATTTGAAGGGTAAGTGAGCTGGTGTGATTACAGGTACAAGGGACATCTTAGTTCCCAAGGTCTGTTGCGCATTGGCGATGTAAGTTAATATTTCTTATGTTCAATGACATTGTCTACAGGCGTTACTGACCACTTACCATCAGGTGGCCAGTATGTTCCTCCTCCTACCTACACAATAAAAATAAAATATTCATTCCCAGCTTCGTGTTCTATAATAACATTAATAATATTGATGTTTACCATAACTTTTGTTTATGCTTCTTAGCTAAAACATACACCGCTACGGGTTTTTGTACTTAATTCCACGGATGTTAGTCTTGATATTATAAATTAAAATTTTAATTTATACCAACAAAATATTATGCTTATAAGAGAGTTTGTTATTTTTTGTTTACTTTTATAAGTTAATCTAAGCGAGATATATGAGAAACTTAATTAGGATTTTGGCGTTAACCGACTTTCTCTTCTGTGTTGTGTATACAGAGTAAGTAAAAAAGAACCTAGTAAAATATGCGTCGTGGTAAAAAAATTAAAATTTTTTTTGGGAGGTGTAAACGGTCTGGAGGATTATGATATAAAAGAAATCTTTATCATTTTATTCTTTTATTTTTTATGCGAAGATAAAAACATGTTTTAATATGCCAAATGATTTCTTTGTTATTTTGAAAGGTTATCGACTTATATGACAAATTCATACACCATATGACATCTTCAATTACAAAGAACTGTCATAATATCATACAAATATATTGTTATTGCACGTTATAATAACTATGTGTAAAATAAGGTCCTCCGGACTGATTTCGGCGACGGCGGCCAATCTCAAGAGAGATTAGCCAACTGCGCAGGAGATATTTTAGTGCACAAGTGTGTGCGCAAACACAGGCGCACTCTCTTTTCCTTAGCTCTCATAATCCGATGGGACGGCATTCCGACACGACCGGAAAGAGTTCAGGCGCAGGACCAACGGCTTAACGTGCTTTCCGAGGCACGGGAGTGTACACACGTCCAACTTCCAGACTCCGGGCTGCTACTGTGAATTTTCTGTCAGAAAACCTCAATAACTATTTATTGGCCCGACCTGGGAATTGAACCCAAGACCACCGAGTCTGCGGCCCTATATCAAGCCACTAGACCAACGAGGCAGTCAAAACTATGTGTATAAAGGTATAAAAGCATAGACTTAGAGCACATTGACTATGAAAGCTTCGCTTCAGAAAATTTACAAAAGATTTCTGTCGATAGGTGGTACTTTTCCGATATAGTTTGAAAGACTACTCGTCAAAGGTTCTAGTATTGACAACTGGATTAATTGGACAGTTGAAGAATTAGTTCGGCACGGTCCCGTGACGTATGTGGTCCGAAAATTTACCCGAACAAAATTCTTCGTGTCTTCTCTTTTCTACGTGATATCCTCACTAATATAATGCGAAAGTAAGTTTGTTTGTTTGTTTAACGATTAGCCAACTCCACCGGAGATATTTATGGTGCACAAGTATGTGCGCAAACACAGATGCACACAGTTAATCCGATGGGACAGCAATCTGACACGAGCGGAAAGAGTTCAAGCGTAAGACCAACGGCTTCTCGTGCTTTCCGAGGCACGGGAATGTATACTTCCAACTTCCAAGCTCAGGGCTGCTACTGAGAATTTTCTGACAAAAAAACGCAATAACTTTTTATTGGCCCGACCTGGGATTTGACTCCGGACCTCCGAGTCAGGCCTTATATCTAGCCACTAACGAAACTGGCTTTAAAAGTAAGGACTTACTAAATATAATATATATATATATATATATAAGTAACAAATTGTAACAAACGATAAAGAAGCACAATTGTTATTTAATATATTTAAAAGACTATCCTTGCCTGCTTGTCAATCTAATCTACACCCCGAAACGGTGCTCGCTACATTTTTATTAGAACTTGCAAGAGTGTAATAATTATTTTGATCTGATTTATTACCTTAGGATGCTGCGTTTAGATCACATGAATCTTTTCGAACTAAGATGTTTATGTTCTTAATTTGTATTCAGCTAGCTTGGCAGTTAATTTATGAAATCATATAACTTAATTAACGTAATTAATATTTTAAATAAACTTCAAAGGCTCGTTCTTTTAAACATAATTTCATTTTACATTTTTAATCAATTAAGAAAGAGGAGATACTTACCAGAGCAGCTGTTCTTTTTACCTTTGATAATTAACGATTTTTAATTAATTACTAATTAGAAAAATTGACCGTTCACGATGTCCACGTACGTATTTCGACCTTGTTTTTTAAACATATTTATCGCTTCTACGACATTTATGCTTTAATTATACTCTACACATATAACTTACTAGCTGTGCCGCGCGGTTTCACCCGCATTAATCAATAAAAATATAATGAATAAAAATCAGCCTAGAACTTTCCCCGATAAAAATACTATACAACACAAAAATATTTTTTAAATTCGAACCAGAAGTTCCTGAGATAGCCGAGAAGCCGGATCAAACAAACAAACTCTTCGGCTTTATATATTATTATATATATATATAAAAAATATCATCTTTATCTTTACATTTCCATAATTGTTACATGAGATATAATGTAAAGGTTGAAAATTATTTTTACTGCATATTTTTTAGGGTCATTAACCTTAAATGTATTTTATGTACAGTATGTGAAAGAAACTTTATTATTCTTATTAACATACTTTTCGACTAAGTTGCATCTGCAGCGCCGCATCCTACTAATATTATACACGTGAACGTTTTTGAGGATGGATGGATTCTTAATCCTTCACGCTAAAAGTACTGTATGAGAATGATCTCTCAACGATAAGTCACGTGGGCATTCTCATACAATTTTTAGTTTTCTATTAGCGTTTACAATTGTAGAATATCAACTTGGCTATGGCCTCTGATCGGATTATGATGACATTTAGAATAGACTAAATACATAGCCTATAGCTCTATTTCACGCGACTGTAGCCCCGGGTAGACTTCAGTTAATTATATAGGAGTAAAGATTTTTTATTTACATAATATAAACGCGATTTTTAATCTTCCGTATATAAATTTTCTGGTGTGAAACACTTATGAAACCTTACAATCAATAACTTATATTATTGTACGCATTATCAAAATCATTCACAAGTTTTAATTTTGCTTTAATGTAATGAATATAAACACATAATTCTCCTTTCCGGCGTCGTCGGATAACAAAGAGATAACAAGATAATAACTTCTTATTAAAACAATTTTTTACGTCACCATTGAAACAAGGGTATGTAAAATTAAAACAGGGTTAGCCATCGCCATAAATATGTCATGTATGACAAGGGCGCGAATTATAATACCCATATCAAGATGTCTGCCAGCGAATGGGGGCATTAGACGAAATTATGCGTCGTAATGATCATTTAATTTAGATATTACACAATGATCTCGTTTCGGAGTAATTATTTTGTGGTAATTTAATTTAATGGTCAAGATAAGCAACTTGATGGTTTAAGCGTACCTAATAAAATTTAATGTTATCTGCTGTTCATAAATAAAGTGGATTAATTATTGTTACTGTTGACCCTAAGGGGGCTAATTGTAGTCCAAAATATGAAAAATAAAAAAATCAAAATGTGATATGATAATGCCGAATTAGATAATGAATTACTGGCTCTCTATTTCTTTACTGCCATAATGTATGATAAAATGGTATCAGACACGATTGAAGACAGTTCAGGGGCAGGAGCAGTCGTTTTATTTGTTCATTTGAACTTCGGGCTGCCACTGAGATTTTCAATTTTTCTTTATTCTATGGTAAATGGTTACCAAAGCCCATAAACCTTATGGCATTGTAAGAAATGTTAACTCCTGTTTTGCGATAGAATATCTGATGAGTGGGAGGTACCCAGATGAGCTTGCACAAGGCTCTACCACCGAGTATCTTTATAGAAAAACCCAATAATATAATTTTAATAACGAAATTGTTTATTTAACATTTAAATTTATATATGAGAAGAAAGAAAGATTATTTCTAGATCAAAACATTATAATTCTATAATTCTTCAGAATATAATTGACATCGTTTACATTTATATACTATTTACATTTAAAATAACGTTTATTAATATTAAATGTCAATTATAAAAAAAAATCATAAATTTGCAACATTTTTAAAATTTTTACGACGTCTTATACACATATAAAATGATGTACTGAAGCTTCTTATTCTGAATAAAATCGAACTCAACTATAATCCATCAAAGCTAAGTAAAAATTCACGCAATTTTTCACTATCAGAACTGAGAAAAGTTTTTATAAAATATAACTTTTCTCAAAGGCAATTAACGCGCTTTGCAAATTAAAAGAAAGACGGATAGGAGTTACGAAAAGGCATTATTTGTTTTTAGAAGTTTTAATTCTTTATAGATTTTGATTAATTTGCCTGAATTAATTATTAGTTAATTAATGTAAGTAAATTAACTTAATTCTGAGATCTTGCTTGCTGAAAGAGTTTCGTTATATATTTGTATGTAATATGTAAATTATTATAAGAAATAGCATCTCTGCTCTTAGTTAATTAAGCTACTAAAATTTTTCAGTGACCGCGAATTCAATTCCAGGCAAGCAATTAATGATTTGTCATACGCTAAATGTAAAAAAAAATATATAATCTATATCATGCATGATGGCCTAGTGGCAAGACCGCGTGAATCTTAACCGATGATCGTGGGTTCAAACCCAGGCAAGCACCGCTGAATTTCATGTGCTTAATTTGTCATTATAATTCATCTCGTGCTTAACGGTGAAGGAAAACATCGTGAGGAAACCTGCATGTGTCAAATTTCACTGAAATTCTGTCACATGTGTATTCCACCAACCTTAATTAAAGCGTAATGGTAAACAAAAATACTGCAGTGTTTAAGTAGCGTACTATTACTGAGGATTGTTTAATTGAATATTCCTAACGTGATCACTTAATGTTGGCGCGTAATTCTCATCTGTTACACAAAGACGCAGTTTATTTATTAATCTTATCATATCCTAAGGGCTTTCTTTTCAAACCCCAAGTCTCGCTAGTGAAATGCTGTCTTGCACCTGAACTTGTTTCACTCCTGCTGGATTTCCATCCGATTACAAGAGTGGGGGAATAGAGAGTGCATCTGTGCGGGGGCATATACTTGGCACTATGTAATGTTTTCAAAGTACACTATAAGTCTCTTGTGTGAAAAAAATGTAAATTTCTACAAAAATTACAAAAAACATCGTGACAAGCTCAGTAAACTTAGTACTAGTAATTGAATTTTGTTGTTTTATTAATGTAAAATTATTTAAAATTAAAAAAAAAACAGTTTTGAAACAGATTATATCAAAAATAGATCAACAAACTACAACAACAAGATATGAAAAACAATTCAATTAGAAAGTACAGAAATAATAATGAAGTATTTTTAATAGACGCAAATATAATTAATACTCATTTTTATTTGTAATTTATAATCTGTCCGAATGTTATTTAAAATATTAAATTCTATATAAAGTATTTATGAATAACAATTTCAGTTATTGGATATAAAATACCATATATTATTCACGAGCCATTAAACATTCCACAAATTCTACGTTAATAAAACATCAAACATTATAAATCAATTAATATGACTTGGTGAGAGAGCTTTTTAATAGTTAGGAGTTTAAGTTAATTTTTAATATTTATTATCATATTAAGTCTTACGTATTAGGCTTTGTGCAAGCTCTCCTAGGTGGTTACTGCCCATTCAACACGTATTCTATCACCTAATAGAGCAAAGCAATACTTATTATTGCTGGGTTCTTGGTTTGAAGGGTAAGTGAGCCAGCGTAACAACCACAAGAGACCTACCATCTTAGTTCCCAAGATTTTTGCGGAATCGAAAAATATGTTTAAAATATCTTATATTGCTAATGCACAGGTAACAGGATACATATGTAAGTAGATACATAATATAGTAACATTTACTAAATGCGAGAATATCTCATATAATACATTCAGTTCTGGCAACTTAGTTTGAAACTCTGTCTGTTTAATAATGTTATATCTTCAGTAAACGCCACTAAAACTTCAGCCGTATGCAATAATGGAATTTAAATCTGATATAGCACGAATACATACGTTAACATACATTAAAGAGTTAATCTTACTTCTTTTATCAATTGATATTATGCAATATGAATAATTTAAATTATTTGGTACGATTTACTTTGTGGAAGAGGTTTGTGCAAGCTTTGTCTGGGTAGGTACTACCCACTCACATATTCTTACGCCATACAGCAATATTTTGTATTATTTTTTTCTAGTTTGTAGAGTGAATAAGCGAATGGGGCAGTCCCTTCTGCACGTAGTTAAACTGACTTACTCGCCCTGATATAATATACAATGAATATACTCAAATCAAATAATCGTGGTCTAGGTGGTGTAGGTCTTTACCTACCACCAATTTATCTAGGCTACCGTTATACTAACGGTGACATATATTTTGTTTCATTCATTATTTTTGTTTTATAAACAAAAGATGAATGATTTATAACAGTGAAAATATTTATGCATATAAATTATGTAGAATCAGTAATTCATGACTAGCGATTACTGTAATCATTTGTTAGCAATTGTTACGGATTACCGATTGATTGATGGGACAGCCGCTGACAGGACTTTGGGATTCGTCGTCAAAGTGAAGTAATGAAACGGCTTTGTAAAGCACTTTAGTGAATTATAATTAGGAAACTTTGTATTTACACAAAATGTTTTATGTAAAAATATTTATGATAATTATTGACTTTTTAATAATTCGCATAGTTTGTTTGCTATCGCATTTTTTTTGAAGGGGGCTCACATATGTAGCTAAGATAAGGATGATATTATGATGAGAAAATTGATTAGCCGAGGACATGGAGAAGAATATTTCAATGAATATGTGAAAGGAATTAACAGAGGGCTGCGCAGGGATACCCTGACAAATATGTATACCTAGGCCTAGACCACACATACAATAATCGGAATTTTGACAAAATATTACCAATGTACGTATATTACGTTCGGATTTATATCCCACAAAATTCACACCTTTATCAACCTAAAAAAAATATTAAAATATTAATGTTCTTTGTACACAAACAAGCCGTTGGATACATCTGTTTATTGAAGTTATACTTCTAATGCGAGTTCCAACAAGGTTGCGTTAAACGTTTAACGCCACAATGGAGGGGGTATGAAAGCACTGTTGCGTTAAACGTTCAACGCTCCTGGGGAGAGGGAATAGAAAGAATAATAATAATAATAACAAATTCTTAATGATGATAAAGAAGTATAACTTCTCACGCGCGTACATAAGTACACGGTTTTTTTCTTATTACCAACTAATAAGAAATCAAAGCATTAATAACACACTAATCGAAAACATCATAGTCAATCAAAGAATTCCATACAAGTATAAAGAGAAGTCTGTGGAGAAAATTCAATTATTCCTCGTAATGAACAGTTGGCGCTCCGCCAGTCTGCCGACCGATCTACTGTGGACGTACGATTTCTTCTTTTTTAATTAACCTAATTATGTGGTAACTTTTAAACGCCCGAAGTTTCGTTCACGAACTTAAATTGAGATAAAACTTAACACTAATTTGGAATAGAATTTAAACTAAGTACACATACTTGAGTTGTACAAAGAGTGACTTAGAATATCGATTTTTTTGTGATTAACAAATATGTCATGCTTTTAAAAATATCTAATTTTAGACTATTGTTATTGCATTTAAACATCATTTATTAATAGGCCCATGATGACCGTCTGCTGATGCCAACCTTTCTTAGGAATTATTTTGCTGTTAGTCTTCTCCTACTATACGACTTTTCGGGGAGCTACAAAACACAACATTGGATTGACATAATGTAGCTCTATTCTTAATCACAAGAACTCTCCAATGGATTATATTATGGATTTAGTTTGTAAAAAACCCACGTAAGACATATAAATATATGATTAAGGGCTTCGCTAGGCATTACGTTTTGTAAGTTTGTTTGAAGATATGAATTGATATTCCAACTTCTAAAAAAATAAACCATTAATAAGTTACTACAGAGTTTCTTGTATGTGTGTATTTAACGCCCACATTGACCCACCCACATTGACTTAACGAACCAAAAGGTCATCTACAAAGTTGAGAATTCAGATTACAATCAGCAATTATGCGGTTCAATTTGTATCTCATTTAAAAAATATCTACATTTAATTAAGTAGATTATACATAATGTGTCCGTTTATACATATGTCTGTTTGTAAATTACTTTAGTATTTTTTATATAAAAAGTTATTTAAAATATACTTTAAAAAAATGAATAAAAAGATTGATCAAATATTATGTTCAAATGAACAAGTTAATTTGGATCGACAGGACCGCAAGTAGGGTTCCTTATTGCATTATGCAATATGTTATAATATGCAATTCATAGAGAGTAAGTCCCCCGGATCTTAGGTAGGCAAAAAGACGGTTGAAGAACTTAAGTGCTGAATGGTATTGATAGATTCGCTTGACAGACATTGATTAGTCAGCTCTTACGATACTCACATGTTGAGAAGGGTGACTGATCTCTGATAATGATGATGAAAATAAATATAAGCCCCGGTTACTGTGATCATATACAAATACATAGAATGTAAGTAATACATTATTTCAATAGTACTTTATACAAACATACATGAATTAAATTAAATGATAAATTCAACAATATTGTGAATTAATTATATCACTTATTATGTTTATAGAACAATTACTATATATATAGATATACATAATAAATACATTGTTTCAATAGCATTCAATGAGCTGGAAATTTGATTATAATCTAATATAGCAAATGTTTCAAATATCGTTAATCAGTTAGTTGTAGCGTGACGTGTGGTGTAATATGTACACGTCATATATATTTAACCATAAAAACGTTAAAATTGCAGAAAATTAAATAAAAATGCTTCATGTATGCAGGAAAATTACTAATTCCTTAAAACCATGCATTTCTTTATTTTTAAGTTATGCTTTATTTTGTAAATGGGTGTTGATCATCCACTATTGAATTGACTTTTAATAATGCGATAAAATGTAGGTATATAAATAATATATAAAGAATTAAATGAAAACGAAAGAAAATATATAACATACAAATAAATAAGAATAATAAATATAATAGACTCGAATTATTATTAAAGACTAGATCAATTGATATAATATAATTATATTCATAAATATTATATATTATGTATTATATAAGAGTAAAACTTATCAAGCAACTGCCGTCCCCTCACACGCGAGTAACTTCCAATTGCTGAGAATGGTCAGAACTTACTATCGGCCAATATTTGACCCTGTACAATAACTGTTTATTAAAAAAAATGGTTGTCTGTAAAGTCGGTTTACGGACGATGGTTTAACGTGACAACGTCATAACAAAACATTAATGAAATGACGCATAGGCCAATCGAGTGAAAGAGAGATAGATGCGGCGCAAGCGTATCATCAATAATCATCGTAACGGGACAATGAGTCATCCTTTTTCGTGCATGCAGCCAGCGTTCATCGTTCATTTATTAGACGTTGTCACGTCAAAAATAAATAAACACAATCAACTTGCAATACGTAAATACAAATGACTCTAGATCTGTAATCGATAAGATATCAAATCCACTCAATGAGTAATAAATCCCCTAATCCACCTCTCATTCCACTCTAATTGGTGGATTTTTCCTTTAATGATCAAAATTTAGTTATTCCAAAGGATTTTATATAATTACAAATGATTAACCAAGGGCCACACACGGTGAGTTCATTTCAGTATCTCGTTTCCGGTTCGGTGAATTTTGAAGGGATTAACTTTGATCGATTCGATAATAATATATTTTGTTAAGTCACCTGTGTTGTTTTTGTGTTAAGATTTAGATATGAAATTTGACATAAGACGTTGAGTACAATTTATTTTCATAATTTTGAGGTCCCAGTTTCAATCTCAAATTGAAACCCAAATTTTAAACTTAAAAACTTATCGATTTTTCTGCTCAGAAATTTTCAATTTCCGGAGTATAATATTATGTAACGAAATAGGGTAGCTATTCGACTACTAAACAATTACATTATACTACTCTATAATTTAAGAATCTACTATAATTACACAGATAATAAATTTTAAACGTAATATAGGGAACTATAATTTCAAGCCGTTACAACATAATATCCAAATTCCAAATAGCAACTGGTACGTCGCTGTATTTTCCATAATTAATATAAAATTATTCATGTTGTGAAATTAAACTGTTTCCATAACAATACTACTATTTATATCTGTCTAACATATATATGCGTCTCTTTCTAACATTTTTTTTATTTCATAGGAAGGCGGACGATCATATGGGCCACCTGATGGTAAGTGGTCACCAACGCCCATAGACATTGGCATTGTAAGAGATTTTAACCAACACTTACATCACCAATGCGCCACCAACCTTGGGAACTAAGATGTTATGTCCCTTGTGCCTGAAATTACACTTCAAACCGGAACACAACAGTACCAAGCACTGCTGATTTGCGGTAGAATATCTGATGAGTGGGTGGTACCTACCCAGACGAGCCTGCACAAAACTCTACCACCAAGTAAAACATGCAATAATTCTTACAATATTGTATTTTTGAGTGTTCTATGAATATCAATTCTACCAAAAAAAACTGGCATGAAACCTTACGAACTTACTTATACGTTGCTTACGAGTGATTAGTTAAACAATGCTGTCTTCTTCTCTCTAAAGACAAATTAATAATGTCAGAAAGAGCGAAATAAGTGTTTAACTTAACAACAGCGTTTATAGGTAAAACGGTAAAACCGTTAAATATTAATGACTGTAAATATAACGTCATCTTTTGTAATATCTAAAGTAGCTGTCAGAATTATTTAGTAATAATAAAATATTCAAATAATATTTTAATTTTTTGAAAATCGAACGTCTTCCATTTTTAACCGACTTCAAAAAAAGGAGGAGGTTATCAATTCGTCTGTATGTTTTTTTTTTTTTTTTTGGTGTTGTTACTCGATGTCAGCTAAGGAAACACTATAATGTACCTAGCAATAATAATACGGGACAAACAAAAACATACACATTACAAATTGACTTCTATTCGCCTCGTTAAGTTACCTATCACACAAGCACATCTCACCTATAACTAATTATGTATGTAGTTATAAGCCCACCTTGGCTGACATCGACTCCAAAAATAACAATAATTGTAAATACATTATCAACCACACAACACATTCGTACCTACATATTGATGAGTAGAAAATAGTAAGTTAATTATCAAATTATAGAAGAATACGCAATTATTTTATTACTTTTTAGTGCATATTAATTTGTTTTTACTATGAAGTCGGTTTTTGTTTTGTTAAAATTTTTATTTTGTATTCCTTATTTTATAGAAGCAGAGACATAATGTCCTCATTTTGTATCATTTCCAGAACACTGGCTACATGTACGGGGCAGGAAGACCGAAGGATGCGTTATGTTAATAAGATCACACAACCCCAACGGATCCGTGTTGCGGCCGGTCGACAGGGGTGATTTAGTGACGAGAAATCCCACATAAACTGCTACCCCGGGATTCCGGAGTATGTTTTAAAGATTTCGTCTGCTTAAAACAGTATCAGTGTAGGCATGTACATGTTTAATTAAATTATTCAAAAATTGTATAATTCTAAGAAACTGTGTTTTATTATTAATTGTATTTAGGTATACTTAGAAGTAACAAAGTAATATACATATCATTAATTGATGCGGAAAATATAATGCGTTTGATAATTATGTATTGGCGTGACAACGATTAAATTTAAGTGTTAAAAAATCATTTGTCAATATTAATGAATTGTAATTTGTCAAACTAAGACAGTGACAACTAATGTCGTTGGTTTGAAACACTGCGGACGCCCGACACAGTATGCGAGGCATTCTAGCATGAACTCTAGCGTGTACAGACCTCTCTTGTACTATAGCGAATAAAAATATTTTGATCATAATAAATCAGTTTACGTGTTTCTATTAATTCCTACCACTACGCTAGCTCTGAGTACGAGCTACCACGTATGGTGATTGTGACGGATACGCTGAGGTTACACTTTTTAAAAATCACCTCGGGATCGCTTCATTTATACGTTGTGGGCGAAAAATAAAATGGCATGTGCATATACAGGAACAAAATAGTTTTCGCTGGAGAAACGCATTTACGCGTTTCCCCCACGTAATGTGGGGGGTATGTGGGGCTCGCTGGCGCTGAAGGCGCCGTACTACCCAAAACCAGCGGTATCCTCTCCGTCTAGTCGAGGGACACCACGGGATCGCTCGCGCATGCTACCGTGGAAATATTATGCATAAAAATTACCCACAAAAAATAGTAATTATCATTTTCAATTGTAATGACGTAAATTTCATGGACAACTGAGGTCATGACCTCGTGTCCGAGCTACCCGATAGGTAAGAGCTATCGAGCGCTGACGCCCGCGCCTGTGTTGCAATGTAATTGTCGTTATTAAGTTAAATTGAAATTTATTCGGGGCAAAATTTTTGCTTAGAATTTTAAAAATGATTACATAAATAGAACCGACTCACGATACCTAATAACCACTACACGGGTCGGACACGTGTTTTCTTACATACTGTATTTGCTAGGGGGTGCAGGTGTATGTTATACTAATCTAATGTTCTTGGGACCCAAGCTTGCTTCATACCAAATATCATCAAAATCGGTTAAATGGTTTAGCCTTAACAGACAGACAGAGTTATTTCGCAATTACAATAAAAGTATAGATTAGCAAACACAGGTTAATCAAAACATTACACAGGAATGAAGATAATAGATATTTATTTAATCATAAAACATGTTTCAACATGTTAACAGCGTGTACAAAGGTGTGTTTGATTGTATAGTAACAGCGAACATTAAAAAGATAGTGAAAATATAAATGAAAAATAGGTCCCGCTAACGCTGTTACCGCTGTATTTTTAACCGACTTCAAAAAAAGGAGGAGGTTATCAATTCGTCTGTATGTTTTTTTTTTTTTTTTTGACGTTGTTACCTCATATCTTTCGACTGGATGAATCGATTTCGATGATTTTTTTTTTATTTGAAAGGGTTTGCTTTCCCATTGGTCCCATTTTTTTTTGGTCCAGTTTTGACAGTGGAATCCATGAGAAAACCGTATAAGTCGTAAATTTGCATGAGGTATGTGCGCGACAAATGGACGAATAACTCGATATCTATTCAACGGATTTCGATGATTTTTTTTTTATTCGAAAGAGTATACTTCAAGGGTTGTTTGATGATAGTTTGGTTAGATTCTGATTATAGGATCCATGACAGAGTAACGGAAATCTTCAATTCTTAGTAGCAAACTAACGATACACGGCCGAATCTTTTATAGGCTATCTAGATTTTTCATTCACCTACCATAACATCGTTATGATCAAGTAATTGTAATACTATTGTATAAAACACTTCTTTATATACCGTCAATAGTTTTCGCAGCGCACGGGAAATAATAACTTTTATAGGCAACAGTTTGATACGTTGGGTTACGTTGCTCCATTTTAAGTAGGGATCTATAAGATTTTGAAAATATAATATAGCCTATGTTACTCGGTAAAGACGTAGCTTTCTAAGGGTGAAAGAATTTTTAAAATCGGTCGAGTAGTTTTTGATTTAATTCGTAATAAAAAAATCAAACAAAAATCAAATCTTTCCTCTTTATAATATGAGTTATGCATGTAAGCATTAGTATATATGTATATGTTTGTAATTGAAACATATTTGAACATCTCCTAAAAGTTAAGACCAATTTTGAAAATTATAAATATATATATATAGAATCGTATATGTACTCTTATATACAGGTTATATTTATGTATATTTATATATTGATTACTAGTATTTTTCCCGCGGTTTCACCCACGTAGTTCCCGTTCCCGTGGGAATATGGGGACTAAATGTAGCCTATGTTACTCCTTGATAATGTAGCTTTCCATTGGTGAAAGAATTTTTTAAATCGGCTTAGTGGTTTAGGCGTGAAAGCGTCACAAACACCCTTACTTTCGCATTTATAATATTAGTTAGGATAATATAGATACTTCCCCTTTTTTTAATATACAGACATTCCGTCATATTTTTTAGGTGAAGAATGGTATAACACAACATCTATAAACATACAGTTTATTTAATTATTACTAGAAATAATTATTTGATTATGTTATGGCTGCCCAACACCCCACCAACTAAATCTATTTAATCAAAACATGTTAATTTATATTCATACATTTAACCATATTAACTAATATTTATTAATTAAGTACCAAAATACATTTTTCTTTACGTTTCACTGTTTTAGATTAATATATTTAAATAATAATATAAACGGCGCTGTCTCATATGAGCTGCACGTTTAGTAGGTCTACCCATATTCTACCAAATTAGTGAGTGTACTTCAGATTCACTAAAAATCGAAAAATAAATAAAACTTTTAACAAAACAAAAACCGACTTCATAGGAAAAATAAATTAATATGCACTAAAAAGTAAAAAAATAATTGCGTATTCTTCTATAATTTGATAATTAATTTCCTATTTTCTACTCATCAATATGTAGGTACGAATGTGTTGAGTGGTTGATAATGTATTTACAATTATTGTTATTTTTGGAGTCGATGTCAGCTAAGGAAACACTATAATATACCTAGCAATAATAATACGGGAATCTTTTAAAAACAAACAAAAACATACACATTACAAATCTCTTTTATTCGCCTCGTAAAGTTGCGCGTGTGACACAAGCACATCTCACCTATAACTAACTATGTATGTAGTTATAAACCCATCTTGGCTGACATCGACTCCAAAAGTAACAATAATTGTAAATACATTATCAACCACTCAACACATTCGTACCTACATATTGATGAGTAGAAAATAGGAAATTAATTATCAAATTATAGAAGAATACGCAATTATTTTTTTACTTTTTAGTGCATATTAATTTATTTTTCCTATGAAGTCGGTTTTTTTTACCATTAAATATGCAACTACCATATTTTAAAAGCCATTAAGCCGCTTAAAATGATAAGCTCGTAATCCTTTACTCACGTGAATTTATTTTTAACATGCTATTATTCATCGTACTACTTATAAGCGGTTGGATTTTCTTATTGTTTTAATATTAACAATTTATGATGTTTTATATATATAAATATACTTTTTTGATTACCTACAATTTATATTAGCATTGCAAGAATTAAATATTATGACTACAATGACTATATTTTTAATTGTTATTATTATTGACGTGACAACGTCTAATAAATCGATGAACGCTGGCTGTATGCACGAAAAAGGATGACTCAGTGTCCCGTTACGCTGATTGTACGCTTGCGCCGCATCTATCTGTTATGACGTCGTCACGTTAAACTATCGTCCGTAAACCGACTTTACAGACAACCATTTCTTTTTCAATAATAATCTATTTGTATGCAGCTCTGTTAACTGGGGAACTTAAATGTTCTTGCAGCTCAAACAAGCGTTTCTAGCGCTGTCCAGTCTGTGTCACGTTATGCCATTTTGATTGTGTCGACAACACTAATTTTTATTTGGTTTGTTCAATTGGTTACTTGTGGAATAACAACAAAGGAAGCACGAGAAAAATGTATTGACTTTGCTGAATCATTAGAGCTTGCATCTCGAATTAAAACAATGAATGTTGTTATCAAAAACAGCAATACTATTTTTAATTTATAATACTATAAATAAGTATTGGTTCTGTCTGTACATTTTTTTTTCACCTAATTTTGTGATAAATAATCGTTTTATGATTCAGTGATCCATATTATACTTTTTTTTTCATTTTTGTATGTCTGTCTGTCTATCTGTATGTCTTCTTATAACTCAAGAACGGCTTGATCTTAATGAAAATTGGTATACACAAAGAACATGTGATGGCGCAAATGTAAGACCATATATATAAGATCGGTAAACCCTACGGTATCTTATGAAAATTAATTTCAAATCGTTAATTACGTATTTCTTCACCAGTAGCCATATATGTGCGTGCGTGTGCGTGTGTGTGTGTGCGCTCGCGCGTGTGTGTTATATATATATATATATATATATATATATATGTTGTATTAATAAAATAATTTATTCTATTTTTTAATATATACCGGGGGTGAAGCCGCGGGGCACAGCTAGTCATTCTTATAAACGTACAATATCTTACAAGAGGTCCACATCAAAAAACGAATATGCCATGAAAATAACTAATACATTTAATTGAACGGTGTAATTTCGGCGACAAACCCGGGCAAGCACCATTGAAGTTTTTAGTGCTTATTTTGTGTTTATAATTCATCTCTTGCTTGACGGTTAAGAAAACAACATGACGAAATCTGCATGTGTCTAATTTCACCGCATTTCCACCAATCCACCAATCCGAATTGGTGCAGCGTGTTGGAGGTTCAGAATCTTATCCTCAATAAAGGGAAGTAGGATTTAGCCCAGAAGTGGGACATTCAAAGGATGTTACTGAGCAATATCATTACCAGCTAGCAGTCTATTTTGACCACTTTTGTTGATCTCAGTCTTCCTTTTAGGAAATAGTAACAATAGTCTAAAGATATGAACAAATATGTTGAAAAGGGAAGCGCAAGCGAGAATAATAGAAATAATCAAACGAGAATTGTTTGTACCCACTCTGTATGTAAATAAGCGGCTCGCCGCGGGCGAGGGAGGAGTGTCTAATTTCCAGAAAACAACATTTTCGCTCACAGAATAAAAAGTTAATATATCTTAAATAATAAGTTAGATTGTTTTAAGAAGCTATTACTGACATTATTATTTATAAATGTTACTAAATGGCTTCTTAGTTAAACTCCGACGGCTTTACTTATATCTAAATCAGTGTTTAACTAACGTATGGCTCTCTCTTTCTGTCATTATTGATTTGACATACGAAATAAGAAGACTTGATGATCAGAGACAAGTATGATTTAATGTAAAAACCATTTATAATTCAAAGTTTCATACACTCTTCGACGAATTTGGAGTTTCGCACGCATATTAAGAACCGATGTCAATGTCAATTCATCTGAGAGATATCCGCAAAAAAAAACTATTATTTTTATAATACCTACGAAAATTTATTAAATAGTACTTCGAAAGTACTAAATAATACAAAAATACACATATAATAAAATATAACATAATAAATTGTGTTTTCTTTTGAATAATATTTCTTTTGGCAATAATTAACTAAAAACATTGACAATTCTAAATAATTAAATACTATATCCTAAATTTCCTTACTACGCGTACTTAAATCCCTAATAGTCACATCACAGTTCTGTTATGATCACCGAAGAGCTAACATGCGTGTAGGTATAAACTACCTTACAAAGATTAAGTTCTGCGTATTTACAATCTATGATATATAACGACGTGGTCCGACAATACCAGTATCACCCAATCCCAAGAGGTAAACTGCAATTGGATTATTTTTCTCATAAAAGCAATGCAATTTCTAACTTAGAAGAGTTTTATTTATCTAAACTTAAATCGAAAAGTACATTTAGAATCAAAACAACTAATGCTTTTAATTTTTTAATATAAATTAACGAATGATATACATGATGTTCAAAATAAATATATTTATATATAACTCAAGAGTTCTACATACAAATTGTAGCAAACCATGATTTTAAATAGAAAATACACTTATGTATTCATCTTTGGTGCTTCTAACTTCTTTGGTCATATCGTCATTCTCAAGTCTTGTATTACGAAATATTATAATACGCATGTATGTGTGTAAACAAAAATGCATTTTTTAAATTCGATGAAATTTCGACACAATACGAGATTATTCTACTACGCTCCTCCAATTTATTATTATCTTTTTTTTATGTAAGAGAGGCAAACGAGCAGGAGGCTCACCTGATGGAAAATGACTACCACCGCCTATGGACACCTGCAACATCCGAGGACTTGCAGGTGCGCTGCCGGCCTTGGAGGAAAGAGTAAGACACATGTAGGTTCCTCACGATGTTTTCCTTCACCATCTACTACGAGATGAATTATACGAAAAAGATATTAAGCCCATGAATAATCAGAGATGCTTGTCTGGGAATGAACCGGCGATCTTCGGTTAAGATTCAGGTGGTACAGAATCATTTATACATATTATATGTAAAACTTCTGAATAAATTCAATTACATAAATATCCTTCAAACCTGACGTAACAGAGTACCCAGGGAATTCAAAATCCTTCATTGCACCCGGTAATCCAATAAACTACGTGAATAATTCCTAAGTGATCTATTAAGGCAAATATTTGAAAATTCACTAAATATTTCGAGCCCTTAGGTGCATTTTCAATTGCACCATTTCTGATTCACATCCACGTTACAATAGAGAAACTTTACTGCAAGTGGAATTGAAACTCACTAGAGAATTGTTTTAACTATTAGATAGAATTCGCTACATTTTCGCGTTGAATGAATACTTAAGTAATATGTTAAATATTATCGGCTTTACTTATAAACCTTGTTTAGAGGGAAATTAGTTAAACAATGCCGTCTACTTCTTTCACATATTAATTTAATAATTACAGAAAGAGCAAAACCAGTGTTTACTTAAACAGTCGCTAAGCAACCTCTATAAGGTCGTTTATGTTTTTAAGTAAGAGTAATACTTCAATATTGAATAAAGTATTTTGGATTTGAATTTGAATTTTGTCAAAAAAAGTTTTATATTGTTTAAAGTTTTATATTAATTTCATTTGTTGTATACTAGTGTATATTCAAATGGATAAGCTTTCTCTTATAATATCACCCCCATTGAGCAGCAAAACAATCCTTATCCATTCATTACATTTAAATTCTGCACCTTTTGTAGTTTAAGATCATTTTTATAAAAAAGAACGTTCCTTATTTTAAAGTCAGTAGAAAACTCGAGACGCATTGTACATACATACATTCATTTTGTCATAAAAATGTGAAAACATCCGAGTTCTTTTACTTACAACAAACATAATGCTGGAGTACCTACTATTCGATCTCGAAAATAGAGCTTACATAAACCGATTTAGAAATAAAACATCGTTCTAAAATGTTTTGTTTAAAAGCGCTTATTATTTAAGGATTTAATACTTAATTATACATTTGATAGATTAAATGGAACAATTTCTATCTAAGAAGATTATATTCTAAACTATAAACTGGAAAAATGTATAATGATCAAAACAAATAACTACTTTTACATGTATATGAAACTGAAGAGTTCTATATACATATATATATTTGATCATATAGAATAAGAATTTTAAATAGCAAAAACGTATTATGCGTTTTAATATTATCCTCGGTTATTCTAACTTCATTGTTCATACGGCCATTCTCAATAGAGACTCGTAGGACGAAATTTTATAGTGCACAAGTGTGTGTGTGTGTGTGTGTGTGTGTGTTTTAGTGTGTGTAAACAAAATTTGTATTTATTTTTGTATTTATAAACAATATTTTCTACTATAACACGAGATTATTCTACTACGCTGCTGCAACTTGGTGTGTACAATACAAATATGGCAGATTTTAAGACACATGCGTATTAAAAAAAGCAAGATCTAATATAAGGTTTTAATTTTTAGTCATAGTATAAATATTATTTCATTTACGAAATTTTTAAAGCGTAATATCTTGACAAAAGTTGCATTTTGGTTTCTTAATTTGATCGCCAATAATTTACTTAAGCTGTGTTTGGTGCACAATTTTTAAAGAAGTGTATAGTATTACATAAAAATATTATTGAAAAACACATGGTAGGGGATAACATCTGACTTCTAGAGACGTATCGAAAATAAAAGAACGTTCGCCTGCACCCTGTACACTCAACGTTATTTTTTATTCGTAAAGAAAACCCTTGTCTCAAAGTCTTTGTGTAATGAGTAAGTTTGTTGTATCTTCTTTTAGATATGACGGAGTAGTTCTGAAATGTAGCAAAAGCGACTTGAAATCATTTCTTAGAAATGTTGAAATATTTCTACACTTAGTATAAATATTTGCCGCTGGAAGCAGCTTAGCTTGAAATGTAACCAAACGAAGAACCAAATATTTTTATTTAAAATTTATTTCAAAACTATTATGATATTAATTGGATATACTCTATCTGGGTCTCTGGTATTTTAAAATACTTCCGTGAAACGAAACTATTTTCACTTCTTTATGTCGTTTTAAAAACATAAATGATTAGCATTTGTCTTGCAAATTCCTAACTCATACGAAACAAAACGAAGTAAAGTAATTCCGTAAGTCGGTAAAACCTCTCTACGATAAAAATTAGCGACATTGCTACATTTTTACGATTTTATTAAACCTAACACTTATGTATTTGTAAAATCTTTCTTACACAAAAGTCCGGAACATACTTTCACATCGCATTTACAATTCGGAATGAAACTTCCTAATTGATTGTTCCAGGCCTTCTTAAGCCGCTTACAGGGGGAAAAAATGTAAAAGGAACTTTTTCAATCAAGTGCGTAGGGCCTTAAGATTGCGTTTAAACGGATGGCGAATAAAAAAGCGGTAGTTACGTGTGGCGTTTTATAAGTAATCCATTTTGATTTTAATCAATACCAGTTGTATTGTTTTTGTCATGGAATAAATATTTTTTTCTAATTGGTCTACAATTTTAACTGCCTTTTTTTATTTCATAAGTAGGCGGACGAGCTTATGGGCCACCTGATGGTCAGTGGTCACCAACGCTCATAAAGAATTGAGAGATGAGCAAGAGATTTACCATCGCTTACATCACCAATGCGCCACCAACCTTGGGAACTAAGATGTTATGTCCCTTGTGCCTGTAATAACACTGGCACTCACCCTTCAAACCGGAACACAACAGTACCAAGTATTGCTGTTTTCGGTAGAATATCTGATGAGTAGGTGGTACCTACCGAGACGAGCCCGCACAAAGCTCCACCACTAAGTAAATGCCTCAATAGAAACATAAAAGCAACATGACAGCGTGACATAACAACATAACAGAACAACAACATAGAATTTTTACTAAATCATCAACATTAATTTTATTGTACCAAATATGGTAAATATTTGCCTGATTAGACAAATCTGTCACGATAAAAACGAACAATATTTCTTTAATTTTACAGACGACGCCGCTACACTATTAGTTAAATATAAGCAGGGTTACGACTAGTTTGTTTGTATTTTGTTTTGCAAAGGGTTAACTTTCCTCCATTAACTAATGGAAACTAAAATAACATGCCCGTTTCTATTTAATCACGAGCTTATTTTACAGAAATGAAATCGGTATGAGTTTGCAAGTCTTAGGGCACAAAAACATATGTAAGTGATCTGAACATTTATCCTATACAAATGCATTTTTACATCCTAACCATACAGCATACTCCAATTACTTTGAGAAAATTGCCACGTTATTCCAGTAATTAGCTTATAAGGCTGCAAATCCCAAAGGTATTGAAATTTGAGGTAGCAAATCGAGAATTCCGAGGAACCTATAAAATTGTCAAGTTTTTTAAGAGTTAGTATGTTGGCATTGCGTCCAATGCACTAGATACCATTGCATTCGAAAGCATGTAAAGTCGTCGTTGGTTCTGCAAGCGATTTCTCTCCGATCGTGTCGTATTTCCATCTCACTGGATTATGGAAATGAGAGAGTAGATAGTTACTGTGTTTGTAATACACACGTGTGCAGTAGTCCTTAATATTAGCCGAATGGCCTTTTGGTCGAATTCTGTTCAGGAAAATATTAATTTAAAAAAATATATATGCTACGCATTTCTATTGCTCATGATTAAGTAATCACACAAAGAAATATCTTGCTTTTTAAATTACTCTTCTAATAGTACGAAAAGAAACTTAAATGGGTGCTAAATATCTTTTCCATTTAGAGAAAAAGATTTAACTTCGACTTTGTCTTTGGACGAAATTAAATTAGGTGATTCTAGTGGTCGTTTTTTACGTCTTCGTGTGGAGGGATCTTTAAATTAAACTTGCAAACAAGCTATAAATTTACCAGATAAAATAAAATAAATTAAAACTATATATAGTAGAATTACTTTTTGTTAATACAGTAATATTAAACCTGAAGTTGAATTGATGAAGTTGAAAGAAAAGTTGATGAAGATGAAATTGTTGATATAGATGACATTCATATCACCTCGACCCTAAAATCTAATATAGTTTATTGGCAAAATTACCATATCAAAATCAAGTCGACACTGCTATATATCAGTTCTGCCAAAAATATTAAACACTTTCTAAGAGTAAGTACTACAGCGAAACAAAAAATCAAATAAAAAGTTTGGTTTTATGAGTTTGAGTATTAAAACTCAAATAAGGTCCGATTTATCAGTTGGTTTATTTTTAAACACGAAAATTTCACGCTACATGTGTTAAGAGCCTAATTATTCCCAATTAGAAGATAAGGAGAAGAGGCCGCTATATCCCTATTGTTTGTTTAAGCCTTGAGCCGACTGTCTCGAGCACTTTCTTAATTGATAGAGCCACAAATCTTGGGCAACCGATACAATTTTATGACGGAAATTAATATATTTGAGTATTGTATTCATAAATACTGCATATCATAATGCTGTTACTAGTTAATACGCTATTATTAACAATTTAGTTAATGTTTTTTTCAAACAATATTAAAATAAGGTTTAAATATATGCATCCGCTAATCCAGGCCGAGGGTGAATATGCGAAAACATCATGCAGTTTTTTTTAAGATGCTGAATACCATCTTGTAAATAATTTCGCTACTACACACAAATAGCTTCCTCTTTCCTAATTAAATAAAGTGCTTAAAGTTCATTTGCTGAGTTGTTGTTGTCTTTTTTATAAGTACAAAAATGCTCAATTCATCTCGCAATATCACTACAAATTACCAGAGGTACGTATGTAGATTTCAAACAGATCACAAGATTATGTTTTTATTAACGACGCACAGGATAAATTATTATTGATGAAATAAAAATATAAAATATAGCCGAAGTAGTTTGTGGAAACTAATAATTATACTGCGCTTTTAAAAGTTGAATTTTCATTATTTTTTAATATTAATAGACTTTAATTTTAAATTAAGTAAGCACTTGGAAGGTATAAAAGAAATACTCGCATTATTCCACAGTTAAACGATAAGAATGAACTTAACTCCTCTGAGACGAAATTCACCGCAAACTTCTAGCGGAGGTAATTTCAAGAAAAAATGAGCCAGAGTAATATCAGTTACATTTTATTTATTCTCAAAGGACCTTTATGATAAAGTATATCTGCTTTGTTGTGAAACTAGGTATACATAATATCTTATGTTTTAAAAGTTTAAATAAATATTATTTGTATAGTTATAAGCTTTCATTCAACGGAATATAAGTTTATAAATATGAATCAGAATCGCCGTCCCTTATGGTTCATATCTGTTCATTGATAGCTGACTTATTATATAGGGTGAAAAGTAATCCTTTTCACCGATCTGACAAGTGCATCTCTCTGTTTTTTCCACTCAATTACTTTCATAAGCCCTAAACTTTAAATACCTAAAGATTATTTGTTAAGAATGATATATTATGAAATAAGAAATGGCTTATCAATGTAAATAAATCGATTTAAAATTCAAAATATAGTTTATCCAAATTTATTACTATAAGTACTTTTAGGAAATTATTCAACCGACTAGAATTGCATTATTTCTAAATATTAATATAGACAAATGCTACAAAAAATGTTACTAAAAAGACTTCTTATCTTACAGTAAAATGCAGTAATATATTTTTGTGACAGATTCACAATGGAAAACATAAGTTTCCGTTTACAGTTGTAAGTAAAGCTAGTACATTTTAAAACACCGTCTAGCCTAGATGTAATATTTTTCGTACTGAAAATGAATTCTTATTTCCATGGCATTAAAGTCCACTCGCATTTTTTATGTGCTAATGGGAAGGAAACGTATAAAAAGTACGCGCCGCGCTGACGGATGGCGACCGCGATCCTTCAGAGCTACAAAGGAACCACGCCATTGTGTTTCGAGTATTACTGTGGGACGTTCGTGTTGTACAGGACATAGGATGCAGCGTTTAATGAGGTTTATTATTTTGAGTTCTTAACTGAATATGTCACGTTTTCACGTGCTTAGTTTGTTTGTAATTCAGCTGATGTCAGTGGGAAATTATCCTCGTACCCGTAGTGAACCAAAAATGTTAGGAAATATACCTAATTAGTGCTGAAATTTGTAAAATGTTAGAAGCTTTGGCGAGAGGAAGACGGGCCATCTAGTGCCCCATCCATTAAAAAATTAGATGTAAACCATAATACAGGTTCCATCGGAGTTATCGTATAGCAGGTTTCATGCTACTTCATAGAATTATTTGATAATTTCAACATCATCCTCAGGGGACAGACGAAATCGTCATCTTTTTAAACTTGGACCAAAAGTTAAGATGCCATGTAACTTGCGTCGTCTTTTGAGCTGGTGTACATTGAAGCCTAGCCATGCAAATTGTGAGGTATGTTGCGGGCTTCGCGCCCTTATAGTTGTTTTTAATTTTGTGTTACTTGCATAGCGTAACTCAAACTACAGCTATTGACAGAAAACTAGCAAAGAGTTATTTAATTTAATTCCTTAAATTCCACTCTAACAGTGGTTTTACACACTAACATACAACAATCATATACGCATACACGACTTACATCCAAATATACCGACCAATACCATTTGAGGGATTACCATAAAAGTTAGCACATATATGTACATTTTCAATATGCTAGCCCGCAGGGCACGTTGCAACCAAGATGTTAAAATAACTCTTTTTAAGACATATTGCCCAACATTTAACAAATGCAGCCTGTGGGTGACAGGGCCTACAACGACCTACGCATTCAATATAATAACGGGTTTAGGGCACTATTGGGATTGCCGCGGTTCTGCAGTCCATCACTGATATTTGCTAATGTCCAAACGGATGATTTTTATGCCATTATGAGTAAAAGGGCAGCGTCAGTGATGGGCAGAATGTGCGGGGTCACCAACAGTATCCCGAAAACTCTTATGGAGAAGATGGATAATCCATTTGCGAGACAATGGGTGGGATTACACATGAATTATAATAGTCTGCTG
This sequence comes from Nymphalis c-album, assembly GCA_963151315.1. Lineage (NCBI taxonomy): Eukaryota > Metazoa > Arthropoda > Insecta > Lepidoptera > Nymphalidae > Nymphalis > Nymphalis c-album. The sequence goes on along the minus strand of OY720594.1, from coordinate 1,153,154 downwards.
AATGTATGCTTATGTCCGACAATAAACATTATTAAAATAAAAAATATGTACGTAACTTTACTTTACTTTATACTTTTATTGTACAACACAAAGAAAAAAAATACAAATCATGGATACAGCCTGAGTGTAAGTAGCATACACGTTTGGCGACGTTATCGCTACATAGCGATCTCTTCTAGGCAATCGGCATAAGAAATAACTCATAAAATATATATTAATATGGTTTTTATACTATAATAATAATAATACAACAAGTATTTCTCTGCAAAATGCTGCTATAGCATCAACTTTTTTAATGTTCAACCTGTTGCCAATGTATTATGTATATAACAATTTTTGACGTGACAACGTCTTATAAATTGGTTTGCCGGGTGACACTTCAAGAAACTGCGTTACGCTCCGCTCACGTTATGCGCTCACAATGAGAGCGAGTGAGAGGCACGCGTCCCTTCCACTCGGGCATGGTTAGCCCGCCTAAGAGCGAGAGAGACAGACATAAAAAGTGAAATTCAGTGCGAGATTCTTTGTATAAATTAATGTTTTAAATATAATTCTTTGTATAAATAAATGTTTTAAATTGTTACTATTATTTCATCCTTCTTCCTACTATACGAATGAATATTCACATTAAAATTATTTTACCACTCAAAGTCGTTGTCACGTAAAACTTTCGCCCGTATACCGACTTTACAGGCAACCAATTTTTTTATGTACAAAAGTGCTTGCCGGTTTTTTTTTGTTGTATATACATACATGAATAGTACCTAATTTGTATGTTTTTGCTTATTTATAATAAAGTCAAATCGGTTTGGAGACGGTTCGCGTTTTAGTAGTGCTTCGTCACCAGATATAGTATATAAACTAATACTTTTTATTTTTATACAACACATATAACGTACATAATACAACATATATAACATACAACGAACGAAACATCATTAAGACGATATTGTATCTAAGGACTTTTCTACCTTGAAATTACTTTTCCTTTTCAATATTCGAAATATATAAACGCCTATATAACGTCTGGTCATTCATTTAGAAATGACCAAAAAATGTTGTATAACAAATATTTTCACAGAAAAAAAACCCTGAAGCTAGAAACCGTTATTAAACTGTTATTAATATATTTCTAAAACGCTTCTCGTAATTGCTATGACGTCGTCTATACATCCGATAAATTACTGATAATTGACAGGACCATTACTTGGTGTTAGAGCTTTGTGCAAAGTTGTCTGGGCAGGTACCACTCACTAATCAGGTATTCTATTACCAAACAGCAGTACCTACTTGTGATTGTTGCGTTTCGGTTTGAAGGGTGAGTGAGCCAGTGTAATTACGGGCACGGGAATTCTGGTTTTCCTTCCTACTCTTTTAATTTCAAATATTAAAATAAGTCTCATAATTTAAAAGATAAAATAATTCCGAAATATTTTATACAGAACATTCGTATTTAAATTTCAACTTTATGCCCTTGTTCGCCTTCGTCATTTTTCAGCAAAATAAAGAAAGTGACATCCTGAAATAATTTCTCGCGGCGCGACATCTCGAGGGGGCGCCATTTTGAATCATGTTCTCGTAACGAAGCTCTATCTTCAAGTGCACTTGTATACTGACGACTAGTACTAGTATTTATATTAAGTTTTAGGGATAAGATTATTAATTTTTAAATTAGTTTAAAAATAGAATATGAGTTAATTACTGCTTTACTATTGGTTAAAATTATATTGGAATAAAATACATGTAAATAATATATGATAAACTAAACATATAATTCGTAACCTAACGCATAATTTATTTATTAATTATGATTCTCCAGAAGTAATTACATCAATACAATATAAAAGAAACAAAAAAGACTTATAGCTTAAAACTAGATGAATTACCTTTAGGAATATATTATATATATAAGAAGAATGCAATGAAAAAGGAGATAAAAAGAAGGAAGAAGAAGAAGAAAAAGTTCATTTACACGTATTAACTTATACGCAATTGCATAATTTAAACATAGTCAAGAGCCTTAAATATTAAGGAGCCCACTCAAATCAATATATTTTCATGAATAATAAATATTTATGTCTTAGAATTAGAAAAATCTTATATAGAAAGGATCTTCTAGCTTACACACATGGACAAATGAAGACGTTTATGTATAAATATTACTCACACACATAAATCATGAATTCTTTTTTAAAGACTGTACTTGCTTTTTCCTTTTCTTAAAGGAAAATGACGTCAGGATTATATCTCGCGACGCGACATCTGGAGGGAGCACCATTTTGAATAATGTGTCCGTATTTATGTCTAGTGATGGCAATTGCTAGAAGCATTTTTTTATTAATAATATAATTTATTTAAACATATTGGCAACCTGTGAAAGTCCCACAAATGCTGGAATAAGGTCTCATTCCAATGTTGGTTGGTGAATACACATGTGGAAGATTTTCATCCAACACATGCATGCAATTATAAAAACAGGTGTATAAAAAAAAAACAATTTCTTGCATGGATTTGAACCGGCAATAATGCTTAAGATTACGAGTTCCAACCACAGAACCATCATGACTTTAAATATATACATTCATAAACAATAATGAATATGTTAATTAATATGGTTATTTATTTATTTATATAATTTTAATAATCCACTCTACTATTACTGTAAATTATGTATTTATGCGCCTCTGTACTCCTCTTAATTACGAAGCGAACATCTCAAATTTCAAATTACTCTGTTATTTAAGCTGTGCGTTAATTGTCAAACGGAAAATGACACAATTCAAACACAATATTATATCACAAAACATACATATAATTGAATGTATATAAATAAATTTATTATTGTAAAGCATTATACATGATAGGTATATGAATATTTAATTAACTAAATTATTCGTACTAATATAACTATGCGCGTGTGAGATGATAAATAAAATGAAAATATTATTAACGAAACATTTAAGAACATATTGACTTGAATCAAAATAAAGTGTTTGTATTACGTTATAAAACAACCGGTAGTCAGAGTAATACTAATAAGGTCCTCCAGACCGATTTCGGCCACGGTGGCCAATCTCAAGAGAGATTAGCCAACTACGCAGGAGATATTATAGTACACAAGTGTGTGCGCAAACACAGGTGCACTCTCTTTTCCTTACCTCTCATAATCCGATGGGACGGCAATCCGACACGACCGGAAAGAGTTCAGGCGCAGGACCAACGGCTTAACGTGCTTTCAGAGGCACGAGACTGTACACACACATTACAGAGTATATACACATATACAGAACATTGCCTTTGTTATTCGACTCTCAGTACCTGTTTACCAATTTCATATAAGTATCTCTGTTAATGAAATTAATATTCTTATATTGTTTAGTTATATTTAATTTATTATGTAACACATGCGAAAGTGACTCTACCACTACTCGAAAGGATTATGTATGAAGCAAGCCCCGAAAAAGGACATAGTGTACTTTTTTTTATAACAACCCCGACCACCAACATCAATATCTAATCTATCTAATACCAGTTATATTATCATTTTTTAATAGAGTAGAGAGGCGTACGAGAGGCGTAATAGAGTATGGGCCACCTGATGGTAAGTGGTCATCAACGCACATAGACATTAACTGTAACATACGTTTAACATCGCTCAAATCGCCAATGCGCCAGCAACCTTGGGCATTAAGATGTTATGTCCCTTTGCCTGTAATTATACTCACTCACTCAACCTTCAAATCGAAACGCAACAAACAGGAACACAACAATACAAAGTAGTGCTGTTTTGCTTAAATTAAAGATTTATAAAAACAAGTTACTTTATATCACTTAACGAGACAATAACAAAATTACATTTCGTTCGGAAACATCCGTACGTTAGTAAATTAATGTTTCAGTAATCGTATAATTTTATTTTATTCGACAAACAGTATCGCCAGTTGTAATTATCATTTATCGTTCGGAGTTCTGATTAAATAATATTCATACAGTACGTAACGATTCTCTTGTTTTTCATTACTCGTTCGTAACCGATGTATTTAACCACATTCATATCAATTTATATAATTAATTTATTGAATCATACTTTACGGACTTCCGTGCTTGCACACTCGAATATTAAATTATTTTGTACACACACGCACACACTTACAAAGTCATTTAAAATTGGAAATAGATTGAGGAATGCTGGTTGATTCGCAATGGTAAATGGAGCATCATTCTACATCAGACTACCTGACCGATTTTAGGCATACGATAGTGCACAAGTGTGAGTTCAAGTGCAGGACCAATAGCTTTACATGTTTTTCAACACATGGCTGAGTTAAAACTGTCAACATTGGGCAATAACGCAATAGTAAGGATTTCTTCATAGAAACATCTCATAACTTTTTATTGAACCAAGCCCGAGATTATATTCTGGACGTGATCTTTTCAGCCTTTTATTTAATACATTTCGTAGTAATATGATGTAGGAAATGTTCCATTTATGTCCTAAATCAAATGTAAAATATATTTGGAAACAAAGGGGACCTTGCGTAACGTGAAACTTGAATTTAAATTTTTGAACGAGCACGTCCGAATCCTGCTTCCTTGAAACATTCGCTGCATACATTTATTTAGTACTTGGAGTAGGGAGTACTTGTCTCTTTATAATTTAACGAAGTTTTGATTTCAAAAGACATATTCTGTTAGAACAAATTCGAAACTCAGAGACTATTCAGAAATTATCTTTCAAAAGATCTTAACTTTGATAAAATTTATATTTAAAAGTAAAGTAAAGTAACAGCCTGTGAATGTCCCACTGCTGGGCTAAGGCCTCTTCTCCTTATTTGAGGAGAAGGCTTGGAGCTTATTCCACCACGCTGCTCCAATACGGGTTGGTAGAATTCACATGTGACAGAATTTCAGTGAAATTTGACACATGCAGGTTTCCTCACGATGTTTTCCTTCACCGTCAAGCACGAGATGAATTATAATCACCAATTAAGCACATGAAAATTCAGTGGTGCTTGCCCGGGTTTGAACCCACGATCATCGGTTAAGATTCACGCGTTCTTACCACTGGGCCATCTCGGCTTAATTTATATTTACTTGGGACGTTTTCGTGACACAAAAATATTGGTAAGAACATAAATTATACTAGTTCTGAGGCATCTGTCATAATTTTATTATATTTAAATTTCTTTATATATAAATATACATAAACGGACAAAAATACAATGCAGTTCAGTGCCCTTTTCTTCTCTGTTTATCAATTGTTTTTTTTTTATTCGTTAGCTATTGACAAGCTTTAGTTCGATTTCCAAAAATTTGGAACGACGCAGTCTTTGTTTGTTGTTTTTGATGTTTTCACGTATTTATGATTTCTATTGTGGACAAAAGAAATTAAACATTGGTAGGATGTTTAAAATAACCATTTTATATGTTTATACTTTAATTAATGATTTAATTACTTATAAATACATTTACATTTTTTTTAACTGTATTATAAAATTGTAATCCTATGTGGCCTTAATTTCTTAGTCATAACTGTACAACCATTATAAAAAACGCTGTTGATTCCAAGTAAAAATAAATAAATAAATTACTTAAACCAAACAACCGCTAAGATACAATTGATATTGAATTTATTATAAGTACATGTGTTAAATTTTTTTATTATTGTAATTATTAATTATATTGTTCGGATAACACTTAAGGCGCACCAGCACACACCTTTAGATTCAAATTCTTCGATCGTCAGTCGCCATCTTGATTATCTCTGGTGTCACCAATTTATAAAAAACGAAGTTAATTTTGAATTTATTTATTGTGCTAGTTTATACCGAAATATTTTAGTTGATAGCAATGAATAAATGTTAAAATAAAAGTCTAGTTTTGTTAAATAGCGATTTTTCTTATGTGAAAAGATCTTTTTTTTTAACCGACTTCAAAAAAGGAGGAGGTTATCAATTCGTCTGTATGTTTTTTTTTTCTCTTACTGCCATTGGCATCGGTAATCATTGTATTGTTCTGAAACTTTTTTCAGAAGCTAAAGATCAAGCTGCCATACCATGGTACGTCTATCACCATGGTTATATATATCATTTTTAGCTATCTGTTTATAATATATATTATATCTATATATAATATTATTATAAAATTGGCGTCAGTAGAGACGTTAGGTTTTTCTACCTTATATTATAATTCAGCCGTGATTAAAAGTATCGGCATTCCGTAGATGACGCCCGACCATGAGGTGGCTGCCCGTTGGACTTACCACAAGAGTGATATAACAACAAAAAGTATGGAATCACTCTCCTCTAAAATTTTATAGTCTGAATCAATTACGGCGCCACAGTCGTGACATGTCTATGTTATATAATATGTATATATCATCTCCCGTGCAAGAATCCTGTGTCCAGCAGCGACTGATGGTGACAGATACGATTCTAAATATAATTCACTAACGGCCGAGTACTGAAACGTCCCTCAAACAAACACTTAGTTAAACGCTTCTTAACATTGAAATTAGTATGCGAAATTTTAAATTAAAGGCTCAAATAATTAAGTTACACTTAATATTTGAAAGACGTTTCAGTATTCGGCCGTAAGGTTCCAGTAAAATATATATGAATCGTCCTGAACCGTTTTATATCTAAGTTCGTAGCGCCTCCACGAGTTTGCCCCTTTTCCTTATTCGAGTATATTTCAGACGTTACTTCAGGAGAGAATATTCCGACTTCAGAGTAATGTGAATCCCTTGGAATGAAACGGGACAACTGCATAAATGACATACAACTACGGCGTTCATTTTATGTAACCTTAACCACATTTAAAATGCGCGTGATTTGAGCATAGGTTTATAAGTTAGACAGCAATTCGTTTAAAATAAAAAAACTTTAAATAGGTATTGAAAATTATGTAATTAACTAAATATTGGAAATAAAACTAGCACTTGTTATAAATAAAATTCCATTAAATTTATTAATTTTCACGATATTACAATTTAAAAGATTTAATTGAATTTTCATTTTTTTGTAAAAAATGTTAACCATCTCTTACATCGCCAATGCGCCACCAACCTTGAGAACTAAGATGGTATGTCACTTGTGCCTGTAATTACACCGGCTCACTCACCCTTCAAACCGGAACACAACAATACAAAGTACTGCTGTTTTGCGGCAGAATATCTGATGAGTGGGTGGTACCTACCCAGACGAGCTTGCACAAAGTTCTACCACCAATCATATTTCTACTAGGTGGATGGACCTTCAGCACCGGGATTTTAGATATTACGTCCCATGAGATTGAAGGTCATAGGCCATATTTTAATATCCCATTCTAAAAACGTATTTAATAAATTAATATTATTTTAAAGGACAAAAAATATTACTATTTCATTCTTCATGACAGTGTGTAGCTTAAAAGAGATGAAACTCCCATGACATTGGAGTCTGTCTCATATAATTAGTCGAGTAAATGAGAACTGAATGACATTCATGACTTTAAATGCAAAATTCATATTCTGACTTCCTTATAATATATTCATATTTGAAAGTTGCAATGACTCAGTGGAAATAACACATGGCTCTTACCCGATGATCGCTGCTTCTAATCTAAATATTGCTGTGCAATAATTTGTCACCACCAATCATAGATATTGGTGCAATTCTTACATCACCACATTCCCCATATTAATACAAAGGGTTTTACAACAGGATCCCAAAAAAACGTTCAAAAATATTCATTTGTGAAATTTTAAAGAACCATTAAGAAACGTTTGTGCACTAAAAGATATTACAAAAACAATTACTATTGACAATCATTCCCTAAATGTAAAAATAAGATGATTGGACATAATGAATGAAGCGCCTTCAGGTCATTTCAAATTAAAAATATAATTCCATAATTGTGTTACACCAATAATTGCAAAATAAGAGAAAAATACCGCTGAGTTTATTTTACGATTCTTCAGACGTCTGCGGTGTTTATTTTCGAATCGGTAGTAGATTATAGAGAGTAGAGGTAGTGTTTCCATTTCAAACGTAGGTTGTCCTATTCAATATCAATGTTATAACAAAAAGTTATTTTTTTAATAAATGACAAGACAAACAATGTTGTGTCTTCTTCTTTCGAATGTCAAATCAATAATGACAGAAAGAGAGAAACCAGTGTCTAATTAAACAGTTAAGAAACTACATAAAGTAAGGCCGGTCGTGTTTACAGAAATTTAACATTCGTTTTGAGATTTGAAGTTAAATAATAAGATATATATTTGACTTTATACGTATTATGACGTCACAAGAGGATTACAAAATGGCAGACGGTAATACTATAAGCCGTTCCAGTGATATTTGTTTTAATTGCTGCTTCATGGTCAGTTCAGTTCTATATTTGAATTATAATGATTATTATTATTATCTGTAGTATTCTACTCCAGATATATACTAATGAACTAAATCTAGACACAACGACAGTCGTATTGTAGAAACTTCAACAGATCTAGTCGGACTGCGTCGAAGTACGAACACATTGTTGCGTATTGACAAACTACCTTGTTTATTTAAATATCATTCGTTTGTTTCATGTATCGTATGTGCTAACGAATTATATACGATAATATGTTAATTATTTATTTACATTATCGATGTCTCTAATGAGATACATGGGGAAAAACTGAATAACAAGAATATTGTATTGCACGCCTAGTAGATATGTGTTAAATATATCTTACTTGATATATACTGGAAGTATTCAATGTAAGAGTATATTTAGCAAATTGAAATATTGGAATAAACTCCACTATGATCGTCTATGATTAGAGTGGCATTTATTGTCTGTATGGAAGTGATTGCATGGTGCATTGTTTACACGCACACAATGCAGAAATCATGCTTTCGTTTATACTTTATCTAAACATAACAAATAAAGAAAATGCATAAATCGTTAAAAGTAATCTCATCTTTGAGTAAATAAATTTGATAAAAAAATATGTTAGTGAGAATTGCAACAGATAAAATAAAAATATTAATAAATATATTCACTTATAATAGGCGACTTTGTTGTAACGCATCTCATGTTCTAAGTCGAGTAGCCGTCCTAAAATGGAAGCCATATTTCCAGATAGACCAGGAGCTTATCTCTAATTTTATGACGTAATTTAAATGTCCCATAAATTATTATGAAATGTTTATTTTATTCAAATTTACTTTGTGCCCAGCTTACAAAGGGTTAATAATAGTTAAGTATAGAATAGGAATTTTCTGGAAGTTTTGAGATTAAATGTTCTTTAAGTGTCTGACCCTAATTATTATGGTAATATTAATGATAATTATAAGTTGTTATTACTTCGGTGTTGTATTTCGGTGTAATCTTATCAGTAAAATCTTACAGATAAAATGAAAATCTTAATCTTTTGCGTTAAAAAGTTGTTGATTAGTTATTACTTATAATTATATCCAAAATTTATTCTGTATGATAGCAATATTTTATATCGACGAATACGATTTCGTATTTGTATATGTATTTCGTTATTATGAATCAAGCCATTGTTTCAACACTACTTGTGGATGAGCCCAGCCATGATCAATGTCCTCAACCGTATTTCCAATATTTTGTTCAATGATCACATCAAAATAATAAAATCCCCTCTAACTTAAACAACTTAGATTGTCTTCAGCGAATATCAACAAGGAAACCTAAATAATGTAAAAAGTAAAGTAACAGCCTGTGAATGTCCCACTGCTGGGCTAAGGCCTCCTCTCCTCTTTGTGAGGAGAAGGTTTTTGGAGCTTATTCCACCACGCTGCTCCAATGCGGGTTGGTGGAATACACATGTGACAGAATTTCAATGAAATTTGACACATGCAGGTTTCCTCACGATGTTTTCCTTCACCGTAAAGCACGAGATGAATTATAATCACAAATTAAGCACATGAAATTCAGCGGTGCTTGCCCGGGTTTGAACCCACGATCATCGGTTAAGATTCACGCGTTCTTACCACTGGGCCATCTCGCCTATTCTAAATAATGTGTCAGGTGTAAATCTTCCGTATATATATCCACCGAGCAGAAATGAAACAATGTGGTGAGTTAACCTCTAAATCAACTCCTTATGAGGAAATCAGTTCTCTACCAATTAGTCAAATATTAACAGATATATTACTTACTCAATTATATATAGATAGCCTTCCATATATATATATATATATATTTTATTATTTCACAGGAAGGCGCACGAGCATATAGGACGGGCCACCTTATGGTAAGTGGTCACCAACGCCCATAGACAATGGCATTGTAAGAGTTGTTAACCATCTCTTACATCGCCAATGCGCCACCAACCCTAGGAACTGAGATGTTATGTCCCTTGTACCTGTAATTACACTGGCTCACCCACCCCAAACTGGAACACAACAGTACCAAGTACTGCTGTTTCGCGGTAGAATATCTGATGAGTGGGTGGTACCTACCCAGACGAGCTTGCACAAAGCTCTACCACCAAGTATTTTATTATGTAAAACTTAACATAAATAAATTAACATTTGCTCCTCTGTCTAACTAATTTTCAGTTAGAAGTTAGGTATTATATGCACGTCGAAGACACTCGATAAACTGTTTAATGCGCCACAACTTTCGATTGAGTCGAGAGTAGACCGGTCGTATGAAGACTTCGAAGAATATTAATGCATCAAGCTATCGAAATTATTGATAACGAATAATATAGCGACGGCATTTTTAATAAGTGAACATAAAAGAACAAAGGGCTATAAGAAACTTAAAATTAAATAACCATATTTTTAACCCAAATAGGAGGGTCATGTAATTGGATGAATTTTTGAAGTCTAGTTTGAAAATATCATAAGAATTCGTATGTCAGTTTGTATATAATATATGCACGTATGTATGTATGATTGACATGTATGTATGACTGAAAACATGTATGATTGAAACATTTATATTATCTCCTCATTAACTAAACAATCGAAAGACTTCCACTGCTGGGCAAAGGTCTCCTGCGAGGATCTTCACGATAGGTAGTCTCACGTTTTTCTCACCAAGTAGTTTCTGCTCTAAAAATCGTCTGTCCACCTTATAATGCTTACCTGTGGACTGCGAAGCGCTCATGTCGCGTACTCCTACCCAAGGTAGCTTGAGGTCGCTTCTACCCCAGCTCAATTCAAATTCATTCTCGCGAAGTACTCTCCATAGCTCTTTGTTTTATTCAAACCAAGCTTCGTCCGTGCCTTTAATTTAAATAATTATTGTTAAAAGTAATTATCTAATTAGGAATCAAATAAATCAACGATCCACAAAGCATGTCACGTTATATTTAACAATTAAATTAGTTAAACAAATGTTTGTACTACAAAACGGATACGCCGTAGTTTTCGACGGAGCTTAAATTAATTTACGTATATAGTTATCCACTAATTCGAACTAGTTCTATATTATGTATATCCCTAGCCGTTTGACTATTTAATTAATGGTTCGAGTTTTCATAACAATATTATAAATGTAATTTGTCTGTGTAAGTGTATTTGTGTATGTTGCCCGTGTTTAACAATATCCCTACTAGTGTTACTCTAAAGTTCTATATTTGAAAAGCATTATAATTAGGTATTTTATACATGGGTCGACTTTTCATAACGATGTTATTACCGAAATTTGTCTATGTTTGTGTAAATGTTACAGGTGTGTGTGTGCGTGTGTCTGTGATAAAGTGTGTGCGTGTTTTCTCATTGTGAAAATAATTTATTAATTTAAATGTATTAATAATGTATAAATAAGCTACATGTGTATTTCTGATATCCCAATAGACACATTTACTATTAAATTAATGTTCAGAGTTCGGCTTACCAATGTAATATATTTTAGTGTTAGTCCAATGGTTCCCTATGCGCTTCGTTTTTGGTTTTGAGTTTATCAGTATTATCTATTATGATTTATATATAAACGATTACCTGAAATACATAAAGATATACCTCGTTGAAATACATAAACAGTATGTGATGTGGGTTTTTGTTAAGATAAATATGACATTCAAAGATCTTAAATTAGGACGAATTCATATTATAAAAGTGGCTTATTTTTAAAGATCATTTTTATTCTACAATATCGTTAATTTGTCAATTAAATATATTCACTTGTCACTGGAAGAACGGAAAGCACATGTAGAAACAGAACACTTGAAAGCCAATAACAATTTCTATAAACATTATTGGAGATTCCATATTCAATTACAACAAAGATAAGGCCTTTCTCCGTTTTCGACTGAAGAAAGAAAAGTCGATCCAATTTTCAATAAACAAAAATGAATCCACAGTAAACTCCATCGTCTTTATAATGTAAATGTGGTATCAGCTGAAAATTACTACAATAGCCATTCTTGCCATTCTGAATATACAATAAAAAACCCTTACTACGCAAGTTTATACACCCCTTGTTTGAGTTGCGAACTGTTAACGACTAAACTTGTGGCGATAGATTATTCTCATCCGATATTCTTGTTGGTTTAAGAATACCCTTTTTGTTTTGCCTTTAAAAGTTCGAGCATCCATCACGGCCCTAACGTTAACGGTTTCTCTATTAAGTATATCTCAGTAACGTCGTTCTGTAAACCTTTAGGTCTGTGGAGGTGATCGCTTTTAAGCGATAAGGCCTTTCTCAGTCTTCCTTTGCTTATATAAATCTTATCTCATGACTTTCTATCCAAAATTCAGGATTTAAATTTCATATATTGCTTCTTTTTTCGATGCAAAATAATAAAATTCTTACAGAAAAATATCGTTTTTGAAAAGTTTCGAAAAATATTCACGCTTTGAACAGCGAAATTTAGGCACCAGCGAGCGATTATTTTCATTGATCGAAAAAAAAGACCGCAACAGCTGACAATGTACCAACATGGCTGCGACAAATTCAATCAAAGTTGTGACAGGCATATTTCCACTACAGAAAACAATTCCGTTCGACGTAACAGTTTCAAATATACGAGTTAACAAGTCACCATAAGTTCTTCAAACATTGAACTTTATTATATAATAACAGCCTGTGAATGTCCCACTGCTGGGCTAAGGCCTCTTCTCCCCTTTTTGAGGAGAAGGTTTGGAGCTTATTCCACCACGCTGCTCCAATGCGGGTTGGTGGAATACACATGTGACAGAATTTCAGTGAAATTTGACACAGGTTTCCTCACGATGTTTTCCTTCACCGTTAAGCACGAGATGAATTATAATCACAAATTAAGCACATGAAATTCAGCGGTGCTTGCCCGGGTTGCCCGGGTGAACCCACGGTCATCGGTTAAGATTCACGCGGTCTTACCACTGGGCCATCTCGGCTGTGTTGAACTTTATTATAAATTAGCGTAAATATTAACTAATTTTAATTCTAATAGAATTAAAAGGGCATAAAATACATGACGTCAACAAAGTGAAGCCAATATGGCGTTTAAAAAAGTATTTGTATTTATTTACAATTTGAAAGCGCACTGTTAAATGCCACCTAAGTGTTTACCATCGATATTAGAACTTTATGACATATTAAACATTCCTTACAGCACATAGTCATATATATCTCCTGTAAATATCAAAGTATTTTGACGAAAAAACTTGTCAAAATAACATTAAAAAAAAATTTTTTTTTTCATCCACAAAATTTAATTTAAAAAATATGATTTGGTACACGAAATTGACAAATAATATTCGCTCTCGCGTAAAAAGGGGATAAAAAAAACCTAAATGCCTGCCAATTTACTACTAACGAGCACAACCCTTTAATCTCTCGACGAGCTTCAAAAAACCTGTCCCAGAAATTACAGTTTGACTTTTCTCTGATAAAAATAATTGCTATTTCGTAGCGAACTCCAGGGACGCGGTTTAAATTGGCCAATCAGCGCGTGACATTTTTTCAAAATGGCGGCGGATCGTATTAGCGTAACGACATATGCTTCTAATTGCACATTACAAGGGCGACGCTCTCGAAAGCACGCGTGCTGACAATATAAAATTCATTCATATTAAATAATAAAATGTGTAGAAATAAATTTGCAATTATATTGGTAGTCAGGATTTTTTATTTAAGACTTGCAAAATATCAATTCAGCTGTTTAATCATATTGTATTAGCAATGCAATTTTCTCGGACCTTTTTATGGCATAGAAAAGCGGACGTGCATTGTGTGATGGCATTGGCATTGTAAGAGATGCCTGTAATTACACTGGCTCACTCATCCTTCAAACCAAAACACAACAATAGCTAGTATTGCTGTTTTGCGGTAGAATATCTGATGAGTGGATGGTACCTACTCAGACGAGCTTGCACATAGCTCTACTAGGAAGTATGTTTTTGATAAGTATTTCTATTGTAGAGTGATTGCGTTTAAATATGATGAGAAATTCCACGCGTGGACTACTAGGGAACCCACTACTTATTTTCTTTGGTCGACCATGGAACCATTTCGACCATTTGAGCGGCGAATTATATTATATTGAAAACCGAATTCAATAATTTAATTACAATAAGTGGTCTTACTTATAAACGTTGCTTAAAGAACCTTTCTTTATCTCTTTCTATCATTATTGATTTGACATTTGAAAGAAGAAGACAGCATTGCCTAACTCACCCGCCAAACAATGTTCATAAGTAAGCCCGAAGAACAATACCTTTTTATTACAAGCAAGACGTTATGATATGTAAATATTTAAATATTACTTTAAAGTTTATAGTTTAAGTATAATTGCAGGTATATTTTAGAAGACGGTTAATAAGCTGTGTTTCTAACCTTTCTTGAAGTAACTTGAGGCCCTAGCCAAGTTCACATTCTACAATCGTAAACGCTGTAGAAAACTAAACAAATATATGAGAATGACATCTCTCAACGATAAGTCACGTGGTCATTCTCATACATTTGTTTAGTTTTCTATAGCGTTTACGATTGTAGAATGTGAACTTGGCTAGGGCCTCTGTATCACGATTCTCTCCCGTCACGTATAACGTCGAAATTTTACACATCGTAAACATACGCGCATTGTGGTTATTCTCGTACCGCGCTATATTTGCTTCAAGGCATGCGTAATCCTATTCCTTCTAAGCCATTGCATTCTACACGCTCGAGTTACAGGATCCATCTATTTTCAATTTTTCCTTCCCCCACGTGACGCCAAATTGGTTGTCGGTCTACCCAAGTTTACGCATGACATGGGTGAGATTGTCGACTTTTTAATTTGAACGGTGTAGAGACAGATCTTGTAATGGGGCATTGATTTTATGTCCTTAGGGGTATTTTTAAATCGTTGAATCAGAGGTAAGTATGTTTTTCGTATAGGAAAGGAAAATTACATTCGTAATTTTGCCAACAAATTGAATATAATACCCACAATTTTAATAATTTGACATATTCCGCACTTTACAGAACTATTGTAAGAAATACTTATTTATGTACTTCGATTAATATATTACAAATAACAACATATTTTTATATTGTATCCGGTTTAGTAAAAAAATTCTGTTTCAGAACGACATTAGTATGGCTTAGCGGTAAAGATAAAAATAGTTTTCCCGCGCTTTTATAAAAATAGAACTAAACGACTGTCATCGAAATAACGATATATTTTATTTTACTTACTAACTACTTACTTAGATTAAATTTATTACTTGTACTAATGTATTTATTACTATTAAGGATCTTTTTTTTTTAATTATTAAGTATGAACTATTTATAAAATAACTAGAAATCTTAAGATGTATAATCTGTGCTAAAGTAACTTCGAAAGTCTCGATTTCTCAAAGAATGTAATGAAGAAAATAAATTCAATTGAAGCAAATTGAACGTTTCAAACAAACGACATCGCTATGACTAACGAGTTTTATCGAGTAAAACATACCGTCTATCACACCGATGTCAGAGTTTTTATTTATAATATAACGAATATATTTTATAACTAAATCATTTTTGTTGAATAGAAATTTAAATAAAAGAACTTATAAACGAAAGCGAATTTTATCATTTTCCTTCCCTTCCCTTAAATAATTATTACACTATGAGTAAGAGGAGGATTAGTAATTATATTAAGTTATATAATAAGGCAAAGTGTTAACTACAAGCCGTCAGGTAACAAAATTCTTAGTTGCTTTATTTCATTCGCGAAGCGTTGTTGATCCCGTGTAATTACGTAAACAAGATGTTACTCGTAACTTTTTTGTGGACGCATTGGTAGTACTTACGATAATGTCATTTGGATGTATCATAAATTATTTTTAAGCACCGATGTTATGCTATATTTTTTATTATTAAAAACATGAAATGCATTTTTTTTGTTTTATTTCTCATTATAATTAGTATCAAAACTATTGTCTAATTATTAACTTATCTTTGCAATATTTAATGTAATTTTACGTTTGTAGTTACTTAATGTCACAAACTATATATTTTTTAATTATATAATGTACAATGACTTGACATTGAAGTGACATTATTTTGATGGTTACCTTATCGAGTATTAAAAATAAAAGTATTCTTTTGAATATGTACGGTGTGATCGAGGAACATCGTAATATTCGGTAAAATTAAGTCGACTAGAAACTTTTTGTGTCAGGATTTATTAAAAAAACCTGCTGTAATATATTAATAAATTAATGTAAATAGTCCTTTATTGCATATCTTATTAGTCAGCAAAAAAATAATTAAATCTACGACTACCTTCAGTTATAGACTCACGTCACTTAAAATACGACCAGTCAAGCTGGTCTCCGCGATACAGTGTTACTAGTGTGGAGACTGCTAGTAATTCCTTTTTGCTTAAATTTTAACCAATGTGAAAATTCAGAATGTATTTATCTTAGTCACTTATCTAATTCCCTATGTTGTTGTTGTTGTTGTTGTTATGTATATGTTGCATGTTTTTTTTATTTTAATATAATTAAATCCGCTGTAAAAAGAATCGATCGTCAAAAAATCCAATTTATTAAAATCAAACAAAAACCAAAATCACTATACACCAGTATACTCGTGGGCTTTTACGAAACCACTTTTACATTGTAATTTTAAACATAAAACTTAATTAAGCTCTATTTCGTTTAACTACACTTTTTCCAAATGTATTTTTAACCAAGAGTAACCAAAGATAAACTTAGTACCTCTCTTTAAGAGGACCATAATAGACCATGATAATATTTTTATAAATAATTATGCACATGAGGATACAAGCGTACATGTACACTGTACGCTTGGACAGCAACTACATTTTAAGCCCATAGAAGCTTCACGTAAAACTGACAAGACATATTTGTATCGGGAAGATTCAAAAAGGCTTCGAAAATGTTCGATGATGTTGTTTGCTTCGTAAGGTTTGTAAAAATAACGATAATATACTTACAAGAAAATAAATGTTTAACTGGTTGTACAGACAACCAGTCGATAGATCATAGTCGATATACAGATATCGACGTATATATATAAAAGTTTTAGAATTTTAAACATAAAAAACTAGGATCTAAAATGGATGAATAATTTTAAAAATTGTCATCAAATGTATGTTTCTAAAATATTGTGATTTTTAATTTTATAATAACTATAAGCTTCTGAAATGCCTGTGTGTCTTTCAACTTCCATTTGTTGGATGAAATTCCGCCACGCATTGATCAACCTTCAATGGAGTATTGTGGTTGAAAGATCTCTAGACCGTTCCTAATAAAGTTCATTGTTCTGAAATAAGACATGAATAGACTGACACTTCACGTTACTTTGTAAAAATATAAGAGGTTCTTCAAACATTAAATAAAGAATCCACAATCGTAAACATCAAAGAAGTATTTCATTAACAATATTTGCATAAAGGATCTACCGTATTAACTCAAACCTTTGCGATATTGAAAAACAAGATTCACATTCAACATGCGTATAAAAAAAAAAACTTGGAAGCCAATAAACGCCTTTGTGGCTTCGGTAATTCCAGTGAGCCTTTGAGAGCGTCGCTTAGGATTCTTCGAGTGTATTTTTTTGGCCGCGAAATTTGCTTGCAAAGTTGCGTCGGAGCGTTTGTCTTATTTCAGAGGCGTTGTAAATCCGTGACTGAAATAATGCGAGCACCACTACTATTGTTTTCATCATTGTAAGTGACGTTACAATAACGACGTGTGAAAACAAATAGTTATTTTATAGTATCTTTGTAAAAGAAGCATGAAAGTAAAATTCCAAGGTCGATTTTACATAACACTAGCTGTGCCCCGCGGTTTCACCCGCACCTATGCTAATATATAAAGCTGAAGAGTTTATCTGTTTGATCCGGCTAATCTGAGGAACTACTGGTTCGAATTTAAAAACTATTTTTATGCTTTAGTCCTTTTATCGAGGAAGGTTCTAGGCTGATTTTTATTCATTATATTTTTATTAATTATACGCGAGTGAAACCTCGGGGCACAGCTAGTAATTAATAAAAATACAATGAATTTAAATAAGCCTAGAGCCTTCACCGATAAAAGGAGATCCTCTATTATAATATTATATTATAATAGATCCCCTCTATTATAATATAATATTATAATAGAGGGGATCCCCTCTATTATATATAATATAATATAATACGAATTACAGACAGTTAAGGTGTCGCTGTTCAAGTGTGTTCGTTCGTTCTACGTTCAGATGGTGGGTATTCGATTCAGTTTTTCATGTTTGGGTTTATACCGTACGAGATTGATTGTTTCACATGAGGACCATCGTCGTCGTCATTCGTACGTTAAAGAGCAGCTATTGATTTAATTGTTTGATAAAATAGTTTTCAGTCACGGTGATAAGTTGAAACGGTATAAAGCAGGAAAATTATATAACAGTTTAACTGAAATACTATAATAAATTACTAAGTAAAATCCGTTATAAATGAAATATTTATATAACTAATAAAGAATAGAGAACAAATAGTAGAGGCATTGGTTTGGTTTGGTTTGTTTAAGAAAGAATTATGCACGTAAGTGTCATGCGGAATATGAAATACTGGGAGTTCGTAAAATGTTTTCTGAACTTGAAAGAATTGTTTTACGGGAGGGAAATGGGAGGGAATTAAACATCTGTAAGAATCCGTTTAACTTAAATCGTTTGTTTAACCTCTTTTGATAATTAATTCAATGATTACTGGCTATTTTGTACGACTAACAATAAAAATAAAGATATATGTAATTCAAAACAAAATCTAAATATTTTTCATTTAGCTCTTGCAGGCACTTTTGAAGCACCAATTTACAATATTCAATTAGAGTTATTGGTTCGGATTTCCAATATTTACTCAAATTCCTAAAATTACATTGGTACACGTATATTAATTAAATCCTATCGATTTATATAAGCAAACAAAAGCTAAACTCGAGCTATTTTATGAACTACTAGCGACCCGCCCCGACTTCGCCCGAGTAGCAAAGTAAATATTCCTAAAAAAAACTGTCGTAGTATTGTAGACCGCTTGAATTTATTTAGTGCGCGATAGTTTTAAAATTACGATAACTCCTAAGATATTCATTTAAATTGAGTGGTGTAAATGGCAATTATAATAAACATTAAATGCTTAAAGTAAAAAACATATTTATTTTAATAAGGATTAATATCATATCCGTTTTTACAGCTTTGCAATTATAACATTATTATGTAACCGTTTTGTAAACATTAAAGTGATTATAGTTAGCTATCCTTAAAAGATAGACATATGCCATCGCGGATTTTTCTTTAGAGAAAGGGAAACCATTTCAACATACATTATTTTGTTATAATTCAAAGGAATTTTACAGCGTTTTCGATGAAAGCTCCCGATCGGCTCGTTTTTTTCCGACTTCTTTAACAATTATCGTCATTATTCAACAAATTTAAAGAAAACATTAATGAATTATACACGTAAACCTTTCTATTGAATCATTTTACCTAATGGTGAAAACCGTATGAAAATCCATTCAGTAGTTTTTTAGTTTATCGCGTTCATACAGACAGACAGGAAACGCGTCGGACTTTCTTTTATAATATGTGTAATTGTGATACAACCTATTATCGATTAATTCTTATTAATCTATGTTTTTTTAATATGTGCATTCTTTTATTTCTTTTTATTTTATAAGTAGGCTGACGAACATATAGGTCACCTGATGGTAAGTAGTCACCAACGCCCATCGACATTGTCATTGTAAGAGACATTAACCATCGCTTACAGCGCCAATGCGCCACCAACCTTGGGAACTAAGATGTTACTTCTCTTGTGCCTGTAATTACACTGGCTCACTCAACACAAAATATTGTTGTTTTGCGGTAGAATATCTGATGAGTGGGTGGTACCTACCCAGACGAGCTCGCACAAGGCTCTACCACGGAGTAAACACAACAACTACTACAAATTTCATTAGCTATTGAATTTATTACGAGTATTAATTTAACCTGCAATATTAGTTTGTTATTTTGTTTACGTTTATGCTGAATTTGAACCGCTCCATTTCATCCCATAGAGTTTAATTTTAACATTTCATTTTATCAAATTTCACATGTCAGTTTAGTTCTGATATCAATGATTTTTTAAGGCAAATACGACCTTATTATCTACATACATAAATTTATTTATCATAATTTTCTTGCTTTCGATATTAATTCTGTCACAGCAGCAACTTTTAGGCGCTTCAATAACAATAAGAGCTTACAAAAGCTCTTTTTGTAACAACTGTTCGATCCAGCCATCTGTTGAGATGAGAGATTCGTAGAATTTTCTCATTCGAGCAAATTCTGTGTACTTTGAAAATGGATTATTAACTAGAATAATAAAATTAAAGAATAATTATCTTATGATATATTGAAATCCACTTCTGAACTAAGCCCTTATCATCTTTTCGATGAGAAAGTGTTGATATTATACTGACACTATGTTGCTCCAATGTTTGGTTGGATACATAAATGGCCTTTTATATTTTACATTACAAATAACTAAATTGAAAACTCAAGCTATTTTTTTTTAAATAAGTCTTAATATACTACACAGGATTATAAAAATGATAAAGATCTTGGGAGTTAGTATTCATTGATCAAAAAGGATATACATATAAATTATATATTATGATTATTACATGTAACTTTTTGATTGTTAAAACGAGTAACTTCTTAATTTCTTGCTAGTTCTAGTCGGTAGAATCTACATTCCGAACCGGTGGTAGCTTTAGCTATTAAAAATGTTTAAACGATAAATAATAATAATAATAATATCTTGGGACATTTCTCACACACGGTCATCTGATCCCAAACTAAGCAGAGCTCGTACTATGGAAACCAGACAACTGATAAACTACATATACTACTTTTTCTTTTGTAAATACATACTTATATAGATAATTACACCCAGACTAGGACAAACAGACATGTTCATGCACACAAATGTCTGTCCTGGGTGTGAATCGAACCCACGACCTGCGGCGCGAAAGGCAGGGTATCTACCAATCACGCCAACCGGCTTGTCATCAAAAGTGTTTGTGTGAGTATACTTGAATAATTTATTTTTTATACAAATAAACATTGTAAATATAATTAATACATTGATTACCAAATTTCAAGTCGCAATCCTATTAAAAAGCTCTCACAGTTCGTCTTAAAATAAAATGTTTTAACAAAAAAAAAATCCAAAACACGTCCCGTCAAAGACAGAAGATCGTACGTGACTTGGAATTCAAGAAGTTGAGATTCAAGTAACAATGAGACAGTTTTTATTGCCTCATCAGAGCCTTATGTCTTTCGAATTTCAAATTCCTCCTGGGAATGATTCGTGGGGAGAAATCTTAAAGTAAACGTGTTGTGTATTTTCCTTTTCACCATGTATTTACCATGTCATGTATTATTTTAAAAGGTTTACCCTCGCGATTTACTTTTTTAAAATACTACTATTATCATGGTCAAAGGGAACTACCCGTGAACATCATATTTAAAACAAACCGCGTTCAATTAATATATTAAATGTGCATATATTTTGATATATAAAAATCGGGTTTTTTTTTCTATTTAATTACTTCGTTTAACGTAATAAACAGAGATAGTAAATGTCTGCAAAACTAGTGTCAGCATTGTCTATCTGAATAATTGCCATGAACGGGTATCGAATTCACGACCAACATTAATCAAACATATTGGATAAAATACACTGCCATTCCATGTTCGTGCCAATCAACATTTTATGCTACGTTAAGTTGCGGCGAGAGTGTTAATCCGGACACTTTATAAAACGTCCGCAAACTATTAATTTGATACTGCCGCGGTCTACGTCATCAGATGCTGCAGTGCGTTCGCGTTAAAACTGTCACTGGCTTCATACTAATTTATTTTAATTTTTAAAAACCAACTTCATTATGCAACATTAAACGTACGTTACGTGAGAAAATGTCATAGGAAACTTCTAACATTAAACATACGAGTTTATATGTATAGTTGTCATGGAAAACGATTTAAGTAATAATTTACTGATTTCACTGTTGCAGTACTAAGAGTATGACTGACTGACTGACTGCCTCGTTGGTCTAGTGGCTTGATATAAGGCCGCAGACTCGGGGGTCCTGGGTTCAATTCCCAGGTCGGGTCAATAAATAGTTATTAGGGTTTTCTGTCAGAACATTCTCTGTAGCAGCCCGGAGTCTGGAAATTGGAAAGTGTTTACACTCCCGTGTCTCGGAAAGCACGTTAAGCCGTTGGTCCTGCGCCTGAACTCTTTCCGGTCGTGTCGGATTGCCGTCCCGTCGGATTATGAGAGCTAAAGGAAAAGAAAGTGTGCACCTGTGTTTGCGCACACACTTGTGTACTATAATATCTCCAGCGCAGTTGGCTAATCTCTCTTGAGATTGGCCGCCGTGGCCGAAATCTGTCTGGAGGACTTTACTTACTAAGAGTATGGTAAGCGTTGTGATGTAATTTGTTATTGTAATGATGCTACGCGGACAAAGTCGGTTTGGAGGCTGTTTAAGGGTTAATTTTCGTAATAAGTAGAGACACGTGAATTTGTGTGTGATTATTAATTAGCCAACCACAATTACGGCACTATTGCTTATCCATCGCTGACTCCGTCATAATCATACTTATACTTTTTAAATGTCATCGAATTGTAACCTTAAATTATGCCAAGTTGTTATAATAAAGTGAATGCCAATAGTTAATAAAAAATATGTTATTTCTAAATTATTTGCATAACAGTCAGAAGAATAAAGATGACAATGATGTTCTTCTGACCGATTTCAGATTAAACAACTGCGCAGGATATATGTAGTATAATGCACAAGCGTGTGGAGTGCACACAGAAGCACTCCCTGTTTCCTCAATCTCATAATTCGATAGGGTATTTTTTTT
Source organism: Nymphalis c-album (assembly GCA_963151315.1). Classification (NCBI taxonomy): domain Eukaryota; kingdom Metazoa; phylum Arthropoda; class Insecta; order Lepidoptera; family Nymphalidae; genus Nymphalis; species Nymphalis c-album. The sequence goes on along the minus strand of OY720594.1, from coordinate 1,129,832 downwards.
TTTTTTTTTATTGTATAGGAAGGCGGACGAGCATATGGGCCACCTGATGGTAAGTGGTCACCAACGCCCATAGACAATGGCATTGTAAGAAATGTTAACCATCGCTTACATCACCAATGCGCCACCAACCTTGGGAACTAAGATGTTATGTCCCTTGTGCCTGTAATTACACTGGCTCACTCACCCTTCAAACCGGAACACAGCAATACAAAGTACTGCTGTTTTGCGGCAGAATATCTGATGAGTGGGTGGTACCTACCCAGACGAGCTTGCACAAAGCTCTACCACCAAGTATAGGGTGGTAATCAGAATTCAAAGACCAATATCACGTGCTTTCCAACAACGTGTAGTTGGAAGTGTGTACACTTCCAACTGCCAGACTTCGGGATGTTACTGAGATATCTTTGACAGAAAAACCCAATGATATTTATCACCCTGACCAAGGCTTTGACCACGGGCTTATACTCGTACCTCACCACGAGACGAGGCAGACAAAAAAAAGATTCCATTCCATCGGGATAAAATACAAAAAAATAGTGATAACATTTTCCCTGATCGTTTTATTTGTATTATTTAAAATCCGAAGGCGGGCGGGAAAAAAAACAAAGCCATATTAACAGGGTGTCTGGTTGACGTTGATTACACAAAAATGCCCAATCCATTATCAAATTGTAAAAACTCATCAATGATAGTGCTGGAAGCTTACTTAAAAGTGTTTCATCGATAATTAACATTTCCGATGTAATAGCTCATTCTGTATACATTCTTTATTCACTGTGTCCAATTTTTCTCCAAGCAGACGTTTGTCGGTGACTTTTAAAGTTCCCTTTTTAAATATATTTTGATCATCTATGACTCGGTTACTATTTTCTTCCTATTAATAATGAAATTGGTTGTACTTTAAATATACTTTATAAAGTTATATGAATATAAAATACTTCGTACACATACAAATAAGTACAATTGAATTAATGCTATACTTAAGAAATTTTAAAACCTGTAAATTTTTAATTTATTTTAGTTTGTTTGCAGAATTTTTTTTTACAACGATCTATAGCTTAATAATAACATTATAATGATATTCACAAGTTAATGTTAATGTCAAAACTTAGAAATATATTTTGTAATATAAGTTAGTTTTCTTTTATTTTTTTTTCAATTAGGTAGAGATTTAATATTTTTTGTAATTTGTTAGTTTTTTTTTGTTTTTGTCAATTAAAGGTTTTTATTTGAAAGTTTATTAAGTTTTACATATTTTGTAACACTATTTTTATCTAAATAATAAGACTAACATTTGTTTCGCTTAATATATAACGTTGGCTTCTACAACTATGCTTACGCTAAGGAAAATAGTTTAAATGATGCTTCAATTTCTAACCCGAAATTTTATCAGCCCTTCAATCGTCATTTTACATTATCTTACGAGTACGCCTGAAGCTAGCAAATTTTAGATTTCACCTGCGCGTCTCTTACATGCCCCTCTCGCGACGCGATCCAATTTTTATTCTTTTTCTATCTACAATGACCGGCTGTATTTTTTTCGTGATGCACATATTATATAAACTATTATAAAGAAGATGGAATGTGGTATCTTCTAACTATAATAATTATTGTAAAAGCTTTATATTGCTATAAAAATAAACCGAAAGCGTCTTTCAAAAAAATGCCTAGAGCACATCATTGATAAGGCACAATCGTAAAAATATAACTTTAAAACGAATTAATCCATAAAAGAATTAATAAAATATTATTAACAATTTTGCTTTTTACTATCTCTCTCTAACTCTCTATTAAATATGAAGATGCCACCGGTTAACCGGAACCGAACGAACTTAAAATTGAAACTTTGAAATTATAAGAACCGACAAAAACTCACTTTTTACTTTTCCAAAACTAAAATAAAATACAATTGAACTTATAACCAAGTGTTCATAAGTAGGTCCATAAACCGGTCTCTCTACATTATTAAATAATAATCATAATATAAGTTATAAATAAATGTTATTATATATATATAAGATTTGTTTCAATAATCTATATGAATGTATTACAAAAACAATAATCAAAAACAAAAACATGTAATTAATAGAACAAACAATCAGAGCCAAACCAAAAACTAATTCGGTTAAGCGTATCAAGTGTGCAACAGCGGCGTCATAGCTCGAAGTTTGAATCTCAGTTAGGAAAAGCTATTAAAACTTAATCTGAATTTTGTACGACAGCTTTGTATTAGTATTGGAAATCAAATTAATGTACTAGACGCGTTCGCTGAACGTTATAAGCAAAACAATGCGAATCAAAGTGTTCCGTCGGTCGTTTCAGACAATTTCGGTACTTGAAACAACACTGAAGTATCTCGACTGTTTATTAACTATTATGTGGGGTGCAATCAATGACTTATATATATAGGGTATAGTTGTTAGATAGGTAAGTTGAAGTAATTGTTTATCATGTCGGATGTCTGACAAGCCTGTGGCGTAACGCATCCTTGCTTGGACGAAATTGTCAAGGAAACAGCAGAGCAGGGTTCGGTAGTTTCCTTTGATAGAAACCACTGATACCAAAATACCGTCATGAGTATTGTTTTTTTTTTTTTGTTTTGATCAACAATACAGAATGTTTTGTTTATTATAATCGATACATCTATTATACTCAATTCGAGCGTTATACTGCTTTCTAAAGATCTTTCAAAATAAGGTGTTTTCTCAGAAGACGAAAGGCAATTCTGACATCACTCGAGGGAATCAATATTCACGACTAAGTCTTTGTACTAGAAAACATAAAGCTATGGAAGCCTTTAGAGACCATTTATCGTAATATCGTATAGGCAATATAACAGTTTAAGAAAAGACAAAAGGATTCATAAAATCAACGGCTAATTTATACTTGGTGTTTGATATTGTGCAAGCCCTTCTGAGTGAATATTACCAAATTACAGGCACAAGGGATATAACATCTTAGTTCCCAAGGTTGGTGGCGCATTGGCGATGTAAGTGATGGTTAACATTTCTTACAATGCCAATGTCTATGGGCGTTGGTGACCACTTACCATCAGGTGGCCCATATGCTCGACCGCCTTCCTATACAATAAAAAAAAAAATTAATCACGTCACAAGGGCATATAGCATCTTAGTTGGCCCAAGGTTGGTGGCGCATTGGTGATGTAAACTATGATTAACATTTTTACAATGCCAACATCTATGAGCGTTGGTGACCACTTACTCAGGTGGCTCATATGCTCGTGCGCCTATACAATAAAAAAACAGTAAAACTCCCACGACGCTATGATCCACCATGCTGCTTGCCAAAATATTCGATTTAAATTCACGTGTTTTAGCCACCAGGCCATCTTGGCACCAGTACACTAATGAAAACAAATACGTTAGACAGTAGTTGCGTTGTTTTGTCATTTGCAGCCGCTAAACTAACTTACGTTAACTAATATATATTTCAACTCAAAGAACAACCGTACCGTATAACAGTTGTCTTACCCCATGAGGTTGTAGATTAAAATGGATTATTCAGAACTTCTTACACTTTTTTACACCGATTAGCTAGAAACATTAAAAAAGTAATTATTAAGTTTTTGACGGTGTAACAACATTACATTCGGCCAGATACAGTTTATATAATATATTATATACTCATATTTAACATATTATTTACAAATATAATATAATAAAATATTTTTTATATATTTACTACAGATTTTATGACTTCTACAACTACTTAGTCAACCTCGTAGTAACGTGAATAATTTAACAATTTCATCGTAGCCGTTTGGAAGACACCCAATAAAAACAGGTATTTCCAATAAAATTTCACTTAAACACGAAATTTTAAATTTTCACGTTACGGCATTTTCGACACGTTTCCAAAGCGACACATTTACTTTTAAAGAATTTTTAAAATCAACTCTATTTCTTGCGACAAAAGGCTTAATTTTAATTATTTTTTGCATATTTATATTTCTTTTTAGCATAAAATGTTAGAATTGGAAGTCACTGTCAGCGAGTAATGGCTGTTCGTGAGAGGAATGCCATTTGAATTTTGTCGATACACTTTGCCTTGCATGTAAAGCTCTATCTTATGGACTATAGTGACAAAAAAAAACAACTTTAAAAATCAAACATTTTAAAAATAAATAAAATATTTTTTTTGACGTGACAACGTCTTATAAATTGGTTTGCCGGGTGACACTTCAAGAAACTGCGTTACGCTCCGCTCACGTTATGCGCTCACAATGAGAGCGAGTGAGAGGCACGCGTCCCTTCCACTCGGGCATGGTTAGCCCGCCTAAGAGCGAGAGAGACAGACATAAAAAGTGAAAGGCACGCGTCCCTTCTAAGTATAAATACGTATGTATGTGTAAAGGTAAAAATAAAATTTTGTTAATATGAAATTCAGTGCGAGATTCTTTGTATAAATTAATGTTTTAAATATAATTCTTTGTATAAATAAATGTTTTAAATTGTTACTATTATTTCATCCTTCTTCCTACTATACGAATGAATATTCACATTAAAATTATTTTACCACTCAAAGTCGTTGTCACGTAAAACTTTCGCCCGTATACCGACTTTACAGGCAACCAATTTTTTTTCATCTATAAAAATATTGTAAATTGTGTTACGGTATATTTAAACAAAAAAGTAAACTGAAAACCTTTAGGCCTTGCTACAATGCGAGAGCCACGCACGAAACGATTTATGTAGACATAATTTAAGAACATAAAAATTTGTGATGTTTACCCAAATTTGACCTTAATATCTTCAATTATAACTCACGTGATCCAACCACTGGGCCATGTATTTAAAAAGAAAAAAGTGAAAATCATAAAACCATAATGTTATTACATTGGAAACAGGATTTTATTCGCGTCAAATTAAAATTGACATCTGTCCCTAAGGAAGAAAATGTTTCGTCATTAAGTCTACAGAAAAAAAAGTTTAATTTTTGTCGAGATCTTACGAAGCTTATATTATGAATTGTATTACTTGCAAATTATTAGCTAATGTCATTATTGACGATGTCAAAGAATAGACGATGACTGTTAATATCATGAAAATATGAACTGTTATACCTCTTACTTACTTAGTGGTAGAGTTTTGTGCAAGGTCGTCTGGGTAGGTACCACCCACTCATCAGATATTCTACCGCAAAACAGCAGTACTTTGTATTGTTGTGTTCCGGCTTGAAGGGTGAGTGAGCCAGTGTAATTACAGGCACAAGGGACATAAAATCTTAGTTCCCAAAGATGTAAGTGATGGTTAACATCTCTTACAATGTCAATGTCTATGGGCGTTGGTGACCACTTACCATCAGGTGGCCCATGCGCTCGTCTGCCTTCCTATGCAATAAAAAAAATAACAAAGCATTATAACGCGGTTGATTTCAGTTTTATGAAAATGTCATATTCCACAAATGGCAGGGGACATATTATATAATCATATATGGGCGGGCATGAAGCATCAGCATATGGGCTACCTAATGGTAAGTCAACAAACCCCGTAGACATTGATGCTGTAAGGAATACAATCCATTTTTTACATCGACGAGCTGGTTGGCGTGGTTGGTAAGACGCCTTTCACACCGCAGGTCGTGAGTTCGATTCCCACCCAGGACAGACATTTGTGGGCATGAACATGTCTGTTTGTCCTGAGTCTGGGTGTAATTATCTATTATAAGTATATATTTACAAAATAAAAGTAGTATATGTAGTATATCAGTTGTCTGGTTTCCATAGTACAAGCTCTGCTTAGTTTGGGATCAGATGGCTGTGTGTGGATCATGTCCCTGGATATATTATATTACATCGACAATGCGCTATCAGGTTGGTGGTTAACTAAGATGTCATGTCCCTTTGGCCTGTAATAACCTGTAACACCACCTTCAAACTGGAGAACAACAATAGTAAGTGCGGCTGCAGAGAATGTGATGAGTAGGTCCACCAAATGTATTAGGACAGATAGTTATCAAATCCTATATGCTTTGTATGTATGCTATACATATGTGTGTATTTCGATTCACAGTAAACTGAGGCCCTAGCCAAGTTGATATTCTACAATCGTAAACGCTAAAAAAAAACTAAACAAATGTATGACAATGACATCTCTCAACGATAAGTCACGTGGTCATTCTCATACAATTTTTAGTTTTCTACTAGCGTTTACAATCGTAGAATATCAACTTGGCCACTGGTTGTTTCGTCGGAGCGTCACTGTAGCATGCGCAAGCGATCCCGTGGCGCTCCCCTTAAGACGGGAAGGGTACCGTGGTGGTTTTAGTCGGTAGGAGTCTGACATAACCCTCCATTCTACATCACATATGGAGGGTATACATGAAGGATTCCACACGAAAAAAAAAAAACAAAAAAACCACTGGTTGTACTTTTCACGGAACTTGTACTCGTATTGTATATGTACGTGCGATGTTAGCCGATCATGAAAACCGTAACGTCGGCAATTCGAATCGCCCGCTCATTAGCGCCCGGAGTCGTGTCGAAGCGGGAAAACGTCATTTATGCTTAATAATCCTTGCCCTTCTAAAATAATTCTAGCACTATACTATATTCTAGGCCTTAGCCCAACAGTGGGATATTCACAGACTGTTACTGACTTACTAGACTATCTATCACAATATAGTATTTGTATATCGACATCACGCATTACACTAATATTGGAACAGAAAATTTGATATCTATTTCTATGAATAATGAATTTGTGACTTATCGACTTCATTATTCACGCACGTACTTAATTATCTAAACTATTGTTCCAGTTCACTCCGAATTTCTAGAACAGACTCAAAAAGTTCATTGAACGCTACCACACAAGCCGCCTTAATTTGCCTTTGTGAAGTATACGCGTTCGGAATATTGATGTGTGTTAAATTTGAAAATAATTGTTGCGACATATTCGTTTTTGGGGGAAAATCTTTTGTATCTTCATTCATTATTACCGTTCATTAGGTACCTTGTGTGTGAACAGTTTTAACAAACTAAAAAAATTCAAAATCAAAATTTTCTACTTTATTTAAATAAGTTCTAACAAGAACTAAATAATTCTTCTTAAAGAACAGCTTACAGTGCTTAACATACAAATATTATGGATATATATAATTATCTATGTTTATAAACATTAACTAACTACTTGAATACAAACTGGCAACATACAAAAAAAAATTGAAATTTCAAATTCCGAACGATATCGAGAACGCCGTTCAATTAAAATAAAAAAGTAATATTACGCAGATATATATCTGATGACTCAGCTTCACATCTCTCCATTTTTTGTCCCACACGCCCTTATTAAGGACGTCGTTTGTCACTAAACTTGAAGGCCTGACGCGACATCCTTTAAAAACATAAGGGTGCACTTTTCAAACGATAATTACAAGCTAAAAGGAACGAGCGTGACTTTTGAAATTCCTGAATGAAACTTAAACGCTCACACGATGTTAAAAAAAAACCCAACATGCCTCCGACTTTCATTTATTATCCAGTCACATTAACGTAAGAACTCCTTTGTGCTGAGAAAAATATGATTATGACACAAACCGTCCCTCCTATTGTCCTTTATTCGATTTTTTTCTCGCACAAAAAAACCTCAATATGGCTCGCATTTTTGCTGCCTAAGCCCCAGTCGGGAAATTAAAAAAGGCTAGCAATCATGGTCGCATTGTCGCTGTCATTTTTATTGTATGTTAGAATTTGAGTGACTATTATATAATTTTATTTTATTACATAAAATTTCAAAGAGCCGATATGGCTCAGTGGCTGGAACATGTGAATTTCAACTGAAGATGTTTCGCACTTTAACCGGGGCAAATTGTTGATGAAGATTGAAGATGAAGAAAAAATTATTCACTTATTTAATCACCCTTATTGGATTGGGGAGGGGAGAGATAATCATTATTTTGATATAAAAATATATACACCATTTTTACTTATTTCCATTACCAATTAAATAATTATTTTTATCTAAGCATAATGCGTATTATATATAATTATTTTATTATAATTAATTAATACTTATTGCCTATAAATTTGAGTTCTTGATATTAGAAATCAAATTATTTTAATATTAAAAATTCCCGAACGGCCCGAACGTGATTTAACAGTTTATTAAGCTTGCTTTAATTAATTACAATAAATCTCCTTCAAATTTCTCTTCTCAGAAAATCCCTTAATAAATTACTCATTAACCTCAGGTGTTCCACTTCGGTTATTTTACTTTTATTTATTTAATCGTTTTAAAAGCATCATCGTGCCATGTAACCTTTGTATACCTTTAATTTGTATATAAACTCGTATGTTTTCGACTTGATTATTAATTAATACAATCAATACTTTTTAAATATATATTTTTTTTATAGTATCGTAGTAGTATATGATAGGAAGCCGGATGAGCATATGGGCTACCTGATGGTAAGTGGTCACCAACGCAAATAGACATTGGCATTGTAAGAAATGTTAACCATCGCTAAATCGCCAATACTGTCTCAGTCACCGGAACACAACAATACCAAGTACTTCTGTTTTGTGGTAGAATATCTAGAATAGACGAGCTTGCACAAAGCTCTACCACCAATAGAGTAAATACAAATCCCATAATAATTTTAGACACAAATTGTACATTTAAAAAAAAGAAAAAAATTTATTAATATATATGTTACTCATTTTAAATTAATTCTGACAAGTATTACCGCAAGTAAAGTATACAATAATTCAATACATGACACAGAGGACATCTGTGGAGGAAGGTTGGGTACCCAATTCATGATGATCGGTCGAGCAGTTAAGACATGAAAAGTAAGTAAGTGTTGGATTCCACAAAATATCATAACAAATTCAATCAACCAAAAACTCAATTTCTCAAAATTCAACTTTCTGAGTTCATAAAATTATTTAATTAATTTAGAAACTGTTTTACCTACTAAAAATATCAAATATGCGTGTGCTTATTCTTTTACAATTCTTCGGAGTAACCTCCGTGAAAGATGCGAAAATATTTCATAATTGACCTAGATTTCTTTGATGAAGAATAAAACTCAAAGTAACTGATATACATTTTATTCTACTTCTTAGCGGCTTCTTCTTTCAAAAGCTGGTATATAAATGAGAAGTCCTTCTGTCCGTAACCACGAGACTGCACGATGCGGTACAGTTGTGTTGCAACAGCTCCCAGGGGTATGGGAGACCTGATTCCTAGCGCCATTGAGCTAGCCAGCTCCAGATCCTGAAAACAATCAAATGTGTTAATATAGTGATTCAATAGTTACTGGGCATTAATAATATGAATTTGGCAAAATTATATAAAGTAAATAGTAAAGTAACAGCCTGTGAATGTCCCACTGCTGGGCTAAGGCCTATTATATATTTCGTTCATAACTGACATTGTCAGCTGGCATACAAATATTCTAAGTCCTTTATCTACGAGTATATTATTTTTACACATTCCTAGATTAATTATTGTAAAACATAACTCACTGTGTTTATAGTTTCACAAAACAATGTTGATTTATTATATCTTAAATTTCAAACCAATTTCAATCAATGTAATTTTTAAATAATGATGCTGGTGAAAATTCAATCTTGAATAATATTTTATAACGAATTATTAAACGCCCCATGTAAGAAAATCATACAACTTTGATGTCTTCAAATGAAGAGTTAACAGGTATCTTCTTGGTAACCTTGCTACATCGCAGACCGTGTCGATGCTTAACATCAGGCAAGACAACGGTCAAACGCTAGCCTATGGGTAAAAAAGGATCCTCCAACATAGTTAAAATGCCTAATCTTGCAACGAAGGAACTCCAACAAAGAACACTTACGAGTATATAATATAGTTCAATAATGTTATACGAAGTTTGTGATATTTAAAACATATTTGAAGTAACCTTATCAAATGATTATTATCGATAACGCAGGTAAACTGTAAAACTTAAATGAATTTTTACTTATTTTTACGTTTCTAATAACCAACTTAGATATTTAATTCATACAAAACTATATATTAAAATTATATTAAGTACATTTTCTTCATAATTTATTGAAGAAAATACTTCAAACAAACACATACCTTAACCATCAGTTCATTCTTGAACCCACCATCATAGTCCCGGCTGGATGGCGCAGTTGGCACCAATCCGGGAACAGGACAGTACACTTCAGTGGACCACGATCTTGCCGATGAGTTGTTCAGCACATCCAGCAAAACTTTCGGGTCAAGTCCCATTCTGAAAGTTAAATATTATACAACTTAATTTCACTTGGTGGTGATGTAAGTGTTGGTTAACATCTCTTACAATGCCATTGTCTATGGGCGGTGGTGACCACTTACCATCAGGTGGTCGGTTACGCTCGTCCGCCTTCCTATGCAATAAAAAAAAACATATTAAGTATATATCATTAACTTGTCGTTTATAGTAGTGTGTTAGGTAACATATGTTAAATCAGGGCTTAAGCTATCTCTGTCAGTTCTGTACATTTTGCGTGAAAGAGAAACAGAGATCCATTGTTGCTCACATCTATTTCTTTATTCAGTGTTTATAATATTAGTATAACTCTCTATATCTACGCTCTTGCATTTAAATAAAAAAATATGAATGAACGAATTTCTTTTTATTTCTCCATAGACTGTATTGTTCATCATGTCTAAGCCATCAATTGTTAGAACTTTATTTTTAAGTTAATATAAATGTTTAAATGTTAAAAATCTGGTTAAGTGGGCTTATAGTTAAACTCAGATGAGCGAATGAAAGAAAAAAAGTATTTAAAAACTATGAAATTGCTCAGACAATATGTCGGACACATATTCTTTATCCAACATTTTTGGAGAGCTGTTTCAAGTGAATTCAACCCTTTAGCTGTTACAATAGAAATTTTTCAACAGTATTTTTAGAGTGAGTTGTAAAATTGCACTTGCGATATTCACAGAGTGCACGACCTTTTAAAGGACAAGAGCGTACCAAAGTGTACTTTTAAGCATTTATAGCGCAACGGTTGACAGGTTGATGAGCGGTGTGAAAGGTGCAGATTCGACCCCTTAGGCTAGATTCATCCCCAGCACTGACACAAGATTTAATTTTAACTAGAGAGATAAATAACATGAGTAATTCCCTATAGTTAGCCTCTTCAAGTAGGTACTTGAAATAAAGAAAGGAGAGAAGCGAAATGAACTTATCTTCAATGCCAGACGTGAATCTTCAACGAATTGACGACAAATTTCACTTCGACTTGTTTAATAAAAAAACCCTACACCCTTTCATTTACATATAAATATGATTGGAAGGTTTCATTTTGTCCGGACTGTCTGGTAATATAACTGGGATCGGTAGTTTCCTTATGAATTAGGGCTGAGACGATCGGAATATCAATTTGCTTTGACTTCGAAATTCTTGTCACAAATAGCACATATCGTTAGAAATGTATAATTTATTTAACATTATATTATAGTAAATTAGTTAGAACGAACGCGACTTTGCACGCAAAAGAAAAATACAATTTTTTTTGGAAATAAAATCAGCATAATCAACAACATGCAAGTTAAAGATAATGTTTAATAATAAGGTATAAAAATATGGTAATCACCATATTTTTAACAAAAAAAAAATACACCACGGCATAGCATCACGGGATCGGAGGAAACGTAAGTGGAGGCGATTATTAAAGATATGGGCGTTTTTGTCTTTTATATATAAATTGCTATATAACCAAATGTATTTGTCTTTGCGTAGTTAAAAAAACATTTTAAACGGATTGGTCAAAAGTTCAACGTTGAACTCAGTGAACCTCTTAATTACACGACGAATTTTTCCTTCAAATCTCATCTACGTGGTAGCTTAAGATAAGCATTTAACAATTTATTTACCGAGTGTAAGAAAACATTGTGAGGAAATACGATATGATAAGCAAAAACAAATTAAAAAATTGGTTGTCTGTAAAGGCGGTTTACGGACGATAGTTTAACGTGTCAACGTCATAACAAAAGATTGATAATATGACTGCAATCGAGTGAAAGAGAGATAGATGCGGCAAGCGTACAATCAGCGTAACGGGACAATGCTCGTAACGGGACAATGAGCGTAACGGGACACTTTTTCATGCATGCAGTCAGCGATCATCGATTTATTAGACGTTATCACGTCAAAACATGAAATAAAATTTTGAATTTAGAAAATAATTAAAAAGCTTCGAAAACATCCAGTAATTAATGTTGGAATGTAAGAACTACACAATGCAAAGATGTTATAGTCAGCTAATTATATTATTAGTGTGATTAAATACAAAACAAGGAGATACAACCAAGTAAATTGCATTTATGCATCTATCTTACTTAATTAAATTAAGCCGCACGCGCGTCTAGAGATGAAGATAGTTTCGCATAGGGTTATGGCAATTTTGTCTCTTAATAAAGCAATGTTTTATTATAGTAATAACAATTTTCAAATCTAGTAATGTAATAATCGAAGATAAATAAGGATACACCTCTTAATCAATACTGTACAAATTGTTTCAACTTTATATAGACTTTAAAAATGAATATTGTAAGTCGCACCTGTTAAAATGTACTGGCGTTAATAAAATAATTTAAAAGACTAGTATTTTAATTAATGCTTGTGTCAGAAGTGTGGACGAGCAGTTAGCTCTATGTAAATCTAAGTAATTTGCAAATATTGCACTGCTAAGCAAAATAATCTCCGTTTGAGCATTAGGCTTGCTGGTCATCCATTTGGCTATTATCATCTACAAAATATGATAATAGCCAAATGGATTAAAATCGAACCTTTAACGCCAATTCTTATATATAGATATATAGATAAATGAATCAATACAATGAAGACAGCGAATATAAGTAATTTGTAAGTTGATTATAAATATATAAATAGTTTGTGAGTTGATTTTTTTTAAGAAAGGAAATCGCACGCACGTAGGTATCCTGTCTTCTTTTGTACCCTTGAGAACTAGTATGTATAGTTTCATGATTATCGATTAAGTAATTAGGTTGTGAAAGCATAACAAACAAAAGAATTATAATTTATAATATTAGGTATTTTAAAACGATAAAGAGCTCGGAGTTATTATAGTGTTCATTCATTTCATAAATGATACATAAATTGAATTTTTCGTGATTGATGAAAAATGATTAATTTCTGAGTTTCTTGCCGGTTTCTCTAGTAAGAATCTAGATTTCGTACTAATTTTTTATTTTATTTTATTGAATAGGTGGAGACGAGCATTGTAAGAAATGTTAACCATCGCTTACATCACCAGTGCGCCACCAACCTTGGGAACTAAGATGTTATGCCCCTTGTGCCTGTAATGACACTGGCTCACTATGTAATATCTGACGAGTGGGTCACACCTACCCAGACGAGCTTTTCCTTTCAACTGATAGTTCTATAATATAAAAACGAAAAAAAAAAATTATGTATCGCCACTGTATAAAATATCTTACATAATGACGATTCAAGAACGCATGAATACCTAATACCTATTCAATATATATATTCAAATACTGAGTTTAAATATTACTTAATTGTTTTTCTCTTTTTGTCTCATTAAAATATACAGTACAGTAACGGCCTGTGAACATCCCACAGCTGGGCTAAGGCCTCTACTCCTCTTTTTGAGTAAAAGCTTTGGAGCTTATTCCACCACGTTGCTCCAATGCGAGTTGGTGCAATACACGTGAGAGAATTTCAGTAAAATTTGACATATGCAGGTTTCCTCACGTTTTTCTTCACCGTTAAGCACGAGATGAAATTAAGCATATGGAATTCAATGGTGCTCGCCCGGGTTTGAACCCATTATCATCGGTTAAGATTCACGCGTTACCAAACGCGAATAAAATATACAAAGAACAAATCGCTAGCCCTAGTTTAATACAGTCTAAGTATAACCTTCATATTATTATAACATCACTTTAACCCATTAATACCCAACGTTGCGCTAACGCAATATTTCAAGTTTTTTTTTTTGTTTTAAAAATAGATTAGATTAGAATTAAAAACTAAGAGATGGATTCCATTTTTTTTAAATGGTTTTTTAAATACAAATACATATTATTTTTATTTTTCAATAACTGCTAATTGAGTCATCTCAAGATGGACAGATTCATCCAATCATAAAAAATATTAATTGAAATAAAGCTATACTTTTTACACGGTATAAAGCTTTAGCAATCTCTTATTTATCATATATACCCTTTTTTTGGACAAAACTATCCCAACGTTGCGTAGACGCAACATTTTGTAGAATGTTAACTAATTAACCAATATTTTTTTTACTATAATTTACTCTTTTTTGATGTATTTATAGACGTAATAAACAATAAAACCAATAAATATGCTTTTATTTTTAGCCTTGGGAATTAATGGGTTAAGGCAGCCCTACTGTGAAGCTTTTGTTATTACTCCACGTGACTATATTTCCGGCTTTCATGGGAAACTGATGGGCAAATTAACTATAATGAAAAGCTATGAACTCGGACGTCTGTGAATTGTGATATTTCCTTTGATTTATTTCGCACTAACTTGAATGGATATTTAGAGAATAAATCAAATTTAAAAACCGTATCTAAGTCAAACAAATAAAGGCATTTATTGCAATAAAATGACTTAACCTTATTAATACAAATGTTGAAAGTCTATTTGTCTGTGCATCTGTTACTTGTTATACCCAATTTGAGACAGCCAGCCTAATCGATTTTGATGATATTTGACAAAGAGATAGCTTGTATCTGGGATAATGACATGTAATACATATGTTACCTGTGAGATGAAAATATGCATTATAAATAATGAAAATAAATTATCTTCAATGCTATCGACATCAAAGCAAACATATCCGATCACCGACATCGAATGTCAATCAAGTTTTTTGTCATAATGACGTAGTAATATTGACAATAACTCTTAATTACCTAAAGTAAACGGTCATTGTTTGCAAATCATCGACCCTTGAAACCTTTGATATACATACATATATGTACATATCGGTAGATTTAATCACTCTGCCATCTAAGGTCAGTGGCTTTAATATGTTAGCTACTAACTAATTCATTATTATTAATATAGTTAAAGTATAGTAAAGCAAAGTAAAGCCTGTAATAGTCCCATTGCAGGGTTAAGGGCTCCTCTCTCTTTCACGAGAAGTTTTGGACCTTCCAACACTCTGCTTCAATGCAGTTTTGTGGATGCACACATGTGGCAGAAATTACAAGCACGATATCAATTATAAACCCAAATTCACATGAAAAATTACTAATGCTTACGTTCAAAGCATTACAGAATTAATAGTTAATTTGTAAAATAAGAAAAAACATATATTATTTTAATATTAACTCACTTTATACCCATGTTCATACACTCAGCTGTTGCCATACCAGTGATACCCATGAGCATATTGTTGCTCAACTTGGCAACTTGTCCAGCGCCACTGCCACCACAGTGGAAATGCTTGGCTCCCATTGCTTGGAGCATTGGTAGTGACCTGTCAAAGTCTTCCTTATTACCACCGACCATGAATGCTAGTGTTGCATTTTGGGCGCCCATTACACCTGCAAAAAAAATAATTACAATTCAAATTACTATTAATATTTGATACTATTCTTATCTCGACACGAGGTCTATTGTCTATGGTTTATGACATAATCGATCGTCTGAATCGATTTTTTTAAATATAAAATAATGTATCGATTATAAACTTGACACAATATTGTAAGTGGCTATATAATTGCGTAACCATTATTCGTCATAGTGTAATTGTATTCAACGGACAAAGGTCAGTAAGTTATCAAGCAGTTATAAGGTAATCAGTATAATAATAATACGTCACTAAAAGATCGGGGGCGGTATAGTGGGTAGGATACTTGATCTGAACACAAGAGTACGTTTTCAAACCCGGGCAAGCAACACTTAATTTTAATGTTATTAAATTGTTTATTCATCTTAATTTTAAATAAAGTCAAGGGCTAGTTACTAAACACTGCATATTTGAAGCTATACAGCAAAAACGTGACGGAGAACCTAAATCTTTATGAACCAACAGATTCGTAATCATTTGAGCTTTATTATAAGACTGGCTTATATTAATTAAATAAAAAAATAAAGTATTGACTACATTGTAAAAAAAAATTAAAGGCTTTGGACAACCAAACTTCTTCAGGCTATCCAACTCCTCTCAATAGGAGGGAAGGATTTCAAATTTCAGATGTTGTTTTTTTCTTATTTTAGATTTTCAGAAGCATTCAGAAGAATGTTCGTTTAAGATATGCACATTCTATTAACTGCACAGTTCAGTACTTTATATTATACGAAAGTATCATTAAACATGGGTGAAAATATACCTCCAGAAACCGGGGCATCGATGAAACCCACGCCACTCTCGGTGGCGACGGGGAATATCTGCTTGGGCACATTCGGGTCTACAGTACTTGAGTCGATGAGTAATGAACCTTTAGGAACCTGAAAAAACCGTTTTTTTTAAATTATCGAAATAAAAATTTATAAATATTTCCACAAGAACCAAAAACGGCCGATGGACTCCAACAGTAAACCTTAACCAAAGAATACGGGTTTAACGCCGGGAAAACACCACTGAATTTTCATAGTTCATTTTCATCTTGTGCTCGTAAAATCTGACATAATTATGTGTATCTACCAAACATTGGAGCAAGTTGGGCCCAGCATTGGGACATTTGCTTTTAAATACTTTCACTGCTTGACTTCACTTTCACAAAAGTTTCCAAATATTCGTTTGATAGAGTTCATAATAAAAATCAGAAAGTGGCTGAAATTTCAACCCATTGTTGATAGACTATACCTGACTATGCTGACATTTGGTTAAATACTAATACAATTTAGAAATGTTGATGTTTATATTTTAGTGAAACACTGGACACTGAAACAATATAGATGAGCTTTCACCGTTTATAATTTATAATAAAATTATATTACATTATCATTAACCATGGGTTATAGAACAATCTAGGTAGAATCTATGGCCTATTCCAACCACAACAGAAATAAACCCAAATAAACAACTTTGACACCGAATTAATGCGTTATCATTGGTCATCGATATTAATTGACGCGATATAATTGGTCGAAATCTTGAATAATCTATGATATTCACTCTGGATACGCGAAAAGATGGCGTTTTCAATGTCCGCGAAATTGTAATCGAAACTTTGAAAGTTAAATTAATGTGGTTATAACTAGTTAATTGGAATAGTGTTTTATTTTAAATAGGGGTTAATTAATCAAGAACTATTTATGATGCATAATACAGCAGAACGATTAGAAAATCGCATACAATTTGTTTTATACTATAATCATTGGAAATAGTATATAATGATGTTCTTATGATAAAACTACTTGGTGGTAGGGCTTTGTGCAAGCTCGTCTGGGTAGGTACCACCCAATCATCAGGTATTTTACCGCAAAACAGCAATACTTGCTATTGTTGTGTTCCGGTTTGAAGGGTGAGTGAGTCAGTGTAATTACAGGCACAAGGGACATAAGATCTTGGTTCCTAAGGTTAGTGGCGCATTGGCGATGTAAGCGATGGTAACATCTCTTACAACGCCAATGTGTATGGACGTTGGTGACCACTTACCATCAGGTGGTCCATATGATCGTAATATTTAAAAAAAAGTATTAAATTTCATACCTTTTCTTACTTAATTACCAAAAAAAATAATTGAAAAATAAGAATCAGTTTCTTATTATTATTAACCGAAAAAATAACAGTTGAAACTAGAATAATTGCCTAAAAATATTTTACTTCGCCGTTCATAAAAATTATTCCGCATTTCTTTTAAAATTGCTAGCGACTTGACTTCTCCGTCTGTTTCAAATAGCCTTTCATCAGGGGCCTATAGAAATTCTGTTTCACTTCAAGAGAGTGAGCGTAGATTCGTATAAAGAAAACATCGCGATACAGCTTTTTTTAAAAAAAGTTTTATTTTTCTTTTCATTTTATTTCATCACGAAAATATAGTCTAGCTCTATAAATGGCCTTAAAAAGCTATACTAATATATTATAATGCTTTAGTATTAAAACTAACATATTAATTTGACTGGACTGCACGTTTGTATGTATCAAAGATGAATCATTCATCCGGCCGGCTGTAAAGAAATGTTTGTGAAACTGCAATCCAGGGCCAAGAATGTTTTATATGATGTCTGTTCTTCAATATAAAGGTTTATGTAAACCTTTATTCTACCCGTGCGAACCCGGGATGGTAAACCGGGTTACCTACATATAAATCTTAATTGAGAGTAATCAATAAATTGGTTTTCAACGCTTGGAGCACTGGATCGAGAAAGAAGTATAGTCTGTGACTTGTTGCATTATTTTAAATATAATTAATTTCTGTGTTAACGTGTTTAATACTTTAACTTAGATATAATAGTTGTGATTCTATTATTCAAAAATTTCATATGAAATATATAAAAATACAACATAATTTCATAACAACATCATTTAATAACTATAGGGTTCATCATCAAGTCATTTGATGAAAGTGATAGGTTTGGTTACTTTTCATTACTTACATGTTTAACAACTCCATCTTGGCCGAGATATGCGTCAAGTACGACTTTGTTACTAGGCAGTATTGACACAACGACATCAGCGCCATCTACAGCTGCGGCGATTGAGGTAGCACCGGTTACACCGTCCTTGGCGGCGGCTGTTAAAGCATCCTTCGATGGATCGTAGCCACGTACATTGAAGCCCTGAAAGAAAGTATAGTTCTCTTTGACAACTCTTATAAACAAACAATTTTCATTCGTGGAAATCTGTCAAACATCGTTACAAATACTATGGGGGAACACTATTTTCTTGAGTAACGATATACGTAAAGTGGCTGGCCGCGGAAATAAATCGAGAGCTGAAGATTGAGCGAGTGGTGCCATTGGAGAGACCTCTGTCCAACAGTGGACGAAAAGTGGTAGATGATGATGATGATGAAGATGACAATTTTCTTACAAATCAATGACTATTTTCAATACAGTCTCTATGTGTTTGAAAATTAAACTTAAATTAATACGTTAAAATAACAAACAGTTATTACCTTAAGTGATTTAAATAATATTATTTAAGTCATATTAGTTGGTATTGGTTGGTAATACTGGTAATAGGTCCCGTGGTTTTTTACGGAGCACGTAAAGGGTGTGCACCTGAACTCTCTCCAGTAGTGACGGATTTGCCCTATTTTTGCATTATTATTGAATAAAGCGCTGTTCACACTGATGCACACTAAAAATATAACCTGCTCAATAAGATAGTTTACCCTAAGTTTAGCAGTTTCACAGCTGGTTGAAATCAACCCCGAATTTAACAGCTTTCAATGTCTTAAACAAAATTTGAAACGACATTGACTAAGAATTTCAAGTAATTTGAAAACTTTTTTTATATTGAGCTTAGAAGCTAAATTTATCACCGTTTGGGGCGTCCACATAACTTGAAAGTTCAAAGTTCAAGGTTGAGTTTGTTCTAATAAAATTGGGCATTTAAATAATAGATTAAGATATAAAGTACAGGATCAAGTAACCAACATGTTATTGTTAAAGTTTTATTTACAAGTTAAATGTGTAGGTACTTGGTGGTAGAGCTTTGTGCAAGCTCGTCCGGGTAGGTACCACCCACAAATGAGAAATTCTACCGCAAAACAGCAGTACAGCAGTGATGTTGTTGTGTTCCGTTTTGAAAGGGTGAGTGAGCCAGTGTAATTACAGGCACAAGGGACATAACATCTTAGTTCCCAAGATTGGTGGCGCATTGGCGATATTTTTTTAAATAAATGTATATGGCCACTGTCTATGGGCGTTGGTGACCATTTACCATCAGTGGCCCATATGCTATACTATTAAAAAAAATGCTCTACTAGTAAAAAAAATACATTTTCCAATACAAATAACATTAATATGATGATAAACATCTTAAAACTATACTGAACTCAGAACAAAAGGAATAATCACAAACGGTTCATAAAGAAAAGGTTAACATGGACATACTTTCATATATACAAATATACAGATTAATTGAATAATCCTTTAATCCCATATACTGTCAGAGATCATATTATTCAGGCACTCGTTACATAATTGCTCTTATATAAAGACGAAATAAAACTTTTATCTACAAATAACCTTGTGCCGTAATGTATAATTAATATTAAGACTGTTGACAATATGATAAATACGAACTATACATTATAATTATACGTCTGACGTAATTCATAATAATATCAGCACATATATAACTAAACAGTTAATGTATTGTAACTAACATATAAAACCAATGACGCGGATGGAAATTCGGAAACATATAAGAAAACATATTACTCTTCAGTGACATATATATATACATTATACATATTATAATTATGCACGCGGATAGATAATTATACTAGTAATTATTTTCTTACTTATTATCTTGGTTTCAAACTACAAATTGAAATAGCGTTTAATGTTTCTACTCTACTTAATACATTTAACTTAACTCAAATTGCTTTAATAATAGCCGAATACTGAAACGTCATTCAAATATTAAGTGCAACTTAATTATTTAAGGCACCGTTAATTTAAAATTTAGAATGCGAATTTTTTAAATAGTGGTGTCTCAAATAATTAAGTGGCACTTAATATTTGAATGACGTTTCAGTATTCGGTCGTTATAGTTTTAATCCACACTACTATATATATAAATAAGAAATTGACCAATAAGCCACCTCGATAAGTATTCACCGTCATAGACAATAGCACGGCAAGAAATATTACAATAAAAATCAACTTGAAACCTGCAATCTTCGATAAAGATTAAGGTATACTAACCACTATGCCATCATTATACTCGTACTTGAGTCAAGTTTCCCGAACTAAATCTACTTGCATACCCCATACTCGTATCACATCAAAGTAATATGAAATAATTGAACTCTCATTAATGATATTGAAATACGTAAGCGACCTTTAATACAATAATATAAGGCTAATGTATTTTTCATTACTATACGACCTTAAACATTAACGCGAAAAGCGCCCATCTGCATTATTTTACATAATATTTGCATTAATTGGACTGATTTTAATTTTAAATACCTGTAAAAGCCAGTATTGAATGCTTTCTCGGACTTTTCAGGGTTCAACATTTAAATAGAAATTATTATCATCTTGTAGTGATGCTGCTGTTATAGTATTTTAGTTATAATAGGGACTTTAGCTGTTATCCTTCTGTTCCACCAATTGCGTAGCTTTTTTATGTGTGAGTTTAGCGTTTTATAACTCGGTAACGATAGATGGCGTTGATTTTTTTTTTTTTTTATTACAAAGGAAGGCGGACGAGCATGTGGGCCACCTGATGGTAAGTGGTCACCAATGCCCATAGACATTGGCATTGTAAGAGATGTTAACCATCGCTTACATTGCCAATGCGCCACCAACCTTGGGAACTAAGATGTTATGTCCCTTGTGCCTGTAATTACACTGGCTCACTCACCCTTCAAACCGGAACACAACAGTACCAAGTACTGCTGTTTCATCTGTCACATTCCTAAATCATGCTATCTAAATTCGCTACTGAGTATAACATACATAGTAATATGTTAATATAAAATAAAAACGGTTAAACGATAAGGATTTCATACAGTTGCGATAAAGTGACAATTTACTAGTTAAACCAGTATGTTTTTGGTCAACCGACTTCCAAATCTTTCTATATATATATTTTTATAGCTCTTAAGAGCTTTATTATTATCAACTAGCGTCTTGTCCACTATTTCACATGCATAGTTTCCGTTCTCATGTGAATACGGGAACAAAAATGTAGCCTGTGTTACTCGCTAATAATAATATAATAATAATAATATTATTTAGTAGCTTTATATTGTTTTTTTTATTCGGCTCAATGGTTTATGCTTGATAGCGTAACAAACAAACAAACTCACTTTCGAATTTATAATATTAGTTAAGATAACTTCATTCAAAACCAAAATGTTCAATTATAATTATGGTCGAATTCCGACTACCAACCAAACACTAGTAAAATTAATTCTTACATGTGCGGAACCAAGAGAATTTAACATGACTCGAATGTTAGTTTTTTTGTTTTCTTCGTCCCTCATCCTTATACAGCTTGATTACCCGTTTTAAATTTTTAATTGTGAAAGCGATTTCGAATGAATCGCTTTCAGAGCGATCATATATTAGTTCATGACACTTATGCATTATTTTTATCTGCATTTAAAGGAAATTACTCTTTAGAAGTGAACTTTTCATTACTTCTTCTATAAATTATTAAAAGTAAACTAGCGGGACTTGTTTAAACTGACACTTTTTATTTTATTTATTTACTTGTAGTCAACAGCGATACAGAAATGTGTGTACAGTTATTACTAGGTGATAAAGCAAGGCCACATAGAATTACAATATAATAGAATAGAATATGCTTTATTGTACAACACATACAAGATCCCAGAAACAAACAATTATAAATGCTATTTAAGAAAAGTATGAATGTAAGTACAAAATGCGGTCTTATCGCTAAAATAGCGAACTTTTCCAGACAACCTTTGGGTAGAGGACACGAGACAAATTTATAAGAATTATACAATTTTATATAACGCATAATGAAAAAAAAAATTAAGTATAAATATTTATATCTACAATGAAAACATGCTTACTTAAGTGTATGTGAGTGTGCGTGTTTGTGCGCATGTGTATGTGTGTGTGTGTGTGTGTGTTGTGTGCGTGATTTTTAAGCAGATATAATGGAACTGCTCTATATCTTAAAGGTTGTGTCATCCTGATGTCAAAGGTTCAAATCTCGTATCAGATAAATAAAAAGTTATCGAATAGTTCTCACAAGAAATCCAATAAGTGAAACTAGTAAGTTCGAAATATCTATACCACACATAAAGTCTATAGTTACGCGCCTGCGGTGATGTCGGTTTTGCTGTCCCTTTGTATTATCATGATGGAATAGTGTGCACTTGTATTAGTTCACATATACGCAACATCTGCTGGAGCTACTCTATTAGATCTTCATAATATGACAAATACTAATCATGATATTTAACAAAAAAAATAATTAAAAAATACATACTTTGTCTAAGAAATCATTGCTAATCCTCGAGCATTACTTAATCTTTTATCTAATATTTTTATTGATTTTTATGTCATTAATTAGTTTATTAATTCTAATATATTTTAACTGTCATTTTTGTGATTCTAATTTTAATTATTAATGGTTTACATTAAAACCTTAACTAAATACAAATAAAAATTAAAAATTATTATTATATAAGTCGTGACCTCGTGGAATGGTGGCAAGAATGCTAGCAGCATTTTCCTTTGAATCGCAATTTCGATTCTCTGGGCGAAAAATGAACCAGCCCTCCTGTCACAATTATTAATGGTAATTATGAATATGTAATCTTGTTAGCAAAACTATGGGCCTCGATGCCTGAATAATAAAGATATTAACTCTTCGAATTACACTTTGGCGTTTATGTTAAATAATGCAAAATAATTTATTTGATAACTAATAATTATTTAATCATTATCGAACACTTTTACATCATTTTTAGTCTGTGTGGGTACATCATTTAGGATAAATAATTAAATACTATCTGAGCGGTAATACTGATTGCCACGGAATCAGACATTCGTTATCACGTTGCTATTATCATTTAAAACTCCGCGATAACATAAATATTAACACAAACATTTATTGTATTTACTCTGATAGTAACCAAACTTGAGTTACAAGGTCAATGTAATATAGTTTGTCACTTGTGTGCGAGATGGAAGTCTAAAATACAGAGGCAAGTGGACTAAGTATGTGTTATCGCTCACGTCAGTTGATAAAGAGTAGCAGCCTCTGAATGAGGAGAAGGTTTTATAGCTTATTCCACCACGCTGCTTCAATGCGGGTTGGTGGAAAACATATGCGACAGAATATAAGTGAAATTTGACACATGTAGGTTTCCTCACGATAATTTCCTTCACCGTCAAGTATGAAATAAATTAATAATCACAAAAAAATCACATGAAATTCATTGGTGCTTGCCCGGGTTTGAACCCACGATCATCGGTTAAGATTCACGCGTTGCGTTCTTATCTCGCAGTTATATGAATGAATGAATGAATATAAAATTCTTAATATGAGAACGATTGTGAAATGTCAATTGTTCGTCACTAACATTTTATTAGCAGCGTTAATAGAGACCTATTTATTCATTCAAAACGTGTTATTGTTAATTAGTTATTTTCAAACGACAATACCTATTCTGGTGTTAGGCTTACAATAATAAATTTGAAATTTAACGTTATCCCGATGGTAAAATATCTAAAACTGATATGTTATGTAGATTGTTTCATGCTCTTGGTTGTCCATGGTATGCGAAGTAACCTTCCCCAGCACCATATTTATAGAACACCTATGCTTTTTCGATCACCCCAGGAGTCTATCCGCACCATAAAGCAATATTGAGCAAATAAAAATACGGTCGAGGATTTTTCTTAGCAGTGTTAGAAACTTTTCGAGCGTGACAAATTCGTTCTTTGACTTTTGACCATAGTGGATCAGTTTTTCGAACGTATTTGTCCCTCAATATCAATTATTCTTATGCAAATTAATGATTTAAAGTTGATTTATATTAATAAAGGCGTATCGATTCACAGTATACGCCTTGGCCAAAAGTATGGAGCACCCTATAAATGTTGCACGTGCATCATAAATACCGCATAAAACAAAGCCTTTTGTTTATACATTACCTGGGCGACATCTTCAAACGTCTTATGAACAATAGTTTTACTTGGTAGCTTGTAATAAAACCCCTATTGTTGTGTAATTTGCGATTTTACGTTTTTTGGAATAATCACTTTGGAATAATCACTTCGCTAATCACTTTCGTTGTGTACACATGCTGTGACTTAGTGCTCTCTTGCTGTTATTTTGTGTTAACATTATTTAATATTATTCCAAAATGCCTAAAAAGAATGAACTTACTCTGGAACAACGAGTGCAAATTCAAGTTTTGCATGAGCAAGGCAAATCACAAGTTCAAATATCTAAAACCGTAAAATGCTCGCGTCGAGCTGTGCAATTAGCTATTGAACGATTCGTCGCTACCGGCTCACACCTTAGTAGGCCCAAATCAGGCCGCAAACGCATCACCACTGACCGAGAAGACCGAAAGTTAGTAAGGGAATCTTTAAAAAATAGAAAAAAAACTTCTTCTGAGCTTGCTGCTGAACTATCAACGGAAGTTAATAAAACAATATCAGCCAGAACAACTCGCAGAAGGCTTCTGGAAGCTGGCCTTAAAGGCTGCAAAGCCAGGAAGAAGCCATGGCTCTCGGACAATAACAAAAGAGCCCGCTACGCCTGGGCCCTAAAATATCAATATTTTACGAAAGAAGACTGGTCAAATATCATATGGTCCGACGAATCAAACTTTGAGGTAAGTCAGATAATATTATATACAATATAGATAAAACAAAATAAATTAAAATATTAATTAACCGATTCTAAGTTTCCTAATTTCTTAACTATCTTGTTTACGATTAATTTCAGGTATTTGGTACCCCTGGTATCACCTACGTGCGTCGTCGCGTGGGCGAAGAATTCAACCCCCAATGCGTGGTACCGACTGTAAAACACGGTGGAGGTAGCGTAATGGTCTGGGGCTGCATGACTGATTCTGGAGTTGGTGAAATGTTCGTGTGCGAGGGTCGGATGGACTCTACAAAGTACATCAATGTACTGGAATCAGCATTGGTACCCTCGTTTTCTACACTTTTTGGAGACACCAACATGGACGGAGTTAGATTCCAACAAGACAACGCGCCTTGTCACAAGTCAGCCCGCACAATGACTTGGTTTCGGGAAAATAATATAGAGCTTCTAGAGTGGCCTGCACAGTCACCGGATCTGAACCCCATTGAGCATTTATGGAGTATACTGAAGCGTAAGGTCCGGCGCCATACAATAACCACCAAAGAAGACTTGAAAAGGCGCTTACGTGAAGAGTGGAACAATATAAGCACCGAAGACTGTAAAAAACTAGTTACGTCGCTACCTGCAAGAATTTCTGCTGTGATTAAGGCCAGGGGTGGGCCAACTAAATACTAATTTTTTGTAATAATAAACACCATATTAAACTTATAAAATTGTTTCATTTACTTCCGAATGAGCCTTCATAATAAAATTGAAATATATTGGGGGTGCTCCATACTTTTGGCCAAGGGTATATATATTTATAATCGATTTTTAAATAACTACAATAGCTTGAATTATAAACTTTAATCGCATCAAAGCTACGTCGTCATTATCGTCGTCTCCATTGAATCGTTTAATGAAATAATACGTGAACCGACAATATTATAATCGTGAACATTTAAAAAATCCAGTTATTCAATTATCTTTTAAAATATATGGAAATCGAATGTTTTTAACGTCCTAAAGTAAGAGCTTCTGAATGTCTCACTGCTGGACTGAGAACTTCCTACCTTTTGGGGGGAAGGTTTGCAGCTGTGTGGCACATTTACACTTTGTTGCATAAGTAGGCGGACAAGTATATGGGCCTACTGATGGTAAGTGATCACTGGTCACCAACACCTATAGACAATGGCATTGCAAGAAATGTTAACCATCGCTTACATCGCCAATGCGTCCCCAACCTTGGGAACTAAGATACTATGTCCCTTGTGCCTGTACACTGGCTCACTAACCCTTAAAACCGGACAACAACAATACAAAGTACTGTTGTTTTGCGGTAGAATATCTGATGAGTGGGTGGTACCTACCCAGACGAGCTTGCATAAACTTCTACCACCGTTCCTCGCGATGTTTTCCTCGACTAATAAAATCGAAATGAATTATAAACACAAAAAGCACACGAAAATCATGTGGTTCTTGCGTAGGTTTTAACCTACAATGACCGGTTAAGATTCACGGTCGGTTGGAAACTTATCGATTACGTTTTTATTTAGAACTAGCTGTGCCCCGTGGTTTCACTCGCGTATAGTTAATAAAAATATAATGAATAAAAATAAGCCTAGAGCCTTCCTCGATAAAAGGACTATACAACACAAAAATAATTTTTAAATTTGAACCAGTAGTTCCTTAGATTAGCCGGATCAAACAAACAAACTCTTCAAGCTTTTTATATTAGTATAGATTTATAAGTTTAATCTACGAGACTTGAATTAATTTCGTTAATACAGAACTCACTGGTATCGATTTAATTCGTATTATATACATTTGGTTATAAAACTGTATTATTTAAACAAGTTCTATAACACAAAAACATTTTGCACCGATAAAATTTTCCGACTATATACATACATATTTAAATAATTGATTTTAATTAATGTAGTAACTAGCTATTTGTATTCAAATTATGTAAAGTTTTTATCACATATTTGGCAAAAAAGAGCCGATATGGCATTGTGTTGACTTTACTTGGATTTTAACCAAAGTGTGCAGATTAAAATAAATACATAATAAATATCCTGGGACATTATTTACACACGGCCATCTGATCCCAAGTAGATTTTTTACTGGATATTACTTTACATGATTATAAAATCATTGATTTATTGAAATGTTTAAATTGATCTACGAACGATGCTCGAAGAATTTAAATTCACGTAAACAAGCAACCGGTTTAAAAATACAATATGAAGGCGACGTTTATATCGCTTATGCATATTATATATAATATGTATAAATATTGAAAATACTTTAAACTAATATAAGGAATTAAATTTTAACGAGCTAAGCAGTAATATATACGTAATTATCTTTAGGTACCTAAATACAGTATCGATTGCACTCGTCTATACATATACGGCAAAGCTTTAAAAAAACAATTTGATACTCGAAGCACGAACGTAAAAAACTTACGCAATTTTGATCTTTCTATTCCTTAAATGTTATAATTATTGAAGTAATTATCGTATATCACGTTTTAAATTTGTAATACCGTGGAAATACCGTCGAGCTTCGAATTTATAACTAAATAATAAACCAATACCTACTGATATAAATGCGACCGATTGTCATTTAACAGAATATAATGAAGAATACGAATCGATTTGACGAATATATTAAAACTTTAATTACCTTTTTGACAAGATTTGCCGCCATATACCCTCCCATGTTCCCGAGGCCGAGGAAAGCGACATTTTTATCGGCCTTCGAGCTGTAACTCCTCGTGGACACAACGAAACACCGGCTGATCGTGCGCGCCGCCATTTTGTATGCTATGAATAACACGTTCGTTGCCGGCGTGTGCGCAACGCGACTGGCAATGTGCTGGTGCTGGCATAGCAGCAACGATTTCTCGCAAACGTTGTTTACAATAAATTAATCTATGATAAGAGTTATAATTTGTGTTTGTTCTTAATTCCTGTATTTTTTCGCATTACGTAAACTGTTTAAAACAAACGATTTATTAGCGTTATTAACTTTTAACACGAGTATGTTTAAATTAATAAAAAAGTAACATAATAAAATAGATAACAGCAAGACATTAGTATTATATTCCGTATAAAATTTTACGAATATAATAATAACCGTGAACGCATTTGAGTGAGAAGTGATGTCTATAAATTGGAAGTGTGTGCACACTTCCGATTTCCAGCTTTGGAGTGCACGTAAAGCCGTCGGTCCTGCACCTGAATTCTTTCCGGTCGTATTACATTGCCGTCTCGACGGATTATGAGAGTGCATCTGTGATAGCGCACATACTTGTGAACTACATTACTTCCTGCGCATTTGGCTCAACTCTCTTTAGATTTGACGTGGCAAAAACTGATTAGAAAGACATCATCATAATAGTTTAGTGTGTGTGTGTGCGTGTATTTACATAATTGTGCTAAGTATACATGTGCGCTAAACCGTCAGGTTTTTTAATAAAAAAAACTAGTTTAATACTATTTATAGGTACGCTGATAGCGTCAACTTTCAAAACGATGTACAAAATTCGAAATTTAGATTCTTTTTCATTAGCAGCGTTACCCTTGAAACGATATAATATATTATATATTGCTATTGTTATTATTAATAGGTATTCTATTCCAAAATGTAATTAATTTAACAACTTCAACACTTATATAATTCCAAGTACGTTTATATTTTGTACAAGAAACTACTAAGAATATAAAAAAATAATTAAAATCGACTGTACTGTCCATATATGTAAATAATTTCACATGACTGCCACTGTTCTAGAAAACTATAATAAGCCCCGTATTATACATGCGAGTTTAAACTAAGTTCGACGAATTCTGATGCGTCCTTGTGTTGTCGTTAAGTGGTAGCAAACCGTCAATTGCCTACAGCTGGACAAAGACATTCGCATCTTGAGGAAAAAGCTTAGAGCTTATTCCACCACGCTGCTTCAGTGCGGATTGATTGCAGGGTATATCACAAGATACTAGCCGCCGCTGCCTTGCAAGAGATGAATTAAATGATGATGAAAACTTTGATCTGTCCTGATCTAAACTAGTAATCGTCATACCGACTCAAATCTTCCTTTTGCTTCTATCAAAAAGCGATGTATTATGTAACTCAGACTACAAATTGGTGATATTAAGGCCCTCCAGGCCGAAATCGGTCTGGAGGGCCTTAATATCACCAATATTTTTCGGATATTATAGTGCACAACCGTGTGCGCAAGCCGCAAACACAGGTGCACTCTCTTTTCCTAAGCTCTCATAATCCGATGGGACGGCAATCCGACACGACCGGAAAGAGTTCAGGCGCAGGACCAACGAGTTAACGTGCTTTTGGTGATATTACATTGTCAATATACTTCGAGTAATGGTACCTAAAGCTATAAACTTACTCTAAAACAACTTACTAGTTTAACTCGATATTAAATAAAGTGTAATTGGGTAATAGATAAATATGTACTATACAACCAAGAAGGCAGATTCTTGGGCTCAGCTACCAGGAAGCACTATTTATCTCTCCGGTTAAATTCAATGAAACATCAAGCGTACTAATAATATTTCTGTTGCTATGATAAAAGTGTACGTAAGGAATGTTAATAGTGTGTAATCGGCCTAATAGTGCGTTGTTTATTCATAGATTCGGGCCACTCAAGGTTACATGACGTCAGAGAAGGCGTGACATTTATTATTATAATCTAAAAACACGGAAAACTGTATTTGTATATTATCAAATGTATTTTCATTTTAATTATTTTTAATTCGATTTATATTTTTTATTTCGTGTAGATTTTTTAACTTAATTCCTAATAGTGTTTGCGAGCAAATAAATTTATTATTGCCTGTGAAATCCTTACTATAGTAAAAATATATTTTTTAAATTATTATTGTAAGAAAACTGATAATAATTGTATTAACGATTAAAAAAACTTGATCGAAGAATGTGTTTTGTTTTATAATTAGACGTAATTGCTATTTATTTCATAAAGGCAAATATAGTTACATATTCCGCCAGTTTGAAAATAAATATACCTAAATAATGGGTATATAATTATTTTGTAATTATTTTGATTTGAAGTCTTTTTTTTTATTGCATAGGAAAGCGGATGAGCATGTGGGCCACCTGATGGTAAGTGGTCACCAACGCCCATAGACATTGGCGTTGTAAGAGATGTTACCATCGCTTACATCGCCAATGCGCCACCAACCTTGGGAACTAAGATGTTATGTCCCTTGTGCCTGTAATTACACTGGCTCACTCACCCTTCATACCGGAACACAACAATAGCAAGTACTGCTGTTTTGCGGTAGAATATCTGATGAGTGGGTGGTACCTACCCAGACGAGCTCGCACAAAGCTCTACCACCAAGTGATTGGTGTGTGAGTGTCTAGTGAGTGATAGCCACTCTCACACACATCTGTCCGTTCCGTTAAATGTCAAAATATTCAAGGAATACATATCACCAAAGATATAAGAGACCGCCTAAGCACTTTTTGAAGTTATACTTCTAATGTGACGTGCAACAAAGTTGCGTTAAACGTTTAACGCTACCATGGAGGGGGTATGAAAGCACTGTTGCGTTAAACGTTCAACGCTCCTGTGGAGGGGGAATATAATAATAATAATAATAATATTTTTTTAATGATGCTAAAGAAGTATAACTTCTCATGCGCGTACATAAATACACGTTTTTTATCTTTATGTCTTAGGTAAGCTACCAGAAGTTCCGAATCGAGATTTGGCTGAGAACAACCGCTATAAGTCTCTTATTTATGCAAATCTTGAACCAGAAATATCGTTTCAAGTCCTTTCTTTAACCAAAAACTAAAGCTTATTAAACAGCAGAAAATATACTGTTTGTTTTTATATTGTTACAGATCTATTACATATATGTATATACAAGTAATTATAACTAACATTAACTAACAGGTGCTAATCTATAATTTTTAAATGCCATCGTATATTGAACCAGTCTGACCACAAAAAGCTATTCAACTGCAAAATGTAGCGAGGTCCAGACCACATTCAGTGGTTAGCCAGCGTTCAACAGAATCTCTATATCAATCGTACAACTAGAATTTAATCCCTGAACATGATTAGCGATATCTTCTTTATATTAAAAGGTATTTCTATTAAATGGTTATTGTGAAGTAATTTAATAAATTAACAGAATTACGGTTATAATAAATGTTAATCGAACGTTTATCAAACAGATTTACAAATATATTATTTAAGCAATTGATATCGCCTTTAATTTATTATTTCAAATTATTATTATTAGTCATTTATTTTTTAAACTTTTGACAATTTATTTTCGTATTTAATTAATATATCCGTATTTAAGGTGTAAATTAAATAAAAAATATAATATATAATAATAAAAAAGTAGAAATTACAAAAGTTTTATAAAAATGTTATTAATAATTGTGCGTGTCAGACAACACACAGGAGAGGCATAATCGATGCTCGATATCGATATGCTCGAGATCTATTCGATATCCAATCCTGTAACCGGAATATAACGATTTCCTTGAACAAAGGACAATGGCAGGTCTCCATACTAAAAAATGTCTGGGAGCAAATCGCTGCATCCCGTGTTGAAAAAATTGTCAAAGATTCGGCGTTAGTGCCAGAGTCTATAAATAGGTCCATTTTTATTTAGGAAAGCCGGAAAAAAAAGATAATCGGGTTTAATTTTTTTAAGGTTATGAACAAATTATTTGAAATAGCACATTATAGTAAATACTTATACTTCATGCACATAAAATCAAATGGAAACGGATAGATAACATATAGAGAAAAAAAAAACGTCAATTGTCAAATTAAAATACTAAAATAGAGCTGACAGTGTGCTAACATGGTCGTATCCGACTATGTTTAATATCGATACAATATCGTAATGATTTTTAGCTATTTTAATCAATTATCAATTTGATAAAGGTAACTTCGCTTTAAATATGTCAACATTTGAACACTATTTTCATTAAAAATAAATTGCCACCATTCCACGGGGTCATGAGTTGTATAGGAATTATTTTTAATTTTTTTTTTGTTTATATTTAAGGTTTTAATGTAAATAAAGTATATTATATCTTGTATTAAAGATAAAAAGCAGCACATTTCAATCAAAACGTAAGTAACCAGTCCATATCGATTTTTCGTTTAATTGAATCGATGCAGTGACTACTTATACTAATACTTGTACTCTACATCCCTATTTGTTGGGATGACATTTTATTGGCAATTCATACATCAGTTGATACAAGTTGATATACTTTTAATAAAAATAAATAGCGTCGGCTCTAACAAAAATGAGAATATATTTAAAAAATCTTAAAAAAATAAGTTATATTTTTTGCTATAAGTGAAATCTAAGGACGTTAAAAAACTTCCAGACATAGATCTGCCATTGTTCTTTCAAACTCATATTATAAATGTCAAAATATTGTCTTAAATATGTATACTGTTGTTTTTTTTTTTAAATAAAACAACATCCAAGTGTTCTCTGTTGCCTGTGCCTTAATTTACTATGTTTCTATATTACGTTTTGATTTATTGGCGATTTTCATATTGTGATACCAGTACAAATACTACGATATTAAACAGCAGCATTGTGTATATCACGACCATATATACTCGTATAGTATTGTTAGGAGTCTACCAAGAAAACTGGCAACACTTGGACACCGAAGACTATAAAAGGACGCCTGCCGCCATGTTGGCTGAGTTGGCTCTGTTTTAGCGTCTGAAGATCGTCCGTCAACATAAAAACGTCAAATGTCAAAGCTGTCGGAGCGATATCTTTCTGTTTTCCCGCTAATTTTAGTTATTTGAATGATTCTTTGTTTTATATCGTCATCACCGTTATTATTATTAGAATCCACTTCTGGTTCCTAAAAGTATTATATGTAACATTCTTCCTCTAGAGTTACCCATCCTCGGACGTCGTCCGAAACTAACGAAAACAGTTTTTTGTATTATATTCTTATGTTTCTTTTATTATTATATCTATTCACATCTACTCAATATATACTAATCTATCTATTTACTACAAATACTTACATACCATTATGTAATATATACGGGATATGTATATCCAATGAACTGATTGTAGCAAAATCTTATATGGAAGTTAATATAGATAATGTCTTAGATAATGTCTAAGTATATCAGGCTATAAGTTCAGGCATAGATAATACGGGTAAATATACCATAATACGAGTTCCTTGAATTCCGAATTCCGATTAATGTTGGATCGAATTCAACTGAAGCTTCAAACTAGAACAAAACTGAACTAAGACCTTATTAATTTCTCATCAAATGTGAATTCTATACATACGGATTCAATAATTTAAAAACTTTTTAGGTAAGTCAATATTATCGATAAGACTTAATACGTAGATTGTAACTTAAAATTGCAGGTAGGTAGGAAATGGACTTGCCCGTGGCGCCCCCTGACCAGACGGAGAGGATACTGCTGGTTTTTTAGTGGGTATTCCGACGCCTTCAGTGCCGGTGAGCCCCACATACCCCCCTCTTCATGTGGGGGAAACGCGTGAATACGTTTTTCCAGCGGAAAAAAGGTAGGAATTAGCAAGTATGGAGTTTTTTTATATGGTAATATTTAAATGGTAAAGTCGTGTTTACACACATATACGGCCGAATACTGAAACGTCATTCAAAATGAAGTGGGACTTAATTGAATGACGTTTCAGTATTCGGCCGATACTTACATATAGAGCAAGAGCCCACGACGGCCAGACCTTCGTCATATTATAAAAGCTGAAAATTTTTCTATGCATATACCCTATACAGGTAAGAACGACCAGCGACTATAGAGTTTGGGTTGTGGTTACTTTGGCAGGTAACAGGTATTAAAGGTGTATAAAATAGAACCTTACTTTCGTTAAAGTATAAAGCTCAATTTTTTTATATTTTCTTCGGGATAACTTTAGAAATCTCGTCATCCATTGCCGGACACTTATGACAGTTGCTACCCCCTGCCAGACACCCCTAAACTTCGTCATAGCTAAATTTTATACATGTTACTTTTTTGTATTTTTGTTAATACTTACATAACTTTCGACTAGGTGAATAGATTTTGATGATTTTTTTATTTGAAAGCTGGTGCTTTCCATTTGGTCTCATTTTAATTTGGTCCCGTTTTGACAATGGTATCCATGAGAAAACCATATAAGTCTAAATTTGCATTAAGCTTGTGCGCGACAAATGAACGAATAACTAACTCAATATCACGCCAACCGATTTCGAAGATTTTTTTTTATTGGAAAGAATGTACTTCAAGTGTATTTTGATCACAGTTTGGTTAGATTCTGATTATGGAATCCATGACAAAGTAACGGAACTCCTTAATTCTTAGAAGTAAATTAACGATACTCAGCCGAATCTTTTATAGGCTATCCAGATTTTTCAGTCACCTACCGTAACATCGTTCTGATCAAGTAATTGTAGTAGTATTGTATAGAACACTTTTCTATATACCGTCAGCGCACGCTAGGTAATGACTTTAATAGGCAAAAGTTTGATACCTTGGGTTACATTGCTCCATTTTAGGTAGGGATCTATAATTTTTTTGAAATTATAATATAGCCTCTGTTACTCAGTAAAGATGTAGCTTTCTAATGGTGAAAGAATTTTTAAAATCGGTCAAAAAGTTTCTGAGTAAAATCGTAATATAAAAATAAACAAAAATACAAAACTTTCCTCTTTATAATATTAGTTATGCATGTAAGTATTAGTATATATTTTTGTAATTGAACATTTCCTAAAAGTTGAGACCAATTTTGAAAATTATAAATATATATAAGTACTCGTATATACATGTAATATTTATGTATATTTATAAATTGATTATAATATAGATACTTTCCCTTTTTTGTAATATACACACATTCCGTCATATTTTAGTGCACTATAGATTCACTAAAAATCGAAAAATAAATAAAAATTTTAACAAAAAAAAAACCGACTTGAAACCTTAAATATAAAGACATTATTTTACCTGATGAGTATACAAAAAGTGGTTATCACCGGCAATGTTACAAAGCATTTACAGGACTTATGAAAAAATACTTAACGTGAAAATTCGACAGAAAACAGTGAAAAAAAAAGTCAGTCAATTTACCAAAAGACAATAGCTCAACAACCTCGTCCTCGATACCTACGATGATGCCATCGGCTGGAGGGGTAGTGAAGATGAAAATGAAAATATCGACGACTATGATGAAACATAGAAAAACGATTAAATATTTTGTTTTTTTTTTTATAATAATACTTTTTTTTGTATTTTATAATAATATATTTTTTTTTTATTTTATATAACATGGTTATGAATGAAATAAAATTATTTTTTTATTGGAAATAGTAAAAAATCGCAATCGCCTAAGCACTTTCAATGTGTCTGGAAAGATGTAAAAACCATTAAAACTGTCCGGCTATTGGAGTAACATTTTTTTATAGGCACCCAAGTAACATATACAAAAATTAGCTTTTATACTATGACGAAAGTATAATTATAATTTATTAAAGTTTAGGGGTGTCTGGCAGGGGGTAGCAACTGTCATAAGTGTCCGGCAATGGATGACGAGATTTCTAAAGTTATCCCGAAGAAAATATAAAAAAATTGAGCTTTATACTTTAACGAAAGTAAGGTTCTATTTTATACACCTTTAATACCTGTTACCTGCCAAAGTAACCACAACCCAAACTCTATAGTCGCTGGTCGGTCTTACCTGTATAGGGTATATGCATAGAATTTTTTTCAGCTTTTATAATATGACGAAGGTCTGGCCGTCGTGGGCTCTTGGGCAGGGACGTTTATTCTAGTGTAAAAAATTATATGCAATATCTATTTATGCATATTAAGGTATGAACATCTAATAACATTTTTTCCTGCTACCAAAAGTATACGTTCATTCATGTATATTACGCAATTCCTTAATCGCAATTAATGAATACAGAGTATAAAATATAACTGAACTTTTTTAATGGTTTATCCGCGCCAAACTATTCTCATTAGTCGTCATTCGTCCGCTTTTATAGCCAAAGTTCTTAATTATGAATACTTAGGCTAGGAATAAATAATATTACGAGCAACGACCCTGAGGAAATTGTAATTAAGAATATAATTAATAAATCTTTTTATTTAATTATCACAAAACGCAAAATATATATACTAAAAGCGGGGATAATGCTAAATGCGTTCTTTACTAGCCTATCTTAGGAAGTGCAGTAAAGAACAGAATAGAATTGTGTAAACGAAAGCTAAGCTAAGAATGAATTCAAGAGGATAAAACAATTACTAATTCTCCTACATAGATATACCGATACATATACCTACATATGATATTATGAGGTTGCTGGGTCATTAAAATATTATATATATATATATATTTGAACTACTAACAAATTTTATTGATATCGTGGAAAATTATACTGAAGATACTTGCTTCATTTGACGTTTGAAGGCATCACGCTGTTCACTGTGTTCAAAATGAAAACAGTGAACAGCGTGATTAGGAATACTGTGAATAGGACGAAGACTACAAACATTATTGATTATTCAGTGAATTTAATGTAAATTCATATTTGTCTTGATTTAAAATTGCGTTGATATAAGTACTTCTATAATAGTATACTTTCTTCAGACACTATTATTGTTGAAATTGTTGTATATTGTTTTGAAGATGTGGAGTATTCTCTCCTTACTTGTTTTAAACCGTTATTCGATCCGATTATCGCGCCATGCGTACGTGGTGGTATTATTTCAGAAATTTCAAGATTAATACAAGGTATGGCATGCAACTAGTTCCATATAATATTTTAATAATAATATATAATATACTGGGACATTTTTCACAGAAGGAAACCAAACAACTGATATACTACATAAACTACTTTTCTTTTGTAAATACATACTTATACCGATAATTACACCTATACTCAGGACATACAGACATGTTCATGCACACAAATGTCTGTTCGGAGTGGGAATCGAACACACGGCCTGCGGCGCGAAAGGAATATATACCAACCACGGCAACCGACTCGTCTTACAGGTATATTATATGTAAGTAAATTAAATTGCAAAGAATAATTAATAGTAAACAAAATGCTGATTGAAATGTTGATTTATTGGTATAAAATATTTCATTAATACTTTTTTTTTATTCAACTCATGATTGTTTTAAGTTACATATTTACTTAAAGCGTGTAAACATTATCCAGTATGCAAAGTTTCAATCATAAATATTATATTTTTAATACCAGGAATACATTATGATTGAATACATTCATAAAATACTATGCAATATCGTACAGTCGCTATATTTGCCATATCTAAATGACCTAATATAATAAGAATATGTATATTCATTTTACCTATTGGAAATTGCATGAAATAGAATTCTTGCGACATATTTCTTGCAGGAAAAATGTATACGGCGATGGTTTCTTTGTTCATTATAAACTCGTCGCCATATAGATTGTGATTGTAAATTGCTTTTATTTGCTGATATTTTGTAGATCTCTAAGTCACAGCAGAAGATACTCTATATTCAACTCACAAAGGTAATTGTGATTTTGTATCACATTCATGATGTGCTTTATTGTGGTGCCAATTGTGGAACGTAAATTGCTTTGTATCTTGTTATTTGAAAAGTTCAGCAATCGAAGAGTTATGACGCCTCTAGTTTACCATTTCTATTATTTAATGATATGATTTTATTTCCACGGAGTTATATACGAAGTCATATAAAAATATCAATAATTTCGGTTATACCAATATGAAGCCAGATAAAGACAAGTATATTTCTCATCAATGTTACCGAATGAATTCTAAAATATAATGTTCTCAAATATCAGTAAAGGAACACGAGGAACGGGAACTGCTTCTTATTCATCGTATCATTGTTTCAACCCGAGATTAACCGATTTTGAATGTATTAAGTTCATTTGTGCTGGTTTTATCTTAATTTTGCAGCGCTTTATCTTTCACAGTGAACCGTGGTGAGTTTTAGTCTGCTATTATGGACTTTTGCTTTGTTCTCTTACGCACTTCGTGACTGAATTTATAAAATTGTATTATAATTTACTTCTATTATTTATATGATTCGCGTAAATCTGCAAAATAGAATATTTACGCATTTATTTAACCTATTTAATGTTTTTAAATAAGTATTTGTTGTACATAACAAAATATAATAGCTTATGTTAAGATAATTTTCTTAAAGCAAATAAGCGTTATGATGTTCTTGCTATAATTTTTTATCAGGTTCAATCTTGTTTCTTTAATAAATATAGTAGTTTTCAAAAAAAGTAATAAAACAGTAAATGTCGATTATTTACATACTTAGTTTGTTGATATAAAAGTAACTTACATTTGTATGATGGCTTACATATATATTATGGCTTGATGATAATCAAAATTTACCTTTAATAAAACTGACTCTCATCAAGAACCCAAAAACTGTTAATGTTTTAGTAATTAAGAAAGTTCTTAAATAGTATTGCAATCGTGAAATCATATCTATTAATGTATGTTAAGTACGATTAATTTCATAAAAGATAAAAATATATAATTAAAAAACCTTTCTGTAGAAAATGGTATGGCAAAATTACGTTCGGGTAGGGGCTACCACAAATCCCTGCCACCATCCAAATACAAGGTGAACAAATAATTTATTTCAATTGTTTAATGGAACATTTCGTTGTGGTCACAAAGTCACGACTATTGATAAAGTATGTACTTTGAGCTTAACAAATATACGTTACATGGGGACGATTTATCACGGAACAAGCGGCAGCGACTCCTGTGTTAGGTTCAGCCATCGTTTATCGCTTGATTAATGTAATAATTAACGGTCTACGGATTTATAATAAAGCCTGCCAAACACCTCCATTGTTTAGTATTCGCTTTAGTTTAAAGTACAGAATAATAAGGTTTCGAAATGCAAATTTAATAAATCTCTTGTTAATATATTATTAATAATAATAATAATAATATAACAGTATTTATAAATTAATAATAAACTTTTATACACTTTACAATATGTATACGTACAAAAGATTTTTGTTATATTATGTATAAATTAATTTGAAATGTATTGTCAGACGCGATGCAACTGTTAACATCGATTATTATTATACGTATCGCATAATTTGTACTAAAATAATAATTAACTAAAGGGGTATTTTAACACATCCACCGTTTATTAGCATATTATACGTATGTTTGGGACATTGACTATTAATATAGAAATATAATAATAATTCTATAAATACTTCATAAAAGACAACAAACCAAAAATTTAAACGTACAATGAATCGCTACACTCATGATTTATGGTCCAGGTTATTACAAGGCCGTTTTGATTTACTGCGTTCGGGAACGAGACTAACAGAGGGTAGTGACGTGTAGGAACCAATAAGGCATACTTTAGTAGCATATATCATTATCATTGGATGTACTATATTTATATATAGATATTATTATAATTTGGAGACTGTGGAGCTGTGCCTGGTGACGTCAGTCGCTGGATTTGTTTGAAAATTGTGAAATCAGATCGTAATCTTCTAATGAGTTCGTTTTCAAAATTATATAATATATAAATCAAGAATAAAATTCCGTATAATGTATATAATATTAACAACTACTCATTGTTTTTTTATTACTATTTCGACGTTGAATGTTTGATAAGTGGATTGTACCCAGACAGGCTTGCACAATTCTCTACCACCAAGTAAGTTGTAAGTAAGAATGATGTACGTTATGAAGTAAGAATAAATCAATGAGGTCAGTTGATTACAAAATGAAGCAAGCAGGAACTAGGTATCGTGTCAGTTTTTGGTTTAATCACCGAAAAACTTTGAGCTAAATGGGAAAAATGGATAATCATTTATTATCCACGACATGGAAAGCAAACAAGTTTTTTGCAACATGTACGAGTAGAACGCACTATTCTTCGAATTCCATATACATTCATATTCGCTAATGCTTTTGAACGTAAACTGATCACGTTTTCGCGGAACCCACTGTTTTGTGTTCAGCTTTTATTTGATATTGCGAATTCTCGAAATATATAGAATCATAAAGTAAATAACAATAAACCGTCCGCGAGTTATTATATAAGGCAATGTGTGTGTGTGTGTGTGTGTGTGTGTGTGTGTGTGTGTGTGTGTAAACAGCTCAACGGAATGTAAAAACGACTTTAAGCTTTTGATAATAAGATTTATTTTAGTTTGCATGACTAGTGATAAAATTGATTTGAAAGTTTGATGAGATTCCTAGATTTACCTAGTGCACCTACTGAATTAACCTAAAAAATGGTGATTCCTTCATACTACTACTAGAAATTTATGACTGCCTCGTTGGTCTAGTGGCTAGATATAATGCCGCAGATCCAGATATTCTAGGTTCGATACCAGGTCGGGGCGAAAAAACTTGTTGAGTTTTTGTCGAAGATTATCAGTGGAATGAACTCTCCTCGGAATGTACGTAAAGTCCTGCGCTATTTCCGGTCGTGCCGTCCCATCAGGAATATGAAAGCGATGCTAAAGAGAGTGCGTCTGTGTTTGCGCACACAATTATGTATTATAATATGTCCTGCGCAAGCTGACTTATATATGTTTAAATGGACCGACGTGGCCGAAATCGGTAGGACAAAATATCGCCCTCATAAAAATATTTTAAAAGAATCAATAAATCGTTTCTGATATATATATTTTTATTGTATAGGTAGGCGGACGAGCATTTGGGCCACCTGATGGTAAGTGGTCCCCGACGCTCATAGACAATGGCATTGTAAGAAACGTTAACCATCGCTTACATAGCCAATGCGCCACCAACATTAGGAACTAAAATGTTATTTCCCTTGTGCTTGTAATTACACTGGCTCACTCACCCTTCAAACCGGAACACAACAATAGCAAGTACTGCTGTTTTGCGGTAGAATATCTGATAACTGGGTGGTACCTACCCAGACGAGCCCGCACAAAGAAACAACGAGAAATTACTTAAATTATTATAATATTACAAAACTTCAATATTATTACTCGATAAACTAACCAATCATAAGTTAAACAAAATTGCAATTGAAGTTGGAACTAGTACCACAATAATATCATCGCCCTGATTATATATCAAGCTCCCGGGGGCCCTGAATGGCCGGCGTCAATGTGTATCAATGTATGAGGCAAGTTAAACCTTTATGTGTTGTGTCTGTAGCCAAAGAAGGACAAGGCAAGGCCAATGTTATGATTATATATGAACAGTTCAAAATAGCTAATTACGAATACATACATAAATATAAAGTTATTTTATTTACTTTAAGTTGTTGGTTCGTCTTTAAGTAGTGTTATAGCAATCAACCAAGCAATCGAGTATTTCATAGAACCTACAGATGTATGTCAGTCATTAACAGCCTGTGAATGTCCCACTGCTGGGATAAGGCAAGAGGCCTACTCTTTGTGAGGAGAAGGTTTTGGAGCATAATACGGATTGGTGGAATACACACGTAACAGAATTTCAGTGAAATTTGACACATGCAGGTTTCCTCATGATGTTTTCCTTCACCGTTCAAATATGACATTTATATCGCAAAATTTTTAATAAGTTGCCAAATGACATCAAACAATACAAAAACTTCAATTGTTTTAAGATATTGGTAGATAATGGAATTAATTATAAATGATTAAAATCTGGAAATATTATTTATAAATGTAAATTTTCTAGATTATGACATATTATATGATTATTAAGACATTTTAAGATATTAAAGTAAGGTAGTCTATGCTAAGCTTTTTATAGGAAATAATATTCTAAATACCATATGACATTTCCATACATTCCTATGGTTCTTGTGGTAGGATTTAAAGTATTGTAACATCAAAAATACACCTTTGCAAATAAAGAATTTAAATTTAATGTTTTGAGGATGGAAGGGGTTGTGTCTGGTGGGCTACTGCCCGACGATTGTGGCCGGATTTGTATTTGTGTCTGTATGTGGTTTGTATTTGTGTGGTCTTGTATTTATGTTCAATCGCTCTGATAACTTTAATATCGCGATGTAGGATACGTCTGTTCATAGTTCGTATGGGGCGAGATAGATGTCGCTACAGCTCTTTCTTAAAAATTGACATTAGTGTTTAAATTTTCAAAAAGGCAACCCATCCGTATGCAACTTTCCATGGACTAGTCCCAATTGTTTGGGTTGTACGTTGTTATGTCAGTCAGTTATTCTTTTATATTTATAAACGTATTGTTTCACGATTATATAAAGCAGAATGTAAATCTATCACCGGTTCACAATAAAGAAATACCCACAAGAAACTCATAATTATAACAATCACATTTAAGAAGTAAAGTCCAAGTCGCATAATCATCATCATACCAACATGTGGCGAGATAGATGTCGCTACATCAACACCCGTCTGGTCGGAGGATCCTCCCTTTTCAACGGTGGATGAGGAACTTAACATCCTGTTCCCCACCACCCCCCAAAATGTATGACATAAAACATTTTCATATATTATACCTTTAATAAATTATATAATTCATATCACATCAATATGAATCAAAACTTATTCTAATACACACATATTGTATACAAAAGTTATATTTGACCAAGTAACCGTCATAACTTCGCCAAGTATCGCCGACGTTCGTTGCTTATTACTGAAACTCAATATAATAGTTACGTTCACATTAAAGTTATACGCCATGGTTGCCAATAGTGAACTAGTTATATACTATATAACATGTGTATATATTTATGTTTTATTTTAATAATAATATCATATTTTGTTGACATATTTTATTTAGTTTTTGCTTGCGGGTTCATCGCGTTTGGGGGGGGAGCAGGTGTTACATACCATATGTCCTTTTCTATACACCTTATAACACATAAGAAAAATTTCAAGATTTTCGATTGAGTAGTTTAAACTTAAGAAAATAATATTGACGCGTTGAGTAATAAATCGTATGTCATTATTAGTTTTGAGGATAACCTTTCGATGAACATGCATCCAAACTTTCAAACATACATACACACCGAATTTACTATATAATTCATTATATAATTAAATTTCGGGAACGTCTAAACGTACGTAATAAATTTTTTTTTATTGCATAGGAAGGCGGACGAGCATATGGGCCACCTGATGGTAAGTGGTCACCAACGCCCATAGACATTGGCGTTGTAAGAGCTGTTAACCATCTCTTACATCGCCAATGCGCCACCAACCTTGGGAACTAAGATGTTATGTCCCTTGTGCCTGTAATTACACTGGCTCACTCACCCTTCAAACCGGAACACAACAATACAAAGTACTGCTGTTTTGCGGCAGAATATCTGATGAGTGGGTGGTACCTACCCAGACGAACTTGCACAAAGCTCTACCACCAAGTAATTATATAATATTGATATTATAATATGATATAATTTTTGACTAACAAAAACATAAATGCGCCATATGTGCG
The DNA here is from genome assembly GCA_963151315.1 of Nymphalis c-album. NCBI lineage: Eukaryota > Metazoa > Arthropoda > Insecta > Lepidoptera > Nymphalidae > Nymphalis > Nymphalis c-album. Next base: position 1,085,855 of record OY720594.1, on the reverse strand, counting down.
CCTAAAACTACGTCATCTTATATATATGTAATAGTATAGGTTGTACATGAAATACCATTCAGTTAGTTAACAATTAAAGATTTAAAAATCGTCAATACAAACTGTTAAGACAAACTTTTGTACATAAAATGAAACAAACGAACTGAGTCTGGGAAACTCAGCTTCCGATCCCGTGTTTAGTTCAATCTTAATGATTGAACAAATTGATTGATCATTCCTTCTGCTAAGAAACTCGAATAGATCGCGATTTTATCAACTGATTTCGAAGAAGTTCTGAATTCGGTTGTACTTTTTTTTATTTTTGGCTTGAGAACTCCGTCAATTATGAACCGATTTGGAAAATTATTATATTTTGATTTGGTGGATACAATTATTATTAGAATTATATTTGAAGTCAATTTAGTTGTTCAAACAGATAATTATTTGCAGCCATATATTTCTTTCTTGAACTGGAATGCCCTCTAATAATAAAGAGAGTTCAAAACAGATCTTGAGAGTTCAAGCGCGTCCAGTGATCATGTTCGAGAGTCAGCCGATACTCAAAGAAATTAATTAAACTAGTCGTTTTATATTTCATAATGTTACTTGAAAACAATTCAACCACGCAAGGTGTTCGCTGTTAAAATAAATAGCCAATTAATGAATATAAATATTATTTAAAAAAAAACACTGATAATAAGGCTGATTACGCGAGAGAGGCTGATTACGGTAAGACCATGACTTGATTCTTAACCTATAACATACTAAGATTATAGTATACGTTTCAAGCCTGAGTAAGTGCGTTTTCGTAGATATCATAGATCATTTATTCATTCATTCATTATTTTTCAGTTAGCTTAACTGAAATTAGATGAATGGCTAAGGAACAAAAGCAGAGCAAAATAAACATCATTTACTAGCAAAACCTGACACACAATGTCGTAGATTTTTGTTTTTATTATTCTTTTTTTTTGGACGTGCAAACGGGCAACCTGATGTTAAGAGATGCCGAATAAATACGGAGCAGTTTTGTAAAACAGCAGTTTCACAAAACGGTTATTAATCAATCCTTCTGCGACATACATATACCAATTGTCATAACTATCGTTTGATTGATACATAAGTTTATGCGCTGCAGCGCCATCTAGAGATGTGTAACAATAAAATGAAGATATACAAAGATACAGTCTATGAAGGTGATTTTTTACCATCGCCCATAAGTTATCTACAACATACCTGCGACAAATACGTTATCTATCTCAAAAATATATATCATGTGTACGATATAACATACAATCTTATCATCGCTAATAAATATTATTACATCAAATGGCCTTGATAAATATCAAAATATTCTTAAAATTATATCACGTAAATGTCAAATGTTGTTTAACTAAGTAGGTACTCGTATTTACTTTTGTATCGTCACCATTACAAGCCTTATAAACCTACGTCAAATTCATATTTTAATTTTTCCTAGAAAGTATTATGAAAAATTTCTGATATAAAATTTATTGACTTCCTGAATACAAATTAAAACGTATTGATTATTATTAATTCATAGCAAATTAAAAAATTGAGAGACAAATAAAACTATTTCTTTTGCGTTGAAAATGTTTGTCTTGAAATATGAAATAAATAAAAATTTTAACAAAACAAAAACCGACTTCATAGGAAAAACAAATTAATATGCACTAAAACGTAAAAAAATAATTGCTTATTCTTCTATAATTTGATAATTAGCTTACTTATTTCTACTCATCAATTTGTAGGTACGAATGTGATGTGTGGTTGATAATTTATTTACAATTATTGTTATTTTTGGAGTCGATGTCAGCTAAGGAAACATTATTATATACCTAGCAGTAATAATACGGGAATACACATTACAAATTGACTTTTATTCGCCTCGTAAAGTTGCGCGTGCGACACAAGCACATCTCACCTATAACTATTTATGTATGTAGTTATAAACCCACCTTGGCTCTACTCATCAATTTGTAGGTACGAATGTGATGTGTGGTTGATAATTTATTTACAATTATTGTTATTTTTGGAGTCGATGTCAGCTAAGGAAACATTATTATATACCTAGCAGTAATAATACGGGAATACACATTACAAATTGACTTTTATTCGCCTCGTAAAGTTGCGCGTGCGACACAAGCACATCTCACCTATAACTATTTATGTATGTAGTTATAAACCCACCTTGGCTGACATCGACTCCAAAAGTAACAATAATTGTAAATAAATTATCAACCACACATCACATTCGTACCTACAAATTGATGAGTAGAAATAAGTAAGCTAATTATCAAATTATAGAAGAATAAGCAATTATTTTTTTACGTTTTAGTGCATATTAATTTGTTTTTCCTATGAAGTCGGTTTTTGTTTTGTTAAAATTTTTATTTATTTATTACGATTTAAATCAAAAACTACTCGACCGATTTTAAAAATTCTTTCACCCTTAGAAAGCTACGTCTTTACCAAGTAACATAGGCTATATTATATTTTCAAAAACTTATAGATCCCTTCTTAAAATGGAGCAATGTAACCCAACGTATTTAACTGTTGCCTATAAAAGTTATTATTTCGCGTGCGCTGCGAAAACTATTGACGGTATATAAAGAAGTGTTTTATACAATAGTACTACAAGTACTTGATTATAACGATGTTATGGTAGGTGAATGATAAATCTAGATAGCCTATAAAAGATTCGGTCGTGTATCGTTAATTTGCTACTAAGAATTGAAGATTTCCGTTACTTTGTCATGGATCCTATAATCAGAATCTAACCAAACTATCATCAAACAACCCTTGAAGTATACTCTTTTTAATAAAAAAAAAATCATCGAAATCCGTTGAATAGAAATCGAGTTATTCGTCCATTTGTCGCGCACATACCTCATGCAAATTTACGACTTATATGGTTTTCTCATGGATTCCACTGTCAAAACTGGACCAAAAAAAAATGGGACCAATGGGAAAGCAAACCCTTTCAAATAAAAAAAAATCATCGAAATCGATTCATCCAGTCGTAAGTTATGAGGTAACAACACCAAAAAAAAAAAAAAAAAAAAAAAAAAAAAAAAAAAAAAAAAAAAAAAAAAAAAAAAAAAAAAAAAAACATACAGACGAATTTTTTGAAGTCGGTTAATAAGAATCGTTAATTTACACAATACATTATATGGGAACAACCTTAATAAATTATTTTGAATGGAATTAACATTTATTATTTCATTATATTATTTGAGGTAATCGATTGAAAAACATTTAAAATGAAATTATTATTGTTATTCAATATATTTATAAAAATCACATACATAAACACAACATATACCTTAACTTATATACATTTTTAACATTATAATAATAACAGCCTGTGAATGTCCCACTGCTGGGCTAAGGCCTCTTCTCCTCTTTTTGAGGAGAAGGTTTGGAGCTTATTCCACCACGCTGCTCCAATGCGGATTGGTGGAATACATGTGACAGAATTTTAGTAAAATTTGACACATGCAGGTTTCCTCACGATGTTTTCCTTCACCGTTAAACACGAGATGAATTAAGCACAAATTAAGCACATGAAATTCAGCGGTGCTTGTCCGGGTTTGAACCCACGATCATCGGTTAAGATTCACGCGGTCTTACCACTGGGCCATCTCGGCTAACATTATTTATTTACAATAATTTTTAAAAACAATAAATCTATATATTACTATAGAACTCTGCTTAGTATGTTAGAGATTCATAAACTAAACAGCAACAGAACGCATCCAACGTTTCCAATTGGCGACATTTTAGGAACTTAATCATTATATAAATAAACAATTAAATAGCTCATATTGAAGTATAAAAAAATATATGAAAAATATATACAAAAAATTAAATGCGACAAATAAATTAACTGGATCGGTAAAATTATAACCAAAGGGTAATAACCAGGGTTTGGGTCCCGGGACGTCTCGTGTCTCGAAGTCCCGGGAATTTTCGTAATTTTAGCTGTCTCGAGTCCCGGGACTTTCGGGTCGAGACTCGAGACGAGACAAGATTGTTTAAATTGTTATGGTATCATTTTTATTTTCAAATAATTGAAGGAGCCTAGCGTAGCCTAATAAACCATTGAACCGACATCTGTTGAAAACAAGAGTGTTCTCCTTGTCCGTCAATCAGAAGCAAACTCGGACAAAGCTGTGGACATTGATTTTTTTAAAGGCCTATTTTATTTTATTCTATTTTTATTTATAGATAGATCGACGAGTATATGGGGCATGGGCCACCTGAAGGTAAGTGGTCACCAACGCTCATAGATAATGGCATTGTAAGAAATGTTAGCATCGTCAATGCGCCACCAACCTTGGGAACTAAGATGTTATGTCCCCTGTGTCTGTAATTACACTGGCTCACTGACCCTTCAAACCGGAACACAACAATACAAAGTACTGCTGTTTTGTGGTAGAATATTTGATGAGTAGGTGGGTGAACGTACCCAGACGAGCTTGTACAAAACTTTATCACCAAGTACTTTAATACGAAGGAAAAAATATCAAAAAGATCGCAAGCAAAAATATACTTTGTTTAAACATACATCACTGAACACGCAGTGCATATACAAATCTTTGTTTCTTGAAACTTTAATAACTTTTTATTAACTTAAGATATCGCAATCATTTTTTTTGATAAGGGCCAAGTGTCTAAGAAATAAAATTTAGAAAATTTCATTGAAATCTATTCAGTAGTTTTTCCGTGATGCGCGCACAACTACAGACCTCTATCATTTTATTTATATAGATTAATTAAAATTAGGTACGGTACTAGATAAAATTAAATTTGTGAAGAAATAGTATGATTTTTAACTATGTTCGTTTTATAACTATAAGATTTAACTGCTTAAAAGTGAATCTATGTGTGATTAAAAGAACTAAACAAAGCAATTATTAAGATTGAAATAAATGTTAAAGTTATTAAGAATTCATTTTCTGCTTAATAAATGTTGATTTTACAAAAAAATGCATTTTGTGAATATGTCAGAAATGAACTCAATTAAAATTCTACAAAAAAGACTTATTCCTCTAACAAAAACAGAAAAAAATCTTAAGTCTCGAAGTCCCGGGAATTCCCGGGAGTTGGCTTGTAGGCTGTCTCGTGTCCCGGGACTTTGAAATTGTCGGGAATTCCCAAACCCTAGTAATAACCAAAAGTGGTCCACTATCCACCACTAATGACACATATGTAAACTTATAGTCCATTAAACAGAATAAAATAAATAAATAAAAAAACTAAGCTGTCAGTAAAAAGTTTTGACGATATGAAATATAATAATAGTTTTATTTGGTTTATCATTTATTCAATCCATTTTAATTGTGCGCAGGTAGCTACTCAGTATGCGGTACTAATGATGATTCACCAATAAGACCGCGCAAATTGAAGATAACAATTTGCAACAACAAACAATAAGATAACTATTTTTGTGCCCTGTACTTAGCAAATAATTCACTAGAACACTAACGCAATCGGCTTTTACCTGAGTAGCTAGAGTAGCACTAGGTACCCAGGCATCTAGTTCTAGTTGAAACACGCGTTTTGTTTTCTTTCTTCTGTGCCTTTGATCAAAATCTTCAAAAACTTGGCACGGGACACCAAGAAGCATGACACAACATGCGTAGTTTAGTTCATGTGGATAACAGTATTATGTTAACGATACTTGTCGCATAAAAAGATCAAAGAACATGACTTTTCTTTGAATTACAACTTTTTACCGACTTCATATTTTTTGTTGCGGTCCGATTATAATGACTCAGTATTTGCTAGGCTATTTTATATAGGTCTCGTTAGTGGTGGACAATTAGTACCATAAATTTTTGGTCATTCTCCTTTGATTGATTCATACATACACTAAATACTGATTTTATTAATATAATATTTTATGTACAAAGTATAGCTACGGGCTAGACATGAGCTAATAGAGCTTAAGAGCTTTCTTAATAACTAAGTAACGATTGATCTAAAGAAGCGAATATCCCTCTTAATCTTTGCTGATTGAAGGGTATTTTAAATCTAGACCTCGTAGTCTTGAGGTTATGAATTCTTCAGCTTGGATCTCCATCTCAGCATCAAAGTGTGTCCTCCAGCCTCCAGCTTCGCCTGAAAATATTATCATGCAAAATAAAAATGTTCTTGATTCAAGTAGCCGCATAAAATTGTTGGGGACAAAGAACGAGGATTCTTCTAAACATTACAATATACACAATAAACACTGTAGCATCGGCTACAACAACTCATGTTCAACCGCGTGTTTGATTAACTATAGTTTTACTTTCTCATACAAGATAAATATATATTATGTGGACAAAACTCGAGAATATTATTTTTAACCAGTCTTCGCCAGTGGTCGAAATTCAATCATGATCATTATTGGGAACAAAACATTTATCATTATGCATAAATTGAACATACAAAGTATACACTTTTTCCATTTGTTAAAAAACAAAATCGCTTGACAAACGTAGGAAATAAATAAATAATACTGGAACTGATTCTTTTTTTCCTTACCTATTTATATACAGATATATAAAATTGCTGTTAAATATTATCAATACCTTATCAGTTAGTTTCGGAATCGGTGTTAATATCTAAATAGATTTCCCTCGAAGCAAAGTGCTTTGGCTGGCTGATTCTAATATAACAAAACTGATAACACACGACTGACGTCAAATGTCTGTTAGGAGTTTTTTCTATATAAATAAAATATTAAAAGCCACTAAATAAGTATAACACTGTTCCTAACGTGCTACTTAAATGAGACAGAACCGCTTAGGTAGGCAAGTTACCTCTAGTTTTCGATACTTTCGAGTAAGGATTTTATTCTTTAACTAACTACCCGTCCCGATTGCACATGGGTTTTTTTTTTATTGCGTAGGAAGGCATACGAGCAAAAGGGGCACCTGATGGTAAGTGGTCACCAACGCCCATAGGCATTGGCGTTGTAAGATCTGTTAACCATCTCTTACATCGCCAATGCGCCACCAACCTTGGGAACTAAGATGTTATGTCCCTTGTGCCTGTAATTACACTGGCTCACTCACAAGGCAAAGGCTGGCTCAAACCGGAACACAGCAATAACAAGTACTGCTGTTTTGCGGTAGAATATCTGATGAGTGGGTGGTACCTACCCAGACGAGCTCGCACAAAGCTCTACCACCAAGTAAAAGGCTAGAGTAAAGGGTAGAATAAAGGTCTACGTAAGACTTTTGTATAGTAACTTTATGGGCATACTTCAACAATCATCTTTACGCAAAACCGTAATGAATTATACACCTAAACCTTCCTCATGAATTACAACGTCCATTGGTGAAAATTGTATTAAAATAAGTTCGGTAGTTTTTGAGCTCATCGCGAACAAACAGACAGACGTGACAGGAGGACTTTGTTTTTTAAACGATAATGTTCACTACATATTACCGTTTGAAATGAACTCTCAAATAGCGCATTGGATAACAATCATCAAAATCGTTTTACAATCAGTAACAAAATCAGATAATTATGTAGAAGAAATAAATAACTGCACTAAAAATACACGATATCACAGCATGCTTAGCATTTTTCCGTAGTTTTATTTGATTCCTTTTGTGTATTATGTTTAATTTCCTCATAAAATTATTCGATATAAAAATTGCAGAAGGTTATAAGCGAAATTGACTGTGTAATTATAACGTTAAAATAAAAAAAGCTTATCACCGGCATTCAATTCCACATTTCACAAATGAGATAGTAGTTAGCCGTTACAGACAAGCACGCTAAGGCGTGCTTGTCTATCTATAAGCTTACTTTAATATATGTTTTCCTTATCAAATGAGATAATAGTTTTAAAATATTTGTCAAATAACAATAAAAATAAATTGTAAAATATTTATGATTTAATACCTTTTCGTATGAACTGAACTTCGCCATTTTCACTCGTACTGTTATTAACAGTTTTGTTTTTTCTTAAGTTGTTGAAACTGAGGTGATCCGTCAAGATATTTACTTCCTTTTCAGCCAAATCTCGGTTTAGGAACTTACTCACGTCACGAATTATTTTCGGTAAATCCTGATAACAAAATAAATGCCATTACTATTGATTAATCTCAATTTAAAAACAATTTGGTCATTGTTGTCGAGAATATAATGTAATATTTTACCACTGTTTTATTTCTTCTACCTGTTTTTAATCGTTAGTCTAATCATGCAACTGCTTATAAAGTTCTGGCAAACTGTTCAGCCCAAGTTTTACCAACACCAAGATTTTGCAGGCAAGACCGACTTGCATGATTTAACGACAAATTGAAAAACGCTCTCTTATGCCACTATGATCGCTCTCCGTAACTCTTTATCCCATAGTATACGCCAACGCATTTTTTTTTAATATTATTTGCATAATAATAAAAAAATATCTGTTCCCTTTAATTACAACTATTTTCATTAAAAAATTAATTTCGATGTTTCATCTCTGTCGGATGTCATATAACTCGCAGCTGGATTCCCGCTGGAAGTATTATACTGGCGCCAACTACTTACTTTTATCATTTCTTCGTAAAAAATAAAATGGAGATTTTCATTATGTCGTTGTTTCCAAGCTTCATTTGTGTGCTCAATGATTGGAGTCCAAGGCACTGAAAGCAGAACATCGATTTCTAAATTGTTTGATTTTGCATTTTTACGGGACCAAAACCTATGAAGTAAGAAAAGTACGATAATAATAGTAAATATATTTAATAAGACGAGATATTTTGCCAAGCTATAGGATACGAGCTGTAATAACCTAGAAAAATTAATATGGAACTTCTTGCGTCGATGTTGTAGTGGCTTATATAAGGCAGCAGAAAGTTTACAGTTATCACTCCTAAGCTTCGAAAATCATGAAGAGATTTTTGAACAACGCCTTATTTTTATTCTGGCGTGCCGTACAATGCACAAGTCCGCAAGTACGAGTGCACTCTATTCTCTCACTCGCAGACTAATGGCCTTTCGCTCCTATGCGCCAGAGTTTACAATATTGTCAATTTTCAAACGCCAGAATTCTAGCTAGGCTAGTCAACGAGGCAATCATATTGCAAATATAAAAATGTTAAATAATAATGTTGCTTGTCAAGGAGTGGGCTGCCTACGTTCTTGCTTCCGGTTGAAGCTTGCTTCATATCGAATTTCATTTACATTTCAGTTGTGACAGCAAAACAAACAAACAGACAGCCTGAGCTACTTTCGCATATATAAATATTGGTATAGATATTAGTTATTTAGTTAGTTAGTTTAAACCAATTATGCAATAGATATGTCACTTGATTTTGATAAAAAAATCCAATCAATTATAAAAGCAATGAATAGTTTTTATCAATACATATATCCGTTTTATCTGGATTTTGAATGAGATTAATTAATCATCAATATTAGTACATTTGCACTGTTTTAATTTAATCTTCTAAAATAGTTGCGTATATCTTGTGTGATATTTTTCTTTAGCAGTAGGACCAATATACAGTCCATATTATGCGACTTGGACTTTACTTTTTAAATATGATTGTTATAATTATGAGTTTCTTGTGGGTATTTCTTTATTGGGAACCGGTGATAGATTTACATTCTGCTTTATATAATCGTGAAACAATACTTTTTTGTTTGGGTTATACATTGTTATGTCAGTCAGTTATTCTTTTATATATATATATATATATATGTTTGGGTTATACATTGTTATGTCATAACAATGTATAACCCAAACAATTGGGACTAGTACCATGGAAAGTTGCATACGGATAGATTGCATACGATTACATTTTGGAAAATTTAGACACTAAGGTCAATTTTAAGAAAGACCTATGGAACTTGGTGACTAGCCATTCTAAATTATGACGCGAGAGAAAGCTATTTCAATAAAAAATGTTCTTGATAGATTTTAACCATATCGTAATATTTAAACTCAACTAATGCATTGTTATTAATGTTATTGCTTTGAGATGCATGTATAACATTTAGATCCTACTGTTTAACATCTAGATTTAATATCATTTATCGATGGACAAAAAGGAACTTAAAATTAATACCAGTAAGGTCTAACAGTAGGTAAGATTGAGTAAGCCCGTTTGGAACTCGCTCACGAATTCTCGTACCGCCGCGCTGTTGGTATCGGTTTGATAAGTGTGTTAGATAACGTTATGAGTCATTTCAGGCACAAGGGATATCTTCGATGCCGTAATTAACAAAAATTTGTACTTCATATACTTCTAATTATTTATTATAGGGGAAGGTGACTGATTAAGCGGTCAATTCTTGCCTTTTAGGCTAAGTACTCACGGACCGGTTTTTTAACGAAGTAAAAAAAAACTTACGCAAATCTCTTCTGAATGCTTCCCAGAAATTTTGGAAAGTTGCCCTCGCGAAAATGTTGCCAACCATTTTGTGTAAATAATAATATGAAACAGCAACATCTCTTGGATCTCTAGCTACGTATATGACTTTGGCAGTGTTCAATAGACCTGGAGGCAACATAGACAGGGGCAGGTGAGTTTTAATCAATCGTGGAGAAGGCGCATCCTCAATCGTCTTGACACTTGAAACTTTGGTTGCTTGATTTAGCCCTTGGAAATTTTTCAGATTCATGAAATTATTTTTAATAAGCTTAAACGCCAACTCGGGTATCTGTGAGGTTAACCTGGAATTAAACAAATTTATATATCAGGGATTATTTCATGATTTATATTCGGCTTGAATAATATTAGATAATATATACGTAATATCGATAATAGTGCTTATATGTCGTAAATTGTAATTACCATACGCTATAAATTATAATATATTTATTATTTAATTGAACAATTTATTCGTATTTTGACGTTGTCATTTATATCGTCATTTCATTTATATGTTATGTAATAACCGGGTAATGCTTTACTTGCTTAGCTATTTGGTCCAATCTGCGTTCTAATCTATACTTATATATAAAGCTGAAGTTTGTTTGTATGATCCAGCTAAACTCCGAAACTACTGTCACTGTTTTGAATTTGAAAAAATATTTTTGTGTTGTATAGTCCTTTTATCGAGGAATTTACTTTTATTGTTTGTATTTTTATTTATTATACGCGGGTGAAACCGCGGAGCACAGCTAGTTTAATATAAAAATGACGGAGTTATTCACCAAGATCAAATTGAAAACCAACCACAGAACAAAAACATTCAGATATTTTTATAGCACTATTGTACAGGACAAGCCTATGCGCCACTTGATGGTAAGTGGTCACCAACGCCCATAGATATTGGCATTGTAAGAGATGTTAACCATCGCTTATATCACCAATGCGCCACCAACCCTGGGAACTAAGGTGTTATGTCCGTTGTGCCTGCAATTATTCTAGCTCACTCGCCCCTAAAACCTATATTTCAATATATTGCACAACACCCTACCACTACATATAACCACGTTAAACGTACTCCACCCTCATAGATCTTATCGTGAAGTAATAAAATAGTCAAAAACTCATCTCAATAAATAGAATATCTCAATAAAATAGTTTTCCAAATCTTGCTGCTAACTGTAATCTTATCCTTCAAACTTCAGCCTTTTATTAGTAAATTCATATGTAAATAACTTACTCTAACATAGGAAAGCGTTCATAGAGAGGTTTTTCTTTAGCTCCTTCGAAGTCCAAATCATTTTCAATCAACCAAACCATTTCCTGTGTCCACGTCGTACCTTTGATAAAAAAAAATATGTATTATCAATAAGAGATTTTTTTCTATCATATTTTTTTTGAGTTGTATTTCTGTCATCGTCTTTCGAATGGCAAATCAATAATGACAGAGAGAGCGAACTCAATGCATAATTGAACAGTTAACAATGCCGTTAATGTTTGGAAATGATGAACCCAAAAAAAATCTTACAAGACTGCCTAAAGATTCGTTACTTTTATACAAAAACGATCGCTAACTAATGTAAAATAACGATCATATTTGAACCGGAATCAAATGAACTAGTGTTCGCTCGGCGATCGAAGATCAATCAAAATCATTATTCAATTTAAGTAAAACATATGAATTTACATGTTTGCGAATTATTTTTTTCTATTCTAATTTCAAATGGTTTTTCATTGATGACACTTAGCTCCTCAATAGCTACTAAACAATAAAAAAAGAAAAACGATTAAAAAAACAGACTCGAAAATACTACTAAATAGGTTTGTCTTTGCCTATTTATATAGAGCCTATAATATTGTATATAGGTTGACAGACTGTTCATCTGTGTGAAATATTAGGCATTTATGCATCAACAATACCAAGTAATTGTTGTTTGGCGGTGGAATATCTGATGTGTGGGTCGTACCTTTCAGTAGTGTTCGCACCAAGGGCCTACGAATCTAATATAGTTTATATGTAAACTCTTACCCGATCTAGGGAATGTGATCACCCATATATCGTCGGGTCGGACTTTAAGGTTGTATATCGCCTCCGCGTAGTTTCTGAACGCGCCCGGCATCACGTACCCCTTCTTGCCACATTTCACAAACGGTTTCGTATAACCTTTAAAAATAAACAATAAAATATAATTATATTTAAACTAATTAATGTACTAGCGCATTATATATTATAAACATTTAATGATATATCAGCGCTTCACTATTCAAATGTACTGGTTGTTTGATTTTAATAATCACATTTTGTCCAATCACGCTGTCTTTTACCATTGTTCGCGAAGCGCAGACAGACAGATTGGTGGATAGAAATAGAATAGGTACAAGTGGATCATCTGATGGTAAGTGGTCACCGCCGACCTGCTGCAATAGATCTGTAACTCACATTAACGATCCCATACGTCATCAATAAGACAAGGACAATATCCTTTGGAACCAAGATGCCTTGTGCCTGTAGTTACTCACTCATCCTTCTAAGCAGAACACAATAATGATGAGTATTTCTGCTTGGCGATAGAATATTTGACGAGTGTGTATTACCTAACCAAAAGGGGTACCACAAAGCCCTATGTTAAGGGATAGGTGGGGATAGTTCCTAGGTAACTAGGAATGTTAAGTCGTTGTAAAGTATATTCGATTGTTTTTGGTGGCTGATAAATAAACTATAAATATTTACTTTTAATAAATTGTATTATTAATTTTAACAAAGTACATTTTCTAATCCTTAATATAAGAGGTAACTTTGCGCTTCAATTTCAGAGGTAACATATCGCGACAATATATTTTATATAAAATATACCATATTTAAATATTCATTATAAAAAAAAATATTTATTATAAAAGAAGCTACTCAAAAAAAAATATACAATGCATTCATTTTTTAAATCAAACATCACACAAACAAAACACAGTTTGGAACTAAACACCCACAAACACCTACAAACGTCAATCAGGAGACCAGGCAACTGCGTCAACCATAAGCAAGTATATAAAGGCGAGCGAATAACGAACAAAATAAGATATTTTTCGATAGATATAAATAAATATTTAAGATTTTCTATACCCCTGGCAACGCGTATGAGATATTTTACTATTTAGTAAGCAATGCGTATGGCGTTACAAAAACTACAAATAAACAAACTAGCTTTCGACTTTATAACTCATCACGTGAAAAAAAACGAAAAATAATCATAATTAATTTTGTTCTCATTAAAGTCGGAGCGAGAATTGAGAGAGTCTCTCAAAGGACTTGACTACATTTCTAGTGTCAATTACTGTCCTCTTAAAATGTCGAAAAGTATTACATTACATTGTCTCTTATAAAGCTATTTTTATATTATTGAAATATACTGAGGCGTATATTTTTCAGAGAAGGATCAGTCACTCAAAAACCGGAGAAATTTTCTATTTTGTTTAAGACACGTCACAAGCATTTGAGTACCCTGTACTGACTAATTAAATACAATATGTATAACAATCTAATAAGTAATTGTTATGATTTCATCATGCCAAATATAAAGTACAACTTAAACTAAAAAAGGTATGTGCTGCTGGCACAGATACTTAACTAATTTTAGTTTAACTAAATAGAAAACTATACTTCTATCTTTAAACTAAACTATCTCTTAACTATACTTTGTTAAAGTATTTTTCATCCCCAATTACAGATTATAAAATTATTTAGGTTTGTTTATTAAAAAATGACGCTATACGATTTTCGAATATTATGTATGCATGTTTTGTTTCAACTTTTGGCTAATCCAAAATAAAAACAAATATTCTTTTATCAAAGTACTTGAAATTTTAGAGAATTTTTATTATCCCTAATTCGTTTATGACGCATGTTTATTGTTATGAACTTTAATCTGATTGATTAATATCACTATTAATATATTAAGTGCAAAATAGATAAAAGTACGTCTGTACTGAGACTAAGGGCAAACAATATTGCTTAATTAATTCACATGATAATAAAATATCGTAAATAATATATTATGACTATTATATAAATAATATATTTCCGTGTAATTTGTTTCCGTGGAGCATGTTTTCATTTTTATTTATTTTTTATTTTGTAGGAAGGCGGACGAGCATATGGGCCACCTGATTCTGATTCTAATGAGTTGTCACCAACGCCCATGGACAGTGGCATTGTAAGAAATGTTAACCATCGCTTACATTGCCAATGCGCCACCAAACCTGGGAAACTAAGATGTTATGTCCCTTGCCTTTGTAATTACACTGGCTCACGCACCCTACAAACCGGAACACAACAATAGCAAGTGCTGAATTTTGCGGTGGAATATCTAATGAGTGGGTGGTACCTACCGAGACGAGCTTGCACTAATTTTTTTTTTATTGCATAGGAAGGCGGACGAGCATATGGGCCACCTGATGGTAAGTGGTCACCAACGCCCATAGACATGGGCGTTGTAAGAGCTGTTAACCATTTCTTACATCGCCAATGCGCCACCAACCTTGGGAACTAAGATGTTATGTCCCTTGTGCCTGTAATTACACTGGCTCACTCACCCTTCAAACCGGAACACAGCAATAACAAGTACTGCTGTTTTGCGGTAGAATATCTGATGAGTGGGTGGTACCTACCCAGACGAGCTTGCACAAAGCTCTACCACCAAGTAATAATAACTGTATCTCTATGTATAGGGAAGATGTTTGTCCGTAGACACAAATTATATACTAATAAATCACATACGACTTGTTTTCATCATGATTGCATCATTTTTAAAGTCGGCTTTTACTTTTTTAGGGTTCCGTACCTCAAAAGAGAAAAACGGAACCCTTATAGGATCACTTTGTTGTCCGTCCGTCTGTCTGTCTGTCTGTCTGTCAAGACCCTTTATCTCGGGAACGCGTGGAGGTATCGAGTTGAAATTAAAACAAGATACTTAAATCTGCAGTCTCTTGAAGCTGTGAAAAAAATCAAACATCTAAGTTAACGTGAAAAAAAGATACGGCCGTTTATGCCGCAAAAAAAACGTATATTTCGACACTCAAAGAAATCAAAATTAATAGGGTATTTCCGGTTGACCTAGAACTACAAAATTTGGCAAGTAATACCGTCTTATACTACAAGTATAGGGTCATTTGTAATGAAAAAAAAATACAGGGTCTTTATGCAAGCAACGGCGATCCAAATTTTAAAAACATGCTGAACATAAAATATTGCATCTATTTAAAGAATGTACGTACTCGGTGCACTTAATGAAATATTTTCAACTGATCAATGCGTTTTTGATACGGATAATCGATTCAGCTCAAGGCTGAAAGGAGATCACGTATCTTTGATATCTTGACTTCAATCTATATAGCTTTAGTTCATTTAGTGACTAGATAAGATAATTTACGAAATCATTTCAAAGGATTATAATATTTACGTTAATAGCAAGTAATGTCAAATTGCATTGTTAAAATACCAAAGCTGCGACGTTATGATATGAAACATGTGTTACCACTTTAAATAATTGGAAATTCTGTGTTTAACTGTTTGCAATACATACTTCACTAAGTCAACAACATTAGTTTAAATTTTGTTGAAATAGAATTAGAATATGAAAAATCTCCAACGCACGGCTATTATTTCATAATGTCTTAACCGCTTGAAATGGAATGGAAACACAATTATGAACATAATATGCATAATTTTGATGTTAAATATTTATTGGCGTTTTGGCTATTATGGTGTATTTACACGAAACCAATAGCCGAGCCAATCTACTTAGCCAAGACATTAAAGTAGTCGAATGAAAACTTCAATGTAATTTATACACAGGCCTGTATACGAGATTTTCTTCATTGTCTCTATTTAGACGAAGCCAATATTTGGTAGGCTAAGTGGATTGGCTCAGCTATTAGCCTTTTGCAAATGCACTTGTAAACCTATGCCAATGACAGCGAACAATATGGCGGTCTGTTAATCCGTTGTGACCGCTCTAAGCCACCGCTTTCTACGACCTTGTGTGTATGTGTATGTATGTGTGTGTGTTTGTGTGTGTGCTATACATATGTTTTTGAAATAATAAAAAAATATAATTTATTTTATGAAAGACTAAGTTTTATATGTTTTACACAATATCTATTCGTTATTTGTGTGTGTATGTGTGTGTGTGTGTGTGTATGTAGTAAAAAAAAAATTTATTCATGTAACTATGCTTTTATTTATTTTACACAATATTTGTGTTATTTATAATTTATTTTATTAAATTCGATTTTGTGTAAGTTGCGAGTTTCCAGTTTTGAGAAGGCGGCCTAAATTACCGCGAAATAAGATTTAAAACACGCGGTAATTGTGTATAATGTGAACCATTTGAGTAAAAACAGGAAAACTAATGACTTTAATTATTGATTAGCACTTGACGAGTACGGCTTGCAAAAAAATAATACAGCAAACATAATTTTTTTCTGTACATCGTTCAATTCTTTGTCCGATTAATTAGAATGCTTTTTTTGTATTTACTGGTTCCTTATGTTTAATATAATATTTAAACTAATTAAGACGTAGTAATTATGATGATTTATCATCATCGTTGTTGCTGCTTGCGTTGATGAGTCTCAAATGATGCAGAAGTTAGCAATATTGAAGAACTGGATACAAATTTAATTTCACTCAAGATTAATTTAAAAGAAAATGATTATTTTGCCAACCCTACCTAAATGGTTTGATGACGTCACAGCATGCCGTCAGTTCCTACAGCGAAAACATTAAACTTGCTAAGTATATTGTTACGTAGTATGAGTAATATATAGTTCCAAGTTGTTTCGAGCTAAAATGGTTTCGAAAACTAGATAAGATTGGAATCCATTGTGATATAAGTTTGGGTTTTTTTATATAAGTATTTAGCTATCTTTCACGCCGCGTTTGACAATCGACGTAATCAATAAGATACATGATAACAACTGATATAAAACATAAATAGTAAATAAACGTAACGTATAGGCTGTTAATATAAGTGTCCCACGGCTGGGAAAGGGCTAGAAGAGAGGCGGTTCATTACCTTAGGGCTGAAAGGTAAATTTAATTTAATAAATTTATTTACAGTATAGTTATAGTGAAGCGCTGGAACGACAGTGCTTATCGATTTTTTTTAATTCGATGCGTTCAATAAAAAAACAAAAACCGACTTCATAGGAAAAACAAATTAATATGCACTAAAAAGTAAAAAAATAATTGCGTATTCTTCTATAATTTGATAATTAATTTCCTATTTTCTACTCATCAATATGTAGGTACGAATGTGTTGAGTGGTTGATAATGTATTTACAATTATTGTTACTTTTGGAGTCGATGTCAGCCAAGATGGGTTTATAACTACATACATAGTTAGTTATAGGTGAGATGTGCTTGTGTCACACGCGCAACTTTACGAGGCGAATAAAAGTCGATTTGTAATGTGTATGTTTTTGTTTGTTTTTAAAAGATTCCCGTATTATTATTGCTAGGTATATTATAGTGTTTCCTTAGCTGACATCGACTCCAAAAATAACAATAATTGTAAATACATTATCAACCACTCAACACATTCGTACCTACATATTGATGAGTAGAAAATAGGAAATTAATTATCAAATTATAGAAGAATACGCAATTATTTTTTTACTTTTTAGTGCATATTAATTTGTTTTTCCTATGAAGTCGGTTTTTGTTTTGTTAAAATTTTTATTTATTTTTCGATTTTTAGTGAATCTGAAGTACACTCACTAATTTGGTAGAATATGGGTAGACCTACTAAACGTGCAGCTCATATGAGACAGCGCCGTTTATATTATTATTTAAATATATTAATCTAAAACAGTGAAACGTAAAGAAAAATGCATTTTTGTACTTAATTAATAAATATTAGTTAATATGGTTAAATGTATGAATATAAATTAACATGTTTTGATTAAATAGATTTAGTTGGTAGGGTGTTGGGCAGCCATAACATAATCAAATAATTATTTCTAGTAATAATTAAATAAACTGTATGTTTATAGATGTTGTGTTATACCATTCTTCACCATAAAATATGACGGAATGTCTGTATATTAAATAAAAAAGGGGAAGTATCTATATTGTCCTAACTAATATTATAAATGCGAAAGTAAGGTGTTTATGACGCTTTCACGCCTAAACCACTAAGCCGATTTAAAAAATTCTTTCACCAATGGAAAGCTACATTATCAAGGAGTAACATAGGCTACATTTAGTCCCCATATTCCCACGGGAACGGGAACTACGTGGGTGAAACCGCGGGAAAAATACTAGTAATCAATATATAAATATACATAAATATAACCTGTATATAAGAGTACATATACGATTCTATATATATATATATATATATAATTTTCAAAATTGGTCTCAACTTTTTGGAGATGTTCAAATATGTTTCAATTACATATATACTAATGCTTACATGCATAACTCATATTATAAAGAGGAAAGATTTGATTTTTGTTTGATTTTTTATTATGAATTAAATCAAAAACTACTCGACCGATTTTAAAAATTCTTTCACCCTTAGAAAGCTACGTCTTTACCGAGTAACATAGGCTATATTATATTTTCAAAATCTTATAGATCCCTACTTAAAATGGAGCAACGTAACCCAACGTATCAAACTGTTGCCTATAAAAGTTATTATTTCGCGTGCGCTGCGAAAACTATTGACGGTATATAAAGAAGTGTTTTATACAATAGTATTACAATTACTTGATCATAACGATGTTATGGTAGGTGAATGAAAAATCTAGATAGCCTATAAAAGATTCGGCCGTGTATCGTTAGTTTGCTACTAAGAATTGAAGATTTCCGTTACTTTGTCATGGATCCTATAATCAGAATCTAACCAAACTATCATCAAACAACCCTTGAAGTATACTCTTTCGAATAAAAAAGAAATCATCGAAATCCGTTGAATAGATATCGAGTTATTCGTCCATTTGTCGCGCACATACCTCATGCAAATTTACGACTTATACGGTTTTCTCATGGATTCCACTGTCAAAACTGGACCAAAAAAAAATGGGACCAATGGGAAAGCAAACCCTTTCAAATAAAAAAAAAATCATCGAAATCGATTCATCCAGTCGAAAGATATGAGGTAACAACGTCAAAAAAAAAAAAAAAAAAAAAACATACAGACGAATTGATAACCTCCTCCTTTTTTTGAAGTCGGTTAATAACAAGCTGATAAACGGTATTTTGAAATATTGCCTACTTTTGTTTATCTTTTTATAATTTCCATAATAATATTTATATTGATATTATTAAGAGTTTAAATTTACACAATAAACTAAGAATTCATTTTTGATCCTCGCTATAGTTATAAAGTAACAGCTTGTGAATGTCAACCTCTCTCTGATGAGGAGGATTGGAGCTTATTCCGAGACGTCGCTCCAATTCGAGTTGGTGGATACACGTATGGCAGAATTTCAGCGAAATTTACCATGAAGGTTTCCTCACGATGTTTTCCTTCACATACAAACACGAGATGGATTATAAACACATTGATACTTCTCTGGATTCGAACCCGCAATTATCGGTTATAATCAACGCGTTCTACTACCTACTTCCTAACTACCGTCTCGACTCTAATACATTATCAAATCTAACACACGAAATGAATATATCTTTCGTTGCTGAAATAGTATTAAATCGGTCTTGAAGAATTTTGAATTTCCTGAATTGGCTTGAAGACCTCCACCCGGGTGGCAAAAAGGGACCTTTTAGTGGAAGTCATATGTCCAGTTGAGAATTACGATTGGCTGATAATGACGACAGTACATATATAGAAAATGTTTTAATAAATTTAAAATATTACTCCATTGAAATAGAATGATGACTTGCGACTAATTACAACCTTATATTTGCAGCCTTACTAATTGTTTAGAGGATGATTAGTTAAACAATTTTTTGTCTCCTTCTTTCATAAGTCAAATCAAAAATATCCATGAAAACATCCACTAAAAACGTTTATAAATAAGGTTGTTATAAAAAGTTAACCTTATTATTGATTTCATTTAAATAATATTTTCATAACTAATATATATTTAAATTATTATTATTTTAATTACAAAAAAAAAAGTTTATCGCATTTTCACGCTCATTAATTATTACATTGTATAAATTAAATACACGTTTAACTTAACCTCTTTCGTGGATATCTTTTTTTTTTTAAATAATAGTTTCAATAAGTCAAACAATAGTTTATTGAAAAATAAACATGCGAGAGGTGTTCTAAATTGTAAAAAAAATAACCGTACCTTACCGTTAAAATATGTAACAAAGCACAACACTACACATCGATAACGCACCTAATAGGCATTTCTTAATAATTTTATCCTCCTCTTTGGTCACGTCCCATATTTCATAGGGTAGTTCCAAACAAGGTGCCATTTCGACCACGCAGAGCACTGTACTGCTGTAGAACTGTAAGATCCAGCGGTTTTCAATAAAGCATATCTAATCAATCTCCTATCGATCTACTATTTCGATAAAATTACTATTGCCTACATGTATGACGAAGTCATACCAACTGACAATTATTTCGGCGAAAACTTCACTTATTCGAAATTTGAAAACGACAACAGTTTACTTATATTTTTATCCTTATTTATAAATGTTTAAAGTTCGAAATTGTCTATTTAATTGATAACAAAGGCCTTGAATAGCGATATGGGTATGTTAATTATGTTTTAACCAAAAAAGAGTAAAGTTTGACTCTATCGTCATTGTGAATTTTAATGAAAATAAAATTGTGTTATGTAAAACACAATGACATTAACACAAACTTAAATTACATTCAAATCCAATGAATTAAAAATGTTGCAAAAATTCAATGGTTATATGATTTAAAAACAAAACCTTTTTTCTGAAATATTATAGATTCAGTTTTTTAAGATTCGTATTTCGAAATTTCGAATTCGTTAAAAAAATAAGTGTCGAGGCGAGGGACGAAATGCATTCGATTTATTATCATTAGTGATTTCTAGACGCGATCACATAAATCGATACTTATCGATTATTTGCGAAAAATTTGAAAAAAGAATTTCTGTAAGAACTCATAGTTAACTCACCCGTTTAATGTTGATAACCGACTTATGGTGATAAACGCGTGCGATCGTTTAATACATTCAAAAAATAAATAAATGAGCATTTGTTTATTTTGTAATTATTTTATTTTATTCACTGTTTAACATTTTGAATTTTTATATTAATTATAATAATACCAAATTGCATGTTTACTGCCATTTATGAATTAGGTTTAAATGAAAAACGTAATTGGTTTATGTACAAGTTAATTCATGTTTACCTATATTATCTATAATTAATAATTCATTCTTTTTTTGAAAAGCAGAGATGGCCCAGTGGCTACAACGCGTGAATCTTAATCGATAAACGTGGGTTCAATCCCGGGCAGGCACCAATGAATTGTCAAGTGCTTAATTTGTGTTTATAATTCATCTTGTGCCTGACGGTGAAAGAAAACATCGTGCTGCATGCGTCAAATTTCACTCAAATTCTGTCACATGTGTATTCCACCAACCCGCATTGGAGCAGCGTGGTGGAATAAGCTCCAAAACCTTCTCCGCAAAAAAGGAGAAGATGCCTTAGCTCAGCAGTGGGACATTCACAGGCTATTACTTTACTTTTTTTTTCATTAATTTCTGAAATTTCACGGCCGTTGTCTGCGGTGAGTTTCAAGTTTGTTCTCATAGATTACCCTACAACTAAAATCAACAATTATATAATTTCTACCTCTTAGAACCCTTTATCTTTATAAAGAGTAATGTTAAAATTATTGATCGTTTAAAAATAAGCAATTTCACTACATGATTTCCCAAACGTCATTCACTAATCACGTGACGTGACGAATATATATTTAATTATATGAATTTAAATATATTAATTCAGATGTTTCGCAAACGAATTCCTTACTCGGTTATGTCCCGCTTAGTTGTTCCATTTTCAAAAATATACGCAAAAGCAGTTACCATCAAATCAATACATGTTTGTATGCTGATGAAATAGCCGATAACAGATAGCTTAGGATAATAAAATCGTTTTGTTATCGATTTACCAAAAACAATATGAGTATTCATTTCTGGGGGTAGCCCACGTTCATCAGTATCTCGAGCGCCAGACTATATCAATACTTTGATTTACTCTGTTATAGTTGGAAGGATGAGTGACCCAGTATAATTATAAATGCAAAGCCATATGGTTTGAGGCTTAGTCATAATATGAAAAGCGAAATCTTACACTCTGTATGGCCGAAACTGAACTACTTACCATCTGATAAACTAGCTCAACAAAAAACCTCAAAAAATATTTTGTTATCGACAGTGTTTAATGTTTAGTAGTTTACATATAATACTTTCTTGGAATATACATTGTATTCAGGCACCATTTAGAAGTGCGACCTACTTGCTATCGCTAAGTCATTAATTAAGCCCACATGATAACAATTATTCTAAGCGTTACAGTCAAACTAACAATTTGAATAAAATATTGTCTCCCTATTTCGTTTTCACAATCAACACCCTCTACAAATATAGTTATGGATGAGTTTGTTGCGTTGTTTTTTTTTTAACGTAAGGAGGCAGACGAGCATTTAAGCCACCTGATGGTAAGTGGTCACCATAGACATTGGCATTGTAAGAGATGCTAACAATCGTTTACATCGCCAAAACGTCTCCACATTGGGAACTAAGATGTTATGTCCCTTGTGTCTGTAATGACACTGGCTCACTCACCATTCAAACCCGAACTCAACAATACTAAGTACTGGTGTTTTGCGGTAGTATATCTGATGTGTGGGTGATACCTACCCAGGCGACCTTGCACAAAGCCCTACCACCAGTAAACTGTAGTACTGTAGGCTTCTGCCTCAGAAACTGTCGCTTTGATGGCCTCACGCTGCAGTTCGAAAAGTGAAATTAATCTGTCATTCACTGAGTCACCTCAGGAAGTTATAGGAGAACTAGCGGATGCGTAGTGAGAAAATGTTCCCACGGCCTCTCCGGTCCATGCCGATGACGGTCATCGCATGGGTTTCAATGGTTAACATTCCCACATAATTTGATTGTAGTATTCGCCTGTGTAAAAAAATGTTGCGAAAATTGACGAACACTGATATAATCCATAATCAAAATGGTTTAATGTTCATTAACTGCGCCGTCCTATATCACGCATAACGCTTAACTAAAGAAAATCAACAGATTCATTCTTAAATAGAAAATAATCTCTCGCCATACGACACCATTAATTTCATCTTTAATTCTCAGAACATTTGTAACA
Source organism: Nymphalis c-album (assembly GCA_963151315.1). NCBI lineage: Eukaryota > Metazoa > Arthropoda > Insecta > Lepidoptera > Nymphalidae > Nymphalis > Nymphalis c-album. The sequence continues at coordinate 1,062,131 of OY720594.1, read as the reverse complement.
AATTTTATATTACATACTACGAAATATTGTAAACGTACCTTTTCAATTATAACGCAAACTGACTGTATCCAAGCGTCTAGATTTAATCTTCTTTATCTCAAAATAAACATAGCAAATGTCACTGCATTAGGAATAAAGTTGTTTCCAACGATAATTATTTCACCACGAGTACATCCAATACCTTCAATAAATAACTGGCAAAGACAATCTTTGATTCAATAACGGCCGAATACTGAAACGTCCCTCAAAGTTAAACGCTACTCAATATTGAGAAGCTCCTAAATTAGTATGCGAAATTTGAAATTAATGGCGTCTCATATAATTATAATAACAGCCTGTGAGTGTCCCACTGCTGGGCTAAGGCCTCTTCTCCTCTTTTTGAGGAGCAGGTTTGGAGCTTATTCCATCACGCTGCTCCAATGCGGGTTGGTGGAATACATGTGATAGAATTTCAGTGAAATTTGACACACGCAGGTTTCCTCACGATGTTTTCCTTCACCGTTAAGCACGAGATGAATTATAATGACAAATTAAGCACATGAAATTCAGCGGTGCTTGCCCGGGTTTGAACCCACGATCATCAGTTAAGATTCACGCGGTCTTACCACTAGGCCATCTCGGCTTTTTTTATGGCTCATATAATTAAGTTGCATTTATTATTTAAGTGACGTTTCAGTATTCGGCCGTAAGAGAGTAATAGCCCGTAACAGGAGCGCTGCTGGGCAAAGGTTTCCTCTAGTTTTAGATGACATAGTGTTCTCTGTGTTCCAGTGGCCAATTATTGTTAGCGGTCACTGGAACTCAGTGTTAGGACGACTATTCGATATGGTTTTAGGCTGCAGAGACAAACTAATTTATTTGTGACATCCTCTTTATAGCTAAGATAGTTAGTTTTAGCTTTTTTTATGATTATATATTTGTATTTGGTTTTTTTCTGCTATTGCTGTAGAATTCAATGATGCCTTTGACCAGACTTATTATCTGTCATCTAATTTTGAAAAGAAAGGAAACACGTAATAGTCGAACGCCTACCAAATAAATGTATTGTACGAAAATAAAATAATATATCAGATATAATGGAAAGGTTTTTACTATCAGTATACAAGATATAATCAATAACGCAACGGTTCGTCCTTATCATCATTATCAGCGATTTTTGCCTACCAAACACTGTGTCATAATAGGTGTAGTAATATTATTCTGTAAAAATGAATCATTTTGATTTATTTTAAGGTTGCGTCTTTGTAATTAAATAGTTAATCGAAAACGAGATTCGCGTAAAAGCGTTTGTGTACCAATCATACGTCAGCCATTGTGAACAGCTCATTGACGAGTTAAATATATTGGAAAAGACCAATACCTTCCATTCAATTAAGACACTTGGCTCATGTCATCCGTTTAAAAAAATACTTTCTTAACATTTCAATTACGAAATAAAAACTAACAAGTCCATAAGAATAAACTAAATCAAAATAATAGACGTATAAAAATATCATAACTACGTAAAATTATACAATAGTAGAGGAGTCAGTATCATTGACATTGTAATGACAGTATGGCCTGGGGTGCGGCCTGGGTTTGGTCGGCAGGAGCTAAGAAATGCTAGCATATCGTAATAAATATAAATTACGCCCAAGCCGCGATGGCCCAGTGGTAAAAACGCGTGAATCTTAACCGATGATCGTGGGTTCAATTTCATGAGCTTAATTTGTGATTATAATTCATCTCGAAGGAAAACATCGTGAGGATTCCTGCATGTGTCAAATTTCACTGAAATTAGAGCAGCGTGGTGGAATAAGCTCCAAACCTTCTCCTCAAAAAGAATATATATATATATATATATTTAAAAGTATATTTTAATTATTTTTCTTTTTTAAATCTTTTGAAAAACTGTATAGAATAACATACAGTTTTCTGTTTCTATCTCGAGTTCATCTTATCGTTTTACAATCTAAAGAAAAAAAGACTTCAAAACTGAAAATGCTCTCTCAGCATATTCTTTATGTAAATTGAGTTTCTGTTGGTCAGACGACGATGTAGACAGATTAATTAGCTATTAAACTTCTTCCAAACTTCAAGGAATCCTACGAGAAATAGGATTCCCTGGAATACAACTTTAAAATTTTACAATTTAGATAAAAAATGAACCTTATCCTTTTAATTTTAAAGACTAATATCGTAAGCTCTTTATCCATAAAAAAAATTGTCAGAAGTGTCTTCGTTATATGATTTTTTCGCCCTTATTGCTTTGAGATTACGGATTATATTCGTAGAAGAATGGTAATAAATAAAGTTGCTAGAAGTTTTAGTTTTGAGAGGTCTCAGCTCTGAAATCTGATGAGTGGGAGCGATATCAGTTAATTAGTTCGAAAACGTGGCTATCGGTTTCATCATAGAATTTATATCTTTGAAAACTTCAGGCCAATTTTCTAGATGAACGCTCTTTTGTTTTTTCATGTTAAGAACTTTGTGTGTTAGCTGCAAATTTGAAGGAATATAAACTGCGCAAGATACATTATAATGCACAAAACAAATATACACTCTATTTTAATAGTATTTATAACTCAATAGGACTGCAAACTGACTGTGAGAGATCAGGGACGTGACCAACCCTACCAAATCCTTCTACTGAGAATTCACGAGAGGACATATTTTTCACGTGCCCGACTATTTTTTTACAATGCAAAAAAAAAACACATTTTTTTTAATATAATTCAATGTATTTAATATAAGTCACAAGATCTAAAAGAAAGGAGAAACGATAACATTGAAAAACACAATTGTTTGATCTTAAAACCTAAAGTTAAATTAATCCTAAAACATAAAACCTAAAAAAAATGATCATTGCTTATCATTTTTTGTTACTTCTTCGAAAACTTCAATGAATACTAAAGTTATAATGCCTACAAACCACAACACGCAATTTCTTTGATTCTGAATAATTATACAATAATTTAGGCCGGTGAGAGTAAAGCGAGTTTAATTATGAAATTGTTGCAAAGCAGCCAACTGCTACCGACTGTGTTATTATTTGCTTCGTTTTATTAAATTTTAACATTTAATTAAATTCTTCGTGGATTTCCTCGATATTTTGACATTTTGTCTATTTTCATTATGATTTCCAAAGCTCTGTGATTATTTTATTCTAATCATATTTTTTAATTTGTAGTTGTTATTTCTACAGCTATGGCTGCGTCTCGATTGTATTTTTATTACCCTGCGCTATTAATGATTATGAATACCTAAGCACCGACTTCAAACAGAAACCTTACCTTAGGCCTACATTTTAAATATAGTTATGGTCTTAATATAACAATATATAACGCACATATACATTGGCATTGTAAAACATGCTAACGTCACCAATGCGCCATCCTTTTATGTTCCTTGTGTCTGTTATTACACTGGCTCACTCATCCTTCAAACCCTAACACAACAATACCAAGCTCAGCTGTTTTGCTTGTACAAAGCTCTACCACTTGTAACTGAAGGTAAACGGTCACCTTTGCCCATTGATGCTTCTTGAAATATAATTATTCATTTAAACCATAAAAGCGTCAGAAATACTCGATCGAGAAATCTCTCACACAGTGAAGCAACAAAGCACATATTACGTAGTATACACACCACGCACACACAAGGGATTAAAAAGGTGCCGTTTGTCGTCACGGCACACGAGTCTTACCCTAGAGGCGTGCCATTAGATGTTGCACAGAAATAAATTATAGTTTAAACGCGCCACGACCTCGGCCCGGCTGCACGATAACGCACTTGTGATATGGGGGGGGGGGGGGTCGTTGTCACATGGTGAGGGGACCGTTAAATTTTTGTATTGTCATCGGTATTTAATACGTATGCAAATATTCAAATCAATTGGACGTCTTGAAGTGAGTGAAAATTGCATTGAAAGATTCCGTTACATAGATACGAGTATATACAGGTCAAGCTAATAAATGCATGTTAAAACACACGAGCGGCATGTTGCCAACGACAGCCGTCGACACATGTTGACGGCAGACGTAGACGCGTTGACGGCAGCCGTCGACATTTCCATTTCGAAGATCAGCGGCTGCCGTCGTCAGCTCGCTTAGTATGGGAGTCAGTTGCAAAACGGATTCCGAAGAAAAAACACTGTTATTACTTTTACTTCGTCGACTTCGGTTCAAGATATATTAATCAACTAGCTGTGCCCCGCAGTTTCACTCGCGTATAATTAATAACAATATAATGAATAAAAATCAGTCTAGAGCCTTCCTCGATGAAAGGACTATACAACACAAAAGTAATTTTTAAATTCGAATCAGTAGTTCCTGAGTTTAGCCGGATCAAACAAACAAACTCTTCCTCTCTATATATTAGTATAGATAGAGATCAAGACGGACATTTATTTACTCTCTTTCCACTTTTACGAAGAAACGAGCTAAAGTTTTTCAATTATTTTCGAATGTCCATTGCTTCTTTTGATGAGCTAACGGCTGTTTTAAACAGTTCAATATCTCGCCACGATACCAAAATGCGGTAAAGCATTTTAACTGAGTAAAAGACTCGCTATGATATTGAGGTAAGTAATCTCTTTAGATAGATATAATAAAAGAAATAAGTAATTTAGATTATTCCTTTAATGAGATCGATATCATTTTCCACACACTTTTGAATGATTTGCAGTCAACTGACAACATGGCTACCGCGGCACACTACAATTGCAAGTGTCGCTATTGGTTGAGGTGGGTCGGCGGCAGGCGACGCCGAGTCGACGGCTGCCGTTACCTCTACCGTTGGCAACTTGCCGCTCGTGTGTAAGAGCTCTAAGAATAATTGCAAGGATTTTTAAATGAGTAATGGTTTTCATTAATTTATTGACTTATTGTGATTTCTCGTATTCATATTTGAAGGAATTCAAGCTGTAAATTTTACACAAACATCAACAATCCGTGTTCAATTGATCACGTTCCGTTCCACCGACTCTGTGGACACTGTTTACGGTTCCGTTACACGGATCAATTAATTTATTTATTCAACAAAGGGCTTATTAAATTTTCAAGTGATTTATAATAGACTAGGTACCTACGGATTGCTCTCGACTTTAGATTTATATTTATTTGCCAGCTTATGCTCGTAAATTTTGTTTTGAAATATATTTTACAATAAAATAAATAACTTTCATTTTAATTACACATAAATATCGATATAGTAACAGTTTATTAATATCTTACTATATTTTTTTTATATCTATACAGTGTAATTTAAACGTATATACGGTTGTTATATTCCAGAAACGGTCCGTTACGCTAACAGGTCGTAGGATTGTCTACGAGGCGTAATTCAAAAGCGTTCCTATATTTTTTTTCTTAAATATCGATGTCGCATCTATATATAGTAAAAACTTATAGAAAACACTACATTAACAGGTTAGTCGTAACTCTCGCTCGATCGATCACCGATTTCCAAGAACGATTCGTTACATAAAGGAACCGAGTGTTACATATAAATAAATTGTCAACACTAGTGCTACTCTGTATTCTTCCATATTATACCGTCAAACAGTAATATATTCCAGTTTAAGGAGGGAGTGAGCCAGTGTAACTATAGGCCATTACATCTTAGTTTCCAAGGTTAATAGTGCTTTGGCGATATAAGGAACGGTTAATATTTCTAACAACACCAATATCTATTATATAAAAAAATATATTATTCATTATATTTGAATTTTTCCTGACCAAGACGCAAGTAATAGAAATAAATATAACTTTTACCATACACAATGTTAAAACGATAACCAATATGAAATCGTTTTAATTGAATCCTAAAAAAACGCACATAACTCATAAGCGTCTGAGGAATAAAACCTTTTTACATCAGAAATGTCACATAAGTATAAACTCGATTTTATATTATCATCATAACCAAAGAACTTGTACTTAATCAAACCGGTAACATTTAACAAAAGATGAACATAAATAAACTTTCGTAAAACGAAATCAAGTTTAAATCGGGACAAGGATACACACACCAGGATAATCACAACAGACGCCCTCAATGTCTTGTGGAATCCGTGACGTGAAATTAATTAATGTTCTGCGCGCTAATGAAGTCCCATTGTTACGTCATTTATCACTAAGCACGTGTTTCCAGTGACGTACGCGCTCGGGACGACGTAGACGCTACGGACTAATTAGCTATAGCCTTTTTAAATTAAAATGTATTATAATTATCTGTGCAATTAGTTTAACAGATTAAATATAAGCAAAGATTATCAATTCTTATGTTAAATATTAAGAGCGGTCACATAACTATTATATGATGTACAAGAATTAAGGAAGGAAGGATTTTTTCAAAAATGTTTAAAGACTATAAATTTTCATTATGACGTCGCTGGGAATCTGGCACGTCCAGGGAGAAACAAGACGCATAACTAACGCATTTCTGGAGTTATTTGCAACCAATAAGTCCAGGAAAAACCTATGTGACAAGAAGAGCTTTGTATTAAAAACTGATGAAGAAGATAAATCTCACATATGAATAGCTGTATCGTTCTGGACCAACCTGTTGGACGACGCTGACTTGATCCGATACTCAAGACAAACTTCAATTCCATTGTAGTAAGAGCGCAAGAGGAATTTTGGAAGGTATAGTGTTTCAGCTATCCCGTGAACGGCTCGCGGACACTGCATGTTACACGGCACCGACAATTCGTATAAATTAGATTTTTTGTATTTTAAGTAGATGAGATTATATATACATATCTATTATTGTATTATTATAACGGTCTATATATATAATAATAAATAATTTAGAAAAATTACTCTACCAATTAGGGATATTTAGTACTGTTTTGTTCCGGTTTGAAGGGTGAGTTGGCCAGTGCAACTACACACATAACATCTTCGTTCCCAAGGTTCTACTTGAAAGGAACCTTCAAGATACTCAGTAGTTGCTCTTTTTCGACAATCAATTTACATAGATAATAAAATACAATTGACTTATTATCTAAGTTGAATATAAAATTCCATCCACAAGCACTCACAATACATAAAATATTCGAGCGAGTGCTATTTATGAGCCTCTTTCTTTATAACTAAAAAATATGAAGTTTTTAAATTCGTAACTTATTTCAGATAATTTGTAAAATATATAGTTATATTAAATATGACATATATATGGGATAGTTATTATAAAAATATAAATAATTTGATTTATGTATTCTAAGTCAGACCTCAGACATAAACACCAGATGGTACCACCGCTTATTCGCATTAGCACTGTTTGAAATATAAGCTAGTCTTTCCACAATGATAACCAACATCCGAATCGTGAATATTATATAATTTTAAATACCCTTATATATACCAATAAAAACACTGGCCGCTCCTACCAACTGCTACTCAGGCTTTCCAGCTAGAATCCCTACCAGCCGTAATTATTGAATAATTGTGGATATTGGACTTAAAAAACATACAAAAATTTGTCTTTTATACGTATTTGGAATATTACGTATAATGTTTCTTTGATTTATGTTACACTCAATATTGCCTTCATAATTTACTAAACTAAGCCCCCTGTACACGAATATTATAAAGTTGATCTTATTTCTTAAGTCATAAAGTTTAAAATTCCATACAAAATGCTTTCATTGCCTCATTAGTACCTCTTTTGTGCTGCAAGCTCGAATAATTGCATCTATATGCTACAATGACCAATTCAGTATTAATTAGTGATTCAATTTGGTATACTGATTCATGAATATAATAATAATTTCATGGGTGATACAATATCACTACTAGCAAAACGCGTGGTTTCGCCAGCCTGGAATTCCAAATGACTCGGAAATCTTTCAAATCTGTCTGTTTGAATAAGTATTTAAATTATTAAAATGGCTGGTTAGTGAAATAGTGCAGTTATATCGAAATCACAGACATACACTTCAGTTTTTTTTAATTGTATCGATGTATAGATCAGATAAATAATTATAATATGTACATAACATAAATATTTTCTTCTTCTTCCTGCCCTTATCCCACTACGTGCGGTCGGCACAACGTGTATTTTTCTTCCACTTTTTCTGTCACTCATCATATCAATACTTACAACTTTCAAACACATATCCTTTGTTACGCAATACATCCACACTTTCTTCGGCCTGCCCCGTCCCCATATATCCATCAACATACATATTCATCATCCTTCTAGTAAGATGATTTTCATCTCTCCTCATCATATGCCCATACCACGCTAATCTATTACTCTTCAACTTTTCATTTATTGGTGCTACTTTCAGATTTCCTCTAATATACTAGTTTCTTATCTTGTCCATTCTAGTCACAACACACATCCCTCTTCACATTCGCATCTCTGACACATCCATTCTTATTACATCCTCTTCTTTTGCTGCCCAACATTCAGAACCATACATTACGACAGGTCTTATAAATCTTTCCTTTGATCTTCAAGGGCATTCTTGGGTCACAATTGGACCCATAACATAAATATATATAACATAAATACAACAATTATATTAATTTTTCATCAATGAAACACTTATGTTTCTTTTTTCATCTAGTGGGCTTTTTGGGCTCAACTGCATTAAAGATAAGCGAGTAAATCCTTTGAACATGCCAATCGCAATATGTATTTTTCTATATCAAATATTTGTCCGGCGTCTGCTCATATCTAGTGATAGCATTACAGTACATTGGTGTCACCATTGCATTCAGCCGTGATACGATAATTATTTTTATATTCGCCGTGCGAATTGAGTTTTAAATATAGAAGACTGGTGAGTCTTTTTTTTAAATTAAATGTTTATATCGTAATACATAATAAAGTTCATATAGTTTACACGGTACCTGCCATGAAAGCTCTGTCGGGATCTTCTCCCGACATCTTCAACAATCAGCAAAATTTGAGGAGGATTTTTTTTATAATATGAAGTGATATCATTACAGCCCAATAAAATAAAGAGCATTAAGAAAGCCTTTCCGAAAAAGGACAGAAGACGACTCAGAAAAAAGAAGACAGTTTTGGAGGTTATTTCACCAAGCTATTTAAGTGTGGCATAGTTTCATCCGTTACATGCAGGTTTCTGGTAAAAAGTTCTGCTAGATCTAGTGCGTATGGCATTAACACAGGCTTGAGTAAATTTTGGTTGTGTTCCTGACCGATTTTGGCCCTTTGAACCAAGCTCCATAGTCTCCATTGCGAAGACAATATATTACAGTGCACAAATGAATGCGCTAACTAAAGTGCACTCGCTATTTAGTATTTACCCTCTCTCATAAAATATAGGCGAATCCAACATGACGGGAATGAGTTTATTTCTGTGAGAAATAAACTATTCACACAAATCAAATTTGTCAACTATTTTGTGTAATTGAATTACTTGGTATGAATTGATGATTTTAGTTAAATTAAAAAAGTACTTGACTTGATAAATTATATAGTTCCGGGACTTGATGCAGACAATGACAAAGGTTAAGTGCTGCGACCATCTTCATCGAATATCCCTTGCTGTTCCTCGCAAGCACCCCCGAAGCTACATAACAAAAATATTCCATACTCCTATCACGAAAACTCGTCTTGGAAAGCTAGCTCCGATAGTGCGCATATGTGCTCGACATAATGAATTGGCAAAAGTCATACATGGCATTGACATCTTTCATGACAGCTTCATTACTTTTAAAAAAAAACTCATGGATTACTTTATGTCAGCGAGTTCACCATCAAAATAGTGTGTTAAATTCCTGTTGTTTTTTGTTTGTTATTGCTTTATTTTTATTTATTTTTTGTTTTTCTGTTATATTCTTTACTTATTATGTTTATAAATGTTGTTAGCATGGGTCAATAATTTTTTTTTGTATTATTTTTAATTGTATTCATTTTAATTTAAACTTTAAAAAACATGTTGACACGATATAATATTATGAATGTTGTGTACACTTGTAATCGATGTACATATCAGAAGTTGTTCTTTTTTGGATGTTGTGTAAGCCATCAGTTAATATGTTACATTGTTAGTGTGCCTATTAAATAAATAAATAAATAAACAATGATGTTATCTGATAACAACAGATTATTTTTGAGATGAACGATTATGTTGCTATGGTCCAATGTAAATAATTTAGGTTGCTATGTTCCAATATAAATATACAATACTAGTTTGTAACCGCAACTTTACTGGTGTGTGATCAAGGGGTCAGGTGTTAGGCACTTATGTTCCTTTCTACATTTTTGACAACGTGTATGCAATCTACATGATGATCAAACCGATAACCGATTCAAAACGTGATAGCGAAACAAACAACTCACTTTCGCGTTATCGAAATCACATCAAAAGGATATAATTATGGTCACCCAAAATATAAACGAAAGTTTCGTCAAGTCACGTCACATCAGCTACGTTGTAGAGTTGTAGACGAAGCATTAGTCACACACGTCTATAACGTTATCATTCACTAACAAACTAATATTAAAATAGAACTGATATTGACAACACACACACTACTAAACTGAAATAGATAAATACCAGACATTATTGTAACATTATATATACTATGTACGTTATACTATGTACGTTATACTATATATTTGAAGCATATTATTGCCGATGAGTCAAATGTAAACAAGCTAGTTATTTATTAAGCAAGCTTCGCTTGCGTCATCATGCAGAATTTCTAATTACCATATTATGCAATTTTTCATGTGTTTAATTTGTGTTTATAATTCATCCCGTGCTTGACGGTGAAGGAAAACATCGTGAGGAAACTGACATGTGTCTAATTTCACTGAAATTCTGCCACATGTATATTTCATAAACCCGCAGTGGAGCAGCATGGCGAAATAAGCTCCAAACCTTCTCCTCAAAAGAGGAGAGGAGGCCTTAGCCCAGCAGTGGGACATTCATAGGCTGTTACTGTACTGTACTAATGTTGATATGTCAGTTAGTAAGTGAGTCAGTTAATCTTTCTATTATGATAAAACAATGCAACAATTAAATCAGTCGCTCTGATGTAAAAAACACTAGTGTTTTCTACACCCGTAGAAAACACTATATAAACATTTTATGCAGAACGGTGCCCAAAAAGCTAAAAAAAAAACATAATAAAAAGAGAACTCAAAAGAGCAAGAACACAATGAGAGCGAAGAAAAAAAAGTATCCAATGTAAATAATATCCTGGAACATTAGTCACAGATGGTTATCTGATCCAAAACTGAGCAGAGCTTGTACTATGGAAACCAGACAACTGATATACTACTTATACTACTTTTCTTTTGTAAATACATACTTATATAGATAAACTCATACACACAAATGTCTGTCCTGGGTGGGAATCGAACCCACGACCTGCAGCCCGAATGGCAAGCATCCACCAAACACGCCAACCGGCTCGTCATAGCTCGTGCAAGTATAAACAAGTTACAGACAGACAGTTTATGGTATTTTATTGGAGATTGACCACATCCGATCCTCCTTATAATAAATCACTGAATATATTACCATTTTCACTTCGAATAAAACAATTTTTGTTCGTTCCATACTAACTCATGTGTGTTAATTGACTAAATACAGGAGGCTTTGATGTATTTCTCTGTTCTTAATCGTAAGCAATGTTCCCTCTCGCTCTCACCAAGAGTCCCTTCGCCTTCATGTGTGGGATTATAGACACAAATTAAGAACATGATAATACAGCGGTGCCCGGGCGAATCCGCGGTATTCGGTTAAGAGTCACGTGTTTCCCACTCGGCCAACTTGGCTATTTGACTGCTTTACTTCATGGTAGAACTATGTGCAAGCTCGTCTGGATAGGTACCACCCACTCATCAGATATTCTACCGCAAAAGCAGTACTTGGTATCGTTGTGGTTCGGTTTGAAGGGTGAGTGAACCAGTGTAATTACAGGCACAAAGGACATAACATTATAGTTCCCAAGGTGGCACATTGGCGAAGCGATGGTTGACATGTCTTACAATGACAATATATATGGACGTTGGTGACCACTTACCATCAGGTGGCCCATATGCTCGTCCGCCTACCTATTCCATAAAAAAGATAACCTCATAATCTCAAAGGGTATTAAAAAGTAAGCACCAATAGGGCAATGGTTTTAGGGTCCGCTTTTTCATACTGACTCCTTGGTCAATCATCGCCCCTACTCATGGCAAAGCTGCACGCTCAATATTTAACCCTAGTAAATGTAATAGGAATATTAGTAATTCCTTTAAACGGGGAGTACTAAATAGCAATATTATGTTGTACTTAAACTTACAATATTATTTTATAAAGTATCATCTTACAAAATCCTTGGAATCGTTACATTGTCAAAATACTCGGCCAAGACCTCAATAATTTGATATGGATTCTCGAAGACCCTGGTAGAAATATCGATAACACAGTATTATTTTAAGGTTAAATTTCAAATTTACATAAAGACATTATGATATAAAAAAATTAAGGAATGATCTGTAAACATTCGTCGTCAGTCGTATGATTTTCTAAACGTTTCGAAAAATATAAAAGCATTTTTTAAACAACTCTATAATCTATAGACGTAATAGATTTCCTCATATATATAAATTATATACAAAATAAACACATGAAAAATCACTTTTGCTTCGCCAGGTTTGAACCCGCGATCTTGGACTACGTATTGCCACTGGAAGATCTCGACTCAACCTTATAGAACCTATAATATATATAAACATTTAGTCAATCGCACAAACCAGTCTGCAAATACATTCATTGCAAACCACACACTAATATTATTCCTAGTCCCGAGTGCACGTATTTCGTAAAACCACTTTCTTACCACTTCGAGATTAAGGTAAGTTTTTGTTTTATATATTATGAAAGTATAAACTTACGGAAAAACCCTTAAAGAGAAAACAAAAAAAAAATATTGAAACAATTCTCGTTTAATAAAATCAAATCGAATATATTTAGTATTTACTTGTTTATAATCGCACCAACAGGATTTTATCCGGGATTCCGGTCGATTTTCAATTTAGAATTTAAATTTGACCAACCTTTTTTTACTTAACCTTTGATTTTATAAAATTGAACGTCTTCATTTTAATTGTTATTAACTAGTTATTTAGTTAGTTCCTTAGTTTATTTCTTTTAAGTTCATTCATTTATTTATTTTGAATAAAATAATTTACTCTTGACTCACAATGTGTTTTGTAACGAATCTAATCATCATAATATGCAGGCAAATGCCTATCAGTCTATAATATTCTAATTAAAACTAAAACATATAATATTGCTAACCAAGGCTACACCAATACCTATTTTAAATGTCAACAGGTTTCCGCGATGCAGGTAACAACGGATTTATTAAAAAAATGTTAATTGATTGATATTAAATAAAGATTTATATTTTTTATCTTTTTAGTTTAATCAGTACTGATCGCCGTACACGAAAATTAATAACGTAAGAATACTGAATAATTTTGTTTCCTAAAAAACACAACCAGTATGTTGTTCATTCGCCTTAAATTCTGTAGTTGCAATATGTTTTTATAAATGAACGTTTAGTAACGGCTGTACTAAACGTACGTAAGTACTAAACGTTCAATTTACCACTCAATACATTATTGTTATAAAAACCGTGTGCCGATTAAACATTCACAACATTGTTCATTTTATTTGACATCATACATTACTGTATCATATTGTTAACAAATATCTGTGTAGACTGTGTACAATAGCACTAGCTGGAAACACATCGTAACTGTCACGGGCTATTTTTTTTTATTAACAATCTTTTAGGCGGGTATTTGGTATCTGTCACTTCTGTCAGTGTGATATATCAATATCACACCGGAAAAAGAAAAAGAAATCTGTAAATGTTTGTTATCTTTGAATTGTTTCTTTCGTATCTTTATAAAATAAAGTTAAATTCGTAATTTTGTGATTAATTACATATTTCATATATCGCTTCTGTCCTTAAAATACAAATTGAACACAATTCCTCTAAGTATTAATAAAAAAGTGAGTAATTAAAAAAAAAAGGATATCCAAAATTTTCAAGAAATGACTAGTAACTTGTTTAAATAAACTGGGTTTTTTTAATAATATTTTATAGAGTAAATTTATTTTAAAATTAAAAATAGCTACAGTATAAATCGTGAAACCCTGGACCCTGGTTTGGTGGCAAGGAAGCTAGCATTTCTCCTTTGAACTATCATGACCCTGAAGTTAACAGACAATTAACAATTTTCGATATTTTTTTCAACAAATCAATTACAAAAAATAATAAAACTAAAAAAATGCACTTGTAGAAAATTAAGAAAACTATGAATAATGTTTTTTTAAATATATTTTTTTATAATTTGTCGTTCTGAAAAAGTTTCAAAAATTATTAAGCGTCGGCTAACTTCAGTATCATGAATCATCACAGCATTTATAAATTTTTTTTATTTCGTAGTAAGGCGTACGAGCATATGGGCCACCTGATGGTAAGTGGTCACCAACGCCCATAGACAATGGCATTGTAAGAGAGAGTTAACCATCGCTTACATCGCCAATGCGCCACCAACCTTGGGAACTAAGATGTTATGTCCCTTGTGCCTGTAATTACACTGGCTTACTCACCCTTCAAACCGGAACACAACAGTACCAAGTACTGCTGTTATTATTTGATTGAATCCGACGTCTGAAAAGACGTCCAGAATTGGAAAAGTTTTCGGTTGTTATTATTTATTGTTGTAACAATTCTAAAAACTATTATTAAAATAAATAGTTCGCTTTTCCTCAAAGGAGAGCGCTTATATATTAATAAAATTCATAAGTAAAATACACAATATGGCTAACATCTGTATTTGCACAATACTTTCTTTAAACTACGCAATGGGATCTTAAAAACTCGATCATGTCCTAATCTATGTTCTAAAAGCAAATAAGTGAAAAATAAAGAAAATATATATTCTACAACACTTTTAAGTCGAAAAACATATAAATTCCTGAATATTATAATACTTTAGTTTTGGTGGCGTTTCTTTCTCATTAACATCGGATGTTAAATAATGCTGCGTCTTCCTCTTTCGAATATAAAATCAATAAGGGCAGAAAGAGAGGAATCAGTGTTTAACTAAACAGCCGCTATACAACGTTTATAAGTACATATGGATATAATACGTTGATTAGGTACATATATTACGACTGATATAATCGATGATTCATTATTTATTTTTATTAAAAGTTTCAAGCAAAACAGATGTTGTTGTTATTGAATAAATGTTCAAAAAAACGTTATTTCGTACTAAACAAACTAATGCTTATAAAATAACAGACTGCAAATATGATAAAGTTTCCTATCATTCATGAGAGCACGATATGAATTATATACTATACACAATAATCACACGAAAATATAGTAGTTTGAACCACTGAACCATATTGGCTCAACGTTTACATACTTATATTTTGCTTCGTTTAAGCTAATAATTAAGATAAAAACTGAGTTTTATAAAATTTATCAGACACAGAACCAAAAAGCAAAACTCATTATAAATCATAAAGACGAATCTTCCGTACACAGCTCTCCAAAGTCGCCGCACACGCGCTCATTAAACTCGATGACACTTCAAAGCAATCTAACCTTTGTTACCCTCTCTCTACTTTGATCTCAAACACGGATCGATGGCGTTTCAGCTTTCTTGTAATTAAAATTGAGCAACTATCTCGGAATGTTCTTACAAACTTTACACCGCAGGACAGGAAAAGTTCACATAAATATAATAAAAGTAACATTATTACTTAAATATATTTTGTGGTCAGCGTTATTTCGTCATATGATAATTTGATATATTAAAATATGTAAAACAATCACATAAAACCGCTCTTAATTCGAATCCTCAATCTGTGGTTTTAATTAAAACCACTTTGTTATTAAAATCGTAGAAGATAGTGCGCTTGTAAAGCGATATGCTCCAAATATTCTTGGCTCAATTCCAAAATATAATAATTGAAAAATCCTTTTTCAGTTCGTATAATATTCCGTTTGATAGACCGAGTTCGTGACTGGAAAGTATATTTTATAGGAGAATTCTAAAAAAATATAGCGTTTAATAGATTTTACTTACTCTAATAAAGTCTGAGCAGTAACAGTGGATATCTCTAATTCGATTTGTCATATCAATGTCATATCTAACGTAGCTTGTCCGCTTAACCATTTTTTTACAGATATTTTGTACTAATTTATGCCAGCGACTCCGTCCGTATGACGGGTGCAATATTAGGTATCATGTATCTTGTTATTTTTTTGTTTTATATAAGTCGTAAGATATAAATTTTACCGTATGTACAAAAAGGTGACTAATGAAAATGAATAGATTCGAATAAAATGGGAACTACAGGATGTAACGAACGACTTTAAGAAATTGATATAAAGAATATGAATATTATATTAATTAATTAATCGACATTTTGTGGTAATATTTATAGTGATCGTTTTATTTTTGCGAATAACATCGGTTCGATCGAGTATTGTAATAAATGTAAATGATTCGGTAGCTGCAAAGCAACTAAATAAGGCGCGCGGTCCTGCTTATATATAAGACCAATATTAATGTATTTTAGTACCAATATTAATAGAAGTAATTGCTTAAAGGCCACTGAAATTCGGTGCAATACACCATTATTGCTATGACTACATCTAAAAACATGGAATAAACTAAATAAACACGGAACAGTCGTGTTGTAATATTTATATGAAGATCAAAGTAAGAAACCGTTCCTTAAAATAGGTACATAAGTGTAATAAAAATAATAATAAATGTAGCTTTTGGCTTGTTAAATGATAAGAGAAGTATCGTAAAATGATAAAACCAAAAGTTTAAATATAATGAAAATGTTAAAGCAATATTTATACTTTATTTGACAGCAAGTGTAGACACTTTATAAGGTGGCAAAATGAAGGAATTTATACCTTCCATTATCAATAACTACGTAAGTACATTGAATTGAGAATTGTTCGTCCCCTTGTAACTTCTCGTCCCAACTCCTCCGCAGCGCTGAAGAGCTTTCTTGAAATGCCAATAATACTCACTAACAAATATTTTATAAAGTGGCTGAAGTGGCTGAGTATTTTTGAAAAAAGATTTCTTCTTTATTTTACATTATTAGTGAACTGTTTCATGTTAAAATATCTTATGATATAATAAATAATTGGTTTCTGTTATTCTTTACTTAAACTATGAAATCTTGACTAAGGACACGTCCAAGTCTTTTTTTATTAAATAGATAGTTGGAGGGGTAAATGACCCACCTGATAGAAAGTCGTCATTAAAAATATTTACACAATAAGTACAACATTTTGCATACATTTTAAGGTATCACTAACATGTCTTTTGTGCATTTAGTGACACTGGTTCACTCACCCTTCAAACCGGAACGCAACTATACTAACGGCCCGTTCACACATGGGAGTCCGTTTTACTTGTACGTTTTTAACGGATACGTCATAAATTTATGCTCTGTTCACACATAGGCACCGTATAACGTTCAACGGATCCGTCATTACTGGATCCGATGTGTGAACAGAAAACTCTCGCAGTATACCGCCGTTATTCTACAAGGATGGACGCTGTCGTGTTGTATTGGTACTATCGTCGGAGAAGGAATCGACGTTATTGGTAGCATCCACTTATGGCCCAAAGATCTAGAGAGGGTGCCGCTCGCCACGCACCCAGTACCTATCCGTTAAAATTCTACGTATCCGTATATTTTTACTGTTCCGTCGTCCAGTATTCGATGACAAAACGGAATGTAATTTTTTTACGGAACGATATTTTTTACTGTATACAGAATACTGTGCCATGTGTGAAGTCGCTCATACAACTACATACGCCGTCGACGAAAAAAAAACGTACACGATAAAACGGAACAGTAAAACGGAGACATGTGTGAACCGGCCGTAAGTATTGCTGCTTAAATAGCAATACGATACAAAGCTTTACCTCCAAGTGAATTTATGGTATCTTTTATATTGTTTTCATTTATGTTATTTTTTTGTGTAGCTGCATAATTGGACTATAAAATGTTGAGTGTAGGCCTGTCTTCTGATGTATTTAATATTTACATTAGTAAAAAGTAAGGGTGGTATGTATTATACCCTCATTTCTTTTTTAACATTTTTTCTATTATATTTACGTTATTCAACTGTTTTAGATTTTAATGTCACTGTTAGTCTAATATTGATGACAACAGTGCTTAATATATAATAGAGAAAGGTTGGGATACTTGAGATATTAAAAAATATCAGGCAATCATTTTTAGACCATAGGTATTTAATAATATAAATTCCCAACATATTCTCAGTCTCCACTTCGCACGGATAATCTTAGGATTTATCCCCAAGTTATTTTATTCCCAGACTAGCTTATATCTCGTCCAGCGTCTTTTGCCATAAATTCAAATATATTTTTATATAAGTGCTTTGTTGGTCAAGCCAACAACAAAGTTGCTGAGTATTTCTGTCAACAAATTCTCAATAGCCCCGTGCTACTCGGGAAACGGATCTTTGCGAAGGGCCGGCTTAAGCCTTCGCGGTTCTCAATATGTCCTTTAATACGTTATATTTTATGGACTTTAAAGCAATGAAAAGAGGATGATAAAAATAGTAATAATCAATTCTTAATAATAACCTGCCTGGATTTAAAAAGTTGCCAGTTTAACACTCCCATGCCTCCCATGATCTATAGATCCTGCGCCTAATCTTTCACCATACCTAAAGACTTTTCGAATTATGAACAGCTCTTACGTGCTTTAATAATTCCTATGAACAGCTTGACTTACCTTTAAATGTGACCACTGTGACTGGCTTAGGCACTGATATGTCTTAAAATAATTGTCCATATGAGAAAGTGAAAACAGCATTTTTCACTAACAGAAAATATTAAAAATTTATGTTCGATGAATGAAATGAATTATAATTTAACGTCTGTATCTGTGACTACGTGATATAGTAGCTCCTTAACATAATCATCGATTTTGATTTAGTTTTATTCTTATTTTAATGAGGATAGAACATTAATTAATTTAACTAATAGCTTGCATTTTTATTATTATTGCTTTTAAAACTATATTATCTCAACAAATTAAACGTTTTTTATCTAATTCTGAGGTATATAAAATATTTATTTATATGTTTTTTTATATGTTATATTCTTATGTCTTCATTTACAGGACAAAATGGCGGAAAAATTAATATATCCGTTCGAGATCAAAAACGTCACGGAAGAAGAAGACAAACTGGCGAAAAAATACTATAAAGGTATTAATTAAAAATTATCATGTTATTAAACCTTATATAAAATATATATATTTTATGTTTTTTTCATGTGACGAAATTAAAAATTGCACCTTATCTTCGAATATTTTAATGACTTTGTATTAGAATAAGAAAATTAATCTGTATTGGGTCATTATTCACACACGCGATCCCAAACTAAGCAGAGCTCGTACTATGGAAACTAGACAACTGATATACTACATATACTTTTGTAAATAAATACTTACACTCAGATTCAGGACAAACCGACATGTTCATAGACACAAATGCGGCGTGAAAGGCAAGTAACTTACCAACCACGCCAACCGGCTCGTCGCCGGTTTGTATTGTGAAAGGATCTTAGATCTAACGATTGGGGAATTGGATCGTATTCAATCTGTATGGGTTATCGTACAGGCTCAACTTTAAAAACTAAATTTCTTAAAGTAAGCGCAAAGATAAACGCTAAAAGTTATGCTTTTTTAACCTTACAGATTCTTAACTAAACTTTATAAAAACTATGAGAATATTATACTCGATAAAAAGGTCTTAAAAGTGCATACTTCCGTTTGTTATAACTTAAAAAAATTAAACTTGAGAAATGAAGAAAAAACGTAGTTTCTTTTACTCTTTGTTCATAAATTTTAAAGTGATGAAAAATTGTTAACTGAGAGCATGTTAATATTTCATCTTCAATTCTCAGTTGAGCGACTGATAGTTATATAGGTCGCGTATATTTCAAATTAATTGAATTATTCTGGGATTCAAATTGAATAAAAAATATATAAGAAGCCTGTGCTTATTCTATATCTTTAATTCACAATATAAGTTTTATAATTATTTTTAATTTTTATTTGTATTTAGTTAAGGTTTTAATGTAAATAAATTAGTTTTATATGAGTATTAATATATTAATAAGAAAATCCTATTCAATTTCAATATTTTTAGTCAACTTTAATATATTTATTACGAGTATTAGTATAACTTTATATTAGTATTTGATATGGATCCCGTTTGGGTAAAAGCATTCCGTGGTGAAGAATGATCCCATATCCAGGGCACTGTCAAAGAAACAGTGGGCTGGTTCCTTGTTCTACGTTTTTTTTTCTTTTTTTTTCAAAACCGGTTTAGCATAATTAATCTGATTTTTTGAAATGACTTTATTCTTGTTAGCATATCACAAAACATAAATTGACTACACTTCCTATTATGTTCCTGGTAAAACCACTTTTATTAACCCTTTGTTTCGCTGGAACCTTACTCTCAGTCGATTTTAGCTCAATTTCATAGCCCAGTATCCTTTGAAATATCCAATTTGCGTTCCACGTCACTGCACACAAAATTATTGTCATAATAACGCTGTCAGATACAGCAAACATTTTGAGATTAGAAATTTATAAGAGAAATGTTTTGTGCAAGTAATGCATCGAAAATGCAACACGAACGAAATATTTTTAAACTTATTCCGTTTGAAATATGAAATGCAACTTCTCAGAAATCACTTTATTTTTTTAATATGTGTATTAAAATAAGAAAATGTTGATGATATTAATTTATTTTGAATATTACATTTATCTAACTCGTTGGTCTAGTGGCCAGATTCTCGAGGTCTTGGGTTCAAACCCAGGGTTGAGGTAATAAAAAATATTTGAGTTTTCTAGAAATTGGCAGTATACATTTTTGTGTGTCGAAAAGCACCAAAATCGTTGGTCCTACGCCTGAATTCTGTCTCGTCGGAATGAGTGAACAGAGTGCACTCGATTTTAACACCCATAAACTTAATTACTTGATAAGATTCATAATTTTTATAACCGCTGAAATCTAATCTTAAGATTATAAAATATGTTTATTTTTCACATATGTACAATCTATATGAATAAATAAATAGTTGTTTTTTTTTACAGACTATATTCGTCCGTTCATCCGTGTCGGGCCTCATGGGTACTTCTGGATGGCGGGTTTCGGTGACCACGCTGCGGACATCTACAATCTTGAAGTGAGGCCCGATGATATTTGGGTCGTCTCCTTTTCTAGATCAGGTAATAAACCTGAACAAAAAGGAACACCAATGGTGTCGTCGCTGACTCGACTGACTAGGGTTCATATAAAAGGACTCGGCAGGCTTTTATAGCCGGATTCTTGACCGCCTTGGTGGCAGGCACCCTTAAAAGTTTTGGTGAATGGATTGGTTTATCGCTAACAAACATATGATGCTCTTTCTCTTCGCCACCCACGGGTTGAGATGAAGTATCAACTACAAAACTACCGAAATTACGGTCCAAATTAAATTTATTTCTTATGGTTTAATAGCATTTACTTTGTTAGTATGTTACCTAAAATAGATCTTTAATGTCTCGAAAGAATTTGGGAAACGAGGTATTTAAACTATTGACTACGTAGTTTCTAGCCCAATGGCCACAGATTACTTTGTTAATGTGGTACGAATGGATTATACATAAATAAACTTATTGACGTTAAATTATTTAGTATTATATTACTTTACACTGTACGGCTGTACGCGAGTTAAGCCTCTAGTATTAGTTTAAGTCTAGTAGTATAATTCAAAGCATAGAAACTGCATTCTGGACCAATTTGTCATGAATTATTACTATTTTAAATTTCTTTGGTTATCCCCTTCTACAAAATTCATCACCAATATGAGATTAGTTATCGTACAATACTTGTTTTTCATAAGGTACCACGTGGCTACAAGAACTGGTGTGGTTGGTTGCTAACAATCTGGATTACGATGGCGCTACGTCAACATCACTTACAAAAAGATACGCATTCATTGAGTAAGTACATTTTACTTTCCTTTTTGTGGTGGTTGAGAATGAGGATGAGGTGTTTATTTCCGAACCGGTGGTAGATTTATGACAATCAATAAGTAAGTGTAACGCTTGAATATTGAATAAAGATTTTTGACTTTGACTTTGACTTTTGCTATATAAATAATCCATTTATCGAATTTAAGTTTACAGACTACAACAATACGTTATGAATCACTGGATGACTAATTGTTTATGATTATCAGATTTTTTTAATTTAATAAATCCTATGATACCAATTAACGATTGCAGAATAATATTTAATTCAAAATCATCCGTTTAGATATCCCACACAGGCTTCAGAAATAAGAAAAGAGGAGCCATCAGCGAACAGCCATCACAGAGCCACATTCGATGACTTCAGAAATCTCCATACATTAACTTCGCCCCGTTTTATTAAGACTCATCTGCCGCTATCTCTATTGCCGCCGAAGTTACTTGACACTGCTAAGGTAAGATCATCATTTTTTAATTTATATAGACATTGTGTCCTGTTTCTGATCGAATTTTAAATCTGACGTCTACTTGCAAATATATTATAGCCGATTTTTTTTCAATGATGAAAAATTTTATGTACTTACCTCTCAATGGCGCTGCTATACATACAATTCTACATCTTTTTTCTTTATTTATCTAGTAAAATGAATATTGAATTCACTTAACTTGCTTATAAATAAATACACTATACGGAGCCCTTATGCAGAAGTTATATTTGACTGGTCATCATGACGTAAGAATGACTGGCGAATTTTAAAAATGTATTTGTTAATAATAAGGACTTAATATTAAAAAAACAAATATTTTACAAAATAAATATTGAATGCTGATAATATTTATAATATAAGTAAGAAATAATCACTTTTACTAAGGATTACGATTCTGTTAGCCAGTCATTATTTTCAGCTTGAAAAGAAAAAAGAACATTTTATTTTATATTTTTTTATTTGGGAAATACGCAGTACAATGAAATCAACGATTATTTTTAATAGATAAATCATCAACTTAAAATTTATAGATACAACAAAGGAATAATTCCCTGAAAACAAGCATTGCTAAAGTTCTTCGAAATCGTATATACAAAGCAGAAAGCGTGTTCCTGGTTATTGGAAATCAGACAAAGAATGAAATGACTAGAACGTAACGTATTTCTCAGGTACTTTACATAGCCAGAGATCCTCGCGACGTCGCCGTGTCATTCCATTTTATGCACAAACTATTCAGATATTTCGACGAAGGCGTCACGTTCGAAGAATTCTGGGAACTCTTTAAGAAAGACTTATGTAAGTTTCATATTTATGACACCAGCGCTTTAAATTGACGATGCTAACTAACCTCACGCTCCCATCGCGCCACTATTATGTCCCTTGTCCCTGTTACACTGGCTCACTCACCCTTCAAACCGGAACACAACAATGCTATTACTGTGATATGATACCTGATGAGTGGGTAGTACGCGGGTGGGTAGGCGGATTTGCACAAAGCTCTATCATTAATAATAATATAATGGACTAAGCCATATGAGTAAGAGTAATGTAATCTAGATGTCAATTAAGAATATGCTTTAATATTTATAGTCATTATTTTAATCTATTAGTAAGAAAAGACTGATCGACTTCATAATAGTAAAAAGCGAAAATTACTTCTGTGGCAGACTAGCGAGAAAAGTCACCAATGAAATAAAATTATCATAACAATTTCTCGTTTTCAATTTACTAAATTAAACCACAATAGCTTAAAATATAGGCATTTTTCATTCTGACCCCTCAGGCTATTGTTGTGCCCGCTTCGACTAACTTCAACGCTTAGTTGGAGAATGGAATGGCTTTAAGGCTTTATTAATATTCTTTGTCAAAATTTCAGAACAGTCCTTTGTAAATATAGCGCTTTCGAAACTAGTGATGTATTTTTTAAGTGATAAAGACACTGCAGTTATTTTTTTTTATTGCGTAGGAAGGCGGAGCATATGGGCCACCTGATGGTATGTGGTTATCAACTCCCATGGACATTGGTACTGTAAGAGATGTCAACCATCGCTTACATCGCCAATGCGCCACCAACCTAGGTATCTTATCTCCCTTGTGCCTGGAATAACACTGGCTCACTCACCCTTCAAACCGGAACACAACAATAGCAAGTACTGCTGTTTTGCGGTAGAATACCTGATGAGTGGGTGGTACCTACCCAGACGAGCTTGTACAAAGCCCTACCACAAAGTACATTTATATCAGTATTTATATAGATTGTTATTTCTTTCCTTAACAAACATATTTCTATTGTAATTGGCGTTGGTGAATTTTTTCAACTAAGCTAGTGTTCTTGGACATAATATTATTATTGCAGGCATTGCGATGCCTATATATTTAAATGTATTTAGTATAATATGTAGCAATACAAAACATCGCGGTTTTCCGAAGTACCGTGCACTTTTTAACATTTCGTTATTTATTAAATACATGTTACATTATTTGTGATAAATTTATGGCAAAACTAAATTTCCAGTACTACACATGCCGATATTCCCGCACATAGAGGAGGCTTGGGCCAAACGTGATCATCAAAACATGATGTTTTTGTTCTACGAGGAAATGCAAAAGGTATTTATTTTTATTAACACTTCTTCTTCTTCTTCGTGTGCTTCATTGAAGGTCGTGCTTGTCCTGAAATGCTTTCACCGATGTCTCGACTAGCAACACACATTTATAGTAATAATATAATAGGAATTTTATGTAATATTTAGCTAAGCCTAGTATGACGTAGTTTAATAGTTTCACGATGCCTATTCTCTTTCTTTAAAATGACAAATTATTGAGAAGAGAAGAGAGATCGGTGTTTAGTTAATCACTGGTTCTTCTCAGGTCACAGTATGTTCTTTTCAAACCGGCAGTAGTTTTTAAATTAACAATCAATAAGTAAGTGTAAACCGCCTATATTGAATAAAGAAATTAGAATTATATTGAATACAACTTTAAACTTAAAAATGGTGTGGTGTAGGAATATAAGTATAAATGATAATGGTCCTCTTGACCGATTTCGGCAACTGCGCAGGAGATATTATACTGCACAAGTATGTGCGCAAACACAGGTGCACTCTATATTCCCTAACTCTCATAATCTGATGGGATGGCAATCCGTCACGACCGGAAAGAGTTCAGGCGCAGGACCAACAGCTTAACGTGCTTTCCGAGACACGGGAGTGTACACACATCCACCTTCCAGACTCCGAACTGCTACTGAGAACTTTCTGACAGAAAAACCCAATAACTATTTAGTGGCCCAACCTAGGAATCGAACCCGAAATGTCGAAAGTTGGTACCATACCATACCACCATATATAAATTCCTAAATCCAAAACATTTTATTACAGAATCTACTATCTGTAATAGATAAAGTATCGCAATTCCTCGGCAAAGAATATTCAGTTGAACAAAAAGCGAAATTGGCTGAATATCTTAGTTTCGAAAACATGAAGAAATCGTCTGGTTTTAAGTTCGGCAAATCCGACAATAAGGACAGCGAAGTAACATTTATGAGAAAAGGTAAATGTTTTAATATTTTTTACGATTTATTTATATACAAAAATATTAAATTATATAATTGTAAGATGTCTTAGATATTTTTCGTGTCATTTTTTCAGTCTATCCGTCGTCTCTGTGACTAAACCCTAATCTTTAGCCGACTATCATTTAAAACTACGAAGAAGTACTTTATCAATAAAGTTCAAACTTGTATATTTTATGAAAACTCTTGTCACTTTTATGATCTTATTTTTATAATGCATATTCATTATCATACGTGTAATATAAAAAAACTGCGTTTACTTTATTATTACTCATTCCAAATACTTATGGAATAAGTTCCAAACCTTCTCCTCAAAACAGGAGAGGAGGCCTTAGCCCAGCAGTGGGATATTAACAAGCTGTTACAATATGTACATGTACTTAATTATTAAATTATCGTAAATCAAATATTTTTTCAAACGGAGACAGCAATAAATCACAAACATATTTAAAAAGCATGAAGGTACACTAATTTCCAAGTCAAACAAATCTGAATTGTGAGTGGAACTAGCGCGATGTGGGTTCAAGTAAGCAAACATGAATGTTTACCGGATGCAAGCGAGTTCCAATCTAATTTATGTTAAGGTTACTTTTAAACTGATTTATTTACATTTCTGATATAACTCTTGTACTATACGTATGACCCACTTAGTTAATAAACAATAGCAGCACGTTACGATGCTTAGTGTGGTAATGTATATACACGAGAGATTATGTAGATAATAAAATAGTGAAGTTAGTATTCGCTGATTTCATGCAAGATACAATATAATGTAATTGTTTTTGAGCTCGATCGACAAGGAATCGAAATAACCACCATTATATATCTATCTTGAATTTCTTGAGAACCGTTATGGAAACTTACGGTCAATTTTAAATTTATTTTCATACTCGAAGAATTTACTGAACTAATAGTTTTAATTATTTTTATCATTTTTAAACAGTTATCAGACATTTTCAGAGATTTAACCAACAGTACTTACTTAATTAATGATTGTTCATCACTATCTGGTTTCGCGTTCATTGGTTTCTTAACTATAACGCACATACATGCCTGTAAGGAATAAAATAACGAAACACGATGAGAATAAATAGCTAAGGATAAATCATTAGCCCTAGGTTAAAATGTTTTCTGAAAATTTATTATTGCTTAAACCTATCTTAATCAATAATCTACACTTCTACACACTCAATTTTCTTATAATAAATTTTCATAAGAACCATGTCTAGGGGTTCCCTTGAGGGAGGAACCAGGTTACGTGAAAAAAATCCTTTCTTTACGACATAATACCAATCCTAGCACAGGGGTTAAAGAATTGAAGTAGGTTTAGCGTTGATCAATCAGCTGGGACACGGTACTTTATTTTATACATATATAACACAGGACTAAAATATAGCGCATATTATGAAGATTTTAAAATCTGCATATAATTGCAAAGACAGAAAATGTAAAATCTTCTTAAAACTTTTTTTTAATTCTCTTAGTGTGTATAGCGTTTCCAGTGCTGTTAAATACAAGGGCCACAGAAATGCAAGGAGGGTTGTTTGTAAAGCAGCTGTAGTTAATAAATAATTAATTAATTTAGTCGAAACGTAGTCTTAACAGTCAGTTGTTGGATGTTCGTGGCCGTGGAGTTACCAGGGCTGCAGATGTGCAAGGTCGGTAGTAAAGCAGCTAGTTATCATTATTATGTATGTATGAATCGGCATATCAGGAGAGACATTAAGTTATTCCATGTTATTTTATAATTCAAATTAAGGCGGCGATCCGTCGATGCCGGCGCCACAGTCTCGCCGTCTTGTGTATGTATATATTTATTTTATTTATTGTGGTATGCTCATAGGTACCAGGGTCACAGATCTGTACAGTACCAATGAATACAGACGTTACATAGAAGCGCAGTTCTTATGGGCGCTCTGAACACAAACTATCTGCGACCCAAATTGCCGCTTGGCAGCGTCACAGTCGTTCCCCAGCGTATCTTAACTACGAGAGCAAGAGAGACGGAGAAGGCCGCCAGAGCCGACAAACTACGAACTAAACTGGGGAGGCCCCACTTGGAATCGGCACACGAAGTCCTTAAGAACTGCGCTTCTATGTAACGTATTGATTGTAACTGTATTCATTGACAATACGTTGCTAGTTGTTTGTTTCTGAACGAGACTGGAAACGGGGCTTATTTATATGAATGTCTTCTTACCTGCAGAAGTCTTGTGCAGTTATGCACTCCTATTATTGAAATTGAATTTAAGTCTAAATGTTTTTAGTATAAATAAATTATTTTGTAAAATAAACAACAGTCCGTCTACCCTAGTACTTTGACTTAAATTTGTGTTTGTATTCTTTTCAGGTAAATCTGGCAACTGGATAAATTACTTTAATACGGACAAAATGAAGGAAGAAGTTGACGAATATATCGAGAAACATATGAAGAATTCTGACCTACGTTTTCCAGAAATAAATTAGCTATTGATGTTTATTTTTTTTTAATTTACGATGAATACTATTTTAGTAATCAATAAACATATTCTTTATTTACGTTCGATATGTTTTAATAGTCTGTGACATACAATAGTGCTGGGTACATGTATGTTTTCATCTTATAGATATAACAAGAATATATTTAACGACTAATGGTTTCCAATAAAACAACATCATACATTTTTAATCCATTTATTATTTTGCATTGTAAACCCATACACTTGATCTATTCATCAACCGTTTATAATTTACCTTATACAAGTCATTACATCACCATAGATAATTAATCAGCCTTTATACATTACAAGAAATAAAAAATGTATATTGTAAAAAGAAACAATAAAATGACACGCAATTTTAATTAAGTTTACCCGCATTGGAGGAACTTGGTGGAAAAAACTCGAAACCCTCAAAAAGGAGCCCGAGTGGGACTTTATTCCCTTCATAATGTCCCACTCGGGCTCCTTATCATATCCAAAGTAATAATAATTATACGTAACTACGTATAATGCTGTTATTCACTCTCTGGGACGATTCTTATAAAAACTAAAACAATATTTTGTCTTGTGATAAAAAACTATGTAACTAAATCAATTAAAGGGGAAATATTAATATACATATGAATATTTTAAGATCAAACAATTATTTCAAACTAACGGATACTAACATTTATTAAAAAATATATACTTATACATATATATTTCTTGTAATGTAATAAGGTTGTATATAAATTTAACATACTCGCACCATAATTGACTTGAAAAAGCAAAATAGTAATGCATAAAGCATATTATTTAAAAAACAAACAATCATACACGTTTAAAATAAATAATATAAATTAACAAAAGTATATTCTAAATTCAAAAAAAAATCGTTACAGAACAAACAAAAATTTGTTTCACTTTATAATTTTACGATATATATTTTAATAATGTACTATATTCGAGAAAAATTTATTATAAAAAAAAAGTTAAATTTTACAACACAGTATGGCACGTACATTCCACTCACACGTTCACAGGATATTAAATATGCAATAACCCACACTTTGGTAACTTTGTTTCATGCATTAATTTATGTACGGACCATCGTTTGATGAAATCATTTCGAAATGTTCATAATTGCAAACTTTTAACTTAAAACAATATAATTTATAATATCCCTCAAAAATGTTACATCTGCCTAATTATTTAATAAGAATGTCGTTAAATAGTGTGCATTAATTACATCGAAAGACAGTGAACTTACACATAATATAGCGTAATATAATTTGTTATATTGCGTGTAGATTTATTTTTATATAAATTTTGACATAAAAATAAATTAAATTAATTGCAAAATTAATATATGTATAAAACACGCGATACTCAAATTATATAAGTTGAGCAATTTTTAATTAAAATATTGCAAAAAACGCAACAATTATGTCTGACTGGGATTTAACACTTGCTTAGATATATTTTTTTTACGTTAAAAGCCTAGTTTATTTAAATAAAACATGGCGATACGCAGCAGCCACGAAAATCTAAAATCTTACATTACACTTACTTTAACTATGCTTATATAAAATTATGCATTATCTTTGGCGAATACACTGCTTACGGTACCGTGAAGTTACGATGACAAAAAAAAAATTACATTGATCATAAAAAACGTACCAACGTCGTTGTAAAGTCTCACAAAAATTATCTATCATAATACTGAATAAAAACTGGTACCATCCCTATTAACACTTACGTACAAATTTACAACTAATAAGAATATTACATAAGTTCGAAAGATGATCGCGAAAATTACAATATTTGGCGCGAAAATTCTTGAGCTGTCATTTTTTTTTTTTTTTAACGAGCTTAAGTTTTCGGTACAAGAAACTTCCGTGATCATATTCCGTTGATTATAAAATACGTTTTGTGGTGTCACAGTGAGAACATACTTTGTTCATTAATTACTAAACGATCATTGAATGGCAGTTTAAATTTGCACCTTATAACCATACACTTAGGTCGATTTCAGATTACTTTACTACCAATTCCACTTTAGCTACACACGATGGAATGCTTCATTGAATAATTCGATTTCAACTATAAATCGAATATATTTATATTAGTCGAAATGAAAATATACCTAATAAGTGTATATACAAATATGTCAACTATTTTGAACTAGTTAAAACCGCTTAAATTGAGCCGATTTTAATTACATAGGTAGACAAATTAAGACTATATACTTCATTACGAGATTCTTATCGCAACAGATGTGTAACTCTCAATACGATCATATACCGAGATGAGGATACATTTATTTCGATCGAACATTACAAGCATACAATCGTCACAAGCGTCACACGACGTTATTTAATATTACCGTATGATATATGTATTAAATATTTTTATAAACAATTTATCTATATGATGTACACGTCCGCCTACACTCTCGACGGAAGGCTTCGAGCCTCTAAAACGCCAATCGATATCAAATACAATTGTCTATGGCCTACCGTTTCTTCCAATTAGCTATTCATACACATTACATTATTAAATCGAATATGTTCACATAATTTCGACTTATTCCTACATTACTTAGAAACTACACGATTATTATTTATAAAATCCGAATTTAATTTTTAAAAGTTATAAAAAAAATGTTATTCGTTAATTGTTTCGAAGTGAATTTTCGTCAAGTCTTTTTTTTTTAAATATCAGTGTTTACGTAAACAGTCCTAAGAGAGTTTTAAGTTACCTTACAGCTAAGTTGAGCGATAACCGATTCGATAAATCAATGAAGAGACAGTTTTAACGTAACGATATAACTTATAACGTCGTTTAACATAACGTTACAACTTGTAACGTTATTGAACATAACGTTATGAGTTGTAACGTCATTTTAGATGACGTTATTATATACCAAAATCGCATGAACTTCTTGGTCAATTCTTCTGATTATTAGCACAGCCTTTTGTGGACTCCTTATATATTTATACGACATTTACAAAGTAATACATGATTTTTTACATAAATGTCTTTATAATTCCAGTATATCCGTTATTTTAATGTAATATTTGTGGTTTGAATCAAATATGATTGGAAGATGTCATTTTAGTTTCAGATGATTTGTCATAGTTTCAACGAGATGACCGACCGCCCGAAGACCGAACTCCTTTCTTCAGTATAAAATTATAGGCCATACTAAAAATTATCAAAACAATGTTTGATAATAAATAGATTTCTAAAAACTTTTGTGCCGAATATATTCAATACGCATACACTAGTGCACCAAAAATATTAGACCACAGTTTATACAAATGAGAAATAATTGAACTACAATTGAGCATATTCAAATATTTAAACATAAACAATTACAAACCATGCAAACATTATGAAAAATATTATTAGAGTCAAGGAAACTGCAAACTTTAAGAGGTCGATGCGAAATATATTTAATTAATAAAATTCGTAGTTTTTTTTGTCCATTTTCACTAATCGTCATCAAAACATGTCGTCGGACCATCAATACTCTCTTCATTACTATGATAATCATAGCTAATGTTTGAGTCAATAGTATATTATGATAAATTAAATACGATATTTAAGGGAAACGACAAAGTCAATGCGTCCGATGGTTACCATTAAGTAAACCATTTTCTCTACTTAGTAACATTTATATCGTTTCCTGTCGAGTTATCGTGAGCCGATCATTTGGTCACAAGAATCTCACTTTCTTAGAAATCACTTTCACCTGAGAACTGTCGACCTAGCGAGACTTCGTAAAACGAATACTCGATAGAAATGTACACGATGCACGTTTAGAGTTTCGTAGCCGTTTTGTAATCGTAGGAGTTCCGGAGATGCACAGATAGCTGCTTGGTCTCCGGCAGCTGCTCCTACAACTCCGTGACCGCGTACAGGTCGCGCTGGTCGCGCAGGTCGCGCAGGTCGCGCTGGTCGCGCTGGTCACGCTGGTCACGCTGGTCACGCTGGTCGCGCTGGTCACGCTGGTCACGCTGGTCGCGCTGGTCACGCTGGTCTCGCTGGTCACGCTGGTCGCGCGCCTCGTGGCGGCGGCGGTGCTGCGCGGTGGCGTTCTGCTGGCGGCGCGGGCGCTGCAGGCTGCGGTACTCGAGCGCGGCGGCGGACAGCGGCTGCGGGTCGGTGCGGCGCTGCGGGCGCACGGTGGCGTACTTGTCGGGCCCGACGTGCGCGGCGTGCGGCCCGTGCGGAGCATGCGCCCCGTGCGGAACGTGCGGGGCGTGCGGGGCGTGCGGAGCGTGTGGGGCGTGCGGGGCGTGCGCGGCATGCGCGGCATGCGGGGCGTGCGCGGCGTGCGTACGCGGCGCGTCGGGCGAGAACGTGGCGAGGGCGGGCGGCGGCGCAGGCGCTCGCGGGCGCGGCGCGCGCGGCCCGAACGATGCGTACTTCGGGTCGAAGCGGTTCAGCGAGCCCGAACGATTCGTCTGACCTGGAAGGGTGGGTTGTAAGCCTCGTTATTTATTTCTCTGACGGATCCGTCGAAACGTCAAACGGAGAACCGAAGTGGACTCACCCGCCGCGTGTTCCTGCTCCGCGCCGCCCGCCCGCTCTCAGTAGAAGTCGTTGCTCTCCAGCGTCTTGCACTGCTTGCTGAGCGTGGCGTACTTGCCGTTGTGCGGCGCGCGGCCCAGCGTGTGCGAGCCGCCCAGCGCGCCGCCCAGCGCGCCCAGCGCCGGCGCCGCGCCCGCCGCGCGGCCCAGCGTGGCGCTGCCCGACATGCGCGACCTGCCGGTCGGACCGCGCACGTTCGTATACTCGTCACTACGGTGTGAATCAATACTTCGCACGTTTAAATCATTAACTAAAGTACACATATCACTTAATATACGATTTACTATGAAGTCTCTTATAACTGTATAATATATATTAAAAAACGTTCGATTCAACGGGAGAAAAAAATAATCAAAAGATGCAATATCGAGCGACAAATAATTGATTATGATGTATGTGACAGTGACCGACCTGGGTCGCTCGCGTTCCCGGTCGCGGTCGGCCAGGTCCATGAGCTGCACGGCGGCGCTGTAGGAGGGCGGCTTGCCGTTGGGGAAGGGGGCGGGGCGCGGCAGCGTGCGCGAGCCGGCGCTGCCCGTCGACAGGAAGGGCGCCTGCTCCTCGCCGGACACGCTGCGTCTGGGATGAACGGAGATGTTTCATATTGTATGCTTTTAAGTAGCACAACATATTTAAATAAATGTTCATAATTTATTAATATGATTATATAGTTTAAAACGAGTACTCACTTGGGGTTAATGTAAATCCAAGCATGAGAATCGACTAGAACGATTGCGGTGAACACGAGTCCTGCAACTATGGCAGCTACAAGTTGCACAGATAGCGCCTGAAATAACGTGATAAATTGTTAATACACATGAATATAATTAGGGAGATGAGCGTATTTTTATGATCTCAAAAAATCATATTTAAAATATAAAACATACTAGCGAAAAAATGTTTACGACACCCGCAAATATTTTTTTTTATATTTTTTTAGTTACGTATTCTTAAATTATTTAATAGATCGACTGATCGACGCGTGACGTCACATCGCTCAACGTCGCCCACCCATACTTTTGCGCCAGTATTTTTGCACTATTCTAGATTTTATTAAATTAAAAAAAACTTTCATATATATATATATATATATATATATATATATATATATATATATATATATATATATATATATATATATTATTATACAAAATGCTTTCACAAAAAAGGATAGTAGACCTTTATCGTGTGTCCCTTAGTAGTAAAATTTGTGGTATTAAGTCCAGGAATTTTAGCACCAAAAATGCGTTCGCTCTGTATAAAATCCTGCTACTCGATTTTTCCATTGGATCATGTTAGGGGTCAGGTTCTGAGAAACTGTTCTGATCAATCCCTAAATTAGCTACCATCTTGAAAAACGTATTTTTAGAAATATGTCGGATACGGTGACTTTTACGTTCAAAATAGAAGTGACCTTTTTTGTAGAAGATAAAATTTCCCATTTTATTAATTTGCAACTTTTTTGTCTATTGTTAAAAATTTTCGAGATACAGTTACTTATCCAACCTTGATTATGCAATTTTTAAATATTTCCAAAAAATATTGAGATATTTTAAGCAAAACCAAAATTAGATGCTTTTAACTAACTATTCGCACTGTCACACTGTTAAAATGTCTCCTTTTGTCACATCCCTTCATTTTAAGAGTATCGCCTCGCTGCATATCCCATATCGGGACGCTCAATTCCGCGGTCAATTGGAAGGTTTATTTAACCTACACGAATATAACAGATATTATCATTCGAATCATTCAGTGACCGTCGTAAATGTACACGAATAGCAATAAGTAGTGGAGACCTGCAGGCCGGAGCCGCAGATGGCGCGCGCGGCGGTCACGAAGTGCCCGCGCGCCGTGCGGCACTCCAGCGAGCCGCTCAGCGACACCAGCGCGCGCTCCGCCTCGCCCGTGCCCGCGCCCAGCGCGCCCAGCGCCGGCTGCAGCCCTGCACACGCGGACCGTCAGACATGAGTCGCGCCACGTACGCACCCTCCCCCCCCCCCGCCGCGACACACACCCGGGTCGTTGAACAGCTGCGGCGCGCCGCGCGACAGCACCGCCAGCGCCTGGCGCACCGCCACCACGGCGCGCTGCGCGTTGCGGAGCTCCGCCGTCAGCGCGTTCTCCCGCGACACCTTGCACGACAGGTAGTAGTGCACCATCTGCAACGACCGGCCGGACGACCGCGAGGCGTGAGGCTGGGCGCGCGGGGCAAACGTATATCATCGTCCGGTCACGAACGAAATTATTTTGCGATATATTTTCGACTCGAAACGTATTTTTAAATGTAGATTTTAATTTATTATATTACTTTACTTTAATTATTTCACCCAATAAACGACGCAAGCTCCTTTATGCAATTCTCTCTAATCGACGATTAAGGATTGATTAAAAATTTTAAATGTGTTATAAAAACGTGTTATAATGGCAACAATCCCCCTTTAAAGAATTTACTAATATTTGAATCTTATTTTAGTTATATACCCCACCAATTAAACAAAATGTAATATGGCAATTGTGACAATAGCCCAAGGTGCGACACATAAACCGTTTATTGGTCCTTATATGATACAAATACAAAACGTAACACCTTTATATTTTTATTTTTTATTTATCAAAAACGTTAAGTATTTTAAATAAAAATAATTCGTTTGATTTTGATTGCTTATATTTAACCACTTAAGTTAAATTAAAAAAAAAAATCTACAATAGGTAGGCGCAAATTCAGCATAAATCCTACCTCACCTACCTACCTAATTCGAACGCCCAATGCATCGCATTTTGTAGCATTCAGAGATGGGAATAACGCTATTTCGTTACGTAACCTGGGCCTCGGCCGTTTCAGTCTACCGTGAGCCGCGTAAAAGAACTTCGTTCCAAAAAATCAAATAAAACCGATCGCGAAAGTCGGCGCCTCGGCGGAGGCTAAGTCGAGAGAGTAAAAGCCACTGACGTCGACGGGCAGGCCGTGCGGCGCGTGCAGCGCCAGCGCGCGCGCCGGGTCCTGGCACGCGTCCGCCGCCGCCGCCGTGCCCGCCGCCAGCGCCGCCGCCAGCGACCAGCACGCCACCAGCGCGCCCAGCGCGAACACCTGCGGGCACACGCGCGTCAGCTCGTACCACAGCACCGCTCGTAACGGGTCGACGAGCTCCCGACGAGAGGGCGACTCACGCAGAGCAGCAGCAGCGCGCGGCGGCTGCGGCGCGCGGCGGCGGCCAGCAGCGCGACGCACAGGGCGCCGCCGAGGCACCAGCCCAGCATGCCGCCCGCCCAGCGCGCCGTCTCCCACACCGTCAGCCGCTGCGGGCACCGCGCGTTCATGTACGACGTCACGATTATCATTCGTAAGAAATTTCATTATTAACGTAACCGAACGAATAAAAAAATTAACTATTATAATTATATTTTTAAAATTACACGGTGAAAATTACACAGAAGTACATAATCATTTACTTATTATATTTAATATATAGTTATTGGGGTTTTCTCTCAGAAAATTCTCAGTAGCAGCCCGGATTCTGGAAGTTGGAAGTGTGTACACTCCCGTGCCTCGGAAAGCACGTTAAGCCGTTGGTCCTGCGCCTGAACTCTTTCCGGTCGTGTCGGATTGCCGTCCCATCGGATTATGAGAGCTAAGGAAAAGAGAGTGCACCTGTGTTTGCGCACACACTTATGCACTATAATAACATTATAGTGATCAGATCTTATCGCAGGCTTATCTCTCTTGAGATTGGCCGCCGTGGCGGAACTTAGTCTGGCGGACTATTACTATTATTACTTATTAAATTGAAGTGGTTATTTTTCTACTTCAAATACGTTTTACAAATTTGATATACCTTCATGAACACGTCGAGGTTGAGAGCGGCGAGCGGCCTGCGCAGGTTGTCGGCGGCCGAGACGGCGGCGCTGGCGTTGTTCCTGAGCGCCGACAGCGCCCTCAGCAGCGTGCCCAGCGCGGTCTGGTTGGCCACGGGCGCGTCCAGCGCGTCCGCCAGCCGAGCGAGCGGGGCCCGCGCGCGTGAACCCATCGCCTCCTCCAGGATACTCGACTGGGGAAAAGACAGAAGGCAGAGATAATTATGATTAAACTTAAATACAAAACATTGCTTCGACAGTGATAATTAATAAAATAATATATAACAACTCATAACAGTATAATTTATACATCAATATATGTATAAATTATATAATAAAAGTTAATGAACATTTTAGAATTCTTTTTTTAACTCATTTCATTCTTCGAACGATTCTTTCGTTCATTAATTATTTAAATATGGGGTAGTATACCTGATTCTTGACCGTGTTGACGAGAGTGGCCAGCTGGTTGGCGGACTGGATGCTCTGCATCATCACATTGTGGAAGTCGTCGTTACCAAATAGACCGACACCGATTACGCTGCAGCACACCACCGATAATATCATCAACGTTATCTGAAAATAAATTATTAAGTTAATTAAGAACTAAATAAAAAAAAGCAATGTTTTCATTCAATCAATTTATCTCAATCGTTTCCTTGGACCTAGATCAAAATTCAGTTGCAGAATTTAACTCATACTTCTTCAACTAACTAATGAAATTTATAAAGTCTTGGTATTAGTAATGGATGATCATGCAGCACAAAAAAGTCACCGACTAAAATGACCCATTGGGCCAAGGCATTATCACTCTTACCACGTTGAGAGCTTATTATTATAACGGAGCCACACTATAGGTTAGTTTATTTGCGGATTTTATAGATTTTAAAATTGGAATCTATACTAATATATAAAGCTAAAGAGTTTGTTTGTTTGATCCGGCCAATCTCAGGAACTACTGGTTGAAATTAAAAACATATTTTTGTGTTGGATAGTCCTTTTGTCGAGGAAGGTTCTAGTCTTATTTTTATTCATTATAATTTTATTAATTATACGCGGTGCACAGCTAGTCGAATATAAAAAAATTAAAACAAAGATGAATAACATACATAACATTACGTTACCTAATACATATCACCTAATACGATATAATGTATTTATAATTAACAAGCAATTTATGAACATGACGATAAACTTTCGTCCATGTGAGAAGCGTTATTGAAACATATGGCGTTTCAAGCAAACCGCATGTGAGAACATTTGATCTCTTTCACAGACAGGGAAGGATAAAATAACATACTCGATAGACTTAGCTACAGAGATAGAACACACACGGGGCAATATAATTTCAATTATAAATTAACCGTATTACTTAATCAATAAATATAAAATTCAATCATTTTATACATCTTAATGAATTGTGATTTAATCTATTGTTTACTGTACCTGATGGCTTTTTTTCGTTGTTCCCGCACGTTAATATCTGTGTGTTAAGTACGAATTGAAGATATATTTTAGCGTTAGATATACCATTTATTAAAAAAAGATTATTAACTAAATATAACATCATTAAAAAGTATCTAAGAAAAGTAGTATATGTAAATACATCAGTTGTCTGGTTCCCATAGTACAAGCTCACAACTAAGCAGAGTTCGGAATCAAATTCAGGCCTTGTGTGAATAATGTCCAAGGATATTATTATTAAAAAAAGACCTACGAAGACATTAAGTAACGTTTAATGCGGCTGGCATGGCACGGATCAGATATTAAAAAGATAATAAAAATGAATGTACATAGTTTATGTTCACAGCAGTGGTAACATACGTTACAGCGAATCGTCCTATTTTTCAAATCCATTAATAAACGCAAATTGGCCTTCCTACTCGTATATCGTAGTGTCATATTGATCTTCACATAACAAAAAATAAAATAGAAATTAAACGTCTTTGAAACACGTATTTATAGATAGCTGAAAGTTAGTAAATGATGGGAGGGTTGTGCCAGGGTGAGAAGACAGTTAAGCCACGGTTGAATGCGCAAGCGATCCCGTGGCGCTCCCCTTAAGACGGAAAGGGTACCGCTGGTTTTTTAGTGGGTATTCCGATGTCCGAGGTGCACTCGGTGCCCTGGACATACGGCGAGTCCCACATATCCCCCCCCCCCACTTTACCCGTGAAGAAAACGCGTCATGCGTTTTTCCAGCGTAAAGAAAAGGGTGAAAAGACAGTTAAATCTTTGTATTGTCATCGGTATTTAATACGTATGCAAATATTCAAATCAATTGAACGTCTTGAAGTGGGTGAAAATTGCACTGAAAATTCCGTTACATAGCTACATACAGGTCAAGCTAATAAAAGCGTGTTAAAATAAGAAAAAATGAAAAAATTATATAAAATATGTATTATACATACACGAAACGAGATAAACTCCTTAACTTTTATGAATGTGGGAATATTTTAAAATTGTAATTTTTTACAATTTTATTATTTACTATTACTGTTCACTTACTTTACCAATAGGTGGCACACAGGCCGTACCGTATACAACCATTGCAACGCAAGCCGAGCATTACACATCGTATACATTTGGAAACTGAATTCATTAATCATCTATTTTCGTGACAACTCATTAATAAATACGATTTCGATTTTAAAATCAAAACACACTTTATCTTACAAACATTTTTGAATCGGAATCTGAACGTAATTTCTAACGAGCAGAACCGTCAAACTCGAAAGTTTTTAAGTAAACGTACCTTGAGTGCGGTTATGCTTTTCGGCGGCCTCTGCTTCCTGTCGCAGCATCTCGTCAGTAGGTATATGAGGAGCACCGTCAGAGTGAGGATGAGCCATGCACCGGGTATGGAGCCGAGGATTCCCAAGCTCTGGAACGATTTAACATACAAAATAAATCATCAGAGCATTCATCATTCGCATCAGCTTTAATACTATCCGTTTGCGATCGGCGCGGTGCGGTTGATTTTTATTCTACTGTTGTTTATTTTAATTATTTTACGTAACGCAAATTTAATTATTGATTATTTTGACATCAATTTGATTGCGTCGTTATAATTAATATTAACGTATACGGCGCGGCGCATCTTAAATTCGATTATCGAATATTATTTCCATAACTTTAATCACTAAGATTATTATATGTTAAGTTCAATATTAATATACTACACTATGTAGTGTACATGCTAATCCTTCAGCAGCTTGTCTTTGGTAAGAGTGGCTTTACCTCGAGGTATATGGGCGAATTAGGCGCGAATGTGTCGTTGACGCGGTGCAGCGTCACGTTGATGTGCGGCAGCGCGTGCAGCAGCCGCGCCAGCCGTGGCGTCGAGTACTCGTCTGACACGCCCGCGCCGCCCATCCCCGCCGCTCACACTGACACCTACGAACAAAACAATTACTGTGATATATTCGAAGATAATATTTCTATGTATAAAACTAAACTATCCGCCCGATTGACATACAAATTATCACAGTTACTCCTACTACGGATATATTATTAATTATTATATACATTTACTATTTTTCAATTCTCGACTTCATTGTATGGCAGTTCCTTGGTGTGTAATAAAGTGAATTGCATAGTAGGTATTTCTCAATTAAAATACAT
The DNA here is from genome assembly GCA_963151315.1 of Nymphalis c-album. NCBI lineage: Eukaryota > Metazoa > Arthropoda > Insecta > Lepidoptera > Nymphalidae > Nymphalis > Nymphalis c-album. The sequence continues at coordinate 1,021,946 of OY720594.1, read as the reverse complement.
TCCATAAAGACATGAAATTTAATATGTTATGACCGTACAAATCTTACTATAAAACGTCATTTTATTTAGTGATACACTTAACTAGGTACTAGTGACGTATTACCGATTCTTACTGGTTACTCATGCAGTGAGAGCAAAATTACATCAATCATCGCGTAACATCGCGAACATAAGAATAATATTTAACAATACATTGTCTAAACTCTAAACTATAAAACATATTGATTTAAAATTTTGAGAAGGATTTTGATGACTAATATAATCGCGCATTTGATATTATAGGGGGATGTATCCTTTCAATTTCCCTTTCCGTGTCAATATTATCACCACACCGGAACAAATAAACACCATTGTTATTACATACATAGATAAACGTGACATCTTTAAAACTCATCACATTTTTTTAACAGTTAAGCATATAAAGTCCTTGTGAACATCTGTTCAAACATTTGTTATTTTTTGTTTTAAATAGTTACCAATATTGTTAATGAGAAAGTGAGTTCGTATGTTAAGCATTCACGTCTTAACTCAGTAGATCATCACGAATTTTTACATACACGTTGTCGGGGGTACACAAGGACGGAGGGTACCTAGCAACACCCCGCCCCCTCCTAACGAACACATTTCGAAAATTAATATAAATAAAAAAAAAGATCAATGAATACCTATACTTTTTTTTTATAAGGCATCTTGTTTATTCTGTCACTAGTGATCACCGGCCTTGCCGACGCGTAGACATTGTATAACTTATAATTAGCATTCTCTGCCAGTAACATCTGGCTGTGAAAAACATTCGCATCTCGCACACATCGCCGGCGAACGATCACCGTCTCGTTTTTATCTCATCGATCGTAATGATTAGATAACTAATATTTTATGAATGAAGCCGAACAGATGGCTTATCTCTTTCCTTTCTTAGTCAGTGACCAGGTACGGTTAAATTGGAACTGTGTACAGATGTCAAGGACAATTACAATAGCCGGTAAACCACTGATTACCGGATGGTAATCCAGATTACTTATAGCTAAGCTGTAAACATCAATGGCCTTAGTTATAGACGTTGCTAAGCGGCTGTTTAAGTAAACGTTGGTTTTGCTCTTTCTGTGATTATTGATTTGACATTTGAAAGAAAAGAACACAGCATTGTAAGTAAGGCCTCAATAAATAACTAATTATATAATAATAGAGAAGCTCATCTCACATAACCAATACACGATTTGTTTACGTTTTTTTATTATATATTTTTTAATCTCTATTACCGACTGACTGACTACATACATGAGACGTTATAACGAATTTAAACTAATAAAGTGGGTAGTAAGTCGTATGTGGCATGATTTAAATTAATTAAATTTAATTCAAATCTAAATCTGGATAATCCAATGTAATTTCTGGATAAAAATAAACCACCATACACCTAGTCTCGGTCGTAATACTCTTACGATTAGTAAAATTAACACCAATAATGTATGAAATATTAATGAAGAACCTTTATCGCAAAGACAAGCACTATCGAGAATCGAGAACTATCGATTATCTCTGCAACAATACCCTTAATAATAATTAGTCCTGATATGATTGTAAAATGTTTTCCTTTATCGTAACAGTAGCCATTTAAATTACACTTTAATTACACGAACAATAACTGAAGCGAACCAAAATCGCTTAAATATCAAATATTTCATTGTATAGAAAATATAGCTTGGTATATTCCGCTCGGTATATTGTATTCACTTTGATCAAGTATTTGCAACACTGAGTCGTTATGTATCAATTTATTATAATAAAACTTCATACGTCTATGAAACCCTTGAGCGAGTCTCCTGGGAGCTCGCTGTATCATGGCTACTTATTATTATACACAGTCCATTTAAATAATTAATATATCGATTGGAATGTTTATCATTTGAGGCCAAATCAAACTGAAACGCAAATGTAATTGCATACAAAATCTGAGATCAGTATATCTTCGTTGTCCTTTTGTCAAAGAGAAGTTGAATATCTATTTCCGATTGTCGTATCGTAATGAAGGGCATTCAATGGGTAGATAAATAAACTTTTACTCACCGCTATAAATAACAGTACGCTGCTTACGACGCCATGTTATTGATAACCTAAGAGATCAGGCCTTTACCGAGAGCATATCTGAAACAAAAGGAAAGTTAATCAGTTAACTGAATTACTTGAAAAGGCGATTTATGAAAGCTTTCATTTTAATATCTTGTTTGACATTAATGTAGTCTTCAATGATTTTGCTCAAGCGCTTCTCCATCAATTATTCTACCATATAAAGTAATCTGAAAAGAATAAGTTATATTGCTGTGTTTCGATTTAAATGGTGGAATGAGCGAGTAAAGTGCAAGAAAAAGGGACATAACAAATAATTAGTTGATATTTTTTACAGACGATGTTTTATTTACAATCGTTATTAAAAATGCCCAATAAAGATATTCCTGAGCCAATTGAATTTTCAATCAGAACCAACACGTCACAACCGAATGAAACACCGAAAGCGTTCGAACACAAGTATTCGATATGGCCTATTAAAACTCGCCTATCTAAACTGCGCGTGTCCTAGGAGCCGATATTAAATTTTAAGTGCACCAGCGAATACGAGCTCGTAAAGTATTTGCTTTATAACTCCACTAGCCCTCCCCGGCTCCCGGCTGCGTCTCAACGCTCTGCCGTTATTAAAAAGGTGAAATGGGTTACGTCATAAAAAGCAATGAGTTTCGTTTTATGCCTCGAGCGTTTTCGAGCTTTGACTCGGTGCCATAGTTACAAGTTTCAGTCATTACATTAACGGTTTATAAAACTCTAATATTAGGTCTTTTGAATATTACCTACAAAGCGAGCCCTTTTTATTACCCGCAAATCATTTTTATTGAAATATGAAACATTTCAAGCCGTAGGGCTTTGAACAGGCCGCCCGGGTGGATACCACCCACTAACGAGTTATTATAAAATAATAATTAATGGTAACTATATCAAGTAATTAAGATTTCTTACATTGCCAGTGTCTATGACACATGGGAACCAGTTACCAATAGCTGACACATTGCTCGTCTGATGTCCTAAATAAGACTTAAAAAGAACCTGTAACACGTAGTAACACTGAAGATTCCAATAATAGCTATTATTTTTTTTAAAACGGAAATCCTACCCTTCTTCTTTATATTAATAAAAACTACAACAAATATATTGTTACTTATTTACAAAAAAACACAATTTATTTACTTCAAATTCGCGGCAAAAAATATAGCCATCTCAAACTATTTTGTCCACAGACTTCCATATACTGTTCGAACCATAATATAGATAAGTAAGATTTAACGCACGACATGGATATGTTGAATTAAAGGCAATGAATATGCAGCAAGTAGTTCTGACACACTAAATATGGTAGGAATACTATAAAAAAAACTAGTACGAAAGCTCTGACTCAAAGCGAGACCGGTCAAACTAGTTTACAATTCCTAGACACGTAGGAAAGCTCACACTTTTTATGGAACCAAATCTAGAACACCTAAGTGGTCCCATTAAAACGTCAAACAGCTTGACACGTATATTCTGAAGAAAAAAAAAACGACTCAACGTAGACGCGACGATCTGTCGCCACGCGACGTATCATTACATTACGATAAATTGAATATGAGTAACATACCTATGTTTAACAAAACTTTACATAGCGTTTTCCAAATCAAAGGTAGGTAAAGATGACATTAAATTGGTCGAAATATTGAATAATGTCTTGTATTCATTCCGAATTCGCGAAAAACAATTCACCAACTAATGAAACTGTATATAATATGTAGTTTAGTTGAATAGTGTGGTATGTATATCTATACTAATATATAAATCTGAAGAGTTTGTTTGTTTGATCCGGCTAATCTCAGGAACTACTGGTTCGAATTTAAAAATATGTTTGTGTCGTATAGTCCTTTTATCGATGGCTCTATGATGATTTTTATTCATTAATTTTTATTATTTATTAATTATACGCGGGTGAAACCGCGGCGCACAGCTAGTTACAAATGAAACAGACAATACAGCAGAGCAATTTGCAAGTCACATGGGATTATGAATCTACTGTTTGTTTTTCTAGTTCTCTCTATTCCTCGTCCGATCGGAACAGTCTGTACACGAATGTATCTGACTGGGTTAGTTGAAAACAAACAGACCCTAGTTCTCATAATGAATCACGATCTTGAACGTCATTTCGAAACCCACATGGCGTTCGGGGATTTATTGCTTGGTATTTAAAATGTCAAGAGCCGCTCTCTCGATTATATAAGCTGCCTTTATATCCTTTCGTATAATTCATTGAAAGGTTATTATTTCAGTTAACGATTCAATTATGTATTAATATTAAGTGGATTCCTTATTTAATGATCACGTTTTAGTTTATAGAGTAAATCAATTAACTTTCATGAGGTTTATTCCAGTTTATTCCAAGCTGATCCAATACGGAACGAAAGTTTCATCTGTAAGTTTAAGTTCGAATTGTCGACGATCAAGCTATTACCGACCGGCTTGATCCTTTGGATTTGCGTAGAGATGTTGGGTCACTCTGCATCCTCTATCGCATGCATCACGGGGAGTGTTCTGAGGAGTTGTTTGGATTAGTCCCGGCAGCTGAATTTCACAACCGGACGTCGCGCCAGAACTCAAAATTCCATGCCCATCACCTCGATGTCTGGAAATCCACAACAGTGCGGTTCTTAAGGCATTTCCTGCCTCGCACAATCACTCTGTGGAACCAGCTTTCGCCGGCGACTTTTCCGAACCGATATGACATAAAAACCTTCAAGAAGAGAGCGTACTCTTTCCTCCAAGGCCGGCAACGCACCTGCAAGTCCTCGGATGTTGCAGGTGTTCATCGGCGGTGGTAGTCACTTTCCACCAGGTGAGCCTCCTGCTCGTTTTTTAACATCTCTTACATAAAAAAAAAATCTGACACATGCAGTTTTTCTTACAATGTTTCACGAAATAAAACTCAAACTCTAAACTCATACTATTACTACTACTAAACTGCTTAAATATTTAAATATTAAGACACAGTGTTTAAAATAATAAAGCACACGGCGAAATAACATTAATAAACAGCACAGAACGTATTATCAATCATACTGAACATAATGCACTTCGATAGTGATCTATAAGCTATCATGGATCATTGTTTACACATCGAGTCCGTGGAACCATTTAATATTTTGATGGACCGTAACAATGAGTATGATGAAAATTAATGTCAGCTACGAGTATCAAAACAAACAGGTCGTGGTATAATGGTCCAACAATAATAATAATATCCTGGGACATAATTCACACAAGGCCTTCTGATCCCAAACTAAGCAGAGCTTGTACTACCAGACAACTGATATACTTACATATAATAATCTTCTTTTGTAACTACATACTTATATAGATAATTACACCCACACTCAGGTCAAACAGACATATTCTTGCACACAAATGTCTGTCCTGGGTGGTAATCGAACCCACGACCTGCGGCATGAAAGGCAAGTATCTTAGCAACCACGCCAACCGGCTCGTCGACAGATATTTTCATTCGGAAGGCGGAGACTGCTTCATCGAGCAATATTTATTTAAAAAAATAGTCAACCGAAGCGCTTTCTTGAAGCTAAGACAGCGACAATTACATTACGAAACATATGTCGCTTAGTACCCACAGCTGCTCAATATATGTACATATTTTAGAAATAAGACTGTAGTAATTTATATCATTCTAGTTTACTAGTATCTGATAATTAATTAATCTAAAATCTAAATGAACTCTAGAAGAATTGTATCAGGTCGACGATGTACCTACATATGTACATGTGTAGTGTGTACGATATTATAGTTATTTAGTTTTTGTCATTTTAAAATCGGAGCAAACATTTAATACAAATCAAGTAACCAAACGAAAAGACACAGATGCATACTCTGTGGAGAATTTGAATTTTAATAATAAAAGAGACCATCTAACAATATTCAATTGACCGAAATTCAGAAATCAATGATGACTGAACGAGAGAAATCAATGTTTATAGTTGTTTCTCTAAAATTAAACAGTCGTTGTTATAAACTTTTATAAGATCATAAATTTTTACGAAATTTATTTTTGTTATTAGATTTGTTATTTGTAAAACCAAAACTTATTAACAAAAATTAACAAGTTCCAGTGGTACATTCTGCACAAAGGGAAGATATCAATTTTTATTTTGTACAATAACGTCGTTTATGGTCCATGCCATCTCGTTGGCAATCCGCCATATCTCTCTACATATTAAACTGCATTACACTTTCAAATAGCATTATAAATATCACAATATTAAAGTAATAGTATGAATGTAGGATTTGAGGTTATTTTTTATTCATTTAAAAATGTCAGGTAAGCTAAAGATCACAAAGATGATTAGCAGTTTTATACTCATTTCATTATTACTGATTCATATTAATTTAATTTCCATTATTTATATTCCTATATTATAAATATATCTAAATTATAATAACAATAAATCTTGTACCAGCAAGTTTCCGAATCGTCAAGTCCAAAAACAATTGTTAAAGGCTATTTTAATAAAAATATCATGATTTGTTTTATACAAAAATAATGTAGATCAACCATAAATAATAAAATTGAATGTAATAAAAAATCTGATGTCATAATTCATTGTATAATAAATCAAAAAAGGCTTCCCTCTTCCAATTTCCCGTCCAATGTAATGTTTCACGCCGGATTTCCTGAACGACGATTTGTAATTTAATATATATGTATATATACATATTTAGCGTTATTTAACACACAATTTATTTACTCGATGCTAGGCTTTGTGCAAGCTCGTCTGAGAAAAAAAAACCCTACCTCCGGAGAATCCAAACACTGCTACAAAAATTCCATTAAATTAAAGTGAACCTTGATTCTTGTTACACATTACATTGTATATAGAAATAGAGACAAGGAAAATTGAAATGGTGATAGAGGTTGAATGTTCATGCAGTGGACGTCGAATGACGTACCGAGCTTCCAGTCAGCTCGTGACCACAACATGAACGAGCGACTCTGTCGAAATGTTGAGCAAAATAATAAAAAGGCACGTCCGTTAAATCCCGAATCTATACTAATATATAAAGCTGAAGAGTTTGTTTGTTTGATACGGCTAATCTTAGGAACTACTGCTTCCGATTGAAAAAATATTTTTGTGTTGGATAACCCGTTTATTTATTTCGAAAAAACGAAAAAATGTACGGGATAAAAACTCTTATTTTACCACTACGCAGTCGGGACAGACAGCTAGTATAATATATGAACGTATAACAAACTAAAATTAACTAGTCATAATTACAAATTACTCGAGATGGCCCAGTGGATAAAACACAGATCCTAGCTGAAGATCTCGAGTACAGTTACAAACAATTGAGTCATTCTCTGCTTTTCGGGTCGATATTTCATGCCATACCCATAATACATAGAATCGAAAACGATTAAGTACTAGCTAGCTATGCAGTATGCATGCATGCATATGCATCGTGGTTATACTAAATTTAATGATATCTATAAATCTAATTTCAACAATTATTATTTAAATTATAAATAATGTCCTGTTGAGCGATTGTACCCACGCCCACGCTTACCATTCTCAATAGAGATTAACCAACGGATGCGCGTGCCGGTACCGTATAATACACAAAATAATATTATCACTATTCAGTTCAATCAAGTCCCTAAATATTTATTTGTTGATTATACGAATCGATTTAAAAATGTTTGCCACGGAATATATGCCTCATAAATCAGTATATCAGAGCGAGGAAGCGACCGCCGGTATCAGAATTCCGGAATTTCCGGACATCGATCCGCTTCGGATGTACCCGCCTCCCTATATAATATCAGTCTTGCTAATGTTTAAATTAGTACTAGCTATATGTCTCGGCTTCGCACGGACACATATAACTTTTAACTTAATTGGTTTACTCGACGCACACCAGATTCGAGATTATTTATTCGATGTCTTCAATACTCGTCCTCAATATAATTTTTCAATCAATTTACGCAAAATCTTAATGATTTATACACCTAAAAGCTTCCTCACGAATCACTCCGGATAAATCCGTACATTTGAGAGAACCGTATAAAAATCTATTGAATAGTTTTTGAGTTTATCGCGTTCAGACAAACTCATATAAAAACAATCATACATCCATGTGACATAAATCCGTCTCATCAGGTTTACGTAAATGGACGTAAAACTATATCAACCTATATTCTGACAGGTCGAGATCTCGTATTACCTTTTTCAACCCATTCGGACCGGCTGATGTCTATATGAGTTTTACTCTCGCTGTGCCGCTGTTACGTCATCGCCTACAGTGGTGACTCGTGACCTATATTTTGAGTAACTTTAATAACAGACATATTTACGGTTTATAAAACGTCGCATAGGTAAACGTACATTGTTTTCAAGAAATCTTAGCAATATTAAAAATGCCACGTATCTTTTCGGTAGATAAGATTTTTATAACTCATTTATTGCTCGTTATCTACAAATTTATTGCTCTAATCTGGTTTAATTTTATCGGATTTAAAATGTAATCTTTCACATTTAGATTGACATGATTTTGTACTAGTCTTCATAAATTGACATACATATTTTCGGTGGCATCATAATACATTAACAACAATATTATGTATATACTTTATTCATAATAATATTAAATATTTTTATAGTAACATTGACAAGCGTTGTATAAACATGAAAAGTTGAAGAAAAATTTGTAACAGGTTTGCGTTCATTTTTTTCTATTTCAAGGTATTTGCTTCTGTAACAAAGTTCCCTAAATACTTTTAGGCAATTAATAAAAAATCTCATGTTGAGAAATACATTAAATAACACGGCGCATTTATATACTACTCGATTGCTACTCGATAAAAGATTATATAAATGATAAAAAAGCGTGGAGTTAGTTTTTGGTTGGAACTGGGGTGGAAATAAAATTATTAATATTATATTTAATTACTACTACGTATTTTCAAACTATTTATTTTCCTGTTCTCTCTGAATAATCAACATTCTTAGCTTATAGTAGCATTAAGTTTAAATTAATTTTATTATAAGACGATACAAAAGTGTGCGTAAGTATCTTTAAATTATCGTCCAAACATTCCAAAGACGTGTTACGCTAGAATCGATTACCACTGCTATGTCCTACATAGAAACAATTTATGCTTTAGTTTCAGCCGAGGAAGTTTCCAATCAAATGCCTGGTCGAGGCAGTTGGCTAATTGAATAATCTGCATACTAGACGTTCTTGAATATCCAGGCTGTCCCCCACCGGTTGTAAGGAACACGACCTAGGAAGTTACGAATTTAGTAATAAGTCTCAAATTTGAAAATAGGTATTGAATAATAAGGCTATGTTTGAAAATCTAAAATCATACCAACTCTACTAATACTTGTCACAAAATAAGGTAGACGGACGAACAAATTGTGTCGGATGGTAAGTGGTCACCACCCATAGACATTCGCTATGTGGAAAATCTTAACTATCCCTTATGCCTGTAGTTACACTGGCTCACTCGCCCAGTCAATTATAACTAATTACCTGCAATGAAGACACGAGAGCAATTAAGAGTGTACCAACGTAAATGTCCAATTTGTTGCCCTAAAAGGAAAGTCCGAGGTTCTAATTAAAATACAAAGCTATATTTCACGAGGGACGTTAGCACTAATAGCCTTTGGGTTTCTTTGAATGACGCATGCGCGTTTGTAATTAAGAACTGAATTCGTGTTGAAATTATTCTCAGAAATATCGCTCATGTAGAAGAAACTACCGTTATGTATGATTGTTTGATTCTATTAGTTCAATTTTAATTACGAAGTCCCACTTCGGGCGCCAATCGACAATCAGATCATTATTTATTGAAATAAATATGTATTTGTAAAATAAAAATCCTACAAAATATAAAAACAATATTATATGTTCAACAATACAATTATTGTATTGTTTTGTTTCACGGTGTTATCATTTATCTATAATGGCACATAACAATGATAACATTATATTTAATAGCATTAGTTAATTCTTAAAAGGACTATATGTTATTAGATTATTATCACTACTACATTTCATTTAGTGATAGTATGTTTGAGCACACGTGGTTCGACAGTGAATGGAACACGTGGGGTGCCGGGCGCGGTCGCTCGATATCGCGGAGGCTGCGCGATGAGCAAATGCCCGGACCTACATCGACCAGACAACCTAGATCTTCACAGCCCCCCTTAGCAACACCGAACATAGACCATCGAGGTATTATTTCATAGTGAGCAGAGCTCTCGAACACTGGTTGAGGCGTCGCGTGCCAATTACTCGAGAGCTATCACGCTGCAAGAGTACTACTGCGAGTGTTACTCTACGTGATCTATATTTGATAGGCAGCTGGATGCCATTTAAAAATACTCGTACCGCGGTTTCTTTTGCATTTCAGGTTGCATTTGATTTAAGGGGCTAGTTCTGAGAGCTCTTTAAAAGCTTCATAATTTCTTTAATATCGTATGAATGTTTATTTACATTAATACGTTGTAAATGTACGTTTAAACTTCTTTTGATCTTAGAAAAGGCGGTTCCCCTTTGATATGTAGTTTAGTATTGAGAGCGTAACTTTCTATCATCAATCGGTATTGGCCTATTTAATCTTTTACTAATCTGTTTTATAATGGGCTTTAATAGTATGATGAAAGATCAAAAAAATATTGGCCTCGTTACGCATTAATCTTACTAAATATACTTTAAGTATAATCTATAATCGAATAGTAACCATTATTTAAAATAATATAAATTAAGTGGTTTGTCTGTTTATGAAATGTTGTTTTTTTTAAAAGATTAATGGTGGACGGTATTATTCTGAATACAAGCATACAATTATTTGTTTAATAATTGCTAAAATTAAATTTGTAATATGATACAATTGATGTAATTAAATAGACTAAAAACATTTTTCTAGATGATAAACGAACCCTCAATCGAACTTTTCACAAAGTCCCTGTGACTTTACACCTTAAGTAAAAATAACTTGACATAAGTACAACAAAATGCAATGAGTACATTGCACGACGAATCCTTACAATAACCAAAAAAGGAACAGACGATCTCGAAACGGGTCACGCTGACACCTAGATTAGCTAAGATATTTCCGACACAGAAAAAAAAACAGTTCACGCGCCTGGGAATCAGAGCAACAACTGTCAAACTTATAACACTTCTCGTTTTTCGCTGTCGGGGCTTAAAAAGATTAAAGCTATGTAAAACAACTTGCATTGAGATTTGATCAAAAAAGAACATCAAGATCACGAGTCCGAGAAATAACGACAGTTGTATCCCTAAAAGCGCGAAGCACTTTCACTCGACAACAAAACATGTTCCAACATCGAGACGCCAATAAACCTAGTTGTTTATTACATTGTCAGAGAATTACAACGAAGACGACTGGTGCAAGGTGAAAACTTCAGCGTGATTGATTCAAATTAAATATAAAGTATCAAACTACTAATAAAAGTTCGAGTTGATTTTTGGATGTTTTGTCATGAAAACGGCTCATTTGAAGAAAAAATAACGATACGTTTGTATCGTTATTTTTTTTAGTTAGTAGTGAAAATCGTCAAAACTATATCAGAAATAACAAAAGTTGTATGAATGATTTGTAGATCTTCCTTTCATTTAATTTATGTTTATATTTGGAAAAAATGGATGAAAATCATAAGGTAACTTTCGACATATGCGACACGGTATTATTCTTTATAAAATTAAATAAATAACACATACATTTAATGCATGTATAAACAATATCGCGTACAATTTGCAATTTGGATCAGTGGCAAATATGTTACAAGATATTTGAAATACGTGACAAAAGACATGGGGCGTGGGTTATATGCATCAGCTAAATTATTTAGCACAAAATTTCATTGTATTACAATATTTAATATATATCACATTATTCTAAAGTATATAAGGGGCGATGTTTTTGTAAAATGGCTGAACGTTAAGCTGTGCTACAATCTCATTTTGAATTGAGACAAATATTCATTATTTCAGGCTTACGAAGTGCATCGTAAAACAATGCAATTGTAATAAAACATTTGTCAAACAATAAAACAAATTGTAAACCGAAATCAAAAATAACTTCGTCTAAAATAGCAGAACGGCTACGTTTCTTACACTTGTGCCTTATTTCATTGCAATGTACCGCCTTCGACGTATGTGAGAGTCGTAAATTCTGTAACTTTAAGAGCAGCCTGTTCGTTTTGGCGTCACACACACTGGAATCAGATCTAAAGGGTGGCTCGAAGTTTATTTGTAAACTACCGAATACGTAGTAGCGAATAGTGTAGGAGTAATTGTGAGAAGTTTATCTAGAATGTCTATTGTACTGGGACCACCAGTTGATTCAAGGAATATTTTATTAGTTGACTTATTGAGATTTCTTCGACCATAAAATAATATTTTACTTTATTAAATGATATATTGGTCCAGAAAAAGAATTTATTTCATATAAATTGAAAATAATCCATTTCATTAAAATATGTTTTGATCATGAATTATAATATTTGTCAGATATATAGGTGAAACAAAAAAAATGTTAAAATGAAAGAAAAGACATAGCTGTATCACGTTTAGTTCAAATCAAAATAAATAAATAAGGGAATATATATTTGTTCAAGCAGCCTTATTTTCGCTGCAGATGAACTGAAATCCTGCTCGAAGGACCAGTAATATTAGACGAGATTCAAGTCATTTTACCCGAGTCTTATTTACGACACGACACTATTTTCTAACAGTAGAAATAGAATGGCAATTTTCTAACGTATCTGACTTTTCATTAAGTATATTATACGTATAAATTGTACGTATCTATCAATATTTATTCGTTTAAAATCAATAAAACCTAGACTAAACTACGGAAATTGATTCTTTCGAATGGTTGTAAAATATCAGACTCTACTCCTTCCTATTCTTGATTACGCTGACGCTAGCTTTGTCGACTTAACCGAAAACCAATTAAATAAGCTTGAGAGACTTCAAAATACTTTTATTCGGTTTATATATGGACTACGCAAATATGACCATGTTTCCCACTTTCGTTCTCGCCTTAATTGGTTACCCATCCGACATCGCCGGAATATGCACATCCTTACTATTCTATATTGTGTATTGTTTCATCCTGTTACTCCCTCTTACTTGAAGGAGAAATTTTTATTCTTAGGGAAATCTGGAGAAGTACTCCGTTCTGCGAAGAAGTGGACTTTAAAGGTGCCCGAACATAAATCATCTATTTATAATAATTCTTTTACAGTTCAGGCTATCAAACTCTGGAACGACCTTCCTTTAAATATTCGGGAGGCTAAATCAATACACATTTTTAAAAAACTCGTAAAGGAGCACTTTTTGTCTAAAATACCTACCTAATCACGAATAATTTAGTATTGTATTCTTTTTTATTTTAGTTTTCTTGTTTTGTTTGAGGACTTATTGTTTTTATCATCGTATTTATTGTATGTATTTATGCATATTATATACCTGTAATCTAAGTATGTATAATAATTTATTTATAGATATATTATAATTATGTGTTTTGTATACTTATATTGATTATTTTCTAGTTTAGTTTATTATGATATTGTTACCTTTTATTATTAATGCACCACCTACCCCATATCCATTGGGATACTCCTTGCACCGTTGGTTGCCTGGAAGAGATCGCTATGTGGCGATAAGGCCGCCAAAATTGTATGCCTACTATTTATTTAAGTTTTCGATGTTTGTAATTGTTTTTTTCTTTGTGGTGTACAATAAAGTATAAATAAATAAATAAAAATAAAATAAATATAACTTCCAAATTATTGCTTATGTAATTGAATGGCCCACAGCTGGAATAAGGATTGGGCTGACAGCGACTGACTCACGATGTATGCAAACAAAATAAGCAAATGTGTTTAGCGCACAGAATTCAGCAGTTATTCTGGCTTGGTCCAACTATATTAGATAAAGATTCATATCCTCTAACCACTGAGCAATCTCGGATCTAAATGATTGTATGATTAGATTTTAATCTCTTGTGACATGAGCGGTATTTACTTTTTTAAAAACATTTCTTGAAGCTGCGAAGATATAATCTTAACAAGAACGCCTTAATTTATTATTTGGGTGATTATCTTACCTACAAACAAACTTCTCTGAAATGTTTTTATAATTTTAGAATGTTTTATGTCGTATTGGTGTTTTGCTTGTTGTTTCGACCGTTTATACATTTACGATACAGTTTGGGTTATCATACTCTAACGAGTTTTAAAGATTATATGTTTTGTTGTCGATCTTTTACCAAACATATTTAATTTGACTGAAATACGACGTCATACATATCAACAAATTATTAAGAATACTAGAAATTATTTTACGCCATAAATTTCCTATCGTACTATATTTAATAAATAAAACCTCGTAATTTATTCAATTACTGAAAAGAGTTATTACTAACTAAGCCGTCAGAATTATTTGACCTACTGAGACAAAGTAGTACTGTCCTACAGAAGCACGCTGTGTTTAGTAAAATATTTTAGGGGATTGAATTCAATTTGGAAACCCTACTCAAACATTCTATACATTCAGATTTGATGTATCTGATAAGATAATTTACAAGAATGCAAGTAGTGCCGAAACATCGAATCAAAACGCATGTCGAATTTTTATTATGACGATGCATTGCATGGCGTGCTGCACGTGCTCATAGCTAAAGTGGGCGGTTCTTTGAACACGCCATTGCCGCGTTATTGAAACACGCCGACTATAAATCGTGTAATATGTGTATTTATATACATATAAGCGTGACATATGGTCGTGGGGAGGCCGTCAGGTATAAGGTGACTATATTCACTGGGAATGATAATCAATTATTTTTTGTGGCGACTAAAATGTAATTTTACTACAACATAAATTAATTAGTTAAGTTCATATCGTAACGTTGTGTTAGCTAAACATTTGCATAAATCGATATCATTATTAATAAATCTGTAAATAGTAAACAATAATATTAAAGATTTTTATTGTCTTTTTTAATCAATAACCTTACTATATTAACTATTTAAACCATATTAACTATTTAAACGCAGGCGCGAACATTTAATTTTTTTATAATAAAGTATAACGTAAGGAAATACAAATAAAGGAAAAGGAAAATTTATAAGTGCCTTATAAAGAATACATTCGAAATTCAACCGTTTTCATATAATTAATACTATTTACTTGTATTTCTAGTATGTACAAAAAATATATAGAGCAACTTAAATGGAACTGTCTGAAACTGCCATTACAAACATGATTGAGTGGACCGATGCACGATGGTTGAACTGTAATCGTATCAAACGTAGCGCTTGTACAAGCTCGCCAATAGTAACCAAGCAAAAAAGAAAGAAAAATCATTAACAAACAGAGAAGAAAAATGGTACTGAACTGTTATGTATTTGCGTATTTATATATTGATATTAATTTTAAAAAAATAACGACAGAATAAATGTGCAACAGATTGCTTTTAAACTAAAACCGTTATCTACAAGCCAACCTTATGAAGTGCAAAAGAGATCATCGAACATATTTTGTCGAAGGACGATGTTATGACGACCGATTGCTATTGCTGTTATCATATCATTATTGCTGCTCTTACCTGTTGATTACATAGTACAATCTCATTCATTTTAATTGAAATTAATAAATTAAGAAACATCATTTTTATATACTAATGGCTATAATTTTATTAATTGATCAATTTGACAAATGATCATCCCTTTGCGTGTGCTTTGTTTTAAAGTTAACACGGGTTGTGTTTGTGCGATTGATTTAAATTTCAAATACTTATTATATTCTATTTCATTTCGAAATCTAAATATGGCATTATATTTAAAGGTATATATATTTTGTATATAGTATAAACCACATAACGTACCGGTTTACGCAAATATAATAGAACGACTCATGCGTACAATAGTAGTAATATTATTCAATGTAAAATATTATATCCAAAACGATATTCACGCTACGTGGGTACCGATTGATATCTATTTGAATCGAAAAACCGACGAGAACGTGATAAACTATATCGGGAACACATCGTTACGTGTACGGAGGAAAATGAGCGGTTTTTTTTACGTTCAGTATGACCTCAAATGACCTTTTTAATGTGATGGAAAATATCACCATCAGTCATCTATATAAATAAAATTATAGAGGTCTGCAGTTGTGCGCGCATCACGGAAAAACTACTGGATAGATTTCAATTAAATTTTCAAAATTTTATTTCTTAGATAAATGGCCCTTATCAAAAAAAAATATTGCGATATCTTCATTTAATAAAGTTTCAAGAAACAACGATTAGTATATGCACTGCGTGTTCAGTGATGTATGTTTTAACAAAGTATATTTTTGCTTGAGATCTTTTTGATGTTTTTTTCCTTCGTACATAAGAAAACTTTGTTTATATATCAAGCAACGCGGACGAAGTCGCGGGTATCAGGTAGTAAATTATATTTGTATAGACTATTACGTTGTATTTATTATTAAATTGTAGCTTATATTGGAAGGGCTCTGCGCTATAAATGTACACAACAAATATTGGTCGAAAATAATTTCGACTACGCAATCCAAATGAAAATTAATAACTTTATAGCGTTTCCGACTAACAGTGCAGTTATATTTATTTGTGTATATTTGATATGTATTTGATATTACATTACTTCACCAAACAAAAACATACTGTGGCTTATTTCGATTTGTCATTCAGTAATATTGAATTCCCAGAATTAATTACGATGCTACAAAACCACAACGCGACTCATATACTAGCCAATAGCTACTAGCAATATTTAAAACATTTCTGGCTTCTCGAAATAATTTAACTTATTGATGGTTTTTATTTAATCGCCTGTTAACTTTTTTCTAGTAGTTTTTGTATATTACTTACAGACACAGACTATATAAGAAATTATAATTAACACTTACTTGCATCGTTAATGCGATACTAATTATGGTGACTGCCTCGTTGGTCTAGTGGCTAGATATAAGGCCGCAGACCCAGTGGCCCTGGGTTCAATTCCCAGGTCGGGCCAATAAACAGTTATTGGGTTTTTCTGTCAGAAATTAGTAAAAAAGAAACCAAGAAGTAGTAGTAGAAGTAGCAGCCCGGAGTCGGGAAGTTGGAAGTGTGTACACTCCCGTGCCTCGGAAAGCACGTTAAGCCGTTGGTCCTGCGCCTGAACTCTTTCCGGTCGTGTCGGATTGCTGTCCCATCGGATTATGAGAGTTAAGGAAGAGAGTACACCTGTGTTGCACACACAGTTGTGCACTATAATATCTCCTGCGCAGTTGGCTAATCTCTCTTGATATTGGCCGCCGTGGCCGAAATCGGTCTGGAGGACCTTATTTCTTACTAATTGGTAACTGATGCTACGAGTGTGTTCTCAGAGCATATTGTTACACAGACTCACTCACCTTCAAACACAACAATACTGATTATTATTATTATTAAAAGCCCTAACACCGAGTAAAAATTCAATTTTAATTCTGATAAAGGATATTTTACTTTGCAATTGAAATATCATATCATTTTGTAATGAAGGGAGCTTTGACAGTTTATCTTCTATAGTTTTTTTTTCATACTGATTACAATAATTGTTGTGTGTATCGGCCCTAATAGATATTGCAAGCAATAGCATGTTTTTAATAAGCTTTCGGTTTAGTAAACCTACCCGGATACCTTTAGGACGGAAGGCACTTACTAAATTAATACAATTGAGTACAAACGTCAAAAATAAAAGAAACAAGCAAAAATACTTTCGTTTGGTTTGTCAGAGAAGCGTGTTTCGTTAATCTGTTAAGCTATCGAACCTTCTACAATTTCAATTAATTATTTTATAGTAAGGACGATATCATCATTTTATTTTCCAATTAATATCGTTAAAAGCGTGATAAATTGAAAGTCGAATTCGGGTGTAACGTCACTGCGTTTCCAATGCAAACATGTTTCAGCTCTGTTCTTTAGCAATATATTAATTGATTTATATGTTTAAAAAGAACAGCAGCAATATTTTATGTTCTGACTTTAAGGCTAAATATGAGTCACTCTGTGAGTCAGCGAGGAAAACCTGCTGCTAGTGACCTTTATTTGAATAATTGATCCACAAACTTACAAAAGCTCGACCGTCTAGCTGTGCTTTAGCTTTTACAAAACCATCTCGACTGACTTGCTCTTGACTTTAATACCAGTAATAACAAAAGTTAAAATTGTTAAGTATACTTTTATTAAATCAAATATTTATTAAATTACAAAATACATGAAAAATCGTTCGACATATGTTTGAATTATAATGGTTCGTCTATCGATGTGGAGTTCAAAGTTCAATCACCTCTTACCTAAACGCTACATTTGTACCTTCCCGAAACCTCCCCCCCATACTTATGAAAAAGAGCACACCTATTGAATTTCTTGCCAAATTTTCTCCGCACAATCTATATTCCAAACCCGATGTGAACTCTTGTAAAATTACCATTTTAAAATGTTTGTATAACACTACTCGACTAAAGAATATTTTTCATTTTTATTTATTAAGTTAATGCGTCCGTTTTTAATTTATTTGATGTTTATATTAATACAGGTAGCGTGTATGTACGTGACGTGACAAGAGTGACACTCCTTTAGAGGCACAAAGGGTTAACTTTAAAAAGTTACATAATATAGAACCTATGCAAAAAAATTGTACTTTTTTTATTTTATTTTTATACGGTGGAGGTATAAAAAAAATTAATGGAAATTAAACTAAATCCTTGACGTCATATTCGTTTTTTGAAGGACTCAAATTCCAAACCAAAGTAAATGTAATGTCACAATCATTAACTTATCCTTACTAATATTATAAAATATGTGAAAGTGATTGAGTTTGTTGGTTTGTTACGCTTTCAAGTCTTAACTAATTAACTGATCATAATGATATTTTGCAAACACGTTGACGAGGGTAAAGTATACCCTACCTACCAAAAACTCTAGTCGATATGTACAAAGCAAAACAAATAGCAAAATTTCTTTAAAAGATTGACGGCATTTCGAATTTCAATATCTGAAACCAGTAACGAACTTAACATCTATTAAATACAACCCTGCATTCATACTGTTTTAATTGGCTTTCATTCAAATGTCAACTTCAGATTAGTCAAATAGTTTCCTATCCATTTTCTATTTCGATCATTTTAACATTACGGTTGGTTGGTTAAATAATGCTGTCTTTTTCTTTCAAGTATCAAATCAATAATGTCAGAAAGAGCGAAATCATTGTTTAACTGAACAGCCGCTAAGCAACGTATAAAAGTAAGGTCGTATATTTTCCAGCACATTTTCCCCCGATCATTTATACAGTTCACGCAATTGTGGTTTTTAAACTGGAGGTGGTTGACACGTTAACATTAATTATAAAGACACGGAGCTAAGGTCGACGACCGCACGAGTTCCTCTATACCGTTTTTCAAGGCTCACCTAACGAAGCGCTGGCTAACGACTTCAGTCTCCAACCCTCATTGTCAACGTCATATCTTGACTTCGTGAAAAGTTTATTTCGAAATGTTTTATGCCGCTTTAACGAAATGCCTCGACTGAAATGGCACAAAAATGGTTCTTATTAAACACCTCTAGTCACACAAATATTAATATAATCATTAGACATTACTCGTAATGTTTTTAAGGTTTCAATTCTAGGATAATAATTATAATATTTCACCTCTAAAGGAACTGTAAATTTTATATACTGTACTATTAATCTATATTCTATAGTAATATAGTGTATTTCAGCTATTTCCACAGTATAATGTCTTATGGCATTCTACTCTGGGGTAATGCAGCTGACATAAATACGATCTTTGTACTGCAGAAGAGGGCTATTCGTGCAATTTATAACCTGGGCCCGAAAAATTCATTAAGATGTAAACTTAAAGAAATAAAAATAATGACTGTCGCTTCTCAATATATATTTGATAATGTTATGTATGTACGCAAAAACATAAAAGATTTTCCCAGAAATTGCGACGTACATACTGTTAACACCAGGAACAAGTTTAAACTTACAACCACTGTTACTAGATTACACAGGGTTAGTAAGTCTTTTATGGGACAATGTATACGCTTTTACAACAGGATCCCAGAAAGCGTTCAAAAATATTCAATTGCGAAATTTAAAAGGAGTGTTAAGGATCGCTTGTGTGCTAGGGGATATTATACAATCAATGACTTTTTAGATGATTGCACACTCTGGGAATGAAACGATCGCCTTCAGGTTGTTTCAAATAAAGAAGAATAATATTATTATTGTATTGTTATTATATAATATTATATAAATATTGTAAAATAAGAGTTGAAAAAAAAAACATCCCGCTGAGTTTCTTTCGCCGGTTCTTCTCAGGTCTGAGGTGTTTATTTCCGAACTGGTGGTAGATTTATGACAATCAATAAGAAAGTGTAACACTTCAACATTGAATAAAGATATTTGATTTGATTTTGATATATAAAGCTAAAGAGTTTGTTTATTTGATCCGGCTAATCTCAGAAACTACTCGTTCGAATTTAAAAATTATTTTTGTGTTGTATAGTCCTTTTATCGAGGAAGATTCTAGGCTGATTTTTATTAATTATATTTTTATTAGTAATACGCGGGTGAAACCGCAGGGCACAGCTAGTATTATTATATAATAAATAGTAGAGATGAGTTCAACTACAGTTCAACGAAGTACGGAGCTGAAGTCTTCCTGGAATATATCGAGTAATAACAAATAAAGTTAGTCAATTGAATTACATTTTAATTATTCGGTAAATTTGTCGCTTGATTTAAAAATCAATTATACAAATCAAACGTGCGGCGAGAAAATTAGAGAGACATTTGTGTCGAGAACGCAATCTTATAGTCGGATCAGAGAATGAGATGCAAATGGGTCGTGTGCTCCCATTGTTTATATTTGAATCACAGAACAGAAAGATTAAATCTGAAATGACATCAATATTACATTATATTTATATGAATTTTCTTTTAACAACCCAACACGTAGGGAGTAGATTATTTATTAAGCAAAGTTAAGTTAAAGCTGAGATGGCCTAGTGGTAAGACCGCGTGAATCTTAACCGATGATCGTGGGTTCAAACCCGGGCAGGCACCGCTGAATTTCATGTGCTTAATTTGTGATTACAATTTATCTCGTGCTTAACGGTGAAGGAAAACATCGTGAGGAAACCTGCATGTGTCAAATTTCACTGAAATTCTGTCACATGTGTATTCCACCAACCCGCATTGGAGCAGCGTGGTGGAATAAGCTCCAAACCTTCTCCTCAAAAAGAGGAGAAGAGGCCTTAGCCCAGCAGTGGGACATTCACAGGCTGTTATTACTATTACTAAAGTTAACCTTTTAATATGATTTAATTTTATTATATCATTTCTATTTAAATTGTTTGCACCATCTCATTATTTTTTCTTAAAAATCTAAAAACTGGTGAATAATCTCTTAATGTGTTAATAAACACTGTTTTTGTACAAAAATATATATGTAAAACATTTATTGTCATGCTTTGTCGGTAACACACCAACTCGTACGACGTGACTGCAAACGGTCGTGTCCCCTTTCTACCGCCTCTCTGTCTCGCAAGTCGCAACACAAGGGATATTCTATTGTGCGTTGCGTACCGTATATAGTTCAGTAGTTAGCTACATCTCATTATAATAATATATTTATTTTATTAACTAAGCTTATACGATAGATGATATACCTATTTCTCATAGCAAATGTTTATTCTAAACAAATGATATAAATAAAAATTTTAACAAAACAAAAACCGACTTCATAGGAAAAACAAATTAATATGCACTAAAAAGTAAAAAAATAATTCCGTATTCTTCTATAATTTGATAATTAACTTACTATTTTCTACTCATCAATATGTAGGTACGAATGTGTTGAGTGGTTGATAATGTATTTACAATTATTGTTATTTTTGGAGTCGATGTCAGCCAAGGTGGGTTTATAACTACATATGTACATAGTTAGTTATAGGTGAGATGTGCTTGTGTCACACGCGCAACTTTACGAGGCGAATAAAAGTTAATTTGTAATGTGTATGTTTTTGTTTGTTTTTAAAAGATTCCCGTATTATTATTGCTAGGTATATTATAGTGTTTCCTTAGCTGACATCGACTCCAAAAATAACAATAATTGTAAATACATTATCAACCACTCAACACATTCGTACCTACATATTGATGAGTAGAAAATAGTAAGTTAATTATCAAATTATAGAAGAATACGGAATTATTTTTTTACTTTTTAGTGCATATTAATTTGTTTTTCCTATGAAGTCGGTTTTTGTTTTGTTAAAATTTTTATTTATTTTTCGATTTTTAGTGAATCTGAAGTACACTCACTAATTTGTAGAATATGGGTAGACCTACTAAACGTGCAGCTCATATGAGACAGCGCCGTTTATATTATTATTTAATTATATTAATCTAAAACAGTGAAACGTAAAGAAAAATGCATTTTGGTACTTAATTAATAAATATTAGTTAATATGGTTAAATGTATGAATATAAATTAACATGTTTTGATTAAATAGATTTAGTTGGTGGGGTGTTGGGCAGCCATAACATAATCAAATAATTATTTCTAGTAATAATTAAATAAGCTGTATGTTTATAGATGTTGTGTTATTCCATTCTTCACCATAAAATATGACGGAATGTCTGTATATTAAAAAAAAGGGGAAGTATCTATATTATCCTAACTAATATTATAAATGCGAAAGTAAGTTTGTCTGGACGCTTTCACGCCTAAACCACTAAGCCGATTTAAAAAATTCTTTCACCAATGGAAAGCAACATTATCAGGGAGTAACATAGGCTACATTTTGTCCCCATATTCCCACGGGAACGGGAACTACATGGGTGAAACCGCGGGAATAACACTAGTAATCAATATATAAATATACATTAATATAACATGTATATAAGAGTACTTATACGATTCTGTATATATATATATATATATATATATATATAATTTTCAAAATTGGTCTCAACTTTTAGGAGATGTTCAAATATGTTTCAATTACAAAAATATACATATATACAATGCTTACATGCATAACTCATATTTTAAAGAGGAAAGATTTGATTTTTGTTTGATTTTGTATTACGATTTAACTCAAAAACTACTAGACCGATTTAAAAAATTCTTTCACCTTTAGAAAGCTACGTCTTTACCGAGTAACATAGGCTTTATTATATTTTCAAAAACTTATAGATCTCTACTTAAAATGGAGCAATGTAACCCAAACGTATCAAACTGTTTCCTATAAAAGTTATTATTTCGCGTGCGCTGCGAAAACTATTGACGGTATATACAGAAGTGTTTTATACAATAGTACTACAATTACTTGATCATAACGATGTTATGGTAGGTGAATGAAAAATCTAGATAGCCTATAAAAGATTCGGTCGTGTATCGTTAATTTGCTACTAAGAATTGAAGATTTCCGTTACTTTGTCATGGATCCTATAATCAGAATCTAACCAAACTATCATCAAACAACCCTTGAAGTATACTCTTTCCAATAAAAAAAAAATCATCGAAATCGGTTGGCGTGATATTGAGTTATTCGTCCATTTGTCGCGCACATACCTCATGCAAATTGACGACTTATATGGTTTTCTCATGGATTCCACTGTCAAACCTGGACCAAAAAAAAATGGGACCCCATGGGAAGCAACTCCTTTCAAATAAAAAAAAAATCATCAAAATCGATTCACCCAGTCAAAAGATATGAGGTAACAAACACAAAAAAAAAAAAAAAAAAAAAAAAAAAAAAAACATACAGACGAATTGATAACCTCCTCCTTTTTTTGAAGTCGGTTAAAAACAAGATAATTTATAATAGTTAGCAAAGGAAAATTTTGCAAGAAAAACCGCTAGGATACGATGTCGGTTGTAGGGCGGTATTACCGGTTTCTACATTCACAGTTCACACTTACATTAACATATCGTCTTTGACTTGCATGTGCCATTATGCACGTGCTACTTCGAACGTGCCCTGTTCTAAGGTTGGAACAACGCCATGAATAGTAACAGAACAGAAAAGGCTTTCTATGTATCAACCATAAAAAAATGTCATTAAATTAGTCATTCATTGAAGTATTTAAGTTGTTGAGATGGTCCAGTGGTTAGAACAAGTAAATCTTAACTGACATTAGTGGATTCATAACCGAGCAAGCTCTACAGACTTTTAACGTGCTTTATCTGTGTTTATAATTTATCTCGCGCTTGGCGGTGTAGATAAACATGATAAACATCGCATTAAAATCTACATGTACCGGATGAAAGTTTGACCGATTTGTCCATCAATTTACCTTTGAGCAGCGCGGTGATAAGCGCCGTGTTAACAGACTGTTACTTAACTTTACTTAAAAAGCTTAATGCTTAGCAAAATATATGAGAATACAAAAACAGATAATTAGACTCTGATTATTATACTTATTTATATCATACATTTTATTGTTATTAGTTATCTACACAATAAAATACATAAAACCGTACTTTAATAAAAGTACTCCATTTTAATCCAACTATACGTTATTTCTACGTAGTGTCCGCGATGTCTGATAATACAGAGGTATTGCGTGACACTCGATCTCCCTTCTTATCGATTTGCAAAACCGTCTGGCTATATTCTGTCTGTATATAAACCGCGCTTACTTCACACTTTTCATTCATTGGAAGTTGATATCCCGTACTCGTATTCAATAAAGATGCATTGCACTTGCCAATTGAGATAGATAGATTGACAAATACCTCAGACCTGACAGACAGAAGACCTGCTTCATAGTATGGATATTGTTTCAAGTCCATCCATATCATCTACAAATATAACTTTAAAAAAAATATTTTATACATTAAAAAGTTTACATCGTATTCACTTAAAATTTAAACGGAATGAAAAACATTTTCCTACGTGAAGATAATGTAAAAAAAATGTGTACAATTTTTTCTTTTATACTGAATCCAGGGTTCATACAATAGTTGGTAAGTACAAACAGCTCTCCATACTCACCGCTAGGGAAATAGATAGGCAGGTGTTAATTTTAGTAATTGGTTGGCGAGCGTCCTGGCATTCACGTTTGAGGGCCACGAAGTCAGTGTATTATATTTAATTAATTAAAAATTAAAATGATATGTTACATTAACTTGTTAACATTAAAATGTAAATAGACATTTAGATACGCTATACTACACAGATTTAATAGAAAAAAATTACGTTATTGTGAGTAATAAAATGCCGTGGTGATAATAAGTAATTTATTACACAAAATACACAAAAGACAGTCACCAGTTACTGATTTGACAATCAATGAGTTAAGTGTAATTGCTTCTATTAAACTAAACATATATACATACATTAAACATTACAGATGTATTCATGGTATAATAATAACAAAAAAATATTGTGTTTATGAATTTCTATGTTTATCTATCATTTATTATCATTCACATTATGCTTCGTGCAAGCTCGTCTGGATTGGTACCACCCGCTCATAAGATATTCTACCGCAAAACAACAGTACTTGGCATTGTTGAGTTCCGGTTTGAAGGGTGACTGAGCCAGTGTAATTACAGGCACAAGGGACATAATATCTCAGTTCCCAGCGTTGGCGATATAAGCGATGGTTAACATCTCTTACAATTGCCATCAGGTGGCCCATACGCTCGTCCACCTTCCTATGCTATAAAATATGTATTTACACGTATTTTTACGTTGGACGTCGTGAACGAGCTATAAACGCTTCAATACTGTCACGGCGCGCTAAATATAACTAATATATAAAAATACAAAAACTAATTATGTCAGAAATAATTCTAAGTAAGGGATGAAGAACAAACTGAAAGCGTGAACGGGGGGAACTCTAAATATAAAACATAGTTAAGTTTTCAATTAAAAAAACACACATGAACAATATCATTAGTATTTTTGTTTGAGCACTTTAATTTCAGGATTTGACAGTTCGATTTGAAAATAAAATTTCGTTTGATAGCCCATTCATTACGAAAGGTTTACATAACATATAATAAAATCAATATAATCGCGTATTCCATCGCTCCATGTTATCATAAAGACAGCTCCATTATGTTCACCTATTACAATACATTAGCGGCTCCGACCATACGCTGACAGTCGGATAGACACGTCAATGTCAACGGTTGAAAGGCATTACGTGTGAACATATACAGCGAACGCTCTATACCTTTCTTAGATCTCGGCGAGTTTAAACTTGATACAGGAAACAGTACGGCTGCTTTTGATACCTCATTAATATATTTAATCCAAGCCGAGGCGTTTATGAGATAAGCCAGTAACGAATAATATCGCTTACGTGATAATAGTAAAGTTAAAATTAACTGGTTCGTCCCTCAGCATATACCGCTAGCCTTAAACTACGGTTCTGTATTCGAATATCTAATCAGACCAGGACAAGTTTTACTGGCAAGAAATCTTAAAGCTTATCTTACTTTAGTGTTCCTCGGCATCAAAAATATTGAGAACTGTTATATACTTAACTCTAAATAGATTTATTTATGTGTATAAACATATACAAATATAAATCATTTGTCTTTTGCTTAAACACATAGGTACAGTAAAAATAATATTAAAAAAATATAGATAAATCAACACAAATGAAATGGAAGGGAATAGAACGGAATAGACAGCGCCTCTCCTGACCCTTGATGAAGGTACAACGAGATTGTCTTTCAGCGCCCTTTGGTTCACACTTTCACTTCACATTAATTGCATTTCCATTAATTTAAATAATTATTTATAAAAATCTAACAACGCATATGTACCCCCTTGAAATTGTTTTTGACATTTTCGCGCCCCTTACAACCTGGCGCCTAGGGCGATGAACCCATCTCGCTCTGCCCCAGGGCTGGCGTTGGCAATAGAAAAGGAATAGAATTTACATTTTTCATTGGTATTCAATATATGTAATAACGGGTTCCAATAAAATACCTCTATTATTCGTATTTAAAATACGTATAATATCAATATTGACATAAATAAAATAATTATATTAAGGACGTATTTAAATTATTCAGTGAACACTTATATTAAATTGCAACAAGTACTTTCACTTCGAGAACAATTTACACCGAAACTTACAGTGGGCGACGCGTGGGCTGTTATTTATTATACAATCGTTTATGTGAAATAAGACACGCAACAAACATTCCGGTACTAAACATTTCTACTGTATGCAAGCTTAAATGCATGTAATTATTTCACTTTAGAGTTCCGTACGTCGATAACAAAATCCGAACTAGTTTAATTATATTTATTTTGCATCGTGCAGAATATATAATAATTGGCGAATCCTGAAAACTGGTATTGCAACAAAATCTATGGGCGGCGATGACCACGTACCATCAGGTGGTCCACAAGACAGTCTGTCTTCTAAATACAATAACAAAATCTCATTATAAGTTCTTAAAAATCATCCTTTACACAAAATCTAGTTTTGTAGTTGAGTACATTTTTTTAAGTGAAAGCTTTAGACGATGACTAAGTAACCGCACCAATTACTTGAACACAATTCTTTCGCGGAATTAAGTCTGTTAGAAACCTCGCGGTACTTTTCACTTCTACAATAAAACTCATAATCAGTTTAAAATGAATAATAAATATAGAATAAAAAGAGTTTTAGAAGCTTATTCCACCACGTCTCTCCATTGGGGATTAATGGATACACGCTTATATATTTTCATCCGCCAAATGCAGGTTTCCTCACAATGTTTTTCTTCACTTCTCGAACCTTCTCCTCAAAAAAGGAAAGGAGGACTTAGGCCCAGCAGGGACATTCAGTATAGTGTTTTCCTTCACCGCCGAGCACGAGATGAAATTACATATATACACATTATGTAATTTAATCTCGTTCTTGATAAACACAAATTAAACTAAACTAATTTAGTTGTGGTTGCCCGGGTTTTCAACCCATCGCTTAAGATTCTCGTCTTCTAAAGCACTAAGTTATTGCGGTTGAGTCGACACAAGGACGCATCTCTTATAAACATACAATTTTTCACAGAAAACAGTGCAACCGTATTCGAAACTGCGATCCTTGATTAAAATCCACGTTTTCTTTCCACTGGGCCATCTCGGCTATTATCACAAATAAAGCCTCTCATGACTACAAATTAAGGATTTTTATTATGGCATGTTAATCGAAAATTAATTTATAATAAATTAAATTAAGATACCGAAGCGTATATAAATGTCTCGAGCTGGTGAAACTTCGAACGGAATTCCTTAACCCGATGCTTAACTGCATTAAAAGATCGAAGTAAGATAAGCTGAGCAATAACTTTAATTAAAACAAACATTTTTGAAAGTTTTAAGTAAAATTTTATGTTTACGAAGGTCTCAAAACAAATCACATCTTTTATTTGTCTTTTTTATTAATATATTATATTACAATGAATATTATAATATGCAGATATATTGTAACATACAACTATATGTTGCACAGTCCAGACCTCTAAGCGAGTCTTGCGGGGCTTGAAGTTATACAAGTCGAGTCCAATGTGCGAAATAACAAACGAAAAACCGCGGCGCACCGTATCGCGTAGCGCGGTCAGCTCAGCTATCGATTTCAGAGTAAACATAACCTCAGAGCAGCTGCGCGCACGTGGCCTCTATTTCCGTACCGGTCGGGTCGACGTCCGGTGGCCTTGCCCCTCAAAATGAACAAGATTGCCCAAACCGTGCTGATAACGATACGCAACGGACACGTAACGCTGATCTCAAACAGCCGGAATATATCTCTGAATACTCATTGTACCGAAACGTAATATACAAATTTTTGAATCGGAATTCATAACGCTCGTCAATGTCATTCTGTCAGATCGATCTGAAAAAATCATAATAATAAAAATGAATTTTCTTTGAATTTTCTTGTGCTTTATTTGTGTTTATAATTAATTCACAAGTCTCGGCGGTGACGATACAAAAATTTGATTACTACCTATATTTAATGTATGTAAAAGTAACCTAACATTCTACATTACGTAAATTATTACATGAATAACATTTCTTTCGCATTGTTTTCAATCACCAACAAATCTTAATTTTCTTTTTTTATCCTGGGACATTATTCAGTTATTCACACACTGCCATCTGATCCCAAACTAAGCAGAGCTTCTACTATGGAAACCAGATAACTTATATCTACTATTATACTTAATATAAACGTCTATAAATCGTTCGCATCGCATAATGACGATATGTTCCTTCCTCACTTTTAAAAGCCCTAGCTTATGACCTACCTCGAATAACCATTTCCAATCTAAAATCGAAGATGGAGGAGAAACTGCTACAACGCCTATCTGCCACGAGTGACAACTATTCTCGATCTCGTTTACAATAAAATTAAATCGACCATTGCGACGATCTATAACCCTGAACATTTCGATTGGTTACTATCTAATACCAATTATAGCAATTCATTGTTACTATTATTGCTGCAGTTATTATCGTGATATCGCAGCAATCGTACATATACCTTTTGGGAAATTTGGAACAAAATATATGCTGGTTAAAATCAGTATGTAAACGACTGAGTTTTCACTTGACTAGTTTTTATTATTAAGGTTTTCGTTAGCAGGTGGTCAGTCGTCACAATGCGTGACCTTTCAAGCGCTATCTGCAGCTTCTATTTTTGGATCAAAGATATTCGTCGACACTCTTCGCTTTTATTCCATTTGTGTAAAAAATAAAAACAATCGATTGTTCGATTCACTATAAGTCACTCAGATGTATTAGCTGTCAATGATAATGGACCAATCCTGATAGAGCTATGCTTGATTTTAGTAAACTGGTGAAGGATAAAATTATTATTAAAGTCATCGTAAGTGCTTTTCAATACAAAAACTACCTTGTTCTTATCAATTACCAAACAAGCGTATGATTGTTTTGAACGAAAGCTTTGAGCAGCTTTAAGATCACAGTTCAACGAACGTATTTTTATACTAGCGACACTCTTCTTGGAGACAGTAATACTTATCTATCAATTGGTCTTATCAAAAAATAATTTATAAAAGTAAATGAAGTCGCGTAGGTACAGAGCAAACGTTTTAAATGTTTGCTGACAAATTCCTGTTATCGAGGTTTGAAATATAATATATTCTACTGCACTCAAAACTTATTATATATAAATATGACAACGTTTAACAAAAGTCATAGATTATTCTTTACCATATTCTCGATTTTATATAATACTAGCAAAAATATATATATTTGATAGGATTTGCGTAAAACCCGTTCTTACAGAGCGTCTACGTCGAGGGAGTGTAACACATCCGTGAAGATGTGTGGTATTTGGTTGAGATATATAACAAATTGATTGATTTTAAGCAAATTATAAATCTTATAAATAAAGATTATTTAATTTTATTAAACCAATGGTCGAGCCCATAATTCAGTTCTTCATTACCCTTCGTTCGTTTAATATATATTGGAGATGATCGCAAAAAATGTCAAATTTTGACATGCTATATTAGTAATAATTGGCTTAATTAATGTTTTGTACAGATGCGATAACGCGATAATATTCATACATGTGGGTTATTGGCCTTATCTCGCCGACTCGAATAGCGGCCGAATAAGCAGAGCCCATTCATAGTGATTACAAGCGTGGCGGCGTCTTTGCTTTATTAATTACACGGTACTTGCCTATTCGTTTAGCAATGTTTACATTAATGCACGATTTAGTTCGTTATAATGGCTCACTTTAATAGAGATTAACGTCTGCTCAGAGTAAAAACCTAGTATGTATGTGCAAATAACTTTATATAAGGAAAGAAAGAACTTAGAAACATTTGATTATTGCATATTATTTAATGTATTATAGTGTGATTGTGGGATTAAAACACATAATAAATAAGAAAATCATTTAAAAATGTTGTTGACCATTATTCTAAATCGGAATTAGTTTGTTTGAAGTATTATTGTATTATACGAGGCGGTGCGTCATTCGATTGTTACAACAATAATAATAGCTTACTTTTCATATTATACGAAGTTAATACCTACTACAATGCGATACATAAGCAGCACGCGGGCTTAGCCTATAACAATAATATAAACCATTATTACGTATATTATGTACAATGGTGAATGTTTCAAGGAATTGACTTTTTATACCGCCGTCCGCCACACTCACCATTCCAACCAAGGCACAGCAGTGTAATATCACGTCAGTGGATTTCCTCTCAGACAGAGCTACACATAGATATACCACCACCATATTATTAAATTTTAACGAATTATTTATGACTATCAAAATACATACCGCGATATCAACGACGAACATCGTACGTATATCTGTAAGAACAAAAAAAACAATTAAGAACACAATTAAGTAGTAACATTGCCTATCGGCTGTTTGATTTCTCTCTTTCTCTCATTACTGATTTGACATTCGAAAGAAGAAGACACAAAATTGCGTTAACTACTCATCGTATGTATAACTATATGTATGGTACATATCATAACCTCACCACAATTCCGCTTCTCTGGGCAAAACAATGACAGCGGTCAAGAGCTGTTATTGGTTTATAGATATCAATTACGTTATTTATTTATCGAGAATACGAAACTTCGTGCTCTACTCGGGTGAAAAAAGTTAATTATAATCCACAACTAATACACGTTTCAAAATTGCATCTAATTTTAAGTCCGTTTTTAATGTTATCTGATCTGTCATCAAGTGTCAAATTCGTTTGTCACGGAACATCTTCGCTGTACATTTATGTAAATAATCCAGCTTCTAGAGACGCGCTCGCTACTCGGACTGTGTTTTAATAATCAAGTTTTCATGAATATTCAAGTAATTTAAGACGATGTCTTTCGTCCTGGTGCTGTTACATTCTCACCGTTTAACTCTTATTATGTATTTTACAGTTCATATAAATTACATATACACATACGGCTCCGGTGACTGACCTTTTGGTTGTCGCGGACGACTGAATTCGCAATTAAAATTTTTGCTTTAATATTATAAATTTTAAGAATTGCTTTCAATAATTAAAAAAAAAATGTTTTTATCAAGTCGCTATATGAACTGCTTGACGTACAATCAAAAGCATGCAGTCTCCAGGACAACGAAATAGTACGGAATCCGCTAACGTGAGTCCGACAAGAGCATTTATAAACAGATCTTACACGAATATGCGTATAATACATACATACAGTTAGACATACAAAATTACAATATATCATAGAAAATTCGTGACGTACGATTTCTCACGCCTTTCAAAGGCTTTGTATGGCCACACTCCAATGTAACAATGAATCCCCCCCCCCACGTTGACCCATTTACATGAGTTGCAAATGACGCATGACCATTGATCACTACAATTTATTGTACCACAAGTTGGCATTAGATACTATACACTGAACCTAGAATGACCTAGACGTAAATTATTAAATTAAATTTAATAAAAAGATTTCAATGAATTAGGTACGAAACTCTTCAAATGAATTTGATACAAATGAATAATAATAATATACAAACATATAAAGGTTTTCATTATATATGTTTGTATATGTAGATGAGTGTTGTATGTTATGTAATTCAGTAAATCATATAGAAACGCCTATAGCCTCAAAGTCATTACTAACTTTATTTGTATGAGTTGCAAAATAAAACAAGTATAATTAGGTACTTTATAACAACAATAAATAAAAATTTTAACAAAACAAAAACCGACTTCATAAGAAAAACAAATTAATATGCACTAAAAAGTAAAAAAATAATTGCGTATTCTTCTATAATTTGTTAAATAACTAACTATTTTCTACTCATGAATATGTAGATACGAATGTGTTGTGTGGTTGATAATGTATTTACAATTATTGTTACTTTTGGAGTCGATGTCAGCCAAGGTGGGTTTATAACTACATACATAGTTAGTTATAGGTGAGATGTGATTGTGTCGCACGCGCAACTTTACGAGGCGAATGAGTCAATCTGTAATGTGTATGTTTTTGTTTGTTTTTAGAAGATTCCCGTATTGCTAGGTATATTAAGTGTTTCCTTAGCTGACATCGACTCCAAAAATAACAATAATTGTAAATACATTATCAACCACACAACAGATTCGTATCTACATATTCATGAGTAGAAAATAGTTAGTTATTTAACAAATTATAGAAGAATACGCAATTATTTTTTTACTTTTTAGTGCATATTAATTTGTTTTTCTTATGAAGTCGGTTTTTGTTTTGTTAAAATTTTTATTTATTTTTCGATTTTTAGTGAATCTGAAGTATACTCACTAATTTGTAGAATATGGGTAGACCTACTAAACGTGCAGCTCATATGAGACAGCGCCGTTTATATTATTATTTAAATATATTAATCTTAAACAGTAAAACGTAAAGAAAAATGCATTTTGGTACTTAATTAATAAATATTAGTTAATATGGTTAAATGTATGAATATCAATTAACACGTTTTGATTAAATAGATTTAGTTGGTGGGGTGTTGGGCAGCCATAACATAATCAAATAATTATTTCTAGTAATAATTAAATAAACTGTATGTTTATAGATGTTGTGTTATACCATTCTTCGACATAAAATATGACGGAATGTCTGTATATTAAAAAAAGGGGAAGTATCTGTATTATCCTAACTAATATTATAAATGCGAAAGTCTGTTGTGACGCTTTCACGCATAAACTACTAAGCCGATTTAAAAAAATCTTTCGCCAATGGAAAGCTACATTATCAGGGAGTAACATAGGCTACATTTTGTCCCCATATTCCCACGGGAACGGGAACTACTTGGGTTAAACCGCGAGAAAAACACTAGTAATTAATATTATATAAATATAACATGTATATAAGAGTACTTATACGATTATATATATATATATATATATAATTTTCGAAATTGGTCTCAACTTTTAGGAGATGTTCAAATATGTTTCAATTACAAACATATACATATATACAATGCTTACATGCATAACTCATATTTTAAAGCGGAAAGATTTGATTTTTGTTTGATTTTGTATTACGATTTAACTCAAAAACTACTCGACCGATTTTAAAAATTTTTTCACCCTTAGAAAGCTACGTCTTTACCGAGTAATATAGGCTTTATTACATTTTCAAAAACTTATAGATCTCTACTTAAAATGGAGCAATGTAACCCAAACGTATGAAACTGTTGCCTATAAAAGTTATTATTTCGCGTGCGCTGCGAAAACTATTGACGGTATATAAAGAAGTGTTTTATACAATATTACTAGAATTACTTTATCATAACGATGTTATGGTAGGTGAATGATAAATCTAGATAGCCTATAAAAGATTCGGCCGCGTATCGTTAATTGTCTACGAAGAATTGAATATTTCCGTTACTTTGTCATGGATCCTATAATCAGAATCTAACCAAACTATCATCAAATAACCCTTGAAGTATACTCTTTCAAATAAAAAAAAATCATCGAAATCGGTTGGCGCGCTATTGAGTTATTCGTCCATTTGTCGCGCACATACCTCATGCAAATTTACGACTTATATGGTTTTCTCATGGATTCCACTGTCAAACCTGGACCAAAAAAAAATGGGACCCCATGGGAAGCAACTCCTTTCAAATAAAAAAAAAATCATCAAAATCGATTCACCCAGTAGAAAGTTATGAGGTAACAAACACAAAAAAAAAAAAAAAAAAAAACATACAGACGAATTGATAACCTCCTCCTTTTTTTGAAGTCGGTTAAAAAAGCGAGTCATAAAAGAAATTCGAGTTCATATTTCGACGATGTACATATTAGGTATATGTTTGTTGTTTCCTTTTGCGTTGGATTAGTATATATTGATAATACATTGGTTCGGTTGGTTACCGTTACAATTTAATTGACATTTTTAAATATTATTAGGTTTTTACTTTAAACACACACGATCAAGTATTTGAGGACATTATATTATGATCTATACTAATATATAAAGCTAAGGAGTTTCTTTGTTTGATCTTGCCAATCTCAGGAACTACTGGTTCGAATTTAAAAACCATTTTTGTGTTGTATAGTGCTTTTATCGAGGAAGGCTCTAGGCTTATTTTTATTCATTACATTTTTATTAATTATACGCGAGGGAAACCGCGAGGCACAGCTAGTAGTTATTATTATAGCTACATTGATTCATATAAAATCGAAATGTAAAAGTGAATAGGTACTGCCCAGACAATGCCACATAATTATCGATGTGGTATAGATATACAAGCCGCATACGCGGTAGATACGGTCGGGTACGACAATGTCAATCGCAATCATATGTTCAATTTATTATTATAAAATATAATTGTATTGCCTTCGAAACGCTTAGTCTTCACATGAACGATCAAAAACACTTTTAAACAATGTCGAATCATCACGTTACATGATTAAATTGAATGTGAAGTTATTATAGATCGATTCGCAATGTAAATTCTTCCGACATGGACAAAACTTAGTAGTTCTTACAAAATTTCATATAAATAATGTATGGACTGAAATTATTGCGTTCATTGCCATATACTTTCATGATTAAAATTTTAACATTTCTTAAAAATACCTACCATAGCTGGTTGTAAGAATAAATTATATATACACAAATAGTCTTTAAAAAATACATTCAAATTAAATTCGAAGCGAGTAAATTTGAAACTAAAAATATATTAAATAAATCATCAGGAACAGCTGTTATTCGATTATTCCGAAGGCAATTTAAACAATAGACATTATTATTAATGGGTTGTACCAAATTTCGACAATTTCAAAGGCCCCATTATCACAAGATTGATGTAACTTTGAACCGTAAAATACGAATCAACCGTTCGCTCGTTGAAAATAATTTCAAATGACAATTCACAAAAGATTCATAGACAAGTGAAAATGTATAGATTAATATCTCTATTAGTTCTGCAACTAATCTTGTAACAGTTGTTCACAAATTCACAATACATGCCGACTTTGTATCCTGTAGTTTATGATCTTGTTCTATAATTTTGACGTATCTTTTTAGGAAGGTAGGCTAGCAAATATTATAACTACTCGATGGTAAATGGTCACTTTGCCGATAGCCACTGGCACTGTATGTGATATATATATGTGCATTGTGCCTGTAATTACTCAAGCTCAGTTATCTTTGAAATCAGAATACATCAATAAATAGTCATGATGTTTAGCGGTAAAATCATTGATGTTTGGATGGAAATTGTTTGTATATTTTGTTGTACTACCAATAGTAATAGCCTATAATTTAAATAAAATGCAACAAAATTGGCAGAAGACGCAGAAGTCACTGGTCTTTTTTATTGGCTTATGCTTGATCACAATGAAGATTTATAGGTAGGTATGTAGGTACTAACGCAGTCTAAGATGAAACGCGGTTGTCGTACTTATATTCTTTCTTCTGCACGTTAAATAAAATCAAAATATATACGAGTAATTTCGTATCGTCAAGCCACACCAACAGATCAGAATTTGCATAACATCGATAACACAATATTCATAATTACTAGATTGTGTTCACACAAATAATATTACGTAAAAACATATTACACTTAAAGGGAACTATTATTTTATACAAAAAAAGTTTCCATGAGGGGTAGGTGTTAGGTACTCTATACTTTTCCTATTTCGTATCCCTGAGAATGTGTACGCAAATTTCATTTCTAATCTATTGCATAGTTAATACAGCATAAAAAATGTTATAATTTATTTTATAATTTTAGTTGGGATGCGTAATTGCCTATAAAGTATTAGTAACTTGTTATCAATATTTCGCAACATTAAATGCTATTGTGTTTATAAATGGGTAAATACCCAACGTTTACATTTTATGTGTAAGCGCTATTCAAACATTGTTATTATTTAGCATCCACAAAATATTTACTTATTAGATTACCCGCTTACAATTATAACCAAAGTCGTTGCAATATACTTTTCAAACTAAAAATTAGCCTCACCTACTTCGATATACACTCCGGTTCATAACACGTAGTGCTACCAACACGCGTTGTAGCATGTAATTCACCATACAAGTTGTGACAAAACATATACCATCAGTAACAGCCTGCGAATGTCCCACTTCTGGGCTAAGGCCTCTCCTCCTATTTAGAGGAGGTTTGGAGCTTATTCCACCACGCTGCTAGCAAAACTCGGCAGACGATCAGTCCATTTATACATATATGTATAATTTGTATATATATACATTATTGAAATTGTTGTGAAAAGCCATCTAGCGGCGAGTTACAAATAATACATAATATGCCAACGTTTATGGGGATCGGTTAAAACGGTGTCGAAGGATATTGATCTCAAACACCATATATTTTATATTATAATACAAATACGACATCAAGGAACAGTGCCTTACACATACATACATTCAATGACCCTATGGATGAGCGTTAAAGCACTTAAGCAAAGGTTAAATGTTCGAGTAAATAAGTAAACGTTGTTGTTTGTAATCAGATTACTCGGAGACACGGAGCTGGCGAGTATCACGGATATATGTCATCCTATTAAGCCGAACTTGATACAATGACCCAAACTACTGGAACTTTTCTAAGACTTCTGATGATTTGAAGATATTAAATTCTTGCGGTCTTGCGGATTCTTCCTACCTCGTATTTTTTTTTCATAGGAAGGCGGACGGGCGTATGGGCCACCTGATGGTAAGTGGTCACCAAGGCCCATAGAAAATGACATTGTAAGCGATGTTAACCATCGCTTACATCGCCACCAACCTTGTGAACAAAGATGTTATGTCCCTTGTGCCTGTAATTACACTGGCTCAGTCACCCTTAAATACATTAGTACCAAGTACTGCTGTTTTGCGGTAGAATATCGGATGAGTGGGCGGTACCTACCCAGACGAGCTTGCACAAAGTTCTACCACCAAGTAAACAGTTAGTTTGATACCTTTTGTTTTTAAGCAGGGATCATCATTATTGAAACACTAATAAAATCTTCAAAATGAATCAGCTAAGCTCAAAGTCGACGAATAAACTAGCCTGGCATGACTGGGCATCGTAGCGGTACCATGATAATCGAAATGACTGATGTTATATTTGTATGCAATAAATATGTTTATCAATAGTAAAAAATATGTACTATATTTATAACGGGAAGTAAAGATAAACTTTGAGCTCCATGTTTCTGGTTCCGCAAATTCAATAAATCTTATCAGGGCAAGGTAATCATTTCTATAATAAAACCCCACAAATTGAGTTTTTTTTTATTACTTATTATATTTCAAGTTCGTTTATTTAACAAAATAAAATAAATAAATATCATATTTTTCTTGCTATCTATTATATTATGTTAAAAATATAATTGAAAACAAAATCCGAATCTAGAATAGGATAGCATCTAAAGAAAATCAAATAGATGGTAACTTTACATTGCACAATACAAAAATGAAGTATCAAAAATGCTTATAGAAGCTTACGTGAAGAAAGTATGTTTTCATGTTCATCCTATTCAAACGATTTTTTTAGAAATCTTATGTATATAAAACACATTATAAACGGAAGGTCGACCGTTTGAAGACACGAAGGAACCCTCGTTCGAAGCTGCGACAAAAGGCATAAAAGAACACGTGAACTTCTGCGCACATTTACCGATCTAGCAAAACTACTACAAATAATATTTAAGCACTCGAAAAGAAATCAAAGCTACATATGTATAAGGTCGACTTTTAAATGCAGAGAATTCGTAAAAGATTAAAAAGGTTGCGATTGGAGTCAGAGTTCAAACTAGAAGTATATATTATAAATCCTATCCTATGACTAAATGAACCTTATTTGTCTATTCAAAAGGTTTGACATTGAATGAACAGTTTTTTACTATCGTGTGGAAAAAGATGAATATTGGTTTGTAGGTGATAAGTTTTTGCTCGCCCTATGCCGATAGCCGTTTTATGGTTTTCGAAGGATTATTATTTTATATTGAGGGATAAGCCATGCTATCCTGGTGAGTAGGGTTTTGTGCATGTCCGTCTGGGTATCATAATATTATTTTAATTATTATTTTTATGTGTTTTAAATATTATAACTTCGACCGCCAAACATCAACACTTATGTATGTGTTCCGGTTGAAATCGTGAGCAAGTCAGCGTACAACTACACAAACAAGGCACAGGACACAAGGGACATAACATCTTAGTTTACAAGGCTGTTGACACAAGTGAGAGATTTTATATTAAAACCCAAAAGAGAAGCCATTTGTTAAAAGTAGATAGATGTCAAACATGTTGTAGAGAACTGTGAGTCTTTAGTTTACCTAGTCTAGGTCTGAGTAATTATTGTATCAATATGAATGGAAACATAATGAGCGTGAGACGAGGACATGCTACAAATTCCATCGTCCAAGACGGTAAAGTTGGGTAACAGTTGTTACGCGACCAAAACTGAATCAACAAACATCTCAGCGAACTCGTAAAAATTAATGACTTAAAATTAATTAGAATAATTAATTTCATTTTTATAAATTTCATATTTGATATCACGTTCACGTTTCGATACACGAACCAAGAATCAAACATTAAATCAAATTAATCTATTATAAAGCTTAAATACAAAATGAAAACAAGTAAATGTTATTGTACCTAATTACATTGCATAATTTCATACTTAAAAAATCAATAGATTTTTCTTATAATAATAAAAATAACTATTAAAAAAATACTATTACAATGACGAAATCAGAGAATAAATATTTATAGAATAATTCGAGTTTTGAAATTTTCTCATGCACTAAATTCTTCCTTTAACAATAAAACGTATTCAATCAAAGGGAAATCAGCATAAGAAAAGAACCAAGTCGTGGGTTCAACGACCTCTCTTATCTCGAACATGAAACTCCCACGTATTCGAGATCCCCATCCAGTTCTAAAGGAATCTATTTAGAATTACCAACCTTATCGCTCAAGGAATAACGTTTATTAGATCAGTGAATAATATTAAATTATGCAATCATTTATAAACATATGTGAGATATGCGATTATTTAATTTTGCGATATCCTAGTTCAATATTATTGCAATGACTGAATGTATACGTCGTTGGATTTCCGAAATACCCTTTTCTAATTACAACAATCATTTTAAAATCAATAAGACTAGTTTCTTTGCCATTCAAAGTAAAAACTATCGAATAAAATCTAAATTTAAAATGCATGTACTCTAAATGACGTTAGTGATAATGGCATGGATTTCGAATAAGAAATTCAGGCACGCGAAGCCTCTGTAAACTCTAGCCCATTTGGAGACGACCTGAAAATGGAGCGAGCCAACCGGGACGCACGACGACAAACCCATTATATTAGTTATAAAAACAATGAATACAAAAGTAGTTCAAGTTTGTAATGGTTACGTTTTTAAAATATATATTAAACGAACACGCTACCTACATTTTAACATTCACCTATAAACCTTTTTCATCTTAGAAAATAATATAAATATATATTTATAATAATTGTTACTGTTCCTAGTAGTTTAACGACTTATTGTGAAATTAAAATTAATGTCGCGTATTTATTTTTTTTTAATATACATAACCAGTATATCTTACAAGAAACGAAGATACCAAATATTTTACTTAACTAAAACACTATTTAGACTAGTGTTCATATAATTATTCCATACAGTCAAATCAAGACCTCATAAATTCTAATAACATTGGTAAGGCCACTGGTTACTTTGAAAACGTTGAATCAAAACAAAAAATACTTTTTTTTATGCAACATGGTCATAGTGCTATAGTAGCTAAGATGGATCTTGCGTAACTGACAAGCGATGAGTCGTCCATATAGTCGCGACCTCCGTCTGTTCTCGAGATGTTTCTTCACATAGTGAAACGAGTGGAATTCTGAGGGGTAGGAGAGATCAAAATTGTCTGGCCGGTTCAAAGTTCCGGGCTACAGCTCACAGCGCAGCCTCCGCTGTATCGAACGACCGCGCCCGCACCCCACGTGGTCCATTCACCGGCTTACCACGTGCAAAACGAATAATCTCAACAATATTTACACATAAAACATCAAACATCACCTTTTCTTACTAATACATATATCAATTTCGAATTTAGGTGCATAGATTAATTCATGAATGAAATCGTCAATAGTCTAATGATTAAATCCTAACACGTACGAAACTAATCGCTCTTCGCAATCACACGAGAGTTCGAACATATCAATGTCACAACGGATGATAATGTACGGGATAAATCCTGCTCCAGTTTCCGACTAATTAATTGCAACGGAAACAATAGTGACGGAGCATATCCGTCCTATCCTGATTGCTGTACCAACTGCAGCAAGTTCTCTAAGCATGCATTAAACTCAAAACGGATTGAATATATCGGAAACATTCAAGACATTCAATATTTATAATGTTACAAAAAAATATTAAAAGTTAATAATAAGAACACGATTAAAAAAGCTATTTATTTTCGGGAACCCAAACAATTTGCATAATCTGCGTTTAAAACAATATTTATAACGTTAACCTTTGAAGAAGAAAAAAAAAACAAATAATACAAGAAACGAATATTGAAATCTCATCTCCAACCGCTGCACTAAGATTAACACGACAAAGGTTGTTAATAAAATCAACGATCCCAAGCACCCGATGTTTTATTAGCTACACGACATATATTTTAAATAACCTGTTCCGAGTGGACTTGACTTTCAACTCATCGTGTAAGTGATTGAAGGCATAGTAATAGAATTTGTTTAGATGATGTAGTGGATTTTATTTATTTATTTATTTAATTAAATATACATTCATTTATTCTGTAACTATCAAGAACGGTGTAACAAAAACCCTATTGGATTTACCCGTACATCGGTGTTCGTTGTCAACACTAATATACTTAAAACTATACAATAATTAAAGATAAAAAATAAAACAAACAAAAAATAGGTACATAGCAAACAAGTAATGTAACAATCACTTGTTTACGATTATTATCATAAAATAGCGATAAGTGGATCATTTTATACTTCCTTAATATTCTAGTATACTACTCGCGTTGTATGAAGTACAATCGACTATTGACGCTCCTTATTTGAAGGATATATTTGCGGGGCCTTCCTTATCCATATCACTGCGGAGCCTTTTGATCAAAAATATTTATAACCGGTCCTTTTATGTTCTAGCCATAAAGTTTTAGATAAATTTTTGTACATACAAAATAATCTACTTAGTTTTTAATATTCAAAGCCGGTGTTAAATATCATATCATAAAACTGGAGACTTCAAATATTTTTATTATTGAACTAGCTGTGCCCCGCGGTTTCACCCGCGTGTAATTAACAAAAATAAAATACATAAAAATAAGCCTAGAACCTTCCTAAATGGACTATCCAACACAAAAATAATTTGTAAATTCGAACCTGTACTGACTGAGATTAGCCGGATCAAACAAACATACTCTTCAGCTTTATATATTAGTATAGATAAAATCCTTAATATGTTTTTTAAATATTTATGACTGTATACCATTAATAAATATTTAAAATCATTTATATGTGTTTTATGTATAAGATACAATATGTATAAAAATGAATCAAACCAATATAATTATAACACGATTTTTATGCTACGATAACTGACGCCTGACATCATTAAAATACTGTGATACGATCGTTGAAACTAATTTGCATTCATTTTTAAATTTATTATACATTCGTTAAAAAATATTTTGAACTTACAATATAATATCGTGAAAGTCCCGCAAAGGTTAGAAGCTGAGATCGCTTAGTGGTTAGGATACATTGACCTAAGATAACGAATTCAAATCCGGACAAACACTACCGATCGGATGAAACATATGATAGCGCGGATTAATGAAATTGATTGTTGTCAATAAGTTTAATGGTTCTTGATTATTTATACCCATATTTTAAATTGATATTTTATTCCCGAAGCAATCGAATTATAAAATTCTATTATTAAATTTATCTATTTCATTGATCCTGTTATCTTAAAAGGGGAATCTCGATTGTGTTACGGAATATTCGATTGTAAGCTATCGTAATGTAACAACTAGAAGAAATTATTGACAGACTAACTTTAATATAAATGTCATTATAGGCCCAAAAGATCTAACATATCAATATGAGTACCGC
This sequence comes from Nymphalis c-album, assembly GCA_963151315.1. Taxonomy (NCBI): domain Eukaryota; kingdom Metazoa; phylum Arthropoda; class Insecta; order Lepidoptera; family Nymphalidae; genus Nymphalis; species Nymphalis c-album. The sequence continues at coordinate 978,645 of OY720594.1, read as the reverse complement.
CCAAAGATATTATCCTCGACAAGAGTTGAATACTGGTATTCAACTCTTGTGGACTGGGCTGGCCCAGTAGATATACCTAATTATGTAATTATTCTGATTTCATTTTAATAATAAAGTTCGCATAACATATAACCATATCGTTAGTACATCAAGCTTTTAGTTCATATTCATAGAATTACTCATACGCGTCACCGTCATTATGTACAGAATGACATATTACTATTTGATTGACTATATTGCTGGTAACAAGCACGCGCCGTAACGAGTTTTAGTTAATAATAATTGAGTACAAGGTTCTCAAAATCACTTTCATGTCAGGTCGATGTCGAATCATCAGCACTCTATCTTAGTATATTTTTTTAAATCAATAACAACACTACTTTTAAGGCAAATGTGATGTGTACGATGTGTTAGTAAATTTTCTCTTAATAATATCCAAAGAGAATTTATTTATATTATATTATGTAAATTATATTGTTAGCGTTAAGGGTCGTCTCTCGAAATCGAAGGTCGGGATTTTGTAAGAAATTATATAGAAAAAGATGCTCCACAACCTTGAAATAAATCACACAGTTAGCCAATGAAAGTAACTTGCGCCTGAAACATGCGAATGTAAAACAATGCTTATGGATAAGTGTATAAAAAATTCAGAAAATCCCTAAAAACGTGTAAATCGCACACATCGACCCTTAATGTGGACTTCGGAGTAAAAATGCCACATGATGTCTGTCTGGGGTGTGCTTTATGACTCTTTATTATCATGGGACCATTTGATCAATTTCGATATTCTGTGATCGTTATTATTAACGTAATGTTATAAATAATTTGTTATTTTTAATATATACACAATTCGGTTTATCTTAATTTTAGTAACAAATACTTGAATATAAAAATAAAAAAGAACAGAATAATGTTAACAAGCGATATTCATATAAAATTCATACTCGTATTTGAAGTGAATATAAAACATTAAAAGCGTATAAATCTGTCGCGACACATTCATCGCGAAACAAGTGCCGCGAATTTACTGATACACAAATTGGACTTGATTTCCAATGAAATTCGACGAAATTGAATCGTATCCGATTTATTTGTTGGTAAACATTCAACCCAATGCCTGTGGGAAACATCACTCACGAATGTAGATCATTAAAATTCAAATAACGACATAAATATGGTTACTATTTTTTTCTATATGTATATTAATATATTACATAATATAATTAATTGTAGGTGGCTTTGCATACTGACCACCTAATGGGAAGTCGCCACCTAATTCGCTGTAGAAAGTCTGATGAATCGGTGCTACCTATTCAGTTCCACTTCTACAGCAATACTAGTCCATTAAAGTAACAATAAATGTCTCATTGTGGAACTAAAACCTACTCTATTTTCATGACAAGGTTTGGAGCTTACTCCAGCACGCTGCTCCAATTCAGGTTGGTGGATACATTACATAAGAAGAAGAACAAGGAGTCGGATGTATCCACATCATATATATTCTTTTGGTGCGGCCCCAAATGAAGTGTATCAAAGAAGCCGTTTTATTTTACCCTTGCACCATCAAATGTACCTGTTGCACTGCAGAATCGAGGACTCCCCAGAATCCTAAATTGATCATTATACACACAATACTTATGCGAAGAGCATCGTAGGCCATTTAGTCGGTCCATTAAGAGCTGGCGTAAAAGCCTTGGCAGTAAGCCCTAAGCATTGTAACGAAGCCTATTCTCTTGTCCGTACGATTATTATTTATTAACCATTAAGGAATCGGAGCTGCATAAATAAATAGAGTTTATATCGAACGATTACGCAACACGTTCCTTTATGGAGCAATCAATAACAGTTCAAAAGTTTCGCTGACAGGACACCGTGTTCTCATGATGGACGATGGGTATCGGGTTTCCTGCTTACAACGAGGCAATTGAAATAAGATAGAGTGCTCCAATTATTTTATCGTTTCGAAGACATTTGTTTCCTACGCGAAATTAACACAGTATATATTTTTCTTGTTTTTATTTCTTATTGCAAATTTTTTACCTATTTGTTTTTTTTAAATTATAATTCGTCTCGTGCTCGGTGGTGAACGAAAACATCGTGTGGAAACCTTCATGGTATGTCTACTATTACATAAATACTGCAACATATATATCCAATTATCTGCATTGGAGCCACTGTGTTTGAATAAGATCCAAACCTTCTCTTCAAATGGAGAGAAGATGAATCTTACCGTGGACTAGCTGTGGGACTTTAATATACTGATACTTAGTACTCTTTTATTATTTTAAAAGTTGTAGTGTAGTTCTTTAACAACAACGCTGTTGATTACAAGACAAAATAAATAAATATAAATAAAAATTTTAACAAAACAAAAACCGACTTCATAGGAAAAACAAATTAATATGCACTAAAAAGTAAAAAAATAATTGCGTATTCTTCTATAATTTGATAATTAATTTCCTATTTTCTACTCATCAATATGTAGGTACGAATGTGTTGAGTGGTTGATAATGTATTTACAATTATTGTTACTTTTGGAGTCGATGTCAGCCAAGATGGGTTTATAACTACATACATAGTTAGTTATAGGTGAGATGTGCTTGTGTCACACGCGCAACTTTACGAGGCGAATAAAAGTCGATTTGTAATGTGTATGTTTTTGTTTGTTTTTAAAAGATTCCCGTATTATTATTGCTAGGTATATTATAGTGTTTCCTTAGCTGACATCGACTCCAAAAATAACAATAATTGTAAATACATTATCAACCACTCAACACATTCGTACCTACATATTGATGAGTAGAAAATAGGAAATTAATTATCAAATTATAGAAGAATACGCAATTATTTTTTTACTTTTTAGTGCATATTAATTTGTTTTTCCTATGAAGTCGGTTTTTGTTTTGTTAAAATTTTTATTTATTTTTCGATTTTTAGTGAATCTGAAGTACACTCACTAATTTGGTAGAATATGGGTAGACCTACTAAACGTGCAGCTCATATGAGACAGCGCCGTTTATATTATTATTTAAATATATTAATCTAAAACAGTGAAACGTAAAGAAAAATGCATTTTTGTACTTAATTAATAAATATTAGTTAATATGGTTAAATGTATGAATATAAATTAACATGTTTTGATTAAATAGATTTAGTTGGTAGGGTGTTGGGCAGCCATAACATAATCAAATAATTATTTCTAGTAATAATTAAATAAACTGTATGTTTATAGATGTTGTGTTATACCATTCTTCACCATAAAATATGACGGAATGTCTGTATATTAAATAAAAAAGGGGAAGTATCTATATTGTCCTAACTAATATTATAAATGCGAAAGTAAGGTGTTTATGACGCTTTCACGCCTAAACCACTAAGCCGATTTAAAAAATTCTTTCACCAATGGAAAGCTACATTATCAAGGAGTAACATAGGCTACATTTAGTCCCCATATTCCCACGGGAACGGGAACTACGTGGGTGAAACCGCGGGAAAAATACTAGTAATCAATATATAAATATACATAAATATAACCTGTATATAAGAGTACATATACGATTCTATATATATATATATATATATAATTTTCAAAATTGGTCTCAACTTTTTGGAGATGTTCAAATATGTTTCAATTACATATATACTAATGCTTACATGCATAACTCATATTATAAAGAGGAAAGATTTGATTTTTGTTTGATTTTTTATTATGAATTAAATCAAAAACTACTCGACCGATTTTAAAAATTCTTTCACCCTTAGAAAGCTACGTCTTTACCGAGTAACATAGGCTATATTATATTTTCAAAATCTTATAGATCCCTACTTAAAATGGAGCAACGTAACCCAACGTATCAAACTGTTGCCTATAAAAGTTATTATTTCGCGTGCGCTGCGAAAACTATTGACGGTATATAAAGAAGTGTTTTATACAATAGTATTACAATTACTTGATCATAACGATGTTATGGTAGGTGAATGAAAAATCTAGATAGCCTATAAAAGATTCGGCCGTGTATCGTTAGTTTGCTACTAAGAATTGAAGATTTCCGTTACTTTGTCATGGATCCTATAATCAGAATCTAACCAAACTATCATCAAACAACCCTTGAAGTATACTCTTTCGAATAAAAAAGAAATCATCGAAATCCGTTGAATAGATATCGAGTTATTCGTCCATTTGTCGCGCACATACCTCATGCAAATTTACGACTTATACGGTTTTCTCATGGATTCCACTGTCAAAACTGGACCAAAAAAAAATGGGACCAATGGGAAAGCAAACCCTTTCAAATAAAAAAAAAATCATCGAAATCGATTCATCCAGTCGAAAGATATGAGGTAACAACGTCAAAAAAAAAAAAAAAAAAAAAAAAAAAAAAAAAAAAAAAAAAAAAAAAAAAAAAAAACATACAGACGAATTGATAACCTCCTCCTTTTTTTGAAGTCGGTTAAAAATACGTGTATTCTATAAATAACTTTTATAATATTAATACTTAAACTTGTTAATCTATACAAGAATATAGCAATCCCTTAATCCATACACTTGTCAAATATATCTGATACGGGCTTTAAAAACGATATTACCTACCTTTAATTCCTAAAAAATATTTGTTAACCTGATGAAGACGGCAGCTTGGCGTGACAGATTATTTTTATTTAAATTGATTAATAATAGATTAATATTATAACGTATAAAAAAATACTGAGGAGTGATCGAGCTAATCATCCAATTTAGAACCTGCCAAGTATAAAACTATGTTAAATCTCATAGCATGTTACTATGGGCGACGGTTATTAACTTAATCCGGATGAAAGTTCCAGACAGGATCGTTCCGACGTTCACTTCAAGGAAACTTCACCGGAACCCCTGTGTAAAACTTCCACTATTCAGGAGACAAGCTCCTTGCGAACTCCTCTATGTACGACTAATAACGGCTATATAGGATGACACTGTGTGTGTGTGTGTGTGACACATCAATTACATTTTGCTAGTGACTTTCAATTCAACTCAGACAAAAGATGAGTTATTTAATTGTGGCTAATTAAATAGACACATTATTACTACATAACACTCAGTTTCCAATATCTATGAGCTAAGTAGGTATATATAAACTTTAATGAAGAAAATTATAGTTTCCATATCTTTCTATTTCAAATATATCATATTATAACATTTAAATATTAAACGATAATGCGGGTTCAAGCAAGCCCTACTGAGTTTTTATATGTTATTAAAGGAAATGAGAGAAAAAAATCGTCCAGTAGTATTACTATCGGAATAACATTAATATTTGAAGAATCTTTTAATAATTCTATATTGTGACAAACGCAATTTGTCAATGAAAGAGTGCACAAAAAGCGAAATTGATGCTAACGGAAATCAGTTGAGAAATCAGGATCTTAATTGATTAATGTTACCAATTTTGAACTAACAAATCGCCGACCGTTTCCAAAATGTTTATTTGATCAAATAAAAACTTAATTCTTGCAATCATCTAAGATTTTCACTACAAAAAGGTTACAAATGTATTGTCCCCGATACAATAGACCGAACGCTTCATTGCACCAAAGACTGACGGATCTTCGACAACTGCACGCTCGGTCGAAGCTAAAAGAAAAACGCAATACGACCAAAATGAGTTGCCAATATTGCGACAGCTTGATACTCTGTCTATAAGTTTAAAAGAAAAAAATTTCAACTGTCTGAATCAAATAAAATCTTAATTCAAGAAGGGCTGATAAAGGCACTTTTGAGTCGTCGTGTACTAAAGTCAAAGGTAACCACCGGTTTAGAATGCAGATTCGATCGAGCAACCGGCAAAAAATATTCTGTTTTCGACGTTTCATCACAACATTATGAATTATGATATTAATCTATACTAATATTATAAATGCTAAAGTAACGGTTTCTGTATGTTACACTTTTTACGGCTTAGACCATTGAATACCAAAGAAGAAAATATTTTTGTTTACTCCTAGCACGCGTGCGAAACCGGCAGGCGAAAACTAGTTACTAATATAAGAAAACAATTACTTATTATAGTCTTGTAAAGCAATTGTCCTGTGAAAGTATAATCGAAACCTGTCCCAGATCTAAAACCACAAAGTGTTATTATTAATGATTACGAACGAAGTAAGCAACTGTATCCGTTACACGAATCGATTTTCTACTTCCAAAAATTCAATTCGATCAAGCAATCTTTCTGATGCAAGTTGCAACATCCATCACCAGTAATCTCTGGATACACCACGCTTCTTTCTCGTTCATTAAAAACAAAAATAAATTCCGAATACCGTCTACGAGGAGAACGCTTTTTAATCTTGAGCTTAACGCTTATATCTAGAAAGTAGAAGATAAAACCGGAACGAATGAATCACTAGTCCGGAGCAACAAAGACACGAGTCAATTAATTCAATTCATTCGATGAAGCAAATCCGTTCTGAACGGGACGGCCATTGTCGGTCGCAACCCAATAATAAAAACGCAAAGAATTACACAATCATTTTGCATCGACTCAATAAAAAATGCGTTTTAAATTACGTCCTATAAAACGATTTCAAATAATTGAAACAGGGTCAATAAAATAATATGAATTCCGTTTTTAAAATTGATTCTATCTACAGAGTACAACAAGCGCCCTTAGATAAACCAACAATGGTCCATGTATACATGGACAAATTCGAATATAGAACAAGAAGTTAAAATTGAAATAAACTTATATACATAGAGTATGGACGTGTACTACTGCTACTATCTTATATACATACGGTATGGAAGTCTGTCTACTATCTTATATACATACGGTATGATATCTGTTTTAGTAGACTTCGACACCGTTTTATCGATCGCCATGGAAGCGCATTTACAAATGTATTGATATGTACGTATTTTAAGTAAACAAATATTCCTGAACGGATAAAATTGTTACTTTTATTCTTTTAATTGTTTTCTTAGGACGAAATTCCGAATTAATATAGGTACATAACGCCTGCCCCGCTCTCCTCACACTCGGGCGAAGCCGCGCGCGGAAGCTGGTATGATATAAATTGATGCTCAGATATTTTATAAAACTTTTATTGCACACGTAATATTATTTTTTAAATAATAATATATGTTTACATACAGAGTGGTGGTCATATAATTAGAAACACTACCTACGGTCCTTGACATTATGTTGATTATTTTGAAATTAAGCAATAAATAGGACAACAATATGTTCAACGATTTATCATTTATTAGAAAAACAATATAAATACCATTACACAAGTGCAGTTTCAATATTATGTTACGGACAAACATTTAAATCAGTTTTAAGGTATGAACAATAATAGTCAACTAATTAGAAACAACAACAAAACAGTATAAAAACAATACTTTTTTAAGTATTAATAATTAGTATTGTTATTTTCGAAATAGCTACTATCCACGGCCTACCAATACTTATAATTAATATTTAGTGGCGTTTCCCTTATTTTCAATAACAGCACTGCTACGACGTGGCATTGATTCAATCAATTTCATACATTTTTCTAGGGGGATTGAATTCAATGCTTCATATAGTTCGTTTTGACTGGTGTTACGTTTGTTTGAGACTTTCTTTTAACAATATGCCAGAGATTTTCTATCGGGTTTATTTGCTGGCCAGTCTAATATATACGCTGTTCGCTACGGAAACATTTGACGCTATTGGCCGTGTCTTTAGGGTCATTGTCATCTGAAAATAACACTTTTTTCCATTCTCGTACCATCCAATTAACATATTTTTAGCGAATAATAATCGCTTCTCCCAGTGTTGTTGGTAAGAAGCGGTACTTTTCGAGAGATTCATCCAAACAATTTAGCTTCCACTAATCTTCGGCGTATCAGTCTTGATGAGATGTTTCTCGGGTCATCAGGCGAAAAACCTTCATTTTTAATCTGGCCAAGCCTTTCTAAGAACATTTTCAACAGTTCCTTGTGTTTTATAATGATCAATTGCATTAAAAACTTTCATAACAAAACGATTTAAATGCTCAGCTATTCTTCTGTAAGCCCACTTATGACCTATATGTAAATTAACAATGATTTGCCTAATTGACGCGTCACAACTTTTATTTTTGCCCATTTTGAACAAAATAAAATTCAGATTAAATTTTGTGTTGCCGCCAAAATAATAGAAAAAGCCAAGAAATAAATGTTATTCTCTAATTTCAAAAAAATAACGAGCTATGGATGCTTTTTTAAAATGTTTCTAATTAGGCGTCCAAGCGACCAGTAACAGAAAATAAACTCCTACATGTGTAAGACTCATTTTGTAATTGAAAGTGAGATATGTTTTATATTTAATTAATTATTGGAATGTGTATATTTTTTACGAACATTTGTACGTTGAAGTTATACTTTCTTTATTCATAAGAAGTGTTTCTAATTATATGACCACCATATTACCTTTATAAGGTACTACTTATACAATCATGTATAAGTTCTATTCTTAGTGAGCGACAACACTTTCGGTCCTATCCTTCATGAACTAGTGATGATGATAAAGAAACATTGAACCAGTTAGAATATATTAGATACAAATAATTGTATGTACAGTTGTATTTAATAAAATATGAACATTTTGCCATAAAAAAACAACAGCTTCTTAAGAAATTTATTGCAGATGAATAAATATGTTTTTTATTCTCACAAGTATTTCCTGTGCGAATTTATCGTGATCATGTTTTTAATGTCGACATTTCGGCAATTACACCGGCAACGGTCACGAAAGTCGTGAACGGTCGACTCGAGATGTTTAAAAGTTAAGTTCAATAAAGGTTAAAATTTATTTAAATGTATTAGGTATAGCAACACTCCAAGACGTTCGTTAAAAAGATAGTGATGCATTAAATGTTGTCTTCATGCATTTGTTTTTTTTTGTGCGGCCACGTCGTTACCATAAACGCATTGAAATAATATGTAACATCAATTACGTCATAACTTCCGGCGTAACTTATAAACCTTTTTAGCGGCTGTTTAGATAAACATTGATTTATCACTTTCTGTCGTTATTGATTTGACATTCAAAAGTAGGAGACACAGCATTTTTTAACTAATCACCCGATAAACAACGTTTATAAGTAAGACCGTTCATGATTAAGTAAATTTATACCTACTTAAGCTTTCTTTTGAGTAGAAACTTCTACGTGACGTAGTGACGTCAAATTCCATGAATCAATTCGAGGCGGAAAAATATTTGTCTAATAGTTTCTAAATCAGCATCGTTTAATTAATTGTATCAAAACGATGACATCATAATAAAGTAACTTCTGACGTGGTTCATTGATTGATATACGAAGGCATCCGACCTTCAATATCAATGACAAATAAATTATTCATGGTACGGGATAATGGAATAATACTATGAACGAGTATTAATTTATAATAATGATCGAACAGTGTCGTCGTTATTCCAGTATAATCATTACGATAATATTTTAGAAAAACTAATAGGAATTTGCGGGGTTTGAACATTTTCTTCCTGGTCAAAAAAGCTGGTCGATAACTACCAAACAACAAATAAATACAGGAGAAAAAGTACGGAAATGTTTTGTCTATTTACATTTTTATATTTACAGATAACATTGAAACATTCACTTACAACTTCCTAAGCTTTGTTAATGAGCTCGACTCTCGACATCCTACCGGTATTTCTACATTACATATATACCTACGGGGATTGTAAATGTAATAGCAAACCTTAATACAAATATATTAATAAAAATATCAAGAACAGCTATTTTAATTAGCTAAACTGAAATCGTATTATAAATCCGTTTTCCTTTACTTTTAAATGTATATAATTGTTACGTGTAAATTTTATGGGTAAGAGACAGAGAGAATTTGAGAACATTTAATTTAATCTTGATATTATGATCAGAAATGCTTGATAAATAACGTGCAGTTTAAATTTATTTTAATTATAATCTTGATAAAGAAATATAAGTAAGGTATATATAATTATGGATTACACACGTTGACCAAAACTTCCTCTAGTTTGTTGATCCACACGTGTAGACATATTTGGGCAGCATCGAATAAGGAAATGCCGCGATTCAATGCACTCTGCGTCCGGTCGGGATAATTTAGGCCCAAGTATTGTCTATGATTCTGTTGTCTTTGCATCCTGTACGCTTTTATGGCGCGTAAACTGACAGATATAATGGCGGAGTTATTAATAGCGTTGAAAAGATTAAAATAAATTAAATTTGTATATATTTTTTTTTAAAAGATTAAGTTAACCTTTGTACTAATCACATTTATATGTATTTCATACATTTTACAACAAGTAATGAGTATTTTCGTTCAAAGTCTTAAAGTTTTAAATTTAAAACGTTTGGTTTCATGTCAAGGTAACAAGTATACCAGTAGCGATAAATCTAAAATATCCCTTTTCTATCATATATATTTGTAATAGTTAACGAAAGTCATTGTTAACAATTATTTAATATATTTTATTTAAATTTATGTGACGGTCATAATATTAACAATGTATGTATGAGTGTATGCATTACATTTTCGAATAAAGAGAAAATATTCTATACCGGGAAATGACTATTTATATGCTGTAGTTTAGTCTCCTGGCAATAGAAGATACATAAATTCGTATATAATACAGCGAATTCCGTATCTCTTACGGTCAGTGTCGTTTAATACGATATCTTGTCACCTAAACGGACTTAAACGGTAAAAACTTGCATCGTGAATCGTACTATCGCAATCGCAGCAGAGGATTAGCTCCGACAAATTGCGTGTTGACTTTTTATATTGATAAATTAATGCAGTATATGAAGGAACTTGTACCTTAGTTCCGAGCGTATTACGATTTTACTAACTAATAATACGTCATCTCTCAGCTGTAATATTGATAAAGCTTTATTTTTAAATTTACAAAGTTAACCTCCAGTTTATGAAACGCTGAAAAAAGTTAATTTAATGAATTATATTTGAATCATAATAATTTAATACACTTATTGGTCGCCTATTGCGTCATCGAGTGTCTCCGGTTTTTTGGCTTCGACGGTCAAATTGCGTCATCTGCCACTAGATTTTTGGTAAATCTGACAAACTAGTCATATACATTAGGAGATGAGCACGAATGAGTATGCAAACACAGATGCCATCTCCACTCCCTCACTATCATATTTTGTTGGGACCACCAACAGATCCGACCGGCAGAACCAAGCACAGGATCCAAAGGTGAAGTGTCCTACGTAGGTTGTCAATAAGAAAAACCCTAGATCAGATCATGGACCTCGGGATCTACAGCCTTATAGTTAGCCACTTCACAAGAGAAGCAGTTGAGTCACTCACTACCACGGCATGATCAAAGAGTTCAACTGCAAACGGCTTTTTACCTCACTATAAATATAATGTTGAATATTTTGTAACTTGTTCATTACACAGTAAGAGATAAGTGCTCCTTGTGTTGTGTTTCCTAACAATACATTATCATATTATTAATAAACTATAGTCCTTTTGTACATAAACAATATAGATATACTGTTAAGACGTTTATACAATCAGAAAACAGTACCCATATTCACGTCGAATAACATTTTATGGACTGTGTCTGCTTATCATAATTGTGATAGGTTAAAACAAAAAGGTTTTATTGTTAAAATTGATAAGCAATCACTACATGAAACAAACGTCCCGAGAGTGGAATGTTATTTGGATTTTTATTGTTGAGTTTATAATATTACAAATACTCTTTGTAATATTACAGATAGACTTAGACACAATTTTGAATATTTAAATAGAAATACCCGTCTCTTTTAAAATCTCGCCCTACTCTTTTAAAGACTGGCATTTAAATCGAATAAGGCAGGAAAAAGGCCATGTGGAGTTTGTATATTTTAATATTGTATATTATATATTTAAGAAGAAAAATACGAAATAGCTTAGTCAAATATTAAAATTTATTGAAATAAACGAAGTTATTTAAAACAAAACCTATATAAAAATATATTAAATGAATATATTCATTAATAATATAATCGAAAGCGTTTTTATCTCGCGTTAAAATAGATCAACTGCAATTAGGTGCAGTTGAACAGTAGCTATCTCGGTTCTCCAAACAGATAACTTTGTTAGTGCCAATTGAAATTGGGTTAGCGCAATCGTTTGTACCCAGACAACTACAGTTACAATTTATCGACAATTGAAATTAAAAGAAAAGTCAACATAATACATTTACTTAAAAAATTAAAGCTAAGTTATTATATTACTTTTTAAATAGATATATGCACACATGCACATATTCAGCTATTTTATCATTCTTCTATATTCCTGGCTGCTATTTTTATTGGGCCGGTCCGTGGTTTGATAAATGACTTCGAGGTCCGCAGCCTTATGAACCGGCCACTAGACTAACGAAGCGGTTTAGCTAATAATACTGATGTTTCACGGACTTCCACACGAGAAGAGACGACATGAATATCCAAGAACCAGAAAGCAGAGTCAACGGCGATAAATATAATTAAAAAATATATATAGGTATATGTACATATTTATATATATTTTTACCTACACTTAATCCGAGACTATAAATCTGACTTCGTAAGTTCTAAAGATAATTCGAAACCATTTTAAACGCCGGTGCTATTAATTTGAGGATTATGTCGTCTTTGTGTCTGTGCCATCGAAGTTCCAGAACGCACGATTTCAATGCTTTTTTGAACGATTCAAATTTGTAATTATGTTGAAACTTACTAATGATATGGTATGCTGGTCCCTCTTGACAATGACACCCACTCAACAAATATACGACAACAATTGTTTATACCAGCCTTAATACTAAAGACGGCTATCAAATAGAATGTGTTTTTTGCGTGCCCGTTCGATACTTCTTCGATTATAAACCTAACATATCATTTGAATTCGTCACTCATGGCATCGACAGATAGTGATTTTTATATTGCATATAATATACGAAACATATCATTTAATTTGTCACTCATGGAAACAGTGCGATTGGATAGCATATCAATGTTTAACATACATATTATATTATTAGGAACTAAGTTTCATTCAAATTATATTTTTATGTATATATAGATGTATCTGTATTTTTTATGTATAATTATATTCTTATAACTTTAGGATACAAAATGTTGTGAATGAATATCAAGCGATATTACCGATCCATGTGAACTTGTAAAGCGCATTCAACGATTTCGCGATTAAGGCTCGCGAAACGTATGTTCATGTTATCTTTATTCGCGACATAGCAAGCTATATAGTAGCCGATCCACCGATATCAGTCCGGACACCGCCCACCCGCTGATAACCGCGTGTGTGAACGGTTCGCTCTTGCATAGACGCATTCACGGGAACTTTGAATTGTGATTACAATACTGATGTCATGTTTAATAGTATACATAATGTAGAACATTGATAAATGTAAATACATATATGATACATTGTATAACAAATAATAAAACAACATACATATGAAATAAACGTTACCAGACTATACAGTATAGCTACAAAAGCGCTTTCAGCGCTGCTAAAGCGATTCCTGAATACCTTCATTTGGGGACATGAAATTCAATAAAGCGAGGAGGTTATCCAATAAACTGCATTGGAGTAGCGTGACGGAAAAAGCTTTAAACCTCGTCCTCAAATCGAGAGAAGACAAGTTAAGACACTTACATGCTGTTATTTTTACTGGAATTTACAAATGCACATAATATAATAATACCTATAGTAAATATATTTTTACATACTCAATATAAAATACATAAAACTATCTCGTTGGTCTTGCTAACTAACAAGCTTGCATATCCCGAGCGTTCAAATCCCGGTTCGTACCAATAAAAAGTTATTGGGGATTTTGACTCAAGATATTCCGCGACGATTTGGCTAGTCTCGTCTCGCTGAGAAAGACCGCAATGACCGGAATCGATCAAACTTGTTCACAATATATATAATAAATATATGCAAATTTAATTATTGTTTCGCGGAAATTAGCTTCACATTTTAGTAAATTATTGTTAAACTACCTGCTCTTAGTATAAAAGTACATAGTATTTAAACGTCGAGTTTCGTGCGGTGTTTTCATATCAGACATAATTGATGATTAAAAATCGTAATGTCTGAATACATTAAATACAATTCTGTAATATTTTTTTATTATAATCTTATACGTGGTTTCCGATACCGCTCAGTATGCTGCATACCGGGGTTCATGACCTATTTGCACCTGCGAGATGAAATGCAGTTAAAATATTCTACGCATTATGGAACGTTTTACGTTGAAAAAGCTTCAAATAAAGTTAAAATAACATTCTTGAGTCAATTCTATATAATTATAATTTATACACTTCAAAATATTAACCAAAAATAATAATTGAAAGATTAACGCAAATGAACGATTATATAATTTCCACATATTGATTGAATTGATTTATTTTGTATAAACCAACCAATGACCAAATATTCTGAATGTAACACATTTCAAGCGACAAAATATCAAAAGCAAAATCCGAAACGTTATTAATCGATTTTTAATGACGAAACTAAACTAATTTATAATATACTTAATTTGAGTAAAATAGGCTTAAACACTTCCGATTTGTAATCTTACAAGTTCAATTGAATTTTAAACTACCGCCCGCGCCGGTTCGGAAAGTCTGCTTCAACTGAGAAGAACTAGTAAGAAACTCGAGACACTCGGCAGTTACAGACAATGTTTAATGTCTTATTTTAATTTAACTTTTACTTGTACGATCCACAGCGTCACTTTTGGCAAGAGCCTTTTTCTCTTAAGGAGACTATTCCATCGTAGCTTATTCCACCATGTTGCTTTACTGCTGATGTTTACTTTCACCTTGAAGTACCCAAATATGATTAGTGCTTGCCTGGATTTTCAAATCTATACAGATTACATCAGCATAACCCGGCTTAAAGCGGCTTCGCTAGCGCGGACTTCTGTTTGCTATTTTAACGTACATAATGCCTATTTTAGATAACAACAATATAATAAAAAAAGAAAACGACACTTCAATTTTATTAATTCGAACAGATAGTATATATAATATATATAGGTAGTATTACAAACATATAAACGTAGAATATAGGTCATCCTATTCGAAATGGACGTAATATTAATGACACGCAAAGCCTCTGAATAATTTAATTAACGAAATTGTCAGACGTCCGGCTTTAGTTGGATTTTCGCCTTTTTAATATGGCGTCCGGCTAAAAATTTGCATGTCCGTGTGTTTGTATGACAGAATAGCATATAACATAATAGCAAGAGCTATTCGAAACCACTTCTATTATCGAGTCTTTGACCCCGAAATTCATGACCGTTTATAATTGTATGTTGCAAGGTATCTTTCTAACTTGACCAGGAGACGACTGTTAGAGTCACACTTATATGTCAAGGTATCGTTTACCGCTCGCTTGAGGCCATAATAAGTAATTGTTGTAACACTTAAATATTAACAATATTACTAATATAATATTTGTCTTATATGGATTATTTATACTAATATATAAAGCTGAAGAGTTTATTGGTTGATCCTGCTAATCTCAGGAACTACTGATTCGAATTTTTTATTAATTATTTTTGTGTTGTATCGTCCTTTTATCGAGGAAGGTTCTAGATTGATATTTGTTCATTATATTTTATTGATTATACGCGGGTGAAACCGGGCACAGCTCGTTATATATAATGTACCTATATGAAGCTTTAGTTATAAAAATATACACACAAGAAAGTATTTCAATAATAGTTTTATTATTAATGGATGTATTAAATACAATAATCTTACTAAACATTGAACTTTTATAAGTAACTGCAAAGTAATTAGCTGTTACAAATATTTAACAAAAAAATGCAATGTGACATTTCACAATTTAGTAGAAATAACGATGTGAGTATAATAACGTAACACACTGCTATTTTTGTTTTCTTCTGACAAATTAAAATAAAAAAACAAACAAAAATTTTAATTAACTTTTCTAAAATACTTGTAGTATTACAAGAACGATGTCGGGAAACGAATTACATTCCCCACAAAGTATTTGTACGGTCATTTGGTCCACGGCCGCGAGCGCGTCAAGCAAGTCGTCGAAACGAATTGAGAGAGCTCACTCGTTGTGGGGGAGTTGATTGGATTTCCACCCCGGAGTCAACACGAACAAGTATTTCTTGTAAATCGAAATACATCAAGATTATAGTTGAAGAATATCAACGAAAATCACTTGCATTTAATTAAACAGATAATTATAATAATAATAACGTTACATTGCAAAAAATTAAAAAAGTTAAAATTGAATTTGGAATGAAAAAACAAAAAAACAAATTCGCAACAAACAAATCTTGTTAATTCATCACGTGTATATATATTTACATTTTTCCATTCAATTAAGTTAAACTAATGCTTGGGGTCGGGTCACGAGAATGACGTAACTAGATAGGTGACTTTCCATGGGCTTATACAAAAATGATGATCCCCAACTCGCGGGGTGAGTTCTTTGTCATACAACAGACGCGTTTCGAAAAAGGAAATAGATACAAATAAAAAAACAATTAAAAAAAATCCATGCAAATGCAAACCAATGCAATATAAGCGACAAATCGATTAGCCACAAATACAGACAGTCCTATTCAGGGAAATGGGTCTATTCATACGTTTCCACAGCTGGGCCATTAGCACGTAATACATTACTTAAAAAAATAAAACATTAATCCAATTCAAAGCGTTCCAGCCCCGAGGCGAACCCGCTCGAGAACTGCAGTGGTCGAATGCTTGAACAAACAATCATTTTAACTCGCTGCCTTTTACAATTCAACGTGCAACACTGCGGCCCATTTTTCGAATAACACTCTTTATCGCTTCATTTTCATACTCCTAGGCCCGACGTTCTCTTACATTTATATTTCGAAATGCTCCCGACGAAATTTTTCCGTCACACCAAATTATGGGAGCACAAACGGACCGCTACGCCCGCATTACTGTAATGGTTACGAACTCGTTTGAATTATTTGATCGCAATAAACGGCAGTTATAATTTAAGCTTTGAGCCAACCCACCGTGTGCTGTCGCAGAATAGATTAAGCGTTTCAATAAGAAGCAAACTGAAACTCATTGCGAGTTAAAATATAGAGGCTGCGATCCTTTTTGGCAACATATTGACATATTACGTAGGAGTTTGTGCAAGTCCATCTAGATATGTACTACCCACTCATGACATAATCGATATAAAATAACGAGTTTTAATTTAGACAATAAACTTTGTCAGTTACTAATTACTATATTATGAGTTTCTTTCTATTTCATAGTATTATTAAAGAATAATAAATGCCACGGAGAGAGAGGGGGGGAGAGAGAGGGAGGGAGAGAGAAGAGAGAGAGTATTATTAAAGAACACATAATATTTTTAAACAACAAATTTAACCACTAGACTGAAGTATATAATATTTATATAATAAAAAAAAAAATACTTTTTCTTCAAAACATCCATTCCCAACCTTTCACATTATTAATTAGTTACATTAATAAACATAATTTCATTAAAAGCATTATTCATTATAACACAGGGAATTATAACAAAAATAATTAACATATAAATGAAAGGACATTACCGCTAGGGAATAAGTCTAATAAAATAAACAATTCACAGCTGGATGTAGCCAATAATAGGCGATCCCCCATGTTGGTGATTTATGACCTAGATATTTGTGAACGCATTGCCAAACGGAGGGACTTCGAGTTTCGTCGTTATACATTTATTTAACTTTAAATTTAAAAAGAAATAAAATGGTTATTCATATACCTATATAAAGAATGGTTCAAGTTTTAAGACGTCTATCCATGGGCTTGGATTGATTGAAGAAATTAAGAAATATTTTGTCTCGTCACGTCCACTGTATTTTTAAATAATTTGATAAATAATGTAAGCGATGGTTTCATTATTGCGAAAAAATATCTTGTAGATTGTTTCAATACCACTTACTGCTCCGCCCCAGTGGGTCGTAACGTAATTTTATTAAGTCTCAACTTTCTCAATAAATGCTCTATGAAATGCAAAAAGTTTTTTTTACAATTCAGACTGACAAATCTAGAGAATAGCGCTTTTCAACCTACAATATTGTCAGATGTAGAAATTAGAATATAATACGCTTTATCTTAAACCAAAAGAGTAAAAATAAAGATG
The DNA here is from genome assembly GCA_963151315.1 of Nymphalis c-album. Classification (NCBI taxonomy): domain Eukaryota; kingdom Metazoa; phylum Arthropoda; class Insecta; order Lepidoptera; family Nymphalidae; genus Nymphalis; species Nymphalis c-album. The sequence goes on along the minus strand of OY720594.1, from coordinate 960,449 downwards.
TAAACAAAAACAAAAAGTTAGACGTGTTGGCCCAGTGGTTAGGAGACGAGAATCATAACCGATGACTCAGACAAACCCACAAACACCACTGAATTTTAATTTTCTTAATGTTTGTTTCTATACACATACAAACACACATTAAGATAACAATAACATAACATGTTCGATGGTAAGGGCAAACATCATGAGCAAACCAACATACCGCACACCCGCATCGGAGCAGCGTGGTGGATTAAGCTCCGAACCTTCTCTTCAAAAAGGAAAGGAGGCTTTCGCCCAACAGGCTAAGGCAGACTATATCTTTTATTAGTATCGATCTTGTATTGATATAGAAAATTATATTACGGCCGACGGACGAGTAACGTAACGTAACGTAACAATTTATCTCGACTTGCAAATTATTTTTTTTTTTTAATTGCAAATGTATATATTTAAGGCAAATACAAATTCGTCTATATTATTCGAGATACGACGATTGTACGAGATATAATGGCAAGTTTAAAAAGTATTTAATATTCTACAGACGGCAACTTTCCCAGAGTCGGTATACGCAGGCGCGTTTGAAAGGACTCAAAAGCCTCCGCTGTTTCGTTTCAACTCTCGTTTGTTATTTCAGCTCGACTCGTATTTATTTTTTGAAATGCAAATGCTTAGTAATTTAATTAAGGTAATTAATATACTTTATTACTTTTTTATAAACTCTCGAAAGCAGCGCTTCAGTGAGAACGATATCGCAGTACGGTATTTCTGGCTTCTATTTTCGAAAATATACCAAGTTTTTGTTTGAGGACGTATTTTTCATATAAAGTAACATTTTTAAAGGTCGATTTATAAAACAAATGAACAAACAAATGGGTGTTTTAATTTAACTTCTGCAGGATTATTTCTGCAGATCTGCAGATTTTATTACTTGTGCCCTTTTTTATTTCTCATACCAACATTGCAAGCAATAATAACAGTTTAGGCCTAAAGTTGAATATGTAATTATTAGTTAGTAGTTTACGCTCGCGACTTCGCCCGCGTGTTTGGTTGAGATTAAATTGCGTATGAGGCCAAACTGCGTCAAAATCGGTTTAGTGATTTATAACTTTTTTATATAAATAAGATTTTATTACGTACGATGTCGAGACGGGCATCTAGTATGTTTATATATTTAATTTCACGTTCGTTTAAAGTATCCTGATGTAAAACTAACAAAGGGTTAACATGCTTCTTGCCACTCACCGCACGTCGTAAAAGTCCCAAGAGAGAAATATGGAGTCATGAACTTACACACGTTGCATATTACAGACCGGCAGCCGGTAGCTAGCTACTAGCTAGTGAGAATGTCTAATATGCGTTTTCATTTACTTAGCAATTTCTGTAATTGCATTACACATTGCGTATGGCAACTTTATGTTAATGCAGAAACTTTTTATAGCAACGCGAGTTGATACACAAAAATCGGCTTATTTCGGCAAATATATAATCAAAAGAATGATGATTCGTTTGTGTCCACGAAAGATGTTGTACTGTATATAACAATAATCAAACAAGATAACCTAGTGATTGTACACACCGATCTGAACTGTAGATCGCGGAACGCGGGCTCAAATCCGAGCAAGCGAAACTCGTTTATGTATGTATGTATTGAATAAATTCAATGTACCATGTTCCTTCTAATCTAAATAATGCAATAAAGCAACACGGCGGATAACTCTCCGTTATCTTCTCTTTAACAGTAAATGAAGATTAGTCTCAGCATTAGGAAGGCTGTGGTATTGAAGGGCTTTTTCATAGTAAAATGTATGACTATACAATATTAGAACTTGTTATAAATTAAACACTTACTCAAACATGGCTGTGTCTTCTTCTATTAAATGTCATATCAATAAGAGAGAAAGAGAGGAATTAGAGTTAAACTAAACACACTTAAGATATTTTTATCAAAATCCTATGGATGTTCTATGAAAACTTTTTTTTTAGTTAAAATTTCTGCCTTAAAATATTATGTAATCAACAATTAAGACAGTGCAAAAGTGAGCCCCTATTGAATAAATGTGACTCATGAGGGGTGAGAATGAACATTTGACTTCACCCTTATTTATGGATGTTATCTCCAAGGTCATGGGGCTGGAAGTGGTATTGAAAATACTTACTTAAGTATTTTTATTACTAACCCCCATCCAATCAAAGACTAAATCAAACAAGGAAGTTTTTAAACTAGCTAATGGCCGAATACTGAAACGTCTTTCAAATATGAAGGGTGCCCAAATATTTGAAACGTCTTCGAATTTCAAATTTTGCATACTAAATTTTGAAAAATAATGACATTCCAAGCAATTGAGTCCTAATCATATTTGAATGACGTTTCAGTATTCGGCCGTCCGTGTACATATTTCCTTTTGTTTCAAAATAATAAAAAAAACGAAACAAATCACATACAACAGATTGATCTGATAAACAGTTATTATATAAATAAAAATATAAAGTTTACTCTACTACTATGTAATTAAATATTTTGGGACCTTCGTAAATGGAGAGAAGGCAAGCCCCAAGCAGTGGGACCCAAACAAACTGCTACTTTGCTTTACTTAAGAGGATTAAATGAAATATATAACTATGTATATAAACTAAAAAGAAACTTATCATTTAGATTTTTATAAAATTAAACTATTTCATTATTAACTTTTGATTTAATTAATATTTTAGTATAATTAGATATTGTGCAGAACTGGGACTTATAACTCATCGGCCAAATCAAATCTAATTAAAGAAAGAATTGAGTTGAATGGTAACTGATACAAATTAATTATTATTGATATAAATGTAGGTCAATAAGCCAACTTCATTTGATACCAGCATGCAGGTACGCCTAGGTTTTGTTGTCTAAAATTAAATGACTTACTTAAAATATTTACTTAAGGTCATAAAAATTGAGGTCAACATATCTTGAGAGTAATATAGTGGAGAATCTCAAATCTAAAATTTAAAATATATACGCTATGTATAATTTTATGGATCAAATTAGCATAAACCATCTTAGTTTGTTTGAATTTAAAAATACCTAGTTACTTTTTTGTTATTATTTTGGTCTATTTATAATATAAGATTAAAAGTATAGTACTTTTAATCTTTCTAATTGTGTGAAATTATCAGAGTAAATTTTCATATTCATTTTATTATACATTACATTTTCATTAATTAGGTCATATTTCTATACTAAATTAAGTCATCAAATTAAAAATAGTTTGGAAGAACTTTTATTGGAACAGGAATTTAATATTTAAAACATCATTAATTAAAAAAAATCTGGAGGACTTTTTTTGTATAATATTATATAAGGATAATGAGACTATTAAAAGCTTTCTGCACCATTTCGTAAAATATCGACTAAGGGTGGAATAATACAAGCTTACTACGGCATATTTATTTAACAATCATGAATTACAATATTAACGGACTTTATCCTTAAATCAAAACTACATATATATTATATATGAATTATTTAAAACAAAAATACCTGTAAATAACTATGAACGAAGATTAGGCTCCGGTTCTCGTACCTTGTCTTACAAAACCTTGCACAAGCACTAAACCCAATTTTTTCTAAAATTAAAGACACCCCACACTGATGTTCACTTGAAACTTATATGAAATTAATAATTTAACGTATATCACAATCTAATTATGTTATAAAACGTCCAATAGTCTGTTACAAAATGGAAAAAATGTAGCATCTCCCTTTGTAAGTACCGGCACACAATTTACACTACCTCAACCCAGAAAACCTATTTAAAACTGACAAAAAAACATTCAGCGCGGCGCTACTGTCGCTTTTTGGCGCAAGCGCTAATGTTGTAGTTTTTTTTTAATGATTTCAATTCTTATCCATTTGTCCATTTTAAAATCAATAACAAAAAATATTATGGAGCTGAGCTTTTTATTATAATAATCCATATGCATAAGTTACTCGATCTCTAAATTCATTTTCAACATTAAATATATGGATATATAGGATTAACTTGTCTTGAAACTTTATTAAGATTACATTTAATTATTTAAAAAAATACTGCACAACAATTAATCCAGTTATTTCAATGATTTAATAATAATTGTAAAGTAAAACAGTTTTATAAACACATGTTTTTAAAAAAAAGTTGATAAGTAAAAGCAAATAATATAAATACATATTATGCCGACTGCAAAAGATATTTTTATGTATTGTAATTCATAAGCTATAAATTATTATCGTTTATAATTCATTTCATATTTCCTCCAAAATAAAATATATTAATATAGTCATATTTTTACATGAAATATTCTTATTTGTATGTGACTGTAATTAATAATAATTATTGTGTGGTATTAACTAAGTGGTGACAACACTGATTTCACTGATAAGGATATCGGATAATCGGATGAGTGACAGCGACAGTAGTTGCCAGAACTTTTTATTGTAGTGTTTATTTTTCTTTTATTTTAAACACGAAATTATAATTTTCAATAAAATGTTAGAAGACGTAAAACAAGTTATATTAGTTCTGTCTGGAAAAGGTGGGGTGGGAAAGTCGACAGTGAGCACACAGTTAGCTTTAACTCTTAAAGAAAACGGATTTAAGGTTAGAAATTTTGATAATATAAATTTGAATAATATTTTTTTATGTGTAGTTTCACATACATATCAGTATATTACATCAAATTAATATTTATAGGTTGGGCTACTCGATATTGATTTATGTGGACCGAGTGTTCCCTATCTTCTAAATTTAGAAGACCAAAACATTCATCAAGGACCAGAGGGTTGGATTCCGGTGTATTTAGACAAAGAGAAAAAGTTAGGTGTTATGTCTATCGGTTTTATTCTGAAGTCTCGTAACGACGCCGTCGTGTGGAGGGGACCTAAAAAAACATCTATGATTAAACAATTTTTGGAAGATGTTGACTGGCAGGATTTGGACTATCTCATAATCGATACTCCTCCAGGTAAAAAGAGGACAAATAGTGTTATATAAACAAACAAATAGCAAAATAAAATCATGATATTCTATTAAAATGTATATGTTAAAGGAACTCAACAAATATCTTATACAAAAAAAAAAATTCATGTAAGGGTATATTTTATACAAGTCGGAAAGATGGTGCAAACATTTATACAAAACTTTAAATGAAAACATGACCTAGTAGCTTAAAATCCTTAGTAAATTACTAGAAATATATATTAATGATAGTAATAACAGAGCAAGTAATATTAATAACAAGACTCAAAACTGGAATCATGTGATGTTATTTTAATTGACAGGAACATCAGATGAACACATCACAGTGATGGAGAATCTTCGTCAGGTGCCTCAATGCTCAGCAATACTGGTTACAACTCCACAACAAGTTGCTATAGAAGATGTCCGTAAAGAAATAACATTTTGTCGGAAAACTGGTATACCAATCATGGGCCTTATAGAAAATATGAGTGGGTAAGCTAGAGTTTCTTGTAAAAAAATAATGCTAAGTATATTTTTTGTAATTTTCTTTAAATGTAACTTTTAGTTATCTTTTTTTTTCTTTCATTAATATAAGAAAGCAGGCAAGCAAATGAGATACCTGATGTTAAGGGATCATTGATCATAGAGCTAAAAAACATCTGATTGTTCTAAGCTAGGGTATTTTGTTCCCTGTACATTGACAGAAAAGTTACCCAGACTGACTTGCACAAAGCCCTAGCATAAAGTTAAATTTCTTTGTAATCTGTAAACAAAAGACATTTAATCATTTGAAACATACTAATTACTAAGTAAATAATTACTTAAATTACTAGTACTTATGTTGAGATTTTATTTGAAAATTGTATTTTTATATTTATTTTACAGATACGAGTGCCCATCATGCAGTCAATGTACAAATATATTTTCAACGGGAGGAGGGAAGTCCCTTGCAGAGATATCAAAGATAAAATATCTGGGAAGTATACCCATAGACCCTAGAATCGGGGCATTAGCTGGTAAAGGTGTTGCCGCTGTGAAGGAGTTGCCAGAATGTACAACGAGCAAAATTTTTAATGAATTAATAAATCATTTGTCTAACACAACTGCAAATAGTTCATAAATTATAATATTTCAATTAATATCATAAGGCCTAAAAGTAACCAATTAGTAGTTAAGATAATTTAGATATATTATTAGTGCTAAAATATATTTTTTATATATAAAAATAAAAATCATAAAAAATACATTCTATTATTGAGGTTGTTTATTTTACTATGTATATGTAATTAAATATTTTAAATTATGAATCATCTCCAAGTGTAACCTACTGAAGCTAAAAAATTGTGTAATTTCTTCTTTCTTTTCATCTACCCTTAGATTGGAGAAATAGGTATTGAAGGATTGTATTAAAGAAGAAATTAACATGAAAAAGTTTTTTTTTGATTTACAACAAAATATCATATTTTATCTGTTACAATTGTTATTATAATTACAAAATGTCATAACAAAAACTAAGTTATATTGTTTTGGTGGTGGTTTCAAATGCTGCATATTCTCCCTCTTTGTAAATAGCTGTTCATTTAATTATTATAAAAACATACTACATAACCTACATCTACCATGAAATTGTAAATTCTCTAGTTATAGGAAGAAGACAAAAACAATTACTAGATTATAACATTAGTACAGAATTGATAAGAAATTCATAAAAGAAGGCAATTAATTTTTGTATAATGAAATATGTTGGTTTAAATAAAATAACATTTTATTTTGCCTCGTTTAATAAAATATGTATTCATACATAATCAAAGTAGATTATTATAGCAAAATATATATGTATATATATTTCTATGTATGTCTTGTGGATGGTTATTTATAGACCCTATTTATAAATGTAAATATAGAGTGACTTCCAGTATATAAATTCTTTTTTGTATAAGTAATACTGTACCGATTTCTTATCACAAGGAAATTATAATAACTAAAAAATTAAGCCTTATCTTTTGCAACACAAAAGAGATCTAATTACTACCCACTAAAGTACATATATTAAAGAATAATAATACTTTAATTAAAATATTATTAAGAACATCATATAAATTATCGATAACTCATAATATTATATCTAACACTGACACATTTCTAAATATATTCTCTAAAACATGTATAATAATGATCTGCTTAAAATTATAAAAACTTGCAACACCTGTGTAAAAAAAATATAACAACGTAAGTAAAATCAAGTAACAAATAATCATTAGGTATCTTGGATATACATAAAAATTATCATTTTATTGATAAGTATCAAAGAGATTCATTTGATAAAAAAAATAACTGTTTTGCATGATAAAATGCTTTTAACTTAATAAATGCCACATTTTCCAATCTGTCGAAAACGGCGACACAGCAAAAACTTGGAAATTTCTCGAATCTCTTGGAGTTGGTAAATCCTCTCATAATACTTCTATAAATATTGACATTGAACTCCTTAATCAACATTTTGCTTCTTCAACCGCACTTAATAGCGACGAAAAAAGTAACACAATTAATATTATCTCTTCTCATCGAACTCCTAACTTTCCTCCGTTTAGCTTCGCGTCTTTCTCTGACTGTGATGTTAAAAAGAACATAATGTCGATGACCTCGAATGCTGTTGGCACAGACTGTATCAGTCGTAATATGATCATCCCAATCCTTGACATTGTTACTCCTGTGTTAACTCATATACTCAATTTCTCCCTTACCTGTCAAAAGTTTCCTGACGCATGGAAAGATGCACTAATCATTCCAATCCCCAAAAAAGGTAATCCCCAATCAACTTCCGACTTTCGTCCTATCTCTATTCTCCCTTTCCTTTCCAAAGTACTTGAAAAGCTAACTTTCCAACAATTTAACACTTTCCTTTACGAACACTCTCTTCTTGATCCTTACCAATCCGGTTTCCGTACAGGTCATAGTACGTCCACAGCCTTAGTTAAAGTCACAGACGACATTCGATGGGCTATGGACAATAAACAGCTCACAATTTTAGTGCTCCTAGATTTCAGTAACGCATTCAATTGCGTCGATCACGATATCCTGTTGAGTCTGTTATGTTCTTTAAACATATCTCCATCAGTGAAAGATTGGTTTCAGAGTTACCTCAGAGGTAGAAGACAACGAATTCGTATCGACGAGACTTTCTCGTCATGGTGTGAAGTCCGTGCTGGGGTACCTCAAGGTGGCGTGTTGTCTCCCTTACTTTTCTCTATCTTCATTAACTCGATTACTCATGTTATTTCTTCTCTCTATCACATGTATGCAGACGATATTCAAATATATCAACACTCAACCCTTGAGTACCTGCCTAACGCAATTGCTGCTATTAACAGTGATCTAATGGCAATTTCTAAATGGAGCAATCAGTATGGTCTTAAAATAAATCCTACCAAGTCACAAGTCATTGTTATTGGCAGCCCAGCTATGACTGCAAGAATTGATTGGGCGAACATTCCCCAAGTTGTATACAACGGCACTAATTTATCTTACTGCTCAACAGTTAAAGACCTTGGCATACATCTAGACCGAACACTTTCCTGGTCAGAACATCTAACTGAAATTAGTAAGAAAATATACGCGTCATTGAACTCCTTGCGACGTCTACAAAAAGTATTACCAATTCCTACCAAAACTATGTTAGCAAACTCCCTTCTACTATCTATTCTCGATTACGCGGACGCAAGCTATCTTAATCTAACCGAGGACCAGCTTAATAAACTTGAGCGATTACAAAATCTAGCTATTCGGTTTATTTTCGGTCTCCGAAAGTATGACCATGTTTCAGAATTTCGTTCAAAGCTCAAGTGGCTCCCTATACGCCGTCGCCGAAACTTGCATACTCTCTCTCTTCTGTACTGTGTGTTGTTTAATCCGACCGCTCCTTGTTATTTGAAGGAGAAATTCGAATTTCTTGGAGATCAGTCTAGTATACGATCATCACGAAGCCTCCTCCTAAAACTGCCTACCTATAGCAGTAAATATTATAAGCAGTCTTTCACTGTGCAGGCAATAACACTTTGGAACAACTTACCGCTAAGCATAAGACAGTCTAAATCGCTACAAATATTTAAAAATTCTCTGAAGAAATTCTATTTGGACACTAATTGTTCAAGATCAAATGACATTATGCCAAATAATCATTTAGTTTATCATTTCGTCAATAGATGGCGTTAGTTGTATTTTACATCGCGCTATCGAAATGTTTTTTCTAAAGTACAAATACAATTTTTGTAATTTCATAAAGTGAGAACAATTACACTATCTGACCAGCAGTACATACTCGGTGGTTTTATTTTGAAGTCTCACAGTACCATTACTACCGGGTAACAACCCTAACATTGGTCCAGTCGAGCCGGATAGTGTTTTTTGTGAGCGGTGAAGCCGCTTCTCCCGTGTCTCCGCAGTGGATTGCTGCAGTAAGGAAACACGCATCAGAGGCCGCAGCAGCGGGACCCCAGCCGTGCATTGGTCGGCGGACGAGAGCAACTGCAGCGGATTAGTTCAAAGTGTCGCCACCTACAGAGGGCGCCACTTACACCAGGTCAACAAATTGTGTTTGTGTGAAGTGCAATCTTGTGAGTACATTATTTTCAATATTTATTGGTGAATAATCAAAAGTGAAAAAGTTAGCTTTGTTTTGAACTTTGAAAATTTAAGAAGAATTTTAAACTTAGAAAATTTATTGATTAATTTAGATTTACTTTGTAATTTCAAGCATGTTAGTTAAGGACTTAGAATAATTTATAAAAAAACGAAGGAACGGGGAACCTATGCCCGATTTCGAAAAAAAAAAAAAAAATTCATAACACTTAGAAATATTTTCGATTTGATTTGAAAAAATATATATTTAATATTTTTATTTTAAATTATCTTAATTCATAATTTGGATATTTTAAAAATGGAAGGTTTAATAAATGTTTTAAAAGATTCGCAAAATGTAATAAAGAAAGGTCTAATTAACTTTAAAAAATGTAGTAAAGATAGACTAACAGTAGAATATATTGAAACCAAGCAAGAATTGTTAGAAATGGATTGGTCTATATTTAAAGAGAATAATACTAAATTATATGAAAGATTTAAATTGGAGGACATAGAACAAATGGTAGGTGATATATATGATGATGTTGAGAATACTTATATAGTTTATAAGAGTCTTATGAAAACAACGCTTAACAAAATCTGTTCGACAAAGGGATCAGTACAAAGCGAAAACACTTCAGGTATGTCGAAACCAGTTAATCCTTTTGTTAAACTACCAAAGATCGCCATCCCAATATTTTCTGGTAAATACGGGGAATGGACAACATTTCACGATCTTTTTACCTCTTTAGTGCACAAAAATGATTCATTAGATAATGTACAAAAAATGCATTATTTGAAAAGTCACCTTTCCGGTGAAGCTGAACAGCTCATTCGCCACACTCCAATAACTTCCGCTAACTATAGTGAGTGCTGGGCTCAATTAGAAAAAAGATATAATAACAAGAAATATCTGACTAATTGTATTTTAAAAAGATTGTTTGGTCAAAAACGAATAAATGTCGAGTCAGCTTCTTCGTTGAAAGAATTATTAGATAACACGTGTGATTGTTTACATGCACTTAGAAACTTAAATATTAACGTAAATACATGGGATATTATTATCATACACATTGTTTCTCTCAAACTAGATAGCGAAACTCGTAAACAATGGGAGTTAAATGTTTGCGCCAGCGATTCCAATAACGATTTGCCTACCTTTGAACAATTCAAACTATTTATTGAAAATCGTTTTCGTGCTTTAGAATTTTTAGAACCAAAGGTATCGATGGCTCAGCAGGTAAATAAAAATTATAACTATAACAATTCTCATGGTGCAAAGGTAATGTTAGCCACTAACTCATCAAGTATGCGCTGTGAATACTGCTCAGAACCGCACAAACTTTGTTTTTGCAAGAAGTTTACTAAACAGCCGGTTGAAAGTAGACGAGAGTTTGTGATGAAGAACCGAATCTGCTTTAACTGTTTAGGTAGTAATCACACCGTATATGATTGCAAAAAGGTTACCACTTGTAGAGTTTGTCGGAAGCGCCATCACTCTCTTCTTCATTTTAATCCTCAATCAGAGCAAACCACATCAGTGAAGCCTACCATAGAAAATGTTAATTCCTCAACTAGTTCTCCTCCGATAGTTTCGTGCTTGTCGACAGGAAGGGTGTCAAAGCCAAGTCAGGTTTTATTAGCCACAGCGCTAATCAAAGTCGAGTCGAAGAATGGCGAATATCATCCCGTGCGTGCCTTACTTGATCAGGGCTCCCAAGCTTGTTTTATAACCGAAGCAGCAGTTCAATTTCTTAGTCTAAAAAAGACACCTATACAAGGAGTTATATCAGGACTTGGTGAAAATAGTTCAACCATTGCTAGGTCTATGGTACATTTAAATATAAGATCCCGAGTGAATTTTGACTTCTTGTTTACGGTGAAAGCATACGTGTTAAACAAAATAACATCCTACTTACCTGAACGTAGCGTCAACACTAACTTAAATTGGCTAAGTGTCACGAACCTGTGTCTTGCAGATCCAGGATTCCACACCTCCAATAAAATTGATATTTTATTAGGTGCTGACGTTTACAGCCACATCATTACTGAGGGGATAATAAAAAATCCTGCCTGCAATTTAATCGCCCAAAATACTACCTTAGGATGGGTCATCTCGGGTGTTGTGGATAACGAAGATAAAGAGAGGTCAAAAGTTATCAATGTATTACATGCTCAGGTAGATAAAGAAGATGATATTTTGAAAAGATTTTGGGAATTAGAAGAACAAACTAGTACAAAGCAAATACTTACACCGGAAGAAAAAGCATGTGAAGAGTTCTATAGTCTAACTACTAGAAGAGATGAAAGTGGGAGATATATTGTTAAGTTACCTTTTCGTGAAGTGAATACACTATGCATGTCTGGAAATTCACGAGATATAGCTCAAAAAAGATTTAGGTCATTAGAAAAAAGATTAGGAGATAATAAAGAACTAAAAGAAAAGTACGTAGAGGTTATACAAGAATATTTATCATTGGGACACATGAGACCAATAGCAAAAGATGATATGAAGAAAGATAAAGCTTTTTACTTACCTCATCATGCGGTTGTACGCGACGATAAAACTACTACAAAAGTTCGAGTAGTTTTTAATGCATCTCAGAAGAACAGTAACGGAGTTTCTTTAAATGATAATCTTATGGTAGGACCGAAATTGCAAGCTGACTTAAGGCACACCATATTAAGATGGCGATTGTATCCCATAGCACTGGTAGCAGATATAATTAAAATGTATCGTCAAGTCAGAATTGCTGAAGAAGATGCAATGTTCCAACGCATACTTTGGCGTGATTGTCCGGAAAAAGAAATTGTTGACTATGAACTAACGACAGTCACCTTTGGTACAGCTTCTGCACCTTATCAAGCCGTTCGGACGTTACACCAAGTTGCTTTTGATGAAGGAGACAAATATCCACTTGCAAAAGATAAAGTACTCAATTGTTTCTATATGGATGATCTTATGACAGGGTGTTACGAAGTGGATCAAGGATTAGAAATATATACACAAATAACAGAATTATTATGTAAAGGTGGATTTAAATTGCAAAAATGGAATTCTAATAATCAGGAATTAATAGAAGAAATTAAGGAAATGGAGAATGAGAAAGATCAAGGACAATTATATATAAATAGAACAAACAAGGACATAATTTATATGGACAACATAGACAAGGTTAAAGAAATATCACATGAAGAAGTAAAAGAAGTAGAAATCAAGATAGATAGTACAATAAAAATATTAGGACTTACCTGGAACCGCAGCCAAGACACCTTCCAGTACTTAGTTAATCTTCCACTGCTGACGACTGCACCTGCAACTAAAAGATCAATCATTTCAAATATAGCACGACTATTTGATCCTTTAGGTTGGATAGCCCCAAGTATAGTACTAGCAAAGGTATTCATACAAAAGTTATGGCTCACCGGCGTTAGTTGGGATGAAGAACTAAACGTGGAGTTAGTGAAGGAGTGGATTGACTATCGAGAGCAACTGTCACTACTTACCGACGTACGCATACCTCGTTGGATAGGCACAAGATTGAATCAGAAGCTGGAACTGCATGGATTTAGTGACGCTTCGAAGACAGCTTACTCAGCCGTGATTTATTTGAGGACCATTGACCTTGAAGGTAAAATACACGTGACACTTATTGTTGCAAAAACCAGAGTAGCTCCTGTAAAACAAATTAGTATTCCACGGCTAGAGTTGTGTGGAGCAGTTCTTCTGTCACAACTTTTGATCGAAACAGCTAATATCTTGAGTATTCCCAAAGATCAAATTAAAGCATGGACCGATTCCACAGTTGTACTAGCCTGGATAAACGACCACCCAAGTAGATGGAAGACGTTTGTAGCTAATCGAACATCTGAAATACTAACGAACATGAAAGCATCGCAATGGTTTCATGTTTCGACAAAGGACAACCCCGCAGACTGTGCATCTAGGGGAATACCGCCGAGATCACTTCTCACCTGTGATTTATGGTTTTCAGGACCATTATTCCTGAAAAGGGACAATATATTCTATAACAGACCAAATAATTTAGACAAATTAAACTTTGATTTAGAAGAGTGCGTTAAATCTTATGTAACGGTTGTTCCAAATAATTCAATTTTCGAAAGGTATTCTACATTAAAAATGCTAATAAAGGTTGTTGCATATTGTCGAAGATTCCTGAAAAATAACAAAATATATCGTGGAATGTATTTACAAAAGGTGGAATTAGATGCTGCGCTGGAATGTTGTATAAGACAAACACAAATAGAAATATTTACAAAGGAATATATACAATTACAGGATAAAGGTTATTTACAAATAAAATCAAGTGTATTGAAGTCACTCTGTCCTTACCTTGATAATAAAGGAATAATAAGAGTAAGAGGCAGATTGGAGAAAGCTCAGTTGAGTGAACAGATCAAACATCCGATTGTACTACCACGCTGTAGTCCAGTTACTCGACTTATAATAGTCGATGCTCATGTCAAAACGCTGCACGGAGGTCTTCAGTTGATGATAAGTTTTTTGAGGACAGCCTACTGGATAATTGGAATTAGAAACTTAGCCAAACACCACATATACAAGTGTGTTAAGTGTGCTAAGCAAAGAGCAAAGATAAATAATCAATTTATGGGTTCATTACCGTCCGTTAGATGTACTCCAGCTCGTCCATTTTTACATAGCGGTGTAGATTACGCGGGACCCATAAATCTTAGAACAACGAAGGGTCGTGGGCACCGTTCGTACAAAGGCTATATATGTCTTTTTATATGCATGGTTACTCGTGCTTTACATTTAGAAGTAGTCAGTGACATGAACACGCAGGCATTTTTGGCAGCTTTCAGACGTTTCGTGTCTAGACGAGGTCACTGTGCTAAGTTGTGGAGCGATAACGGTACCGCTTTTGTCGGTGCCGCAAGAGAGTTACAGGAATTAGTATCAATTCAACCATCTATAGCAGAACATTTAGAATCGAATGGTACGGAGTGGCACTTCATTCCTCCGCACAGTCCCAATTTCGGCGGACTGTGGGAAGCAGGGGTAAAATCAACAAAATTTCACTTAAAAAGAGTCATAGGTGACTCGACCCTTACATTCGAGGAAATGACCACGCTTCTGACCCAAGTGGAAGCTTGTTTGAATTCGCGACCTATGAGTGTTATTCATGTCGGTGATCCTGGTGAAGCATTACCTTTAACACCTGGACATTTCCTAATTGGCGAACCCTTACTGAATGTACCGGATAATCAATTTGAAAGTTCAAGGTTGAATCACTTATCGCGTTGGCAATTTGTTCAGAGAATGGTTCAATCGTTTTGGAAACGTTGGTCAAACGAATATCTGTCAAATATGATGAACCGGTATAAATGGTCTTGTCAAGTTCCTGAACCATCAGTTGGTGACATAGTCTTGATAAAGGAAGATAATTTACCTCCAAGCCGTTGGTTGTTAGGTCGTATATTACATAAACATCCTGGTAGTGATAATATTACCCGTGTAGTCACAATACGCACTAAGTCCAATACAATTAAAAGACCAACGTCTAAAATTTGCATTTTACCAATTACCGAACAAAAGAATGTTTAATTTTTTTTTGTGTTATTAGATCGTATTATATTCATATCCATGTTTTAGTTCCACTTTAATTGTATTATTATTGTTATGTTTTTCATTATTCTTAGGACAAATGTAATTGTATTAGATAGAGAGACCAAATAATATTTGCTATTGCTAAATGTTATCACTTTAAATGTACCTAGCATAAGTATAGATTTATTTTATGTTTTATTGTTATTTAAGGTACTTAGTATTTTTAAGTTATTATTGTTCAGTTTTAAGTTTAGTTCAAACCAGTATATTATTGTATTCAACAAAATATTTTATCTGGTTTCTTATTATATGTGCACAACTTTTAAGTAAACTCGGAAAGGACGTTCCTTCAGTAACGTCCTTGGTGGGCGGTATGTTCAAGATCAAATGACATTATGCCAAATAATCATTTAGTTTATCATTTCGTCAATAGATGGCGTTAGTTGTATTTTACATCGCGCTATCGAAATGTTTTTTCTAAAGTACAAATACAATTTTTGTAATTTCATAAAGTGAGAACAATTACACTATCTGACCAGCAGTACATACTCGGTGGTTTTATTTTGAAGTCTCACAGTACCATTACTACCGGGTAACAACCCTAACACTAATAATGATGACATTTGAGATACAGTTATTTATTATCCTATTATACTTTCTATTATATTTATTAATAATATTATATTTATTTATTTATTTTTTATTACATATAATATATAGATATATGTATGTATATATGATTTATTTATAAATATCTATAATCTGTTTTATATTTTATTTATTAGTATTTTTTGTATTTATGTATCTGCCATATTTATTGAGTTGTATTTGTTTTTATTCCATAATGTAAGTTTTTACTGCACCACCATATTGCCGTCTTCCATACACATTATTCCTCTAACCCAAAGGTTGTCTGGAAGAAATGGCTTATAAGCCATAAGACCGCCTTTTGCTTGGCCAACTTTGTTTTAAGGAATATATATATATTTTTTTTTTCTTTATGTATATTTGGTGTGCAATAAAGAGTAAAATAATAATAATAATAATAAATGCAATCAAAATTTTTAACTTAATTAATAATATTTTTAAATCACAAACTAGTATGTTTATTGTAGGCAAGACAATAAATAATAATATTATATGTAATAAAAGAACATCATCATACAATTTCCGTTACCTTAGTGTTTTATTTAATTAGTAATGAATACCGTTGTAAATAGCATGGCCTCAAAAAAGAAAAGTGATGCCTGTACTTCAAGATATATACATAATAATATGTATATATAATTAATATGGCGTTTGACTATTACATATATTATATCTATAAGAAATATATATATAGAATAATACATATATGGAAAAATTAGACCAATCTTTAGGTTGACAACATATTGTCAACCAGTCTAGTAAATGCTGAAAAAAAGCCAGTTCATAAGTATAATAAAATAAAGTTTGAATATAGCCTATTCCAACAACAGGAGTAAAGACATAAAGACTTGAAATTGAAGCGTTCATTGATCGACATTTTAAATAATCTATGATTTTATATATGTTTTAGTGAAAAATGTTGCTTAGAACATCGGCGTATACAGGTGTAACAAAAACCCTGTCCGACCCGTGAAGTCGTTATGCGTATCGTGAGTCGGTTCTATTTATGTAAACATTTTTAAAATATTATGCAAAAAAATTACCCATAAAAAATATTAATTGTCATTTTCAATTGTAAATGACGAAAATTTTATGGACAACTGAAGTCATAACATCGTGTCCGAGCTACCCGATAGGTAAGAACTATCGAGCGCTGTCGCCCGCGCCTGTTTTGCTATGTAATTTTCGTTATTTTAATAAATAAAATTTTATTCGGGATACATTTTTTGCTTAGAATTTTATAAATTATTGCCTAAATATAACCGACTCACGATACCTAATAACCACTTCACGGGTCGGACAGGGTTTTTGTTACAGGGTTTCAGTTACGAAAACATACAACAGGTATGTTTTCGTAACTGAAAGTAAAATTAAAGTATTAAATATATAAATAGTTAATTGAAATAGTTTTGTATAATAATAAAAGATATATTAATCACGAAATGTTTTGTGATCCATAATACAGCGGAGTTATTAGCAAATCGCATGGAATACGTAGTATCAGAAATTGTATATCTTTACTCATTTTGCGGTTGCAATAGGCCATACGTAGTCGACGATGCAGTCGATCTATTTAGGTGCTGGTTATCTCGTTCTGGATCTCATCGCCGAGCCACATGAACTGACGGACTTCATCCTCCGAGGACGGGCAGCAGTGAGGCGGTGCCTTCTCGAGCATTCTGCGCAAATCCTGTGTAAAATACAATGTATATAACGAAGACATGAACCCTCAATACTACTATAATGTGTGTGTGCGCGGTACCTGCATGGCGGCGCGGTTGCGCTGCGCGGCGGTAGTGTGTGTGTGTGTGTGCGCGGTACCTGCATGGCGGCGCGGTTGCGCTGCGCGGCGGTAGTGTGTGTGTGTGTGTGCGCGGTACCTGCATGGCGGCGCGGTTGCGCTGCGCGGCGGTAGTGTGTGTGTGTGTGTGCGCGGTACCTGCATGGCGGCGCGGTTGCGCTGCGCGGCGGTAGTGTGTGTGTGTGTGTGCGCGGTACCTGCATGGCGGCGCGGTTGCGCTGCGCGGCGGTAGTGTGTGTGTGTGTGTGCGCGGTACCTGCATGGCGGCGCGGTTGCGCTGCGCGGCGGTAGTGTGTGTGTGTGTGTGCGCGGTACCTGCATGGCGGCGCGGTTGCGCTGCGCGGCGGTAGTGTGTGTGTGTGTGTGCGCGGTACCTGCATGGCGGCGCGGTTGCGCTGCGCGGCGGTAGTGTGTGTGTGTGTGTGCGCGGTACCTGCATGGCGGCGCGGTTGCGCTGCGCGGCGGTAGTGTGTGTGTGTGTGTGCGCGGTACCTGCATGGCGGCGCGGTTGCGCTGCGCGGCGGTAGTGTGTGTGTGTGTGTGCGCGGTACCTGCATGGCGGCGCGGTTGCGCTGCGCGGCGGTAGTGTGTGTGTGTGTGTGCGCGGTACCTGCATGGCGGCGCGGTTGCGCTGCGCGGCGGTAGTGTGTGTGTGTGTGTGCGCGGTACCTGCATGGCGGCGCGGTTGCGCTGCGCGGCGGTAGTGTGTGTGTGTGTGTGTGCGCGGTACCTGCATGGCGGCGCGGTTGCGCTGCGCGGCGGTAGTGTGTGTGTGTGTGTGCGCGGTACCTGCATGGCGGCGCGGTTGCGCTGCGCGGCGGTAGTGTATGTGTGTGTGTGCGCGGTACCTGCATGGCGGCGCGGTTGCGCTGCGCGGCGGTAGTGTGTGTGTGTGTGTGTGCGCGGTACCTGCATGGCGGCGCGGTTGCGCTGCGCGGCGGTAGTGTGTGTGTGTGTGTGCGCGGTACCTGCATGGCGGCGCGGTTGCGCTGCGCGGCGGTAGTGTGTGTGTGTGTGTGTGCGCGGTACCTGCATGGCGGCGCGGTTGCGCTGCGCGGCGGTAGTGTGTGTGTGTGTGTGCGCGGTACCTGCATGGCGGCGCGGTTGCGCTGCGCGGCGGTAGTGTGTGTGTGTGTGTGCGCGGTACCTGCATGGCGGCGCGGTTGCGCTGCGCGGCGGTAGTGTGTGTGTGTGTGTGCGCGGTACCTGCATGGCGGCGCGGTTGCGCTGCGCGGCGGTAGTGTGTGTGTGTGTGTGCGCGGTACCTGCATGGCGGCGCGGTTGCGCTGCGCGGCGGTAGTGTGTGTGTGTGTGTGCGCGGTACCTGCATGGCGGCGCGGTTGCGCTGCGCGGCGGTAGTGTGTGTGTGTGTGTGTGCGCGGTACCTGCATGGCGGCGCGGTTGCGCTGCGCGGCGGTAGTGTGTGTGTGTGTGTGTGCGCGGTACCTGCATGGCGGCGCGGTTGCGCTGCGCGGCGGTAGTGTGTGTGTGTGTGTGCGCGGTACCTGCATGGCGGCGCGGTTGCGCTGCGCGGCGGTAGTGTGTGTGTGTGTGTGTGCGCGGTACCTGCATGGCGGCGCGGTTGCGCTGCGCGGCGGTAGTGTGTGTGTGTGTGTGCGCGGTACCTGCATGGCGGCGCGGTTGCGCTGCGCGGCGGTAGTGTGTGTGTGTGTGTGCGCGGTACCTGCATGGCGGCGCGGTTGCGCTGCGCGGCGGCGCGGTGGTCGACGACGGGCGCGGGGTAGTCGCGTCCCACCACGCAGCCCGCGCGCTCCTGCACGTCGGCGGGCGCGTTCCACGGCTCGTAGCTGACCACGCGACACATTTTATTGCATATTATATTTCTATTGTTACCTGACGGCATATCAAATGGGTAATTCTCATCGCACGGTAAGCGTTCACAACCGACCGTAGCAATAGGCACTTGAAGAAATAATAAACAATTAAAGGTTGCACCGTTGAGGTGCCATCTTGTAATCTAAAGACATTTAGACGACTCCATAGACGATATCCCAACAATCAAGCCCCGAAGTGGCTCACCCACTTCTGAAACCAGCACACCTCACTTGGTGGTGCTACAAATATCAGTTACTGTACCACTACGCGGCGACGAGAGGTGGTGTGACGAGAGGTGGTGTGCCGAGAGGTGGTACGCTCACATGTAGTCGACGGGCATGCGCGCCAGCTCGGGCACGTAGCGGCGCACGTAGTGTCCGGAGGGCTCGAGGCGGCGGCCGAGGCGCACGGGGCACACGCACTCGCCGGAGTCCAGCAGCGCCTCGAAGGCGCTGGACGACACCCACATCCAGTTGCCGGCGCACACCGACCTACCATACGCACCGGTTTCATTTTATCTCTATTATTATTATTTTTTATTGCATAGGTAAGCGGACATATGGGCCACCTGATGGTAAGTGGGCACCAACGCCCATAGGCATTGGAATTGTAAGAGATATCAACCATCGCTTACATCGCCATGCGCCACCAACCTTGGGAGCTAAGATGTCCCTTGTGCCTGTAATTACACTGGCTCACTCACCCTTCAAACCGGAACACAACAATACCAAGTACTGCTGTTATGCGGTAGAATATCTGACGAGTGGGTGGTACCTACCCAGACGAGCTTGCACAAAGCTCTACCACCAAGTAAAGTTACTAAATAAAAAATAAGTAAGTTTGAAAATAAAAAAAATCGTCGTAAGCGTGACCGTCAGTTCCAAATACCCTTCGGTTCGGATCTCAATACCGATTACCATATAACAATTTTACTGTTTTACCATTTTAGACTAACATTATGTTACCTAATTGTTCATATTTTACATATCTCTCCTTATTAGTTAATTGAATACATTTACTTTATAAAAGTTAATTTATTATATTAAACCAATGTATCATTTCAGAGAGCGTATTTTTCGCAAGATCACGATTTTAATAGATGATTAACACCAGCAAACTTCTTATAATGAATGAGGAACATAAATGAACCTATAATAGATCCTTGATGGACCCCCACGCTTACTTGAGTCGCACTGGGGTCACATTGTCATTATTATCCCTCTGAAATTATCAAAAATAGAGTGTATCTGGGAGCTGCGGCGGCTGTGGGCGGTTACCAGTCGGCGTCCAGCAGGTACTTGAGGAAGTGCGCCAGGCCGTGCTCCCACGAGAGCCACAGCGTGCCGCGCGTGAGGAACGAGGCCACGGTGTTGCGCACGGCGTGGTGCAGCCAGCCCTCCGTGCGCAGCTGCCGCATGGCCGCGTCCACGAACGGGAACCCCGTGCGCCCCTCCTTCCACCTGCGGGCCCGCGCTTACTGACACATCGCTATCTACGGGCTTTTGCCTTCATCTATACTAATATTTAAAGCTGAAGTGTTTGTTTGTTTGATATATTTTTATTCTCCTATATTGCCTCGTTGGTCTAGTGGCTAGGATTAAGGCGGCTAACTCGGGGGTTATGGGTTCAATTCCCAGGTCAGGCCTATAAAATGTTATTTAGATTTTCTGTCGAAAATTCTCAATAGCAGCCCGAAGTCTGGAAGTTGGAAGTATGAACACTCCCGTGCCTCGGAAAGCACGTTAAGCCGTTGGTCCTGCGCCTAAACTCTTTCCGGTCGTGTCGGATTGCCGTCCCATCGGATTATGAGAGTTAGGGAATAGAGAGTGCACCTGTGTTTGTGCACACACTTGTGCACTATAATTTGTCCTGCGCAGTTGGCTGATCTCTCTTGAGATTGGCCGCCGTGGCCGAAATCGGTTAGGAGGACCATTATTATTATTATATTTTTATTAATTAAACGCGGGTGAAACCGCGGGGCACACCTAGTATTTTATACGTTAGAAACTTGCTATAAATCGTGAGGAGAGTTTTCTAAGGGGCGTGAATAACTTAATATAGAAAATACTATTTTATTTTTTTGTCAAGTACCTATCACCAACCGATTTTTTTTTATTTTTTAGTACAATATCTTCAATATTAATATCTTTATATTCATTAAAACAGTTTAATTTTTTATTTTTTGTCATAGCGTACAGTATCCAACTAGTCAAGCCCTTCATTTGATACACATATTGATGGGGTTATGAAAAAATATGTACTTAATCATTCTGTTGGCGGCCTATATTGGATTTGCATTTTTTTTATAGTGAAGTGTGAACTAACAGGACAAGCTAAATAAAACCGTTTAAAAATATGAAAGATCCAAACATGAACATTAAAAAAGTCTCTGAACAGATATACATATATTTTCGCTTTATTCTAGGTATTATATATCAAAAAGTGTCGTAAGACCTAAAATCCGTCATAACTGAATAAATCAATATGTTTCTCCATCTATACCTTAGCAGCTCATCACTCTCCGGCTCCTTCCACGGTATATCCAAGCAGATCGGGTTATTGGCCATCTGCGCGTAGTTCGGATTGTTCACGCTCATGGTGTAAAAATACTCACGCCATATCAATTGACCTTCAAAAATAAAGAACAGGTTCATGTTTTATTTGAAATTACAGACTTTGAGACTTCTCTCATAGATAGTCGCTAATGATTGTTCCAGTAGAAATTAAAAAAAAAATTGTTTATTTTTTAATTTCTACTTCATTAGCTATCTAAAAAAATTTATTCATTAGCTATCTAAAAAAAAAGAAAATCATTTGACAATTTTTTGTCTTTGTCTATGTATTATTTATTTGTCAAAGCTTTACCTATATCATTAGAGAACAAGGTCCTAATTCGATAATACAGCAATTTAAAAAAATATATATACATTTAGGAAATTCCTTGATCCAAACAACAGCGTTGGTAAAAAAAAAGAACCGCGCTAAATCCGCCATTTTGCTAATGAAAAGTGAGTGACAGAAAAGTAATTCATAATTGGTGCGATTTGTGTTTTGGTTATTTGGATCATTAAGCGTAACCAATTGAGTGAGTAATTAACATCAATTTATATGATTTGATGATCTATTTTTGAAAAGACCAGTTTCTGATTTATTCAAATCAAATTTCACTTCTGCATACTTAAGTTATACTAAACAGTGGATTTATATGATCTTACGAGTTTTTATTGGTTCATGAAGTAAATTAAAAGAGTCATTTTTTTCATGACTTAAAATAGATTACTTGTTTAAATAAAAAAAAAAGGTTAAAGTCCATTATCTTTTCTTAATTTTCTCAAAGACGGCGCATTTTATCATAATGTAATTAAGAACATTAAATGATCAGGGCCAAAGCTCTACCAGATACAAAACATTCCACCTCAAATTCGTGGCGCACGATTATGGACTGCCGCCGGCAACTTTATACCTGTGCTATATATATGAAGAAGCGCAGTTCTTATGAGCGCTCTGAAAAAATATTAAAGTAAGTATATCTGTTAACTATTATCTAAAAAATGTTGAAATGTTTTCATTCATACTTACCAGTTATAAACTGAGTCGAAGCGAGGCGTCCCTGATGCACTTGTTGGAACAGATCTTGGACGCACCAATAGAAACTTGAAAAAATAAATTTATTTTAATGTTAATCGTTCCATTATTAAATCTTTAATTGAAAAAAAAATCAACATATTCATCAATTCAATGATATAATGGATCTGAACCAACAACCTTTATCAACAAACCCAATTTACTCAAAACTCCCGGAAAACATTACTGGTAAGCTACCAAATATCTACAAATGTAAATGGACTTTATAATCTGTTCTTTTGTTAGTGTTCACAGTGTTCTGAACTTATGACGGTACATTAATGATGAATAAGACCAAAGGGGTTACGCTGTAATGTTTAGAATTGTAATATATTATATACTAACTTGTGTTTATTATGTGTCTCTGTGTGTAGCACACACACATATAGTGTAAATGTGTGTGGGTAAAGTATGTATGATAGTGTAAATAGTAGTAATAACCACACAGTATCGCATCTATAACATTATATTTTTGACAATATCCTCACCGGCGCACAGACAGACAGCCGAACCGCAAAGCCGGACTCAGGGATATCGGCGGTCCGAGCAAGTCCGGGTTACCGTGCGTCGGTAAATATGAACCCCTGTAAACAGATATAGTAAATAAAAACTATGTACTGTCCTTATCATTTATATTTGAATATTTAATTGTAACACCAGGAATCAATTTCTTTAACAAAACATGAAAACTTTGGTTGTTATTAATGTAAAAGTCGTGGGTTTGATCCTGTTCCCTTAGGCTAGTGACGTCCCCTCTCCCATAACAAGCTTAATTAGTGGGGGAAAATGGGAATATTAGTAATACCTTAAAAATAGCATTACTCGTAAGCCTTTCAATAAAAAGAGCCAGCAGTTTTAAGGCATTGTATAGCATGTCTGAATATTTCGTATGGCGATTAGTACCATCTAACACCAACACTATACTTTCAATATAATAATTATTAGAAATTTATTATTATTAAGATAAATATTTCATCCACTTAACACGTTTTGAGATTTTCTTACGAAATAGCTAGGTGGTTGGGCCAATGTGCCAAATGATTGTAAGTGGTCACCAATGCCCATAAACATTGGCATTAAGGAATATCCTTACATTACCAATGCTCCACCAAGTTTGGGAACTAAGAACTAAAACTAAATTTTGAATACTTTCTGTTGCAAATATCGCATATGCATTACGAAGTCACAATTAATTTAAATAAATAATAAAACTATCCTAGTGGGTATACTATCGAGTGTTGATCGTAACCTGCAAAAGGTCTCGTACTCGACGGCCAGGCGGCTCTGCATCTGTTTCAATGCAGCAGTCTCGCCCCCCACCCAGCGTATCATACGTACGTCTTCGTTCTCCAAAAACACCCCCAGGTCTTCCGGTTTGGGTACCTTGGTAAATATAATAAAAAAAATAGGTTCAAACATTATTTAAATTAATTGATGTGCGATTCATTGACTAGAAAAAAAATTAATAATTAACCTAATGAAGACGGAAGCTTGACTTGATCCTTTTATAATTCTAGTTTTAAATCATTTCTTCTTTCTTCTTGTTCTCATTTCTATTCTTCTGGTACACGGCAGTAACTGGAAGAGTGCTAAACAGCACGCTCAAGAAGCACTTACTACAGTGTCTCGCTGGCTCTCAAACAACCTACTAACTGTGAATACCCAAAAAACACAAATCGTTCCCTTTTCCAGAACATCAGCTTCTTCTGTTCCTCCAGAACATTCTAATATCATTGCTCACACCTGTCTTGTCCCGTCACCTACCTGTGGTTGTCTAACCCTTAGCATTGTTTCTACCGCAAAATATCTTGGCATGAGCCCAAAGAACGATTTTAAAAATAATGACCCATAAACCTACTAGGTATCCCACAACCCAGCTATTTTCTGAATGCCAAGTTTTAACTGTAAGGCAACTTTATATTCTTCGGACTATTCTGCGAAAACATACTGCCTTACCCATTGACACGGCTGTCCTTGTTTTACAAAAAATATTTTATATTATTTTGTAATACTTATATATATTTTTATAAAATGTTTAGGCGAACGGGCAAATGGGCCTCTTGATGGGGAGTGGTCACTTCCGCCGATAGATATTTGCGCCGTATGAAATATTAACCATTTCCTACATCGCCCATGCGCCACCAACTATGGAGACTGAAATGTTACGTCCCTTTTACTATTTAAATAGAATCTCTGAGGGAAGATCTGTAATTCTGTACCTAAGCTATATAAAGATCGTATAGGTCGATATGAGTAAACAGCGCAATGGTTTACGCGCCGCCGAGCGATGTTAAAGTCACAGGTTTGAGCCTGACCTCTTGGGATATTGTCGTCCCCACTACACAAGCTGTTATGTTAGTAATTCAGATGAAAATGAAAATCAATAGCACTTTGGTTTTACATTAAACATTTTAATTTTCACTGACCATGCTTTCAGTGATCAAATGACTAAATTTCTTGACTTGACTAAATGATTTCAGCACCGCCACGCCCCACATACCCCGCACTCCATGTGGGGATAACGGGTAAATGCGTTTTTCCAGCGAAATAAAAAAATATATCATAACGGATACAATTCGGTTAAAGTTACAAAATAACGTTAGTTAACCGATGTGAAGATCTGAGTAACGTATAAATAATTATAGCTAACCGATGTGAAGATCTGAGTAACGTATAAATAATTATAGCTAACCGATGTGAAGATCTGAGTAACGTATAAATAATTATAGCTAACCGATGTGAAGATCTGAGTAACGTATAAATAACTATAGCTAACCGATGTGAAGATCTGAGTAACGTATAAATAATTTTGTATACCTCATCGAAAATGGTGAACTCGTCGTAGAAGCTCTTTGGGAGACTCGGAAAGTTGACTCCCATCAAGTCCACGTCGTCCACAGGGCGGGGCGGGTCCCCGATAATGCCAATTGTGTGCTGAAAAATATTATCTATGCTCTTATTATTCTTACCAAAAATGGTGGTGATTTTTTCCAACATCTTCAAAAAATCATAAAGGATATACCTAACCCTTCCTTAGAATGACTCCGTCCTTTGGTGAATACCGTATAAGAAATCGTTTAGCGTTCAGACAGACAGACCTTGTTTTTATAGTGATATAATTTTATAATAATTTATAATATTTAATAATCATTATATTACATATTAACATAAATAATTTAAAAGCACAACTTATAAATATACAAAAACAATTCCGAAAGTATATGATATTTATGTCAATGTACCTCGAAGTTTAATACTAACCAGAAACATTTGATAAGTCAATGGTGGTATTCCACCATTCGCCTGGATGATGCTGTCCGGATCCCATAGTGTATGGGAAACGTTTTCGAGACACGAAACTCCGATCTCACGGCAGAGGTTTCTCACGCAGTCGTCGCGTGCGCGCCATATTGGCTCACAATCTTGTTCGAAGCAAATCTTACGTATTCCTGTCGGAAATGTTTTACAAAATACGTGTATAATATTTATTTTGCATTATTGCAAACAATTTACAGTACAGTACAGTAAAATAAGAATGGGTAGATTATTTTTTTTTTCTTTTTTTTTTAACTACAGACACAAGGTTATACAAACCAAAACATTATACAGACCTACTGTTTCCCAGAGACGCCTGAACACAAGTTCAGGCTTGCCTTTTATCAAGTGCAATTTCCCGCCATACTTCTTAAACTGGAGATCCAAATCGTTCAGCGCCTCCAATAAGTAACGCATGCGATTGTACCCCACGATCTTGGTACCTATGTAAAGAGTAAAACTTTTACAAATACAAAACTAAATTAAATTTTCTTTCTAAGCTAAACCAAGTCCCATAACATAAATACATAATAATTAACTGCCTCGTTGGTTTGGTGGCTAGATATCCCGCTAATCCCGAAGTCGTGGGTTCAAAAGTTTCTGGGTTAGTTTGGCTTTTTGTTCAGAGAATAGGAGTTCGTAAGTCATTTTACCCGCTGTCTCTCCGTCAAAAATGAAGACAGGGTAGAATGGGGTGTTCCTGTCTTCAAGGGCGCTTTGCAACGACGGATTGTCGTGCAGACGTAGTCCGTGCCGGAACCAGAGCACGCTACCACCAGCCATCTTCGAATTTTCAGGACCCACTAAAAACAATAAAGTAAATATATGTAAAGAAAAACAAAATAGTATAAACATTTCTTTGAATTAATATGATTGTAATAAGTTTTGATTTTTGTAACTAATGATTGCATGAATAGATTAAAAACAAATTATCGACACATTGAAATGGGACCACACAGGAAGCACCAGCTTTCAAATAAAAAAAAATCATCAAAATCGATTCACCCAGTCGAAAGTTCTAAGGTAACAAACACAAAAAAACAGACGAATAGATAACCCCCTCCTTATTTTGAAGTCGGTTAAAAATTTACTAATTGCAGACCTTGCCCCAGTTCCCCTATATTGAATATCAACATTAATTCTTAATTTAAAACACCGCAATCTCTGAGCTTACTTTACTAATTCATAATACGTACATATTTTTATGGATATATGCGAAACTACTATCGATACGTATATGGACTACTGTTTGTTATGGTAATATGTGTATGTGTACACATAGTTACAAAATTGTGTCAATATATTTATTTATAAGTACATGTGATCGATGGTAATATGATTTCGTTTTTTATTTTCGTTGAAGATATTCAAAACATATTGAGTAACGGCCGTCGGGCCGGGTATATTATTTTTTTAAAATGGAACACATAAAAAAGTGCTGTTTATACTATACCCAATTTATTTGAAGTAAGTACATACTGTTGCGAAAACAGAGAAACCCCGTAAGAACAAAGGATCGGGTTCTGAAATTTGAAGTTGAAAGCTTATAAAACTTTATAAAAGGAAACAATTAAAGTCGAACCGAAGAAGCCTGTTATTTACGTAAATTCTGGAAACAAAACTCAACAACTCTGATTGCGAAAACAAGTTACCATAAAGTATAAATTCCGGTATCACGTTGATGAAAACACGTGTCCACAAACAAATTAAAATGATTCATTTCGATTCAGTACCTATTTCCTAGCATCCAATTACGATCTGTTTCAGACAGCCGTCGAAGACATTTATCGCGTCAACGAATACCGGTTGTTAGGAACACGCGCCCTGCAATAGGTAACTCCAGGTGACCTAGATGGAATCGATACACGTGTTTAGTTGACAGAGTTGGGACATTTTCATTCGGAATGCAACTATTCCTAATTTAAATTGTATGAATTTGATCACATACATAAAGATCAAAAAGTATCTCCGGTGCTCAATTTCTCATCGGAATATTTAATATAAGGCATAATACCAAGATAACATACCACGCACTTTGTAGGAAAATGTGGGTGGTAAACTATGCAAATGTTAGCTAACCAATAAAAAATAAGCAGCTGGTTAGTAATTATTTTTCATGACCTTGTTTATGATACATGTTAGAGAGGGAGGACTCCCTAACGAAACCTTATATTTTGTAGCACAAATATTTTTTCACGTTATTTAGATAATTATCTCGATAATTAACAAAGAAAAATTCGGTTAGTAATAATTTTTTAAAATTCGTGAAATCAACATATTTTATCCTTGCTACCCCTAGTAAGCTACCATTTACCAACGTTACTGTAAGGAAAAAAGTTGGGCGTCTAGTCAAAAGGAAACTCAAACTCACGAAAAATCAGCTTGTTAGTAATAAATGATGAAAAGTGTACCAGGGATCCTGTACTATAAGCGTAATAATATACAAAATAAATGTACGTAAATCTTTAAATATATATCAATGGAACCAACACATGGTACATAGCACCGGCTCTGGGGTAGACTGAGTGGAGCAATGTGAAGCTCTAGGCGCCAAGTAGAAAAATGCGACAAAAATGTCCAAAACAACATTAAAATTGGGCACAAAAACGTTGTTAGGCTTCTCTAAATGTGGTAATTCTTATTTATATAACATTAACTCAAGTGCAATTTATGTGAAGTTAAAGTTTCGAACAAAAGAGCGCTCAAGGACAATCTCTCTATCCCTCTGATCCCTGATCTAGGGCCAGGCCCAGCGCTGAAGGTACATACACTAATCAATAAAACTGTTGAGACTGACTTAATACTTTGCGTATACCTCATACGCAAAGCATTAAGACACTAACAGGCTGTTACTTCACATTCTTACCTCAGTATATTCAATTGGAATAACGTACTAACGAATTCTCGATTTTTATATACCTACTAGCAAAATCTAGCAAACGTTGGCATGTCTGTATATAAACCAAAAGTAAATACTACTTTCTTAAAATTAAAATGAAAATAATTAGTCAATAATTAAATAATGAGTACACTCAGGCATACTACACTCGACCGCAAAGAAAAAGGGTCGGTTAGAAAATCTTCAATATCTTCAAAAGTACCATACCTAGCTTTATGAAATAAAGACTAAATTAAAGAATATTTAAATGTGCTTAAATAAAAAAGAAACAATGAATTCATCATTTTCAAAGCGAAAACAAAGCAAGCTTTTTATTTTTAATAAATGCGTCGTTTTTCCACTATTTTCATAAACGTACAGTGGTTACAGATGTGCTGTTTTCACACATCTTTGTACTTTGTGTTGCCTCCGCGAGCTCGCAATACTGCTGTTATGCGACTTGGCATACTTTCTACTAGGTTTTTCAGGCGATGCTGTGGAATATTCTGCCATTTCTCTATTAGAGCTTCTTTCATTTCGTAGCGTGATTGGCGGCGAATTCCGCGGACGTATACCTACGTCGTCCCAGTTCGTCCCATGCATGCTCAATGGGGTTTAAGTTGGGGCTGAGTGCTTTTTCTTTGCGGTCCAGTGTATTAACGATAAATATACACACATACATTTTATTCATCAAACTGTTGTGTAATCGTCATAACCACTTAGGAAATATAGCCTTTACCCAACTTAGTGTTTGTGTTTTCAATATCGCACAATAGACGACCATTGTAATAATAAGCCAGTGTAGATTGACCTTTAATACATAAACGAAACCATATTTCTCAAATAGTAACATTTACCGCTAGCAGATCATTGTTAATTTGTCATGGGTAACGGGTAATATATATTAAAACATTGATTTAATCATTACTCACAGATATAATTTAAATTTATTGTATTGTTGGGTTAATATAAGTTTACTTTATTGTTGTATAGTGGTTTTGATTAATCTTTTTAAGAGAACTACATATTTCCAACCTGATTGCTAAAAGTATTATTATAAGAAAATAGCTAACTTAGAAATAATACGTAACTTAATTTTAAAGTTAATACAGTTTTTTGTTCCGTTTGCAGTTGAAACGCTTGGACCTTGGAGTAATAGTTATAGTACAAAAAAAAATCATAAAAAAATATTACACCCCATCTTATTGCCTCTACTGGTGACAGGACGGCTGGTTCATATTTCGCCCAGAGAATCGAAATTGCGATTCAAAGAGGAAATGCTGCTAGAATTCTTGCCACCATTCCACGCTGTCCCGACTTGTATAGTAATTATTTTTATTTGAATTTATTTAAGGTTTTATATTATAATTGAAGGTAAGCAATGTAAGAATACTAGGCTAGTTGTCAGGTAGGAACCGACCAGAGTATGAAAGAACCAGGTAAGAAAACGGCCTGCTACCCAGATAATTACCTTATGTTATGAAACCCAGGTAAGCGATTAAAATAATGATAACAGTTGATTAATAGTAAGCTAAAAGTTTGAGGAATTATAATATGTACCAGTTAAAAAAGTATCTAAGTAGTAACTACATGAAAAATTATAAAAAGCAGAGAAAACGACCAAACACACCACACTCAAACAAGCTGGCATGGCTTATGGTATGGGTGTCAAGAATAAAAAAAAATATGTTGATAATTTTATTGGAATGAATAAAATAAAATCAAACAAATGGAAGTTTCGAAATATCTCATTACAAAAATTTTAATATTCGAAACATTTCACAACACTTGCCTTTGTTTCGAAAGTTACAAATAAACAAAGGAGATGTTTTTAATAAATAAGGCTTCCTATACCTACTTGTAAAATATTCTCAGAAACATCATTTTTGTAGCTTGATTCTCTGTCTACATTTTTACATTAAATATTTTTTATTTTGTTAACGAGTGACATAGGTTATGTAAAATAAAATTCAAACTACAATTCATATACATTTTAACAAAAAAATATATAAATATAACTTTCGTGTAAAGAGTTTTTAATACACCTAAATTCCATTTGAGAATGACATACGTAATTATGTATCCTTTTGGGAGATAGGTATTCGTCCAATTCAAATGTCTCACTACTGGACTGAAGATTCTCATCTCGACGAGGTTTTCGAGCTTATTATACACCACGCTTCAAAGCAGGTTTACGGATACATATAATGTGGAAGAATTTCGATACGACATTAGGGCCACCAAACCGTGACGTCAGTTTGAAATTGCAATACACATTTTGCTTTCAGCGCCGAGCTCATTAACTATTTAATTCAAAATTCTGGACACTAATCAATATTTTATGTTAGATTGATATAAATACACGTAAAAAAACGGAATGAATATAATTTAATTATTTGAAACGAGGTCCGGCGAGAAGCGTAGGTAAATACCGTTTAATGTTTTTGCATTCTATTTGGCTTCTAATAGAATATAAACTACATATGTATATTCAATTATTGCATATGTACAACCACATTGTAGGTATGTTTAGAATAATTCCTTTATATTTAGTTTACCAACTTGTCGCTCGTTACCGTCGCATCTATAGCTTCTTAGTTACGATTCAGATTCGAGCACGGACGAAAAATGTTTCGCTACGTAATAGGGTAGGCCATGGCCCATGACAGTTTAAGTGTTTAATGCTCGTTTTCTTCTGAAGGAGAGTTTCTTTATCTTTTCTATTACTTCGAAATTTTAGGATAGATTTTATTGTCAACTAAAAATTAGTTAATTTATAAGTATGGTTCTAAATCCGAAATTAAGCAGCAGAAGAAGAAGCAGTAAAGATAAACTAACTTTGGACTTATGTATTGCAAGTGATTTGCTAATAATTTTTCTACAATATGCAATACAAAGTTATTGATTAAAATATCTTCATTTATACTATTAAAAAACAAATTATAATACAATCCATAGTGAATATCATAGATTATTCAAAATCTCGACCAATGATATCGCGTCAATCGATATAGCAATTAGGTACCTAATTCATTGTCAAAGTTGCTTCTTTGGGTTTATTCCTGTTTTGATTAGAATAGGCTATAATTAAATACTTTTATTTAATTTTCCTTCCAAAGTTTCGGCATAATCAATCAAATCATAATAAATAAAAATCATAGATAATTCAAGTCAACCACTGAATCGCGTCCATTCAATATCAAAGATATTTATTTGAGTTGTTCCTCGTGGTTTGAATTGGCTACAGGCTTGAGTTGCGCAACGAATTCGAGTTGTTATGAAAAACTGACTTTGAGAAATTCTATTCAAATTTCGTTTCTTTCTGGATATTTATGGACTTCTCTTTGTATATTTAGGGCTTCACAAATAATTAAATAAAAAGTTTTCGTCGTTTCGTTAAAGTCAACAATAACTGTTGTGAAATACCTTCAAAAACATCTGTAATTTTAATTAAGCGAAACCAGTTATATTTTTTGTCAGGTCAGTGAAGTGAGCCGAGATGGCCGTGTTAAGACCCCGTGAATCTTAACCGATGATCGTGGGTTCAAACCCGGGCAAGCACCGCTGAATTTCATGTGCTTTATTTGTGATTATAATTCATCTCGTGCTTAACGGTGAAGGAAAACATCGTGAGGAAACCTGCATGTGTCAAATTTCACTGAAATTCTGTCACATGTGTATTCCACCAACCCGCATTGGAGCAGCGTGGTGGAATAAGCTCCAAACCTTCTACTCAAAAAGAGGAGAAGAGGCCTTAGCCCAGCAGTGGGACATTCACAGGCTGTTTTATCTATATCTATCATAGAAGTGAACCCATTATTGTCATTACTCATTCTAAAAGAACTAGGCACTATGTATCGGAAGCTGTACTTTGGCTTAGTTTAAATACTCTTCAATGCTACCTGTACCCGATCTTTACAACAAATTTTAAACAGCAATAACCAGTATTGCTGTGCTCAGAAGGGTGAGTGATCCAGAGACACCAGCACAAAGATCGTCTTAGTTCCCAAGCTTGGTGGCGCATTAATATCTCATGCGCCAATGTCTTTGTGAGGTTGGTGACCACTCTCCATCGGGTGGTATCACACCACATCTGCTAAACATTATTATAAAAATGAAACGTCAATGACAATTAAGGAGTTAGTCACCATCGATCGTTAAACTCGAAAATAACTATCAACCCCTATAATGTCACATTTATTGCTATTTTTAAATGATAGAGAATTGAAGCCCTTTTGAGGTAGAGTCGTGATTCAACAAAATTACCACAATTATAACATCGTACACATAAGTTACGAGATCGTAAATGAAATAGGTAGTTTGTTCTATCTACGACGTATAAGACAAGAGGGAGCAAGTTGGTCAATGTCTTATCTAACAGGATATAGGTCATTTATGTGTTAACGTCCATCATCCAATTTCAAGCATAGACACATATCTATACTAATATATAAAGCGGAAGAGTTTGTTTGTTTGATCCGGCTAATCTCAGGAACCACTGGTTCGAATTTAAAAAATATTTTTGTGTTGTATTGTCATTTTATCGAGGAAGGTTCTAGGCTGATTTTAATTCATTATACGCGGGTGAAACCACAGGGCACTGCTAGTCGGTAATATATAAAGCGTCTATATAAGTAATACCGTTTTCAACAGAATTTTATTACCACTCTATGTTCTGATATAAGTAAAACATCGATTGGCGCACTTGGGGATAAAACCGACTCGTATATCTTGACTGATAAAGGCTCTATAGCGTAATTTCTTCTTTTCGTGTATGCATAGCCTGTATATTTTTATAATAATAAGTAAAATATATCAATTTATCTAAAGAAACTGCTATTTAATCAATTTTACTCAAATTTATTTATATTTTCTGTAATTACAAATTCTTTTTTGGGGGACACACCCCCATTGAAAAGGGAGGATCCTCCGACCAGACGGATGTTGTGTCTGGTAGGCTACTGCCTCCCCAAAGATTGTTGTCGGGTTCTTGTATTTATGTTCAATCGCTCTGATAACTTTAATATTGCGATGTAGGATACGTCTGTTCATAGTTCGTATGTAGCGAGATAGATGCCGCTACACTTTCAATAGCCATTAATTCCTATGTTTTACCCCGCATCTTATGACAATCCATTTCTTTAATGACATAAAAAATATGGTTATATAATAAAAAGCAATCCATTCAAAAAAAGAATTGGTTTCGCAAGCCACTGTGGTTATTCTAGAAGTCAAAGTTATGATTGTTGACTGGCATGCCTAGAATGGTTTTTTTTTTATAATATAGGTATATTATGTGGTTGAGCATATGGGCCACCAGATAGTAAGTGATCACCAAAGCCCATAGGCATCAGCATTGTAAGAAATGTTAACCATCGCTTACATCGCAAACCTTGGGAATTAAGATATTATGTCCCTTATGCCTGTAATTACACTGGCTCACTCGGGTGAGTGTTACAGGCATCAAACCGGAACACAACAATACAAAGTACTGTTGTTTCACGGTGGAATAGCTGATGAGTGGGTGGTACCAAAAATGAAAAATTGAAAATGAAACATTATTATGGTATTACTTATAATAAATAAAATGCTCTGATTTGTGTTAATGCAATCGGCAAATACTTAATAATAATAATAATTACACAATTCAAAAAGTTAGTGCAAAGTTCAAAGTTTAAATGATATATAAAGATCACTTTAATGTCCTTATAAATATTTTTATTTTATTTTATTCATTTTATAATTTATAATAATATTTGAACATTGCAATAATTAATTGCAATGCTAATAAGAGTGAATAATTTCTTATAAAAAGAAAATGATATACATATATATTTTTGTACAATATGTATATATCTAAAAATGGAATATAAAGTTTTTTAGTGAAACAATACAAAAACTATTACCAATTATGGATAAATACATATAATTAAATATATTTTAAGACTTAAGCTACTTACTTACCTTGAAAAATGAAATCGAATCAAGCTTAAAATTAAGCTAAAATCGATAATATGATTTCCAAGTTAATTGTGTCCCTACACCATTGGTTATAAATAATTAAAAAATGTTATACTCAGAATACTTTTAGTAATATTTAATATACGACTGCTATCCAGGGAGTTCTGGTGTGGAATGAGGATTTGAGCCAGTTGAGGACTGACTTTGCTTTGGTATACAGATACACATAATAAATAAAATATACATAATGCAAATAAATATAGTTTACATTTACATCAACAACTGTCAACTACCAACAGGTTCATGTCTTCTGTCAAAATTGACATTAGAAGGCTATTGTGATTAAGTCCTTGATTAATTTGTTAGGTACCTATTTAAAAATATTGCAATATTGACAATTCATAGTTCTACACCTAACAGAAATAATAAACTGGC
Source organism: Nymphalis c-album (assembly GCA_963151315.1). Taxonomy (NCBI): domain Eukaryota; kingdom Metazoa; phylum Arthropoda; class Insecta; order Lepidoptera; family Nymphalidae; genus Nymphalis; species Nymphalis c-album. The sequence continues at coordinate 924,783 of OY720594.1, read as the reverse complement.
GTACAATTTAAAAACAAAATTAAATGAGCTACATTCACTGCATTGATCTGCATTATCGTACTGTAATTTGTGTAAAATTTTTAAATCATTGTTTTACCTGTGCCCATTGACTATTGACATCACGGTCTTGTATACAGGTCTAGCAACTGAGTCCAATTTCAGTTGTGAGAGATAGGCGCGATTGTGTTATAACTTTTACTTCGCAGGGGCGCCCGCTGTAAGTCGCTGCTATCGCCTATCGAGTTCCGTTCTTTCCATTTTCCATATTTATTTTCTAAAATTGTCCATAACGAATTTTGCTTTAATGCGAAAAAAAACCTTAATTGTTAATTTGTTTATTTTTTTTTTCCCGATATAAAAATATTTCAAATACTACTCTGAACTGTACGATAACGAATTTTACTTTAGCGCTAATGCGCTATAACATCTAATGTGCTCATTATATAATAAACACATGTTTGAATATAATTTTGGACGAATAGTATAATTTTATCTTCCACGTACAATTTTTTTTTTTAATATCCGTATCTAGCACGCCCCTATCGTCATGCCTCTGGCTCTGGTGGCCGAAAATTGAACTGATCAGCATAATTAAGATTTAAGACAACGTATCCCCAATTCTGAAGTTGCAGGGCCTGTATACAAGACCGTTAATAACAGTATAACAAATTATACTTGACATTGGCACAATATTTTGTGCTCAAATAGCGTAGATACACGCTAGAAAAAAGAAAAATAAAAAGTATTACAAACTTAAGCACACATTGGAATTAAATGCTCAATGAAAATAATTTAGAGAAATCTTAAATGGAAATATTACCAAAAATGTTTGTTCTTTATTTTAAGAAATGGCAATCCCTCTTGCTTTTATATTTATCGTTATTAGTGTTGCTATACTTAAGTGAATGAGAAGAAATTAGAAAAAGACGAAATTTGTGGAAAGAGCAGGCGGTATCAAGACCATAATAAACTAAAAACATAATATTATATTTAGCCATTATGAATAGCATCAGATTATTAAGAACATTTCCAACACGTCAGTGGCGATCATTCTCACGATGGTATATAAAAATATCTTTATATTTTATAGGTTATTTATCGCTGTAATAATCAAACATTTTTTTTCTTGACTAGATAACTCTAAATTATTTGGTATATATCTTGCTTTTTGTCATTGTACAATATTACTTATATCAAATGAATCAATGGCAAGTGTATGATCGAGTAATGTACATGTAAAATACTTTCAGCACTGTTCTACACCAAGAGGTAGCAGAAGCGATCAGTCCGCTCACTATCCCACCTCCAGAAGGTGTGGACAAACCTGTTTCTCCTAAAATTGAAAAGATAGTATCAGAAATAACAACCCTAAACTTACTTGAAGTGTCAGAACTAAGTCAAGTTTTAAAGAAGAGGTTGAATCTCCCTGACGCACCGGTCATGCCCATGGGAGGTTTTGCTGGAATGGTAGCTCAGGCACCTCAAGAAGAGGAGGAAGCTACACCAAAGGCTGTGAAGACAAGCTTTACAGTATGTATTTTGGTTATATATATTGTATTGGCCTCCTTACCCATTTGATCCTATGGATTGGGATATTTATGTGGGAGAATATCAGTGAAATTAGACACTTGCAGGTTTCCTCGCAATATTTATTTTACTTCACCCATGAACCCATTCCCACCCACCCATGAACTCTTCACCCATTGGGGTTATAGACACAAGCATGAAAATTCAGTGGTGCTTGCCCGGGCTTGAAGATGAAACCATTGTTTAAGATACAACCTGTTATATATATGTTGTTAATTTTGTCTGAACAATTTTGGTCCTATAAAAATTATTCTTCTTATGGCCTCTAACTTTAAAGCTGGCTTGTTTTTAAACAGATAATGTATTTGTGGTTGTGAAATCAATGTATTTTGTTATATAAAATTATATGACTGTAACCTAATTGTTCAATGAAGGCAGTAATCTCACACTATTTGAAGATTTATAAGGAATAGTGTTGTTTCAATTTCTTAATCTACCACCCTACCACCCACCACCGCCTACCACCGCCTACCACCCACCACCGCCTACCACCTTCTACCTTTATGAAATGTATTTATTTGTGATTTCAGGTAAAAATGACCAAATTTGATGACAAACAGAAGGTGGCACTCATCAAAGAAGTTAAGGGTCTTCTAGAAGGGTTCAATTTAGTCCAAGCCAAGAAGTTCGTAGAGAGTGTACCTACAGTAGTTAAGGCTGATATTTCTAAAGATGAAGCCGAAAAATTAAAAGAGGCTTTAACTAAAGTCGGAGCTGTTATAGAAATTGATTAGGCAAAAAGATGATTTTTAATTTTAGTGTATATTAAATTAGTAATTAAAATATTAAACTCCATTTTATCTTTCATTACTTAGATTTAAAAGTTCATTAACTCAATATTGTATCTTACAAGATTAAAACTTAGTTCAAGCTTGTTCGATACTCATTTTTTTTATTACATTGGTAGGCAGACAAGAATATAACACGTAAAGATAAGTGGTCACCAACAATAATACATTGGCATTGTAAGAGGTGTTAACCATCGCTTACATTGCCAATGCGCCACCAACCTTGGGAACTAAGATTTTATGCTCCTGTGCCTGTAATTTGACTCACTCACCATTTAAACTGCAACCCAACAGTACCAAGTACTGCAGTTTTGCTGTAAAATATCTGACAAGCGGGTGGTATAGAATTGAATTGTATTATAAATTATATATTTTAAATCAAGAACTGTTTGTAGTGCGGTAATATAACAGCTATTATTATATGTAAATCTAAGGTTAGTAGAAATAAACCTTGCTGCCATTGGAATAGGCACTGAGCAAAGATACCCCTTACTATTACCATTTACTGAGTGCCTTGAAATATTAAATTTAAAAAATATAAATATAACTACAAGAACGAAACTGTAATCCCATGGAGATCTGACAGATAAAGGAATAATGTTGTAGGCTAATATAGTAGAAAATTAATATCAGATTGGAGAGAGATACTTATGCAAGATGTCATAAAATTCAATATTAATCATTTTTTTGCGGTTTTATAACAAATAAGTAAGTTAAAAAAAAAATTAAAACATTTTGTATGAGTTCAATATATTCACAAAAAATATATATTTTAAATGTTCTATGTAATCTAACTACTAATCTACTACATAACATAATCTCAGTAACAATCCAAGGTGTTAATCTCATCATTAACTTCATATATACCTAAAACATCATCTAATAATGACGAAAGACTCTTAATTCCATGTTTCCAATTATGCTTCTGTTCAATAGCTTGTTTGAAATCTTTGCTTCTAATGTAGGAGACAAATAAATATGGCGACGCGAAACTGAGGAATTTTGTTCGGTTTACACTAATCAGTGTACTTACTTCTGGTTGATTAGGCTGCAGGCTCATGTGCCTTTCATATATGTTTGCTAACAAGTTGATATCATCTGCTTTTAATATGCTTTCGATTACATTCTCCGCTTTCTCAGAGTCCTCCGATTCTTCACCGACACCATTGTCAACGTTAATGTTATCCAGTTTGATTTTATTCAGTAACTCATTAACATTTTTCGGTTCATTCTCGCAAGGAGTCAGACTCTCTGGAACTTTATATCTATCGAGAATATCCAATAGTTCTGTGGATATTGTGAGAGCGGCGTCCATAATCTCCACTTCGGTTTCATCGTGAAGCAACTTCACTAGGACGGTGAGGCACCCAATCGACGCGAGTTCTTCGAGGATTCTTGTCAGACGTTTTTGGATTTCTCCCTGATTGAGTGTGACAATTTTCCGGGTTTCCCTAGAAAATGTCACCGGTGGGAATGTACCATCGAGCATGCCCTGATCGTTTAGCAATGATTGTATAACAATCTTCCAGAATTTGAGTGCAGTCAGCTGAACTTCCCAGTGGAAGTCGCTCAGGGCCGCGGACACCATGTGATCATACAGAGTTAGTTTAAAGTTACGGTTTAATTTAACATTCTGATAAATCTCACAGAGAACGTTGCAAGCTTCTTTGCGGACGATGCCTTCCGGATTATTTGAAAGTATAAACAGAAGTTTTTCCTGTAAACAAAAAAATTAACACTTGAGCGACGTAAATAAATATTTAAGCGAATAAAAAGATAAAGTCCGAGCTGGCATAGTGGATACAATATGGGAATAACGATGTATTCACCCAGTGTCTGATGGTGAAGAAAACATCAGAGAAGTATGGTGGAATAATTAAATTTAGCATGGTCACTATGCAACGTACCTGTACGTCTGGGAACTGCTGCTTGAGGTGTTCCCACAGCGGGGCCACCTTGCTGGCCGCGCCCACGCACTTGAGGGCGGACACGTGCACGTAGTACTCATGATCGTTCAGCGCCATCGTCATCGCCATGTTGATTAGGTCGTTGGCGATAATCTGCTTTTGGAATGGAGGAAACTCTGAAAAAATATATATTTTTTTAAATATTTAAAATTATTATTTAAATTTAGAAATATAACAAATAGTTGTTTTATAAAGTGTGTTAGATTCATAAATATAATAGAATCCGTGTTTATACATTTTATTATAAAGCAAATTCGTCAAAGATTTGGAGTTGAGAGTTGGAGCGAATAAGAAGCAGCTGCCGCCATAAATTATAATTAATGTACTTGTAAATTTCACTTTTATTTTCAGATCGGACTTTCTAAGTAAGCAAGCACACGTAGTCTATTAACAAATACTAATTTACGTTAAATAATAGTTTTTAAACTTTGCGGACGAAGTCGCGGTCGAATGCTAGTCGTAAATATAACAAAAGGTAAATTGTCATACTTATGAATGAGATGTCTGTACAGACATACAGCAGCTCTAGCGCCGAATCTCGCACCTCCCAATGGAAGTCGTTCATCTTCATATAGATGAGTCGCCCGATCTCGTGCATTGGCGACCCTGGCTTTGAATCCAACAACAGAGAGAGGTTTGGCGGGAGAAACTTCTTAACCGTCATTTCTATTACGTTCAATGCTGTCACAACAAACTGAAAAAGAAAAACTAATTAAATGGCATACGAACAACTGGGAAACTGATGGTAAATGGTCACCATCGCCTTCAGGCACTGCCACCATAGGAAATAGCTCCCTACATCGTGCAAATACAAATGCGCTGTCAACCGGTTTATCTAAGTTGTGTCTTGTGCATGTAATTATACTAACTAACTAAGGTCAAACACAGCAACACAACAGCAGCCTGTTGACGGTAGGTAGGTTGTTAACTGGTAAATTAATCACCTTCAACAGTTACATATAACCTTAACATATCTTAAACAACTGTCATTAAAAGACAAATTAGGGTTTTCAACGATTCCTTCACTCACCTTGCATGTAAGATTCTGCCGCTTCAATACTTTATAAACAACGCTGTAAAGACATAGTACTTCGAAGCTCTCTTGCCAATTTATATTGTAGTTCCCAACGAGCAACAGCAACGAGTCCAGAACGTATGTCATCACGAGTACTCTCTCTTGATCGTCTTCATCTTCCTCGACCTTCAATTCATCTTGATCATTCATCGGATTGTACTCTTGCAAAACGTAGAATAGGGTTTGAAAAACTAGATTTGCTTGTTCATTATTCAAATGATCTTTCAAGCAAGTCAAGCGCTTAACACTTTGTAAGGTGGTCGCTTGTATACCCATTTGCATCATCAGATCTCTCAAAGCGTAAGCAGTTCGCGCTGTATGTTCACAAGATGAATCCATTATCTTTGCAATAATATCGTTCACCTTAGCCTCGTGTTTATCCATTGATGGTCTCTTATATGTGGCATAAACCAAAGATGGAACTAGACAAATCACTAACAATTGCTTCTGCAACTCAACTTTCCTGCCGTCCAACTCCCACATCGCTGGTTCTGGTTTGTCCCAAATACAACCCCATATTAAATTGCATGCATTGCAAAAATCGAATATCAATGTTGCACAGCGACGATTTATTAGAAATTGTATAGAGTTAAAATAGTTCACACTGATTTCCATTAAATCCTCTCGACTGTATTCTATGCTGGGCGCCAAAGGTTTCACAGATAATATTTTCCCTATTGTCATCCAAAATACAAATTTCATAATAACCAGAATTATATCCTCTCCCCGCAACCTATCCAGTATGACGTAACAGTACGTTACAATTTTGAAATCCTTCAGCAAAACATTTATAATGCAGTTTTGGGTTTTGATATGACCTTTATAACTCACAACCGCTAGAAGTATTTGGAACATTGGCTCGAGTGTTTTGCGAATCACAATCTCTTCTTCACATGTTAGCGAATCGATTCGCATGAAGTCGTGTTCTGCAATCGGCTTTAATATAAATGTCAGTATTTCTTTGATACTGACTTCGTTTCCTATACTGTTTAATTTCCAGAGAAATAAAGTTGCAAATTTATAGGTTTGACGTACAACAAAAACGGTGCGATTTTCATTACACAGACTGAGAATTTCTTTCCAGACCCCGCTCTCTAAGAGCCAGTAGGTGCCTGAATTGTGATTAACGAGAGAAAGAGCTACTTCCATGTAGGCTACTCTCAAGCTTGTGTCCATGTTCTTTGAATTTATTTCATTGAATGATTTAGCAATCTCATCACCTTTTTTTGAAAAGATTTTAGCAAAATGTACCTCCCCTTGTGCGATCACACCTAATAATCTCGTGAGAAACACTTTGACCGTATTATGGTAATTTTCCATGTGATTAAGTGCTTCTATTAGTAGATCAGGTAATACAGGCCATGTCTTCAAAGAGGTTACGTCTAGAACAAAAATAAAAGAAAAATATTTAGGTGTGTGCTATTAAATTATATTCATTGTTTTATTATTCGATATAAATACGACCTATGTATATGGTTCCCGGTTCTAGGAATGGAACTTTTTCTGTATCGCTTTGTATACAACAGCGCGAAACATACATGTTTAACTTGGTGGTGGCTTTGTGCAAGCTCGTCTGGGTAGGTACCACTCACTCATCAGATATTCTACCCAATACCAATACTTGGTATTGTTGTTTCGGTTTGAAAGGTGAGTGAGCCAGTGTAATTACACGCACAAGGAACATAACATCTTAGTTCCCAAGGTTGATGGCGCATTGGCGATGTAAGCGATGGTTAACATCTTACAATTCCTATGTCTATGAGCGTTGGTGACCACTTACCATCAGCTGGCCATATGCTCGTCCGCCTTCCGATACCATAAAAATGTATGATTAGCTATACCGATTGCATTTACTGAAAACCCTGTTATATAACCATATGTCGCGATTAAAATTAAAAAAAAAAACATCCTGTAACAGTAAGACTTGGAATGAGTACAAGAGATAAAAAAATGTGTTAAGCTAGACTAAAATCTGAGCAAAATTAAAACTTATTGCCAGACATGTTAGGTTTTCATTTGCTTAAATCTTTTTATAACACTCCGTAAATAGCTAGGCGTAAAAAATAACACGCCATGATAAAGCTTCAAGTAAATGTCCGAAACTAGACATTCAAAAGATAAAAAATTGCTTATCAATATCAAAAATTGTACTCATAACGATGACATTCAGAAATGATAAAATAAATTGGGTTCAAATAATTTTAACTTAATTTTGTCTGACTTCTAAAATACTACTAAAATAATAATATTTTCAGACCCAAATATAACCAAGAAGCCAATTAATGTTTTCAACTAATTTTCGTTTTAAACTAGACTTTTATAAAGAAATTAAATTTATAAAAAAATCCTTCAGTATTTATACAGGTTGTAAGAAAATTCGTGTCTGACCCATGATGTGCTTATTAGGTATTGTTTGTCGGTTCTATTTACCCAGTTAACTAATAACTGCCTAAGTAATTGCAGTCACAAACTAATTAATATTAGGTAGCTACCCAGCATATAGCTACATCATAATGTTTTCTGAATAATCTTAAATTTACCGGCGAGCCAGTATCGCCTTACTTTTAACCATATTATGCTTAAAATTTATACTGGATTCACTTCAAGTTTTAATGCTGAAACAACTTTTAATTGTAAGTTTTGCAATCTCTGCTGTGCCTCAGTATAGAGGAAAGTGCATTGATTAGACTTATTATTAACAAACATTTAGGAGACAGACACTGAGTCCTGACTTAAGTCATGTAAAGATAATTATGACATCTAAAATATGTGAGTGATACAAAAGTTATCATAAAATAACTTCACAATTTATTAGATAAATATTATGACTCAGAAATATAAGTGCTGTTAAAAAAACTAATATATTATGAAAGTGGAACCCGGCATTACGATTGTATGCTAAATCTAAAGTTATGCAATTGTGTGAGTAACTAAGCACAGAGAACTGAAACTAAAAATAGGCTATGCATCTCCATGGTGTGAGGTGTCTTCTGGAAGGGGCAACCGACTCCCAAGAAAAACCCTAATCAACCCCAATTTTTATACTATGATTTTCCAAACCTTTCCCAATAGTTTTAGTATTTATTAACCTAACATAAACAAAAATAATTAGCATTTATGGCAAAAATTTAGAAAATTTGCATTTGCTGTAACAACTTAGTGGTAGTATAACTAAAAGCTAATAAATCTTTAGATTATTTCTAACATTTAATGTTAAAAATATTAAAAATGCAATTCATAATATTGCAGAGATTCATAAAAGTAATAGACTTAAATTAATAATTGTAATATTTTTACAAACCTGGATCACTAGAATTTATTTTAATAAAAAAGTGATCAGCATAATAATTGTTCATAACATATTTTGGGTCGGATAGTTTCTCAAACAATATCTTTATTTTATTTTGTATCTGAACATTTTCCATGATGATACCTATGATATAACTTGAGTCAATATTTCATATCGTACAAAATGGTACACTTATCAGTTTCATAAACTAATTAATACATATGACTTCAGAAAGTGCATTCAAAAATAAATTTAAATGAATACGGATTTTAGTTTACTCAAATGCGCATATAAAAAAACAAACACAATTCAAGTTGTACAAAACTCGATGCACAATTGCACATAAGCAAAGTGATTAGTGAATACTACCAAGTATCAAGATCAACTATCAACAGTCAACACTGCAATAAAGAACTTGAGATTGACAAATGACAATGACACCTTAATAATTGACATGTGTTAATATTGACATTTGAGGTTAACAAGTATACAGGTTATAAAAGCAAAGTGGTAGTTTCTAGTTTGACTATAAATAAGCAAGTGTAATACTTCAATATTGAATAAAGAAATTTGAATTTGAATAATGTTCGATTCTAAATTGGATGCTCCAATTCGAAAAAAGCCATTTTTCTCTTGTGAGTAATAAGTGAAATAAGCACAAATATATTTTAGGAAAAGAAATCACATGGCGTTTAAAAATGAAAATGCCATCAAGTTAAAGTACAAACTAAACTCTTTATTATAGTATTATACGCGGGTGAAACCGCGGGGCACAGCTTGTAATATACAAGTGAAGTGTTTGTTTGTTTTAACCCGCTAACCTCAGGAATGACTTAGTTCGAATTCAAAAATATGTTTGTGTTGGATTTACTCATTTAGCGGAGAAACTTTAGGCTATATAACATTACGTTACCAATAAGAGCGGAGTATCAATCAAAAACGTTGCAAAAATTGATACCTTTTGAGAGATTCAGTTGCGTGCTACGTAAACGGATAAAGTTATGCAACAACCGTGTATGACGGAATTATTTATCCAGTTACCTTATAATTGAACCATTGCAAAAAACCGTGCACGGCTTACAGCTTTATCAATTACAGAATCATGTCGCTCGTTACATGCGGTAACATCTAAAAATCATGGGACGCTTTAAGACAAAGAATGTTTTCGCAACAACAACAATAGATCTCCGACTAGAAACACACAAAAATTGAGCTCAGATGCCCGTGTGGAAAAGAGGTTGACTCTTAAGGCTTACACGTTATTTCTTGTCTCAAGAGTTCTTTACTTTACTTATTATACAATAAAAAAAGGCTCTTGCCACCTTTGACGTTCCTGCTGTAATTGAGCCTAATAGAATTAGTCGTGATGATGGCAAGAGATCTGATGAACTGACATTGGTTCCCCGGGAACGAGGACGGGCCCTAGCGTGAGGCGCAACATGTGTAGACACACTGGCCCCATCTCATATTAGGAAAATAGAGTAAAAAGCCGGAGCTGCCGTGGAAAAAGCCAAAGCGAACAAATTTAACAAATATTCGTCTTTTTATCAATTAATTAAGTTACATTTACCGATTAATTCATTTTTACTGTTTATAGCTTTTACTTTTACCACAGTCTATATAACCACTAACCACCAAAACAAAACGTAGTCGTTATGTAGTCTGTGGCTCTAACTAAATGTAATGATTATATTTTTTTCATTATTTAGGCAACAGTATAACATTATACAACCAATAAGCAAAGTTAATGCACGTGAAAACATCATTTTCTAAGCTTTATTACATATTATACGTCCTCTTAATTTTTTTTTCATTACCTGTCTTTTTCAATATTTTAATAATTAGATAAAAAAATATATTTCATTATTTAAGATACATTAAGAATTATTTTACCTGACACATTAACATCATGTAGCATGCATGAAAAGGAATTTTTGTGTGATTGTTCTAGAAAGGAGAGTAGTTCTGTCAAAGCTTATCTGCTGAGAACAGCGAGTGAGACGGACTAAATTGTTTAGAAATTGTGCTATTGTGGTGACACGAGTGAATTTGTTTCGTATAGTAAATTTGAATTTTTGGTGAAAAACTGTGCATTTTTTTTGTTTGTGAGTGAAATGCCCCTTCGAGGAAGAAATTTCGTGAGTATCTTATCACTGTTATCTGATATCTAACATCGTTTAATTTTTTTCGCTTTGCACATGAGTTTTTATGCACGTTTTTAACACCTTTGCCTATAATGGGTATTATGCAATAACATTTTGGCCTTCGTCCCATATTTGTTTACTAATCTCTCGAATTATTTTGACATCGTCGTGCTTGCACCATGATTGCATCGATGATATTCAGTTTTGTTCGCTTCAGTACAAGATACCTGGCATGGGTCCAAGTGTAGTATCCTTGACTGCTTAATAATTATGAGCAATTATTTTTTATAAACTAATATGGGATATATTAATGGATATGCAAACATTTGATATGGTTTTTCACAGGACAGTTGAAGCCTGCCTATAACACAAGTGCTCCTGAGTGCCATCTAACTGCTTGTTTGTGAGGTTAGTTTTATTATCAGTATTCAATTCTTTGAAAAATATACATACTTTTTAATTTTAAAAAGTTATATAACTATAAAAATATGTTACGGAATATACAAAAAAAATTAAACAAAGTATGTATGTTATTTTTTTATGAACTAATGTGATCTAACAATAATGTCAATCTTGTTAATTATTGTTCTGATGTTATGCAAGTGTTGGTGTCGGATAAATATATTTGCAATAAAATATTTATGCTAATTATATAAAATACAGTATCATCATAGATGCAGTATTTATATCATTGTTGAATGTATTAGATCAATCAATTATTCAATATGGTAATGCTGTCAAAAAATGTTCTATTAGCTAGCTAGGAATATATTAAAATTGAATTATTAAAAATTTTGCATTGGTTAAGTTAGCCATTATATGGCCTTACATATTAATGTTGTTTAGCAGATGATTAGTTAAGATATGTAATTATTATTTTTAAATCCTTGGAATATCAATCATCTTTTATTTCTCAATTTAATTTGTACTAAAATTTGTACCAATGTATGTCATTTTTTCCATGACTAGTCTTTACATAATGCCAAATAATTAACTTCACACAAGGATTCTGTTACTCGACTGGTGCCTACATAATATTCATTATTGGATGTTTTATTATCTGTGGACGTGACCTTCTGTTATGTTTTTCTTAGAATTATTATATTCAGGTGATTGTGTCATACAGATTCCAGTGTCATTGTTTGCGTTAATGTACAGTCATATGTTGAAATGTTCTATGTCAATCCTTTGTAATTAAGTTTGATGATCAATATGTTTTAAAATGCTGGTTTTAAAACTTTATGGTAATAAAATATTTTGAAATAAATACAGATTTATATGAATAAATTTAAAGGCATTAAAATGTCCCACGGGCTGCATGATCCCTCCATTCATAAGAAGAAGTGCTGGAGTTTAATTAATTTAAACTTCTCCATCAAGGGTTTTTGGGTTAGCATTAATAACAAAAATTACAAGCAAGTGGAACATCAGTAACAATTGCCTGGGCTTAAAAACTTGTCTTGAAACATAATTGTCTACTTAGGTTTCTTTTTTGTTAAATGAGCATAAGCTACAAATTGATTATGCCTAATTTTTTGGTATATTACATAATCTATAAATACCAATTTATAATCATGACAATGCCAACCATGTCATTAGAATGGTGAGGAAGTTATTATTTATCATTAGGTGGTCAATCCAGATCTTTTTAAAAAAAAAAATTAGTAGGTTTTCATATTTAAAAAAATGCTTAAATAACATATGAAAATATTACCACTTTACACATTTAAGGCATCAGGAATATTTCTGGCGTCAAATAATGAGGAATTATTGAAGAAATTGTGAATGTTTCACATGAAATATTTCTTTAAAAGAAATTCCATTAGCATTTTTTTACATTATTTCAAAAATGTATGATTCGTTTCAATTTTCTTACACTTTTTCTTTTTGTAATAGTTGACCTGGATTTCTGTATGATATATTATATTCCATTGATTTAATATTCACATTTTCAGATGTTATAGTAATTTGTAATCCTGCATACTTAGGAACCGATTATATTATATAACATTAATCATAACAACTAGTTGATCATACCATATTATAGAGGTTTTTTTTTTAAAGTGTATAGGAAGGCGGACGTGCATGTGGGCCACGTGATATTAAGTGGTCACCAACGCCCATAGACATTGGCACTGTAATAGATGTTAACCATCACTTACATCGCCAATGCGCCACCAACTTCGGAACCAAGATGTTATGTCCCTTGTGCCTGTAATTACACTGGGTCACTCACCCTTCATACCGGAACACAACAATAGCAAGTACTGCTCTTTTGCGGTAGAATATGGTTGGTATCTACCCAGATGATCTCGCACAAAGCCCTACCACCAAGTAAAATTTTCATTGTGTGAAATTTTCATTAAAAAAAAATTGTATACAAAAAAGTACTAAGTATCAGTTTTTCTCGAATTATATTATTTTAAAAGCAAATTTTCTAATTTTTATTTCTCTTAAAACCTTATAAAACCTAATAGTTTGGAGTATTACAATCATTAAAAAAATAATTATACTTATCGGTTTCTTTGTTCTCCAGTAAGAGCTTACTAACGAACAGCATTTAATTTTTTATTCATTCATGACGTATCAACATCAAGTAGGCTACGCTATTTTACGGTAATGACCTAGTTATTACTGTTGACACATTGATTTAAAGCGAATACTTATATAATATAGCAGAAAACGGAACATGTTCTGTCCTGTTCATAAATTAGCCTGTAGAATTTGGCTTGTTAATAATTATTTAAAAAAAGAACTTCACAACGAATTTGGTCTTTTTTTATTTTGTCTTTTTTTTTTTTTTTTTTTTATCCTTATTATATTTATGATAGTATGATATTTATTCTTATCAAATAATTTCGCGTACATAATAAAGCAATATATTGTTTTGTTGTCACCGATAGTTCCATTGTTCTCGAAATTTATAAGCTATTCTGTATAATATTTATTCACATACCATATCTGGTAATACAGAGTCTGAGCATCGCATGAAAGAATTGAAACGTTTAAGGTGAGTGACATCTGCCTCATAGCTGGCTAAGTTATGGTTCGCCTTGAGAACATACCGAGATCTCGTACTGGTTTAAACAATAAGGGTAAGGTTTAAACAATAACTGTGTTGAATTAAGGTAAATAGAGTATAACATAGTGCTGATATACTGAGATTTATGTGATTTAAATATTAAACTATACTCAATGTGTTTTTGGTATTTGGTATTGCTTTTTACATTTCCTTTAAGATGATAACTATATACTTTGACTGTGTCGTTGGTTTTGTGGCTAGATATAAGGCCGCAGATCCCGCGGTCCTGGGTTCTACTCCCGGGTTGGGCCGATTAAAAGCTACTGGTCTCTTTTTGTGGAAAAATTCTGGAAAGATCGAATCTATGTAATGTCTCACTGTTGTTAGTAAAACTATCAAAACTTAATTTTACTGATTTTTTCATTGATTCCTCTTTTTATGTGTATTCATATTTTGTATATAAATAACATTTTTTGTCCCGTCTGTACGTGGAAAGAAATATCGTAGATAAACCTTTTTGCTTTGTACTAATTGATAATGATGTAGTCAGTCATCTGAATATTCTAGATTCAAAATGTTTGTTTTTTGTTTTAAATTTGATTTGTTAATCTAATCAGTTAACAAGAGAACGATAAATGCAAATGAGCATTATAAAAACAATATAGACCTAGTTGGTCACCAACATGCGTGGAAATAGAGAACGAATATACGTCCTTCTTTTTACAAATTCAAGTCATAACCACTGAACAAATTAACATGCAGAACACTGCTTACGCTAGAAAGACAATAATTTACATTCATAAAAGTAAATATAAATACTATAGACTGATAGACAAAGGCATTCAAACAATCATTCAGTTATAATATTCTCATAGATATTATTTCGATAATTTAGAACACTTTCCGGTCGTGTCAGATTTGCCGTCGCATCGGATTATGAAATTGATGAAAGATAGGAAAGTTGTGTTTTCGCAAATACATTATATATACTGCCCAGATAGCTAATAATCTGAGAGAATGGGTGCCGAGTCCGTGATCGGTTAGAAGGATATTAATATCGTATTTATAATACAGAGACACATTATTATTATAATATCTTACTTCTCGTACGTGTCCATTTACTTTATATAAGATTGATATAATACAGAGATTTAAATTAAGAAGCTTGGCATCACACTTGTGAGCCCAATGTAAACAAACGATGGGTCAATGACTTTATAATAAAAGTGAATACAATTATGACAATATTATTGTTTTAAATATAAAACAATTATACATCATCTTAAAATTAGCTGCAAACTATTAACATTTTGTATGTGTTTAAATACATTAAAATTAGCGGACAAGTAGAGTGTTGCTTGTCCGATTTGAACTGTCATCGGTTAAGAATATTCACTTGTTTTGACCACTGAACCATCACGGCTCAATTATTATTAATTAGTTCTATATTTATAATGTAATAGTCGTATCGTGTTGTCACGACTTTTATTTAAAACTCATTTCCGATTATATTCGCTGGTCTATATTTTGATCTGGTGACGTGATAATAACACAACTATATAATTATGTATATTATATACTAACAATTCGGACCCACCCTCACGGGAATCCCCGTAAATGTCGAATGCAATTTCAATTAAAAAAAAATAGTAGGCTTTCATAAGCACATTTAAATCGTCATGTTACTGGATTAAATTGAATGTAAAACTTATCACAGTTTTCGAAAGCAAGCAAGTAGCATAGGCATTGACTAAGTAGCTACTCAGTTTCTCATATGAAAAGTTTACTATGTATAATTATAATTGTATATAAACAAAGTGTAAACCTAAAGTAAATGAGTAACACATATATATGTTTGCCAATTTCGCACTCACGTGTTAGTATTTGCCACAGCGCAGCGGACGCGATAGATATTTTAGAGGAATCATTTTCGTTTGAGCTTTGTGAATTTCTGTGAGATAATGTTATGTTTGAAAAAAAAAAAAACTGTACATTTGAATTGTCATCCGCAATCATGGAATGAGTAATTTTTTTTTTTTTTTGTATTAAACTAGTTTATAAATAAATAGCTACCCGTCCCCGCTTTCCACGGATAGCACAAGGACAAGCATACGAAGAAAACTTCTAGTTTTTTTTGGACTTGAAACCTTCCGGGGTTCTCGGAACAGCTCACCAAGTTCACACTAATCATCATCACAATCAGACAAACATACGAACTATCATTTTAATTTATATGGAAGATAGATAGATTGAAAAAAAATAAAATACATAGTTCCAACGTAAGAAGCATTTAAGTAATTACTATTAGTATTTGTGTTCAATTTATTATTGTTTACAACAATTATATCACCAACATGTATAATTACAGATATGAGCGACGAATAGAGTAGAGGCAGTCTTAGAATTGGTTTTGCGGGCTGTATACAAACGGGAAACACAAAAACTAAGGCTTGCGCAATATCGTTGACTCGGCCGAATTAAAACCTCTTTGTTATACTTTAATAGTTCAGTTATTTCGGAAAAATGATATTTTAATTCATACAGTCCAGCGTTTGACCGTTGGCCGTTGATGAGGGCACGAGGGCTTAGGAAAGTCCTACTTTAATTTTTCGACAGAGAAAGCTCATAGGTGTTAATGTGTAGGGATAACATCTATAGGTTAGTATTCATTCTCGGTTCACTTGCATTTTGAAATTGGAAATTTATAAAACGTTACCATAATTATAGAATCGTCACAATGAAGTTTGACGTCAATTATTGAAATTTGACATTCATATATAATTATTTAGGTTCAAGGCGATGTCTATTAGCTAGACGAGACAAATTTAGTAACCATTGAATCGATTCGATATGGGTCATATAAGACGTTCGTCTTTATCAGTAATCTGCTTCCGTTTCATAATTACTGAATACATATGTATGTCAAATATACAAACTATGTACTCTTGAGTACATTACAGGATTTAATTTTGTTACATACAATACGAGTGACTTAATAAAATTTGTTGTCAAATGAAAAGATTTAATTTAATTTTTTTATATAATTCCAAAATCATTAACTTTAAGTGTTCTAGAATACTTTCAAGACCATTTTCATTTACGAAAAATACTCAAAATGTACAAATCTAAGTATGTATATAAAGTATGGATACTTGTTTCGGTGTTAACGCAGTTACTTGTAACTTTTATTTGGGCTACTTTAGGGGTTGAAGCCACTCCCAATGTAATTGACCCACCGTGGGGGTGTCACAATCGGGTGGCCTTTGTGATAATAGTACAATTAAAATTTTTTCCAACACAAAAAAGATTTATATTTATCACTTGAAGGTCAATTCTATTTGTTTTTAATAATGATGTAAAAATCTTTTCTTTAAATTAAATCGTAATAAATGTGTTCGATACAATTACCTATCTTTAAGAATTCTGTAAAAGTTTTATCCATCGAAATTAATGATTATGCGAAAGATCACGATGAAGCCGATCGTTTTAAAACGTTGTAGATTGTAAGAAGTTTCAGTTTCTTTATCTATGCCAACAATCTAGGATAATGCCTAAAATAACTACTACATAGTGATTAATAACGCAGTTTAAAAAATATTCCGTCATTAAATATGTTTTCTGCGGACGATATTATTTTGGTTTGAAAAAATAAAGTGTCTTTGTAAAATAAAGTGTCATTGTGTTTTTGAAACATCTAATGTCGAAGCTGTACATTAAACGTCTCTTTAAATATATTTCTTCTATTTTATGTTTTAGATTTAGACTTCAATTCAATGATAAAAAATCTTTCATCATATTGATTGAAAAACTTATTTTGAGTTGTGTACCTATATAATTTGAATACGTATACAATAAAGGAAGTGGTATTAGAAACATCTGATGTAAAATAATGAAATAAGAATGAGATCGCGATAACTTGGTGGTAGAGCTTTGTGCAGGCTCGTCTGGTACCACCCACTCATCAGATATTCTACCGCAAAACAACAGTACTTGGTATTGTTGAGTTCCGGTATGAAGGGTGAGTGAGCCAGTGTAAATACAGGCACAAGGGACATAACATCTTAGTTCCCAAGGTTGGTGGCGCATTGGCGATGTAAGCGATGGTTAACATCTCTGACAAGGCCAATGTCTATGGGGGTTAGTGACCACTTACCATCATGTGGCCCATTGGCTCGTCCGCCAACTAAGCTATAAAAAAAAATCCCGTGCCCCGGAAAGCACGTAAAGACTTTGGTCCTGTTCCAGAGCTCTTTCCGGTCGTGTCGGATTTGTCCCATCCGATTCGATAACATGTGAAGTTTGTAATAGCATATAATATGTTTGGTATACGTACTTATACGTGATTTATTTTAATTACAAATCAATACGCAATTCGCCCCGATGTGATTTATAATCGTCTCGCATTGCTTTATAATCGCGTGACATAATTACAGCATGACACGAATATTTTTCATACCTATATTTGTTATTCCTACCTCCGGGCACGTCACGTAACGGATTACTAAGTTGTTATTCAGCCCACGTCGTACTTGGAACTATTTTAACACTAACTTGAAATTGATTATATTCATTGTGTGATCTGTGATTAATTATATTTAAACCTAATACACAGTAACAGGGCCCCACTGCTGGGCTAAGGTCTTCGCTCCAATTTGAGGAGTTTGGAACTTACAATACCGCGCTGCTCTAATGCAGGTTGATGGACAGCTAGAAGATTTGTCTTTTTTTTTTTCTTCACCGTCGAGCACTAGAGATGAACATGAAAATACAGTGGCGCTTGTCCGAATTTACACTCGGAAACATCCGCTAAGATTGACGTCTTCTTTCCACGCGGCTATCACAGATCAATTTAACACATCGTCGTATACGTTATCGTATTATGATTGATGAGAACGGATTTTCTCTGCCATTGAAACTATTTGGAGATTATTCTGCCCCGATAATCAGAGGGCGAGTTTGAATATACAATAGTTCACCCTACACCAGTTTTCAATTACCGCCGAACATCTGATGAATTTCAAAACACAAAATGCACGTGAAAACGTGGTTAGTGCGCCTGTGCGGTCGTATTTGAACCTAAATTTTTTTTTATTTATAAACCGAGTTTTTATCCTTGTCATGTCGGCAACAGCATTTTAGACATAAAAAATGTTGGGAGTGCCCATTATAGGTCCGATTCGTCAGTTCAATCGCTAAACAACAATTCGAGTTTTATTATAGTGACCTAGTGTAATTTCAGACACAAAGAACCTTACAAGTTAATCTCGCGGTTGGCGGCCCATTCACATTACATTTGCAATAATTCAAAAATAAACTGAAGAGAGCAAGACAATCAATTTTAAATATAAATATACATAGTCGAAATAATAAGACAAAACCGTACTATATTATTATTGTAGGAAAAGATAGGCCACCTGACTTCGCACGCATAAAACTTAATCGTTATATGCATTATGATGTTCGTTATACATGTAGGTAACTCTATTTGGTTTACCTGACACACGATTGTAAAACGTCCCTTTCGGCATATTTTTACGAAAACTACGAAAATTTTATTAAATACGAAATATTAAAGTTACATAAGAATCGAGACATATTTATACTGGCTATAAATGATTTTTCTTTGAATAAGTCGGTGAATACTTCAGATTCCACATTTCTACAAATAATTATTATTACAGGTTATTAAAGATTTTATTTATTTATTTAAAAACTTTATTATCACCACTGATACAAACATGGGACAAAAGGCGGACTTAATGCCTGTAGGCATTCTCTACCAGTCAACCTTTGGGTGCACCAGAAATCCACGAAGGCGGTAATTCATATATAATATACACTACACAACAATACACGTACTTATATATTATAAAACTATAGACTACATAAACATATATATACATACACAATCTATAATAAATATAGTAGACATATAAATAATAGTACATTATAGATGACATGGGAACTAGGAGCTTTCTGACAATATATGCACGCGTAAACGAGTCTTAAAGGTTAATTTAGAGGTAGATTTCCTAATATGCTCGGGTAATTTGTTCCATAATCGAACAGCTTGAACGGAGAAAGAGTTTGAAGCGAAACCAGAAGTATGAATAGGGACAGAAAGAAGCGAAGAATCTTGAGAACGTAGCTGACGATTGTGATTATCAGATAGAAATTTGAATTTCCCTTTCAGATAATCAGGAGAGAGAGGATTTTATAATAGAACATTAAGTTTTACATTTAGCAGATTATATATATATATTAGTTTTTATACTTAAGTGACGTGACGTAACAGCTACCGAATCTTTACATAAATAAATATATAAATAAACAAACAGCACACTTGACTTATGTTACTGCATGTTTCACATTTCATACGAATGAGGTTAAGCAGTCCCGAGACGCAATAACCTGAAGTAATCTTACATTAACTCCACCTTTACGACCAATAACGATTTCGCTTTCAAGATTGTTCTAATATTTATTATAAAATGCGGTCATCCTGCAATTGCGCAATAGCCGTAACTCGTTTATCATTATTATGCTCGATACAATAATATATTTGTCCGCTATAGTAGGGTTGTCTATTTATTTAAAAAAATATAAATATATGTATACAGTTTTTAGTAACATATATTATCAATTTAAATAATTCGGTTCGGAAGAATGTATGCAACTATTAGTTTATAGTTGGGTATATTATATTAAATAAACTGCTTAAACTTGATAATAAAAATGTTAGAATGTGTTTATGTAATTGCAAATTTTAGATACAATGATGCAATTAGGTTATTCTACTGGTTGATGGTTCACTATAAAACATGTCAAAAGAGTAAAATTAATACATATATGTGGTGTTTGGTTCAGCCCTAATGTAAATTACGCTGCGCTATTGCAGTATGGATTAGTAAAGAACTACGATGTCGACCAATAACACTGATGGAAGCGCGCGTAGGCGCTAATGATTCACGACTGTGGGCCCAAGGATTATCCTTTTACTGCACGTGTCGAGGAAGAAATGCGTTGTGCACGTGTCCCCGCTGAGACATCGCCGATAAAAAAAGCGATTAATAATAATATAAAATCTCAGGGTCTGTCCAGGATTATGATGTAAATAGCCATATGCGTTTGTTTACGAATCGAACTGTCCACTTTGTTTTTCTGATCGTCGCCGTCTATTGGAAATTGTCTATATTATGTCTTTAGCGCAATCCCTCTGATTATATTACTCTAGTTATCTAGGATCAGCTAGGATCGTAGTGGTTGCAAATTTAATGTACATGCGTCAAAAAACTTAAAAGTATCATAGACACGAGATATTCCGATACACGTCTGCTCTTGATCTTCATCTCGTCAACAGTGACGCAGGAATATAATTTGTGTAGAGTTATTCCAAAAGTTCTATTTCGGGGCTACGTCTCACCCACCCACCTTGCATGCAAACGCAGAGTCGAACGAGTGAGCTCTGCTGGAGGCGACTTATCGAAAAAATTAAGATACTTCCAAAGAAAAACCATCATATTATTTTATAGTCGTACGTTCGTCCGATGATGAAAGTTGGAAAATGAAGCGAAACGTGAGTACAATGACAGTTTGTTAGTAATCGTACAATAAATTCGATTTTAATTGTTTCGTTGGTAACACCGCTCGTGGTGTTGCCAACAATCAATGTTTATAATGTTTAAGACACTGTTTTATTATACGATAATAAGTATTTTATCGTGTCATCATAATTGCGTAGGTTTATTTTTGAATTATAGAACAACTCGATAGTTCTCGATAAAAACAGTCGAGAATAATGTGAAGAATTAGTTATAATAATTCCTTATTACGCAATATATTTGTGTGTTACAAAATATTAAATGAAAACTGGTATTTAGTTCTCAGACACAGGGCCTCCTACGTACGCCCCAGTTAGCGTGTTTATAGTTTAGTGATTAACCCTGAAGTATTTTGAGTTTAGAAAGGACTGTTTGTGGTATAATTCCATACTGACCATAATAATTATACTCGTCTGCTGGTGGTGCTATTATATTGTGTAATTTTTAAATAATACAATGACGAGGTTGTAACGACCTACTAGAATTTTATATTAATAATTTTGATGATAAATTTGTTTTTTCCTTATCTAGTGATTTTTAATACGTTATTTATGATTATATATAATGAATGATTACATATAAATCGTATTCCGTTTGATTCATTGCACATGACTCTTCAACTGTTGACTAGATTTTCCGCAAAGAATACGCCTTCACAGTTTATTTTTAAAATTCTGCTTTAACATACATACGTATTTCTATGATTAAATTTTGTATTTTATTTGTTAATTTTATATTTAAATTAATGACTTATTTTACATTGTGAAATTAATGTTTAATTTTCTAAAACGATTTTGTTTTGAATAACGCGATGTGCTCTTAATTAGAACTGGCAAACCTTCCTAACGACTTAACGGCGGTAGGTACTAATTCGTTTCGTAATTTTATGACAAACAATTTTTTTAAGAGTTACTAAGAAATTGTAAAGTTGGTGCAATATTTTTACATACAAATGAAGAGATTAAAACCATGAGAATTAGGTCGCCTAACCTTTTGGTCCATTTTTTAACAGGAGATCAAATATACTATAACGATTTTTTTATTTATTTTTTATTGTATAGGAAGGCGGACGAGCATATGGGCCAGCTGATGGCAAGTGGTCACCAACGCCCATAGACAATGGCATTTTAAGAAATGTTAACCATCGCTTACATCGCCAATGCGCCACCAACCTTGGGAACTAAGATGTTATGTCCCTTGTGCCTGTAATTACACTGGCTCACTCACCCTTCAAACCGGAACACAGCAATACAAAGTACTGCTGTTTTGCGATAACGATACGTTCTCGATTCAATTCCAAACCAACTTAGACTGTTCTATATTAATTCGGATCGGAACCGATATGGTGTTAACATGTACCGATATGTCAAAACTGAACTTAATTGTTAACCTTTATGCCAATAGTCGATCATTAAATTAAAGAATAGGAAAACGGGTAAACGGCAACGATCGCGCTTCGATTCGAGATTGCATTAAAGTGACAAATTATTCGTGTAATTGTACAGGGGGTACATTAATTTGTAACGTAGGTATATTGTTTTTATCTTATTATCGCCATTTGAAATTATATCTATTTTTTAGGTAGCCTTTAAAGGTAAATTAAGGCGATGACGATATGTGACATAAAACATTTTATTTCAATCCATAAATATAGAAATAAAATATTTATGAACATAAAATGACGTAATGCACCAATCTGCTGCATTGCGGGAGTTAAGTCGTTAGGAAGGTTGGTGCAAGAAGCAAATGTGGCAGGCTTTCATGTAGTTTTCCTCAGGTTTTTCTTTCACCGCCGAACAAGGAATAAATAAATAAAAAACCGATATATCAACGCCACTTTATTGTAATGTATTGAATTGATTAATATTATTGCATGTCAATCGTTATGCTCATTGAATAAGGTATTGTATTGCCCGTTGTGTTCCGAGACTCGTATAATTTGATATGCTCCCTGCGTATATTCTGATCAGGGCAACGACCGTTCATTAGCTATCGATAGCTGCCAAAACCGGCCAGCTGATCTATGGTTAATGGTGATGTGAGATAACAAACGGTTATTAAGATAAAAAATTAATTTGAATGGAATGTATTGTTTTTTTGGTGCACTATTGTCACGCTATATAGCTAACATACATTTGCGAATTCATTCTTTTTTTATATAAAGTTATTTTTAAGTTTTTTTGTATAAATCGTTATTGAACTTAAATAAAAATAAATTATTTAATTAGTTACTCGACAAAAATGTTTTTATTTCCAAAATTAGACCACTTATATGTAACATTTGCAGAGCTCGTAATTGTCCCTTCGTTGGAGAGAGGGTTCGTTTTCCAACATATTACACACTTCTAGTTTTATGTCATCCTTTGAAACTTGATGAAGCAATTTATTGTGTGATTACGCGGAGTTAATTTATCATCTGTCTATTTTAATGGAAGTAGTTGGGACCGTCTGACTGCACACGGAATAGTTTTATATATACATATTGCTGTATTCCGGTATTCTCTTTTAATATCCCATCGTATGGTCATGGAGTCGTTTGGCACAACAGAAAAATGAACTACTAATTGCTATTACAGAACTGATATTCAAAAGGCTTTAAAAATATTAATGAAATCTGTGCCAAAAGAAGTGCTAGATATACTATTATATGAACCGTATATGATTTTTATTGCATAGGAAGGCGGACGAGCATATGGGCCACCTGATGGTAAGTGGTCACCAACGCCCATAGACATTGGCATCGTAAGAAATTTTAACCATCGCTTATATCGCCAATGCGCCACCAACCTTAGAAACTAAGATGTTATG
The DNA here is from genome assembly GCA_963151315.1 of Nymphalis c-album. Classification (NCBI taxonomy): domain Eukaryota; kingdom Metazoa; phylum Arthropoda; class Insecta; order Lepidoptera; family Nymphalidae; genus Nymphalis; species Nymphalis c-album. Next base: position 900,502 of record OY720594.1, on the reverse strand, counting down.
ACCCTTGTGCCTGTAATTACACTGGCTCACTCGCCCTTCAAACCGGAACACAACAATACCAAGTACTGCTGTTTTGCGTTAAAATATCTGATGAGTGATTGGTAATTTGGTACCTACCCAGACGAGCTTGCACTAAGCTCTACCACCAACTGAAAAAAAAAACGACCAACGTACTAACAATCTAGATATTTATTATCTCTACTAATGCGATAAATGCTAATAATAACAATATGATTATTTTGTATTACTTTTTATTTCGGAATAATACACGGGAACGAAGTCGGGGTAGAAAGATAATCTTAAATAGGAAACTGCATTTTGTGTGTGGCAGTTACGTAAAGAGACGAGACAGAGGCATTTTGAACATTGACAGCTCGGTATAAACACTAGTCTAACAGTGCTAAACAGTCGTCATTTTATCACGTACACAATCCAATTATTAGTACGAGAGCCCACGACCAAAATTTTTGTCTCATAGCAATACGGCCAAAACCGCATCAAATCGATAGATACGATTATCCTGAACTCGAAAATACCAATATCAGACATTTTCCGCGTAGCGTTTGATCTGACCGAATTTTCAAAATTGTCAAAGAATTTTACCGAACTGCATCATAGCAATATGTCTGATTTGCAGACTGTAGTTGAATGATAGTTCTGAGATACCGGAAACATATTTTTCAGACGTTAGTGGTGTAGCGCACACCCGTAAAATCACTTAAAAAAATTAAAAATGAGACAAAAAAAATGTCTCATAGCAATACGTCTGAAAATCTTTTTTATTAGTAAATTTTAGTTATTTGATGCGAACAAAACAATTTTTAGACTGAAATGTGAACGCATTAAATTTTGAGACCGTTTTGAAAATGTTAACAAATTTTACCGATCGGTATCATAGCAATATGTCTGAAAATTGTTGGACATGATAAAATAAGTTGTCCACATGTGCAAAAAATTTATATCAGACAAATTAAGTGTAGCACCTTCTCTATCAGACATATATATGCTACACTTAAAGTGTCTGAAAACAGGTTTTTGGTAATCATGGCAGCAATACGAAAAGTTGAAAAAAATTTTTATCCGTATTGCTATGATACAGGTCGGCTAAATTTGTTGACATTTTCAAAAATGCGCTCAGGCTATATGCTACGCGCAAAATGTCTGAATACAAACTTTTTCGTAATACAATTATAAAATCTATGTACATTTTCACTATCAGACGTATTGCTATAATACCGACTGTCTTTTTTTTTTGACACAGCAGAAATGGCCTCCCACGCAGTTGCTACACTTTCAACCGTTACTACACACCTAGTCGGGTTCAGAATCATACAATCTAACGATTTTATAGGGTTTTTGCCGTATTGCTATGAGACATGGTTTTGGTCGTGGGCTCTCGTACTAATATGTTTGTGGTAAAATTAATATCGTAAGTGGTCTACCTTGCAATATTTCCCAAAATGCCATTATTATTTAGAATAAAGAGCGGGTCCGCCAAAACATATTTACCGGACGTTCTGCCATAATTTACTACCTGTTGAAACGGATATTATTAGCATACGGTTTTGTATTGCGCCATCGACAAAATTATAAACAATAATACTACAAAACTGACGGCCCAAAATCAAGCAATTCAGATTTAACGGCAATAATTGATTTCTCTTTTGCCTTTATACCAATTGGCCTTTTCGAGCCTAAATATCTCAAAAATAACATAAAGACGTAAATTCGCAATTGTTCAACTCCTAAAACAAGCTTTACGCCTAAAAGAAGGGGGTAAAAAGAAATATCAGCAATTCCTTGGGAAAATGGAAGTTGTTGGAGTGACACAGTTATGTGGGTGAGAGATGTGACATCCCACCACGCGGACAAGTTGCCACTGGTTCTTAGTGTGTCGTCTGGCACTCGAGTTTGAGTCCCAAATAAACCTAGCTTAAAGTACATAGAAATAATGCATAAAGGCATTCTCCAGCGTAAAAAAAATAACAAGTGAGTAACAAATAAAATCATATTTTTTCCTAATTCGTACTAAGGAATATAATATTTCATACGCAATGTATAATGTTCATACAAGTTACTTGATACTTGAAATCCTATCATCCTTTATGTATCACATCGTAAGTATAGTTTATCTTAAGGATTATTATTATAGCTTTGTAATTAAAACTTATTCAAGTGTTCGGTTACTTTCGACATTCATAGCAGCATTAATGTCGAGACGCGACTTGGTTAACTTTTGGTTAAGGTTTTATGTTGCCAACTTTTGTTATGTTTGCCAACGTAAAGACCACGTTAAAAGTTTTATTTTATTAGTCCCTCTCATAAATTTGTGTCCTAAGTGAGGATTTTAATCCCGAAAAATCGTCTATACTATAAAATTCACACATAAAATACTAAGCAATGTAATGTATATTTCTATTTCTTTTTGAAGTGAAACTTCTTTACAATCGTTGTGATTTAAAACCGGATGCAACGGAAAAAACGACAGGTAAGAGACACAAATACAAAAATGTGTAGGATGAAGCCAGCAAAGAATGAGACAGAAATATACATACTATTTTATATTATTTCTTTTGTCGATTTACTGAAGTTTCACTTCTATCGTGTGTGAATCGCACACACACCTTTTTTTTTTTTAAATTAAGTTGATGGTGGGTCACTAGATTTTAAATAGTCAACAAATCTTTGGAAATGTGGACAACAATCTTACGTTCGCCTTTAATTTATCTTGCTTGCCTTTTATTACTTTAACAAAATTTAGTAATTTGTGGGAGATACTAAAAATGTGTAGCATTATTAAAATAAAGCAACGCCTAATTACACTTCTGTATCGTGTTGTAAGATTGAAATTATTATCGGGTGGAATGCGGGGTTGTTAACGGCGAAAACCGGCAAAAATCATCATCGACGTCAATTAGAGAATTAATATACATAAAATTATATTCACAATTTAATATTTGAAATACTGTTTTGAATATCAACGAATATAATATATTAATTTTTGTACATATGTATATTATGATATGTATTTATAGATGATAAAAAGCGAATTGATAATAATGATTGGTTTTCAACATAACTTAGTGTTATGACAAATGTAAGAGTAATTGCAGGATTGTTTTCATACGATACGAATACCTGGACCAAGAAAGGATATATTATGTACTTATAACCTTCTTGATTTCACTGTTATTGTTATTACTTATATATATGTAATGTGTACATATTTTGTAAATATTTCACTTTTTATTACTATTCATGCAAAACAACAGAATCGAAATATTTTGTGTTACAAAGATGATATCAAGCTTTTATTTGGCTAATAAATCGTTATTGTCGATCCCATATAAATATGATTATATAAGCATTTGCTTGCAGAAAATAATTATAAAATAATTTGATTGCTTGAAAGTAATTTTTAGTCTATTTTATACAAACAAAAATCAGTGCAGTAAGTATAATCGAATATACATATAACTAAACTGTTTAAAAAATAATTAAAAAACACAAAAGCGATATAAAAGTGCTTTCGATATTTTACGTATAGAAAATACGAATCGCAAGATATTTTTGATAATTTGCAATTTTTTGTATTTCAGCGCTTGAAGTGCTTTTAGAAGTAGGTATCATTAGTTTAAGTGGACTTTTTAAAAGAGCTTACGTTATATTTATACGATTCTGTGTTGTAGCGTCTCTTCCGCATGTTTAAGAAAATGTTATTATTTTTAGAACGTCTGCACTATCAATCGGCCACAAATGTAATGGATGCGTTGAACTAAACTATTCTTCTTGTTTTATTCATAGTAGCATATACAATATATGAATATACATATAATATGTACAATTCGATTAGAACTTATTATTTTTAACATCCCAAGACTGCCCACAAAGGCTTGTAATGTTTCCAGGGTTCTTCGTGTATGTGATTATCTTTGTTTCAACACAACTTCTTTTTTTATAACAAAGGTATGCGGACGAGCATATGGGCCACCTGATGGTAAGTGGTCGCCAAAACATCACAGAGATGTTAACCATCGCTTACAACGCCAATGCGCCACCAACCTTGGGAATTAAGATGTTATTCCCCCTTGTGCCTGTAATTACACTGGCTCACTCACCCTTCCAACCAGAACATAACAATACAAAGCACTGCTGTTTTGCGGTAGAATATCTGATGAGTGGGTGGTATCTACCCGGACGAGCTTGCACAATACTTGGTAGAGCTTTTAAATGCCTGAACAGATTTGGATGTATGACATCCACATCCTCCCGATTGACATTGGCTTCAAATTCATTAATTAATTCAATCAGAGCAATCATGATTTTTAAGTTTTATGTCACATCTTAAATACTTGAATTTGAAACATAATGGATTTACGCTATATAAAAATTTTACATTATTATTTTTGTGCTCGGTGATTTTGTATTGTCACATTATTTCACGAAATTTAATTTTCTTTATGACTATCAAAAGTTCAACTTTGTACTTTTTAGCCGTAGAGTAGTAATAGTCGTGCCAAGTGAGTACAAATTATTCATACAATGTCACGTAGTAGAAGTAACGTCCTTTATTGAAAATGAGTATAAACTATATTATTATATGCTTAAATATATTTACTTCAATAAAAAAATGGTAAATTATTTATGATTCCTTCCCATAAGTACTCAAGGGCCATCGATTTTTTGTAGTGTGTGAAATTTTCGAAGTAAATAAATATGTACATGTTCCGTCGTTGTGTTTCATATTGTCACTTTAAATAAATTATTGCGAAAATGATTCACACATGTTTACGAAAATAAACTTTTTGTTTTCGTTTTCGTTTTTAAAATAACAGTTGGATAATACTTTGTGTAACTTCTGTACATAAATTACGTGCTACAAGTTGTCAGAGTATTTGCCATTTCCGTGCTTAATGTTCCATTTAATATTTTTGAAATATAAAATTCGAATAATATAGGTAGGTATACTTAGGTGCTCGAAAATTCTTAACCCATTCCGTAATGGCATAAATTCCTTTCAGGAATAAAACAAAAACCTTGGTACTACTTCAGAATACATTGCTTCTTGTCAATGGTAAAAGTATCCTTCCATTAAAGTTTAGTCGGTTCTATGCGGCAATGTAAGATTACAAACCAATAAACCCATACAAAAGAACGTTTGAATCGATGGACCGTAGCCACGCTTCTCTCGAACAATCCAGACTTTTCGAGAAATCGACGCGTTTGTATAAATACAACCGCTGACTCTACGCCAGCTCAGTTCATATTGTAACACAGTGACGAGCATTTCGCGTGTTGTGCCTTATATATTTTACGATAACTTTTCGTATTGAAGTGTTTTGTGTATTTCTGTGATACATTCCAGTGTTTATTGAGATATGGAATCACCTGTTGTTTTGGATAAGCCTCCAGAATATTACAGAAGCGCTGCAAATGAGGTAGGTTAATGAATGGGTATCATACTCATTGATAAATACATGTAATGTATAATAATAATTATATCATTTAATTAAAACAAACGAAATTTAATCTAAAAAATAATATCGTTATCACAGATGTGAGTTGCAGTATGTGAAAAATATAAAGCTTTCTAATATTTGTCTGATTGAAGTTGCGAAAATGGTATGATGACAAAATATTTATATAAATATTGACCATAACGATTTTACCCTTATGATAAAGATGTTTCCGTTTTGTAGTCTATGTGTCTCTTGTTGAAGTAACAATATCTAAACAACTGCTGACTGTTAAGTTCCAAAAAAAGCCAAACAAATTAAGATTTTATCGTATCAAAGTTCGATTTTAATTCAAGAAACTTTGTACATCTTAATTAAGGCATATAAACCGCAATTCCCATGGACGATAGTCACGTGGGAATTTTATTATTAAAAATCATTGTTTTAACTCAAAATAAAACAAAATCCATGTAAACAGTCACGTCGCGCGCCGGTCATGAGTCAACGGCGCACGCGCAGCTGTTATAGAAACTCCATTTATAGATGTGGGTTCTTTAATAAATACTGTATTCTGCTGAAGTGGCCTTTGGGGACGAGGTCGTTGAGACAAAATAGATGGTACTTTTTCGTGAATATTAAACGCATATGTAGTTGAACTCTACTTTGTTTATTCGAAAATAATGTGTTATACTTTACTATTTAATAATAATATAAATATTGCAACTAATACAAAAGTTACTTATTTTTTATTTATTTTATCATACAAAAAAGAATAATTTGATGGTGTCTTTGAATGTAATGTTATTATTTAGTCTCCCGTACACTCACGTGCACGTAAAGCCGTTGGTCCTGCGCCTAAACTCTTTCTGGTCGTGTCGGATTGCCGTTCCATCGGATTATGAGAGCTAAAGAAAAGAGAGTGAACCTGTGTTTGCGCGCACACTTGTGCACTATAATATCTCCTGCGCAGTTGGCTAATCTCTCTAGAGATTGGCCGCCATGACCGAAACCGTTCAGGAGTACATTATTATTTAGTCTTAATAAGAGTGTTTTTATACTCTTGTAAGATTAATCAGATCGTTTCGATATATATTTTCGTAACTATTATATGTTTTAGTAAATGTTCATAGTATTGATTATAAAATCGCTCGTAAACTTTTTAAAATCAATATTATTTTTTTAAAAATCACGTTTTTAAATATATTTTTTTCGTTCAATATTTTATACTGTATCGTCCAGCGCCAAATTTCCAGCTAACTCGTTGTGGTGAAACTGGTTAATGATCAGATACGAGATTTGACGCACACATATTCAACAGGTCAAGTTATTTAAAAGGTAATAAAAATTGAAAACTTATGCCGTGAAGCTGAATCTCTTGTTATAATAGCTTTAAATATAAATCGCGCAAATAATAATGAATGGTCGTAAACATTATCTGTTTAACTAAACAATACTGTGTCTTCTTCTTTCGAATGTCAAAACAATGATGACAGAAAGAGATAAATTTTACTTTAGAAAGTGAGGTTGTATCTCTACTGCTTTTTGGAGAGATATGTATGTGCATACCAATATCAAATCTCCTTAACGGCCGTCTTACTTAAACGTTCACTTATAGGCTCTTCTGTTGTAGATAATTCCGTGTCTGCGTAATTTAACGTTTGAAGTGCTGCTCCAAATACAGTATTGATAGGGAGGCGCCTACTGAATGCAGTTTCGGTTCGATTACGTCGTAACTGTAACTGTTTTGTGTTATTCACGGGTTCATGACCAATTGATATAATACAGAGTTCCGCGTTCACTTAAACATACGTTGCGTTGCAAGTGGCGACTGAGATTTATTGGCTAGATACATTTTTGAAAATAATAAATAGAACATTGAACCAATTTTTTTGCTTCGAGTTTTGGTCGTCATCTATTTTAATTATTCAAATATGTACATTGATTTCCTTATCGCCTTCATGTCACCTTCGAAATGACAAAACGTCTTAGATTTTAGAATGTAAATTGACAAGGATATTCCTGACGATAATGTTTTAGCGTTTTGTAAACAAAAAAATGTAATATTGTTATTGCGTGTAGCACCGGACAAGTTCATGGATACGTACGCGAAGATCGGCTTCGTCAAATCCTCGTTTCAAGTAAACACTAATCTAACTTTAGCCGATGATGTCAGTTCGGTTCGTCTTAGAAGGTAAAATATCGACTACAAACGGTCCGGCGTCTCTGTAATGCGTCACGTCGCCTACGTATACGATGCAAATACGGTGTGACAACGAGAAATCATTCGAGATTAATACGTTATTAGTATACCCGTAATCACCGGACGTGTTCCATGTGCCATATAAAGCACGGCCTGTCGTTTACTTATTAAACTCATTAACGCGACAGAGACGAAGACAAATGATAATTGGTGTTTCCATTTAGTTATTAATTCGATTACTTTTTTATATCCTCGCAATTTGTAATACAGCCATCACTTGCCATGTTTCTGCATCGTTTCCGTAGTTTTATATAAAGGATTAACTATAAAGACTGAGAGGAAATACTCTTTCCGAACGTATGAAGTAACTTTGAAGTGATCTTGCTTAGTCATTTAATATTTTTTAGCCTTATTGTATTAGCTGTCTTCGCATAACGATGTCGATGTTAAATTGAATCGAAGTTATTTGCAGGTCAACGACTTATTACGCTCATATTCAGTAATATTTAAATACGAAATTTTTAAAATCGATAAAAAGTATTTTTGTGCATTTTTAAAACAAATGCCACCTGATACAAACAAAATCAACGATATCATCATTTGTTATTAAAGTTAGTGATTTACGTTAGTTGTATAAAAATCTTTGAATTTCCTCATACATTTTGAACGAGTGGAAAATTCAAAGTAATTTTCTTTATTTTATTACGCGTACACAGTAATCGTGTAACAATTCTTGCTGATATAAATTATATTTACGTATATTTCAAGCAAATAAACGAAGCTACTGTTAAAAATAGACCGCCTTACATAAAGAAAATAAAATCGAAAAGTACTGTATCCATCCTGTATTCATATTTATAGAATACAAGAGTTTTGCCCGCGGTTTTACTCGCGGAGATCCCGTTCCTGTGGGAATTCGGGGACAAAATATAGCCTATGTTACTCGCTGATAATGTAGCTTTCCATTGGTGAAAGAATTTTTAAAATCGATTTAGTGGTTTAGGCGTGAAAGCGTAACAAACAAACTTACATTCGCATTTATAATATTAGTTAGGATACTTTACCAATAAAATATATATTTTTTTCAACCCAAACTATAAATCATTTACTTTACTACATTATACCTCGGGAAGGATGTCGGAAGCTTAAGCGGTGTATAATCGTACCCGATATTTATTCAGATCTCTAATCTGTGACGCGGCTCTCATCTCCTACACGCGCTGATGTCATCCGCAATAAAAGAATTAAATAACAGCTGCATAAAATGATATGTTTACTTTAAGGACAGGACACGTTCGATAGGTTACTTTTGTGAAAGTTTCGGCGTGGGTTTTCGTATGTTGCGTTTGTTTTTATTCTTCAACGAATAATATATTTAAATAGATTCTTACTCCTCTCAATTTATTATCAATTATTATTTTGTTTAATTGGTCCAAATTTTCATAAAATGTGAGGTTACAAGGTTTTACATAAGATTGATCTGTTTTTTTTAAATCTGTGGGATTTATTAACATGCATTTACAAGTAGGTACTGATATTGTTTTTCCAAATTAAATAAAAACCTATTCAAAAATGTTCAATATGAATGGATTTGAAATGGAAACACTAAACCCATTTCAAAAATAATCGTCATAATGTATTAATTAACAAAAACATTTAAAATAATATAAATACACTATATACATACGTACATGCAAAGACGATTTGAGAAACTCCACCTCTTTTGAAGTCGGTTCAAAACAGTAAACATTGATCTCTACTCGTTACGCTAAATATGTTTTTTAGCGTGTGGTTGTAATGTTCTCGTGTTACAAATAGTGTTATATTTCTATCGCGATAACATTATCGCGTGCTCATAATAAGTAATAAATGATATATATATTATAAAATAATATTTATCTAATATAATTGTTCGTAAAATATAAAGTGACCATCAATGCTCCGCTGTTAAAGCCTTCTTCTGTTCTTTCAAAGAGGGGGATATAGAACCTATTCACACATTCGATACTGGTTCATGAATGCATGTATCAAAGTTATTGGGATATATGCAAGTTTATCAAAATATATCCCTTCGCCACCGAGCAAAGGATGAAACGTAAATACAAATCATGCAGGTGCAAAGTGCAAACCCATTGGTGATTTTTGAAATCTCGATCTTCGCTTCAGACTTAAAATCTATTTCGTTTATCAAAATGTAAAACTACACTTATAAGAGAGAAATGGTGATGTTATGATGCTTGTCAAATTCGTTATAAGAATTACTATTACAATCCTAACTAATAATATAAATTCGAAAGTGAGTTTGTCTTAACTACTCAACCATGATGAAATTTTGCAAAGTTGTAGTGACTACTAGTCACGTAAAAGGACACTCAACCGCGGGCGAAGACGAGGTCGGAAAATAATTTCATAGTATTTTTAAATGTTAAACGTGTTATAAATGTTAATTAACTGGTGGCAGTAAGTCAGGAGATTTATGACGATAAACTTGAGTCTCCTGTTGACGTCAAGTATTAGTTATTGACAAGTCTGGTCAATAAAATAGACTTTGTTGACGTTAGAATATATTAAAGTTATTTTTTCCATAAAACTATGTAAATTTAATAAAATAATTAATTGAAATCAATACATGAGTTATTGTCAATTCTCGTCGCAAACGTCGAACTTCAGCAGTTTTAGTTGCAGACTAGAATTATCCATCGCGCCATCGATCGATGAAGTAAATAGTTTCAACATTTTCTGCGTGTCACGTTTGGCTTATCCTAAATGGTAAACGACCATTTTTAGTTGTTGTTTCAAGTAATGACACTTTCAAAATATCGAGTACAAATAAAACTTCACAATATATTTTCTTGCAGACGACACAAAGATCTCTTTCAAGTTTTGAGACTATATAATTTAAAGCTCATATAATAATTACGTATAATTAAAATATTTTAGTCAGTTTTTCATTGCCATATACATCGATACGCCCACATCATATATCATGAATAATACATTCTAAAAAGTAAAAGGAAATATTATATCTTAAAAAAGGACGACAGTTTTATATTAATATTGATATGTCCTCCCGTAAATTATGTTGTCCTTATTAGGATATCAATTTATTACTTTGTTTACTTATTCAGTTAGTGAGCCAAGATGACCCAGTGGATAGAGCGTATGGATCTTAATCGAAGGTCGAAGGGTTTTGATATTTATTGTTATTGTATATATATACTTATTCGGAGAATACATTGCAGCAAATCTTAGTTTATTAGATTTCCTCTTTTAAAACAGGGCGTATAGCTTACTCTTGCTTACTTTGTTATCTTAATTACTTGTGCTAAATTGTATTGGTGGTAATGACTTTGTCCTGGCACGAATGGCACTTTCATCAGTTATTCAACCATTAAACATCAATATTTTGTAGCTGTGTTCCCATTTAAAGTTGGCGAGACAGTGGTATTACATATTATATTGGGCTCAGTGTGCGGTGGTACGTTCAATTATTCATATCTCTTAGCCGCGATGGCCCAGTGATTAGAAGTCGTGAATCTCAACCGACGATCAAACCCGGCACCATTGAAATTTAATGTGCTTAATAAGTGTTTAAATAATTAATAGGGTTGTTTTTCATCTCATATTCCATCGACATACATATGTAACTAACATAACCACACCGTCTTGTATGTGTTAATGAGAAAAGCAAATCCATGCACGTGACTGAACTTTGTCCTTACGTGTGACTTTATTTATGATTATTTTTATTATCTCGTCATTATAACTACGAACTAACTGGAATCGACTATCAACTTTATGCCCTATTAGTTACGTTACGTCTCCGCCTGCAGCTACGCTCTCGATTTGGGGGGGGGAGGTGCATAAGGCTGTAGTCTACGTTCTTTCTTAGCGTTGCTTGCTCTATAACGAATTTCATTTCATTAATTAAATTCGATTTAGTGATGAAAGCCTAATAGACATACATAGTTACTATCGATTTCTTTTTATAATATTGGTATAAATTACGCTTGTATCGATTGTAATAACAAATTGTAGGATTTTAAAACTATCTGTAAAAAAATAAGTACTCTCTTGATTATAATGTTTATTGCCATCAACAATTAAGCAGATAAAGTATGATAACGATTACAAAATCTTAACTATAAACAGCAGAAGACAATTTTTTTTTGCATGTCTCGAATAACTTATACGTAATTAACGAGCATTTTTAAGATAAATTAATAAATTGTTTTATATCATCAGGTATTTGATTGCTATTTTAATTACAATTAAACGTCTCATTAAACTTGATAATCGTAGTTTCACGGAACTGAGCCAGAACAATGGCGCCTCTGACAAGAATCGGTATTTATACTATCAGCACCGACCAACATGGTTTTTGAGTGCATATTTATTTATGTATCGATGTAATTGTAAAGTATTGTCGTTACCATTACAACACCAAGACGATTAGTCATTTTCCATTTAATTCCTTTAGGGCGAATTAGCATCGAAAAACAAATGCGTTTATCCAACTGTGGCAAATTGAAACGCCAACGCATACACGCATGCTCCAAACTACATCCAAAAAAGGCTTTGAAATATATTAGGGGATTTTTATTTGTAACTAGCTGTACCCGCGGTTTCACCCGCGTATAATTAATAAAAATATAATGAATAAAAATCAACCTAGAGTATTCCTTGATAAACGGACTATACAACATAAAAATTAATTTTTAAATTCGAACCAGTAGTTCCTGAGAGTAGCCAGATCAAACAAACAAACTCTTCAGCTTTATATATTAGTACAGATTTAAATAAAACCTCTTTCAAAAAAAGTCCTGCTACCTAACGGCACTGATTGTTACATTTATTTTGTTATTTTTCTATAATAACACTCATTCAATAATCACATTAGACATGTCCACAGAGATATTTCGTTTGACGTGCGATCAGTATGTTAAAACGATAAGTTTACGGTGCGGAATGAGAGAGTCGACGATAATTCCATAAATGTGTTATATTATATTTATTGATTATTCGAAGCTTTTGAACTTTCGATGATCCCTCGTGGAATGTTTAAGAATATCCGTGCGAACGAATGAGGTGCGGAACTGTATAAATAAATAAAATCATTTAATTATGAGTTGATAAAACAAGGGTCGTTTCCATATGTATTTCCTATCGTATCCGTCATCTCCATGTATATTTTTAATAACGCAGTAAACGCGAACGGCCGTTTAACCGAAGGCCTTCGGTTCAATGAATTTTACATCGATCAATGTTTATCGACGTTTGCGAATATAAATTAACTCGTTGAATCTATAATTACTGCTTTTTATCCATCGTCGCTGCCAGCAATAAAATCATTGGAAATGATATTCGATTATACATCGGCGTAAATAAGCATATTAACCGAAAGTATTAGAACACAATGACGTTTGTGAGGTTATTTCAAATTTGTCCAATCATAAGAAAATAAGGTTGAATATGGAATAACCGTTATTGTACATTGTATATTTCTGTCATTCGTGGCGTAAGATCGTAAGTGAATGTCAATAAGGTCCTCCAGACCGATTTCGGCCACGGCGGCCAATCTCCAGAGAGATTAGCCAACTGCGCAGGAGATATTATAGTGCACAAGTGTGTGCGCAAACACAGGTGCACTCTCTGTTCCTTAGCTCTCATAATCCGATGGGACGACAATCCGACACGACCGGAAAGAGTTTAGGCGCAGGACCAACAGCTTAACGTGCTTTCCGAGGCACGGGAGTGTACTCACTTCCAACTTCCAGACTCCGGGCTGCTATTGAGAATTTTCTGACAGAAAACCCCAATAACTATTTATTCCCGACCTGGGAATTGAACCCAGGACCACCGAGTCTGCGGCCTTATATCAAGCCACTAGACCAACGAGGCAGTCAATACAATCTAAACCGCACTTTATTGCTCGGGAACAAGGCATAGTTTAGGTTGAAATTATTAAACCTTTACATCGTTTTCTTCATTTCATGGTTGGTGCCAATTTGAGTAATGTTTTTGTTCATGACGCGTTATCTAGTAGTTTTGTTGATCGAAAGATATAAACTTACATTATTGAAGTGATATAGTCGGCGTAATACAGAAGTCTAGACTGGGAAGGTCGTTACTCGACCTCTCCTGCCAAATATGGGCGGTTCTTCGCCACGCAAATGACACTACTTACTGTACGACATTGTTTTCATTCACTTTTGTTATCGTTTATATTCATTCGATGTGTATTATTTTCCTAAATACAAAGTCCAAGGTAAAGGCTACTGTTAATTGAAGTTTAATATTTATTGAAAATAAATAATTTTGAAAGTCTACCGCATTAAATTTGTATACGACACATTCATTTATATTAATTCTTCCTCATTTTTTAAACTTATTTTATGCAAACCGACAGTTTCGTCGAATTAAAAATATATCTTGGGATATATTATATATTCTATAAACTAGAGCCGTTTAGATCGTTTTAAAATGCACTATGATTTATATAATGTAATCGCTCGGCTACAAGGGACGTGACATCTTGTTCCCAAGTTTGGTGGCTCATTGACGATCACCAATATCCATTGGAGGTGTTGATCACTTACCTTTAGATGATGATGATATTTGTTGGCCCGCCTACTTATTTTATATATAAAAATGTACACGTGTTATATATAAGTCAATTAAATGACCTAATGTAGGTTATGTTTGTCAACAGCGCGGTTTTCCATTTGATGAGGAGGAGGGTTCGGGCGCGTGGAGCGAGCTCGCGGCACGCCATCCGGACATAGCGGCGCGGCTGAGGCAGCGCCCCGCCACCTGGGCCAGGAAGCGACGCCCTTCCAGTCAGGACGGCATCGACGGTCCGTGCATTGCAACTTATGATAATAATTTACCTCGCAGATAACAGTTAAACTTAAACTAAATATGTCAACACGTAAAGTTTATAGCTTAAATAGTGTTAAAGAAATGTACAACTATTGCTAATTGTAAAATATTATTGACATCGTATCAAACTAAATTCAAATTTATTGAATTGACAGTCAACGAATTAAACCATGTTTTGAAATTGTATTAACAAAAGTCATAATCGTTACAGAAACCGCAGACAGCTTCGGAGGATTCGACAGATTCCCATTCGACGATATCCCGCCTGAGTTTAGAGAGCACTTTCCTTCACATTGGAATCGTAGATTCGGCCCCAGAGAGGAACAGTATCAGCAACCATCCTCGCCCCAACCACACTCACCCCAGCAACAGACCGCAGCCACACAGACTGAACAGGACACGGAACAGTTACAAGACGAGCAGACACCGCTACCACAATACGGTTTGAGAAATACAGTCGACTTAGGACAGAAAAGCCCAGCAGATCCCAGTGTGGTTGATGCGGACGAAAGAACGCACAGGTCAATGTCAGCACCCCCTGACCATCGTACAGTAAATCCAAATTGTAACAAAATGAGTGGACAAAACCACCAAGAACAGCAACCGCATCAAGCCGAGCAATCTTCTAATGTAAGACACATACCAATTTTCGTCGAAGGACGAGACGAACCAGTGATTAATAAGTCTGTCGATCATGGTACTCATTTCGCAGAGGCGAAGCCCGCTTACGTGCCGCCGCCGCAGCCACATATCGATAGGGAACAATATTTCGCCGATGATGGCCCGGTAGGATTTCCTTTTGCTAAAAGCTTCGATAGACCCTTCTTCAGACAAGGTCCACAACCGTTCACAAAACAGAAGATGTACCCACAAGCCGCTTTCAATAGAGGTCCATCGCCACAGCGATCTCAATCCCCTAAACCGCAGACATATCAGGAACAAACTGCGCCGCGAGCAGAAACTCCGTCCAGACCGCAACAAAAGCAAGCTCCACCACAACAAAAGCAGCCTTCGCCGCAACAGAGGCAAGCTCCGCCGCCCCAACAGACAGCTCCTCAGCAACCACCGCAGAGCCAAGCTCCCCCTCAAGCGCCTCAGCCTCCGCCACAGCCACAAGCAGCGTCGGCTAACGATCCCATTACACTGATTCTTAGTATTCAAACCGACGTCCTCAATCTAATGACGGATGTTGAGAACTTCAAAGGTACCAAAAACGACAAACAATACTTATTTTTAGATGAGATGTTGACTAGGAATCTCATTAAATTAGACAATATTGAAACCGACGGTAAAGAAAACATAAGGCAGGCGAGGAAGGAGGCTATAAAGTGTATTCAAAAATGTATAGCTGTATTGGAGGCTAAAGCTGACAGCAACTCCAAGGCTCAAGCTACTTCGCCTCAGCCCCAAGATGTAGAAATGCAGAATAAAGATAGCGACAATGCTGCAGTTACACAAGAAAATGTTCAAAACGGTGATGTAGAAATGAAAGAAACTACCAAAGAAAAAGAGTCTCTGACGGCACAAGAAACTCAAGACACGACCCCCTTATCAAAAGGACAAACTGAGGAGAATATTCAAGAACAAAAACCAGAAGAACCAAAAATTGAAGAAACGCAAGCAACAGAAAAAATAGAAGATAATTTAGTTCAACCAGTGATAGCCGATACACGACCCGATGAAACCAAAGCGTCCGAAACAACTTTAGAATCTACCACTGAAACCCAGAAGGCTCCGGAAAATGCTGAAAAGAAGCAAAGCCCCAAGAAAACCGTTAAGAAACGAGACAAGAGCAAAGATAAGAAAGATGTTGCTAAAGAAAACAATAAGGTTGAAGTGGCCACCGAAAACAAAGAAACCAAGGATAGTGAGAAGGAAGACAAGAAAGAAGTTATAGATAAGGACGCAGTAAGTGAAACTGTAAATACGAATGAGGTAACAGTTGATAAGCAAGATAAGTGTTTAGAAAATAAAGAAGGAAAGGAGGAAGTGATGCAAGTTGACCCTAATGCTAAGGGAGATTCAAATAAATCAAATTCGCAGGAAATGGAAGTCGACGGTGCTGCTAGTCAATAAATTTAGTTTGGATTAGTGAATTGTTTTAGACACACGGTTAGATACCGCCGCACGTGGCCTACGACCTGGCTTTCCCTTCTTCATGTTAATTCTTTGTGCTATTTAACACTGGTGTTGCCACATATATTGTTTATGTTTGTACATTTTAAGTTTTTAATATTGCAACTTGGCATTAGATATGCTGTATGTACTCTAGGATTTGGAATGGTCTCCTCTAATTTAAAATCCTAATATTTAAATTAATTTATTGTTTATCATTACTTGATAACACAATTTTCTCAATAAACTTATGAATCCATATGTTTGTTTTCGTTTGTACCTCATATACATACATTAATAAATTTAATTACATAAATAATGTATTTTGTTTCAGTATGCACATAAATAAATGTTTGTATTCTATAGCATATATATTTATCAAAAGATGAATATAATTAAAGCCTTTATTATAAAATGTAATTATGTATTACCTTACATCATTAAATAAAAACTATATATATAATCTTCATAATTATTTATTACAATTTTAATTAAACACATGTATAGAGTAAGCTTATGATCACAGTTTTATTATTATTACTTTTATTATAATACAGTTTAAAAAAATAACTAAATAAATTTTCATTAATATTATAACTATGGAACTGTTGAAAACAAGATATATTATTTTAAATAAAATTAATCCACTACAAAATATCCTTAAGTAAATTTTCCTATTAATAAAAACGAATAAACAAACTTTATTGCCACATGAAATAATATTGGAAACTATTTCTATAAAATAATAATAATTAATAAAATACGAATTCATCAAAAAACCCACAGTAATATCTATTCCTTTTTTTGTGAATGTATGCCTGAAAGCAATATGTATGCGTGTTCACAATTGTCAATTTCCTTTGATTGAGACGCAACTGTATTGGGAACGTTTTTGTATTATGCATAACTCATTCATGTTAATAAATAATAAATATAATTTATAAGCGTTTACCGAGAGAAAACTTTGACCATCAGAGAGATATAAATAATACTTTAAGATACAATTTAGACCACAAATATCTGGATTAATGAGAGATTTTCATACCCAAATAATTTTGTAATACCTTGGATGAAAAATATTAGTATAGTTTCATTGGTTTTAACCAATACTTGAAGCTGAGCTTTTCTAACCAATTTATATTATAATAGACTGTATCATTCACTCCCATTCCTTCATGACCCGGTCCCAGTCTTCGTCTGCAATGAACGGCTTGTCGATGCTAGCGATCATGTGTTCGCCGCAGAAGACGCACTCGCTGGCGACGATGTCGTCTATTTCATTCTTGAGCACTTCCCTGAGAGGCAGCCCGGTCGACGTGACCGTCGACAGCTCTATGTTCGACAGAACTGCGAGCTGGCGCTGGAGATCGGTTAACTTGTTTCGACGTGCTGGAGCTGTTCAACAATTATCTTAATTTTAAAATATTATTTGAAACTGAACTATCACAAAATGTTATCTTTTATGTTTGCTTACCGGCGTATGTAAGCGTAAATTATATAGAAATAAAATTATGGTGGAATTTCACGCCAACCGTTTCTGGGTAATTATTTTGCTTGTGGAATGGTTTTTTTGGTTGATTAAAGCACTTACCTGCTCGACTGACCGATTCCTTTAACAAACCCTCTTAGCTCTTATGACACCCCAATTTTGACATGGGGGTACTCACTCGATATTTGCAGCTCAAATCAAAAACGGAAATGGGTTTTATCCGGAATGTGTACAAAAATATATTTCTTATAAGAATAGAGCGAAAATCTCTTTCGTTCAAATCGACGTAGAAAATGCTTTAATCGACAAGGTTTAATCTGCTGAAGGCTAATACTGTACTCCACCGGCTACCCGATCGCGGTCGAGGCCGAGCCTAGAGTAGCGCGGTGCGTTACCCAGGATGGGCGCCGTCTCGGCGAGCAGGCAGTCGCTGTGGAAGCGGTGCGCGCACGGGAACAGGTAGAAGGGGCGCAGCAGCAGCGCGATGTCGCACAGGCAGCACGCGTCGCCCACCGACACCAGCACGCTGCGGCTGCGGAACGACTGGATCTCGCCGCGCACCTGCGGACACGCGCCACTCGTCACCGGACATCCGAGCCGACGTTAACTTCCACTGACAATGGATTTTACGCAAATCCTATCCAATATATATTTTTCTTCTTATCGATCAGTGTGCAGCCGAGACTATTAGCTAGTTACTTAATACTAGTAATAAGTCGATTAACGTATTTGCAATCGTATTGAATTGGATTAATATGTGAAGTGTTTAAATTTTTTTTTAAAAATATTTTATGTGAGTTCGATGACGTATTTGAAAAAAATAATTAAAAAAGTAACTTGCGTTAAAAGTAACATTATATAAATGTTGTTTTCATGATTTTTAATTGGTTTTTTAATAAGATAACACTTCTGTGTTGTCTTTTCAATATTACTAGGGTTGATTTTGAGACCGTAAGAAATTTTAAAATTACTGTAGATTACATAAAATTCGATAAAACAAATTAATCGTTCATTAAAAACGATATTTTTTTAACAATATCTTAAATTATAATGGTCACATTACTTTAATATGAATAAAAAATACTTTTCAACATTATTACAATATAAATTAAAAAAGTACTTACATATTCGGCTGATTTCGTTGCATCTTCCATCTCGGCTTTCAACTCCTCTATTTGGTTATTGTATTCCTAAAATTATAAATACCACTAATGTTTTTATTGCTATATAGTAAAAAAGTAAGATTATTAAAAAAAAACAATAATTTCAGTCTGTGGACGGAGGCGGTTACTCACTAGGTGGTGGTCTATTATAATTTATAATATACCATTTAAAATATGAAGTTAAACATGACCATACCTGCAGAGACTGACAAATAGGTTCTCTAAAGTGGTCGATGGTGACCACGTCGCTGAAGAACGGTAGGATGTCTTCTATTTTAATGAGAGGGCACTCTTCAAGTAGACTCATCGCTTCCTTTATGTCTTGATTCTTCGTTATCACATGTTCCGCTAAAACATTTACATACATTTGATTTTTAAATTGTTAACTTTCAGTTTGGACTGTGGTTTCTTAAATACGTTGTTCGAAAGCGCGCCACTAAGATTTGTGACGTCATCGTCATCAATTTGTGTTCTTATCATTAAGTGCATATAAAAGCGCAACATAGAAATCTATTTCGCGTATCTTTCCACAAGAGCTGTAAGTGCGGAAGGCGCCGGTACCGATGCCGAGCCACAGGCGGCGCTGCAGGGCGGGCTCGTCGGGCAGGCGCGCCAGCCCCTTGGCGAGCGCCACGTCCACGCCCAGCGCCAGCTCGGCCGCCGCCTCCCACAGCCCCAGCAGCGCCGACAGCTTCACGCACGCCTCCGACAGACCTTTCTCGCGGCAGAGCCTGCGGTTATACTTCACTATAATATACGATCCCAGTACACTTTATTCAACACAAAGGCTCTCGCAACCTTTCGCACGCGTGACGTACACTGACATTATTTTGATGTATAATTATAATTATTTCATTTATAAAACTGCACTTCATGGGCCCGCAGATCCAATATGAAGAACGAATGATTAGCAACTATATGTTCAATGCTCACCTCAAAGCGTAATGAACGTCGTAGTTCACCATCGACAGCTCCTGGCCTTGCCTCATCAGGTACCGCATTAGAGCTAGATGGTCGTGTTCGACGTAGAGCGTCAGTAAATAGTTATGTATCGCGCGATCCTTTACGTTAAAGTTTTGTAACATAAATTCCAAATATCTTATAATTTCAGTCACGTGGGCTTTGTCGTTCTCGCACGAAAGAAAAGCCGGCAGGAGTTTCGAGGGGCTCAGCGAGGGTCCCTGGTCGATCAACGCGTTCACCGTTTGCTTCGGAACTTCCTCCATGAGAGCTGGAGCGAATTGGTAGAACAAGTCGGCCTTCTTCAACGATTTAAGCATATTCAGCGCTTCTATATATGACTTCTTGTAAATATTCTGAGCGACTACATTCTCGTAGTCCTCGTTGATCACAGTTAGTTTGATTAGATTCTGTTTGTCCCCATGAGAGGACATGAGATCGTACACGACAGACTTTATGTGCTGCATGCATTTCACCACTTTCGGTTGTAGTAGAAAGACTTCGAAGTCGCTTTGTATTTGGTGGTATTCTCGCGAATCACCTTTCCCCACACGTCTTAATGTGCCGAGCTGTGATAAATACAGCTCAGCCATCCAGATCACGATCATCGATGTGAGGGTTTTATCGTCTTCCAAGGCGTCCAATCTTTTCCCGAGGTAAACTTTCAGCGCATTAACTTGTTCGACTTCTAGAAACTTCAGGCACACGGTCTCGAAGCTGCTTTGGGTTTCTGCGTAAATTTCAGCGCTCTTATCGTAATCGCCCTTCCCGAAGAGCAGCTCGGCTTGCTTCACGTTGATAATATCGATGAACGCGGGATTATTTTGGCAATACTGTTTAGCTAAATCGAATTGTTCCTTATCGGAATAAATCCTCCATACATTCCTCTCTTCTCTGCTGACTTTGTATCTGAAGACGGTGTTTCCGGTAACCGCCCAAATCGTCTTTCTTATAGGATCCTTGACAATATTCTTTAACTTCCCATGAACTTCAGAATATTTGTCTTCATAAACTAGCTCTTGATTCAATAGAGACACGGCTTTTACTCTATCAGAGTACATGAGTAATGCGTGAAATTCAGTTAAAACGAAGGATATCGGTGTCGTTTCCTTACTATTTGGATCGGATGGATAGTTAATGAGTTCGCTCTGAGTAAATAGTGAGTTCGAGTTTTGTTGCGACGTTGGATGCAACTGCGAATCAAACAAGCACATTAATTTCATAAGTATTTAGATACAAGAGCGCTTCTATAGACAATATCTTACCTGACCGTAGAATATACCAGGCTCCGTTAACCATGCGAATGTTTTTGGGGTGTTAGTTTTATCGAAATAAAACTGAAGTTTCGAATATTTCAATGTGGAAGGTATTTCTTGAAATCCAGTCTCCGGTGTGGTCAGATATGAATGGAATATGGACTGGAGGGATGGCTTGTCATCCGTTATTATCGCATGCCCTATAAACTGGTACAATCTTTTCGGAGTAGTGACGAATATAAAGTATTTGCTTGTATTTGTTACTCTATGGAATTGAATTCCTGTAATTGGTGTGTCTGCACCTTTACCTATATCAAATATCTGCAAAGCATAATATAATAAAAATATAAAAAGCAAATATTAAAATAAGCTTAGAGTAAGGTAATCATTTAAGTCATTATTGCCTTTTTATTTTTAAGAGAATGAGTAATTAGTTTAGTATTTTATTTTATATTGTTACAATTCGTTATATTATATATTCAAATGCTTCAATTAATTCTTAAGTGTCAAGAACAAATAAGAAAACTATGTGCAAAAGATAAAAAAAGTTTTTGTTACCAAACCATCGATTTCCCTGCCTCCATATAGAGGCAAATAATTAGGCAGCTTAAGGAAATAAAAACAAATTTATATAATAGACATCAAATAATACATACATATTTATAAATCACATTATATAATTAATAATTATCGGCCGAATACTCAAACGACACTTCAATATTAAATGCAACTAAATTATTTGAGACGCCGTTAATTTCAAATTTCGCATACTAATCTAGGAGCTTCTCAATGTTAAGTAGCGTTTAACTTTGAGGGACGTTTCAGTATTCAGCCATATGTGATGTCAAAACTGCAACGCAAGCTCTGTGCGCTCATTTGTTATAGCCAATAAGAGAAAATCTTTCTTGAATAAAGAAGCACTACACTCGCTTATTGTTTTTCAGAAATCTCTTACTGGTTCAGAAACAATATCTCGGTCTTGAGAATTGGCAAAAGTAAACCAGCGGGTATTTTTAATCTCAACTTTCAAAAATTTAAATATATATTAAATCAATACAAAATAAATATTATAACAATAAAATATTATAATGAAAATCTTAGAGAGTAATTTATAAAAGCAATTAGGTAAAATTATTATAAATTCAATGAATTTTACTGAAATAAATAAGTTATGTTATAATTTCCATTTTTTAGCCCTTATTTTATCAGTTATATTATTAGTAGTCAGGTAATATTACAATATTAGTATTATTATACTAATACAATACTAATATTATAAATAAAAGTAAATCTTTAAGTCTGTGACACTTACGGCCGAATACTGAAACATCATTCAAATATCGCATACTAAATTTTGAAATTAATGACGTTCCAAATAATTAAGTCCCACTTCATACTTGAAAGACCCCCCGCTCGCGGTACTTGATAAGTAAACACGTATTTTCTGTTGCTCCGTTCAAATATTCTTATTAAAAATATAAAAAGTGCATATTTTCGTATATAACTATCGCAATTTTAAACGAAAGTATACAGTGATAAAATAGTGAACATTTTTTTGAAGTTTACACAAACAATATTGTGTTAAAATTATAATAATTAGTGTATAATGTAACGGACTGGTTTGCAAAACTCAACAGTTTGTGTTCAATGGATTCAAAAGTTCAATGAACCGGTACCCCACCAGTATTAATTGTTTTATTGTGAATATGAACTAATAGCGTATATTCGACATCCTGCCTATATAGTGAATGGCTCCGTAGGGAGCGCAGCAGATTGCACATAAGCTAATATCTGAATGATCCGAGTTCAAATCCAACTCCTTGCAAAACCATATTTTTTATTTATCTATTTTTTGTTTTATTATTTTTTTTAACAATAACCATGCCACTAAAGCGGACTCCACCTCCAACTTCAACGTCTTCTGCTCAGAACTCCGGAATTAATCCTAATAAAGAGGTGCCTCAAGAAAATGTTTCCCAAACGCCAAATAACACATACCGTCATAAGCGGCGTCGATCTGATGATGTTGGCGAGCGTTTTGCCTCTTTCATGTGCGAAGTAAGAGAAATATTAGAATCTTTTAAACATGACCAAAATGAAAAAATTGAGAAAATTTCCTCAGCGGTGGATGAAATTTTGAGACAAAATAGCGAAATTCAGGCGTCTGTTGATTTTTTGTCACAAAAATATGATTCAATTATTAGTCAAATAGAAAAACTAGAAAATGAGAAACAGAAGAATCTTCACCATTTACAACTATTGGAAGAAAGGATTGACAATTATGAACGGCTCTCTAGGTCAACTTGTATCGAAATTAAAAATATACCTTCGGAAAAATCTGAAACAAAAGAAAATTTACTAAAGAGGATTATTTCTGTTGGCAAGTTTTTCAGCGTCGCTATTAACCCTTATGAAGTAAAGGACGTTTTTCGTCTAAAATCCCGCGATGTCAGCAACAGAACAGTTCTCGTCGATTTCACCAGTGTAATGATAAAAGAGAAGATTATCAGGATGTATAAGAAATTGAACCGAGACAATAATAGATTAACAACGGAAAAACTTGGGGTTAGTGGCCCCTCTAAGCCGATTTTTATCTCGGAAAGTCTCTCATCCAAAATGAAGAGGTTATTTTATCTAAGCCGCGAGTTTGCCAAATCTAATGAGTACTCCTATTGCTGGACATCCAATGGTAAAATATTTCTTCGTAAAAAAGAAGGTGACCAGCTCATTCATATAAAAAACGAATTGGACTTAGATTCTTTAAAAATGAAGAAATGACTAGGTTTCAGAAATATCGCTACTTGTTATATATGCATACTGCTTGTTCTTCGTAAGCTTTTTTTAGTACGAATGAAACTTTTAATTTGTAATCCTAATTCCTTTTTCAATATTTTTATGTTTTTATTTTTTTATAGTTATTCAGACCAATATTTATCATATATATTTATCACAAACAATCCTTGCCATATTATGCTCCTATATTCAGTCTTATCGATTCTTAAATATACTGATAATATCCTAAAACTTATAGTGGGTAAAGTTGATAAAAAATGCCGAATTTCTTTCCCTCGAACAATTTTTCCGTATACCATTGTTAAATTTAATAATATTTCTTGATGAATGACCAAATAGTAATTAATGAAAATATTGAGGCAATTACAGCTTCTGATTTGATAATTTCTTCCCCTGAGCAGTGTGGCGATTTTCTAAAGTACAAAAAGGGTCTAAAGGTTTTTCATGTTAACATAAGAAGCTTAAACTGTAATTTTGACAGACTTTTGGTTCTGCTAAAGAGATTGCACTACCAGGTTGACGTACTTATTTTATCGGAATGTTGGTTAAGTAAGGTGTCAGTCTTACCTACGTTACCGGGTTTTATTTCTTTTAAGTCACAGTACTCTAACCAAAATGACGGCGTCGTTACATATGCCAGAAGCTGCTTAGATTGTTGTGTAACGGAGCCTGTTTTTGCGGAAGCTAACTGTCTAATTTTGAAATTCCGTTCTGATATTGCTCTAGTAGCAATTTACCGCTCTCCTTCTTACTACAACATTTCTCTATTTATTGACAGTCTTGATAAAGTCCTACATAGTTTATCAAGCTTTAAAACTGTAGCAATCATCGGTGATATAAATATTAATATTAACCCAGTTATTAAGGATCCTCGTATGGAAGATTACCTTAATATAACTGCTATACATGGAATGCTGCCTGCATATATATCTGTAACCAGAAATAAGAAGTGTCTTGATCATATTATTCTAAGAAGTAACAAAAATACCACCACTGTTATGTTTGACGGTCCTTTTACAGATCATATTCCAGTTATCTTTTACTGTGACCTTAAACCAAAATCTTCTGATTCCACTGGTAGTTATACTCGCGTTAATGAAGTCGCTGTCGTTGCTGACCTTACGAGCTGTGATTTTTCGGCCATTCGAAACTCAACCGATCCAGAGGAATCAGCCACACAACTTGTGGAAACAGTGTCTTCCATTGTCAAAAATCACACGCGTCTTGTTCAGGTTCCTAGTAGGAAAAGAATAATCAAACCATGGATCACTCCTGGTTTACTTCGTTGCATCCGTAATCGTGATAAACTGTATAAAAAAAGTAAAAGGAATCCAGATAATACTATTTTAAGTACAACATACAAACGCTATAAAAACTTCTGTAACAATTTATTGAAAAAAATTAAGTCCGAATACGAATGCAATGAATTTGAGAAAGCTAGGAAAAACAATAAAAAAACCTGGAAACTGGTCAAACTATTTGGTAATATACCCGACAAAAAATCAAAGTACTCCGATGATTTGTTGAAGGCATGCTCCGATCCTGTTAGTGCCCTTAACAAAGTTAATAATTTTTTTGCTAATATAGGAAAAAATCTGGCCCCGAGGTCTAAAATTTCACAGCAAAAGTTTAGCCCATATCTCACCAATACTCTTCCTATGTCCAACTCTATGGTTTTAGATAATGTCGATGAGACCGAAATCAGAACAACTATTCTCGGCCTAAAAAATAACTGTGCGGTGGGTTGGGACGGCATATCAACATCTATTGTGAAAGCTTCTGAACCTATTTTTACACCGTTGCTTACACATATCTTTAATCTTTGCCTAACTAAAGGCGTATTCCCTAGGGTCTTTAAGCAGGCCGTCGTCCACCCTATCCATAAGAAAGGAGCGAAGGACAATGTCAGTAACTACAGACCGATTTCAGTCCTGACCACCTTTTCAAAAGTACTGGAAAAGGTCCTTAACCGTAGGCTTATATCTTATTTGAATAATTTCGACATATTAGCTAACAATCAATACGGTTTTAGAACTAGCCGATCTACAGAAGATGCTGTTATGAGTATGATTAATGACACAGTTCAAAACATTGGCAATAATAAGAGCACCATTGGCATTTTTTTGGACTTATCCAAAGCATTCGACACAGTTTCTATACCGTTACTACTACAGAAATTGAATAGTATTGGCGTCAGAGGATTTGCTTTAAGAATTTTTGCAAGTTACCTCAGTGAACGGACCCAATATGTCTCTCTAAAAAATCAGGTTAGTGATAGGGAAGATCTTTCCTATGGTGTTCCCCAAGGCAGCGTACTTGGGCCGACTCTATTCTTGGTCTACATTAATGATCTGTGCAGGCTTGAATTACCTAACTGCAAAATTACAACATATGCCGATGACACCTCACTAATTGTCCACGGTGAAAATTGGTCAGACGCTCGAAATAGGGCAGAATCTGCCCTTGCTATCGTAATCAATTGGCTATCCTATAATTCTTTGACTCTCAATATAGATAAAACGCAGTATATTACTTTTGGCTCCAACTATACTTTACCAGTAACGTCATTTCCTATAGTTGCTCATAATTGTTCTGAATACCATGAATCTATTCCTTGTAAATGCAATAAAATCTCTCGCACTAAGACCATTAAGTATCTAGGAGTGACAATAGATGAGGGTCTCAGTTGGAATGACCACATTCAATCTATAATTTCACGTATAAGGAAAATAATGTATGTGTTTAGATATCTTAGGGCATCTGTTCGTTTCCAGACTTTAAAAGCTGTATATTTCGCACTTGTGCAGTCTAATATCTCTTACTGCATCACAGCATGGGGAGGTGCTTCTAAGATCAATATACTTCGTTTAGAGAGAGCGCAGAGACTTTTATTAAAAATTATGATCTCTAAGCCAATTCGTTTCCCTACAGCTGAATTATATCAGTTCTGTAGAGTACTCACAGTGCGTCAACTGTATATACTTCACTCAATTCTTCGGAAGCATAAAAATATTCCTTTTAATTATAAGCTTGCACTCAACAAACGCAAAAGTGATAGGGTTTGCCGGACCATTCCATGGAAATCAGCAATAACGAGTCATCAATATTACTACTTGAGCTCGATTATATATAACAGGGTGAATAAGAAGTTCAACATTTACTCACTTTCAACTTACCAATGTAAAATACAAATTACCAACTAGCTTCTCAAATTAGGATACGATGAGACTGAACTATTGCTAATGCGTCAAATATAGCATCTTCCTACCTTATGTCTCCTTCCTACCTCATCCCTTCCTTATTATATAATTTATAGATTGTGTTTAGTTATATATGTATTTAATTCGGATATTATTTTATTTTGTATAAAGTTAAAAAGGAAAAAGGAAACAATAATAAGATAATGTGTTTGTCAATTTTTATATTAGATTTAATTAAATTATATTTTGTTTATTTTAGTTTATGTTTGAACAAATATTATAAAATGATAATGTACTGTCGATTTGGAGGGCGTTAGTAACTACGACACAGTGAAATACTATTGTAGTTGCTATCGTATAAATTGTTTGGGATAATTATGTATTATTGTTCAAATAAATAAATAAAAAAAAAAAAAAAAAAAAAAAAGACGTTTCAGTATTCGGCCAACACGCAGCTAAACCACTGAATTGATTTTAATGATATTTGGTATTTCAAGCAAGCCCATACATGGCTTGCTTGAAATCATCGACCACACAACCTATAGACGCCTAATAACAGGCGAACGATTTTCACAAACAATCAGCCTTATAACGCTCATATCAATGTCCGCGCGAAAACATTCAATCAGTGTCGACCAGTACTGTGACCTGTCAACACGAGTGTCGGAGTGAGTTAAGAAAGTTAAAAAAAAATCAAAATGCCACAGTGCAGCATTAAATGGTGCGGTAAAAGCAGTAGCACATCTAATATGAATAAAGATGGAATAACATTTCACTTGTAAGTAACTATTATCTTTATTTGTTTTCGAAAACTACGAATCTATTTCGAATTTTTTCGCTAGAACGGAGTTCACGGTTCACTGGTCGTGGTTTTAAAACAAAGTACTCAAACTATCGTGCCATCTCATTCTTTCCCGTTGCGTAAAGTAATCTATTTCTTTCTAACGTTTCGTGGCACGTGTATCTAGCGGCGTAGCAAATTCGTTGTCGATAATATATTTATTTTATTTTTATTATTTATTTTTATTCATAAATGTTATCAACGCTTTTGTTTTTTGTTTATTTATTTAATAAAAACTGTATTAATAATTAAAAAGCTATTAAGCTGTAACTTTTATAAATTTACAAAAGTGTTGTAGTCCACGAATTTTAGCACCAGCGAATGCGTTCGCTCTGCATAAAATCCCACTACTCCATTTTTTGATTAGATTAGGTTAAGGGTGTCCCCTAAGCGTACATACATTTAATATTGATATACATATGTGGAATACATTTAATATTTTATCAATAAGTCTATCGACAATCATTAACCGAAAAATATGCACTGTACATTACTATCTTTCATTGTAGCCTTGAATTAGCCAATCACGGCGTTGCAACCCCGCTTCGTCTTACCTCGGCTTTCGGCGGAATGAATTCAATACGTGAAATCAAACATTAGGCGTCTATGGGCTGTGTGGTCGGTGCTTGAAATAAAGGAATATATATACCATGCAAATTTTCCTACCTGTCTCCAATACTGCTGGCTAGCTGTAAACATTCTGTCAGTATCAGCCTCCAACTCTGTTTCAAGTATATGTCCTTGAGATGTGCCCAACAGTATAGGGCCCGTAGTAACTGTAGACCTGTTCTCATAATTCCAACCAACTTCTGTTACTTCATAGTTTCTAGATTTCGCAACAGACTTAAGCTTGCTACTCTTGCGATGCAAGTATACTAATTCTGGGTTGCCATCTTTGTTCCTCGCAGTGAATGCCATGAGAAGGTGGTATCCAAGAGGGTCGAGGAAGATTGAGGTTAGTTTTGAATTTGGTTGCACAAATTTTGTATAGTGTATTTCTGAAAATGTATTATAGAAATATAACTAACACAATTTAATAAGCAAATTTTAATGATTAATTTTTTATTTCATCTTTTCCTATTATAGAAATTAATTATATTATTAAACCGGTACAGTTTTAGACGTTGCTATAACTTATAAGAGTGAACAAATTTAATTAGAACAAGCATTCAAAAATATAAGTGGTTGAGAAATTTTTTTGAGTAAAACTGAACCATATTTTTGTATACACAAACTGAGATTGAAAATTTTAAATGTAATTAGAACTTTTATATACTTGGCTTTCTTTTGTTATTTATAGACATACACAAAGCTTCAAAAATGTTTCATAATGTTGCTTACCTTCATGCTGATCAGGCATCTTCAAATCAAGTCTAAACAGCTTTCCATTAGCCATAGCAAGTACAAGATAGTCACTAGACACTGCAATATGAGTTATTAAGTCTGAGGGATTGAAATTCATCTTCTGTTTAGAGAACATTGGTGTGTTATCATTTAACTGCATGTTGATATATCCAGAAGATGTCATTTGTTCTGATGCAGGAACAGAACGTTGGGACACCTGAGATGCTTGCTCGTATTGATCAAAAATCGATGTCATCTTAAGTCCTATTGATAAGCGCTCCTATTGAAAATGCTTCAAGCTTTTAAAACTATTACACATAAACACGTTAAAGTCTATAAGATGTTAAAATCTATATTCGGTAAGCTAAAACATAACTATAAAAAATACATAATGATTTTTATTTTATTTACTTTCATAAACAAATCTATCATTTACAGGTAGAAGACTGATATTGTTTGACAATTGACATTTGGAAATGACAATTGAGAATTTACCATTCAGTCAATTGACGTTCCTGGCTACGTTTAAATACCAATTGTGCAGTTAATTCCATTGTTTGAAATCGATAACTCTATATTATACAATATATGAACTAGATATATTTAAACGTAATAATGTAATTGATATTATAAAAAACGTAGTGATGGTATACACTTATTATTAGTGATTTTATCGGGCTCAGGCGTCAACCTTGGCCTTATGGTTTCAACAATAATTGTTTTTTCATCAGTGCTTACATAATATTTAAATGATAGCTAACAACAATCATCTTTTATATATTTAATTTATAGTGCTTCATTATTATTGAAAAAAGGGCTTAATATGATTTATCAAAAAACTGATATGAAGGGAGAGCGCTCACGAGCAACTTTAGTTGCGGCGACAGTTGCCGCGTCCATGGGCTTGTATGGAGGTGCGCTCACGCGGCAACGAAATAGTTGCTGTCACCGCGAACACAAGGGCAACTAAATTTGTCATTGTGTTGCCAGCCTTAGCAAAACAAAAACAACAATCCGACTTAAAAAAAAACAGCGGAAAATAGAAAATTGTGTTTTTAAAACATTAAACTACTGTCTTAATGGTGTTTCATATGGATTCGTACGAATTCAATAGTAGATGCCATTATTTACTATTTAAATTTATAGCTTAATAATTTAATAAATTATATATAATTTTGTTATTATTATTTAAAATATTCATCTCCGTATTAAAAGCAGTAAGTATTAAAGTGCCTTTTATCATAAATAAAATTAAACCAAAAACTTATGCGTCAATAACATCAAAAAATAAATGAATGACTTACTTTCTAAATGGATGCAACAGACAGCTAACTTTAATCTTTTACTTAACTTTAATTTTTTAATCTTTGTTACACGTATTAGACTGTCAATTTAGCTATTCTTCACTCTGCTTAGCAAAAACTTTGATTGCAATCAATTTCATTTTAATTTATAATGATGAATTCAATTTAAATTAATTTAATGTGATTGAATTTGAACTGATTTGATTTAATTTAATTTGGTATTTTGATTTTGTTCGAATGAATTAAATCTAATTTATAATCTGTTTTCAAAAAAGTTTTGTCTCTGTCGCCCTCCGTGAGCGCGCTCCGCTTTGGATAGGTGACGAGACGACGACTGTCGCCGCAACTAAAGTTGCTCGTGAGCGCTCTCCCGAACAGAACACGGTCTTACAACGGACACGGATCTTTGACAGCCGACACATGACGTTTGTCACTTGACAATTGTTGACAATAACATCTGTTGAAAATGAATATTATTTTTATTTGATTTTTTATAATTTACCGTCAAATTTATTTTGTTAATAAATATTAGCTTAAGTTAGGAGATATTATAATTAGTTAATTAAACGTCTCATTAAAGTTTAAACTAATAATTTTAAAGTTTGTGTATTTTGCAGCAATATTAAAAAACAGGAGTAACTTAATACACGTATGCCGAATGTTATTTTCTTTATAAACTGACGGGCCCTAAAATTAAGTCAACGTGTGACCTTGGTCATTATCATTATTTATCATATGCCGCTTGTATGTAATTTCACGACATTTGAGTTTTATCAACTTTATTTACAGTCAAAGTATCAAAATGGTTGCAGGCGCGTTATTAACATCAACAAAATTTGGTAAGTATAATTGATTTATTTTTGTGAGAAATATAATAATTATGTTTTGGAAACATAAAAATATATATATTGAAACAGATAAATATAGAGTAGATTGTCAAAATGTAGCATATTTTGAAAATATCTCCATCTAAAGTACTTGAAGTCAAGTCATTATCCTTTTTACTAATTAGTTCGGACTCTAAAACTAAGCTCAACATGTGAACAGATCTTATGTATATAATTTATTTTCAGTCAATCTTTCACAATGCATGAAATTATTAGTTTCACAAAATCGCAGCTTCACCAGCAAGTTGAATGAACAACAGCTTGCTATACAGGAGTTGGCTAGAAATTATACTAATCAATATCTTAAGCCTAAAGCATCTCAACTCGACTTAGAAGGAAGATTTCCTTTCAATGAGGTGAGTTATATACATAGTTAGTATAAACAACAAAATATAATATAACAAATTTATTTATATTATATATATACCAAGCGTTTATTTTATTATTTAGGTGTCAATAATTAACCTTATAATATTTAATACTAGTAATAGTAGCTTGTGAAGATCTGATGTTAGGTCTGTGTACCCTTGACAATGTGTATGAGAAATTTCATAATGATCATTTGTATATTTCAGATGTGAAAGCTTAATAAACAAACAATAAAACATTCACTTTTGCATATTTTAGAGTATTAGTAAGGAATCAATAATAGTTGATTGATTTCTTTTCACTAATTACCCATGTTGGCAATAGTCAATATTTAAATGAAAGAGACCATGACACAAGTAACACTTATCATATAATTACTTAACAAATATAAAAGAAGGAAGTCATCTTTATTACATAACTCAAATCTTAAAACCATTGAATGATTGTTTTATTTTATTTACTTTTAATCAACAACATTACAATTTTGATTATAAAAAATAAAAAGGTATAACAAATACAATCAAAAGAAAATTATAAATAGAAACATAGTATAAGTATAATTATGTGCAATAATATAAGTATCATAGTATAAGTGTAATCATAGTTTAAATATAATTATTCCTAAATATTAATGTGAGTAAATCATATTCATATATTTGTGAATACACAAGTATTTGCAAAGCATTATTCTTCAGTGCTTGTGGTGAATTTTATCAATTTTTGATTTATATATCAGATAAAAAAGACCATTAAAATAAATATGTATTATATACATAATAAGAGTGATCTTTGAATCAGTTGAAAATAAAATACATTTCTAATACATAATGCCATGGGTGTGTATTTAATTTTCCTATGGATGCTGCTTTTAAATTTAAATCAAATAATATGTCTTTCCTCTGGGTTCAAGCTTGGTTTAGTGGTTCAGCCATGAAAGCTTAACAGACAGACAGTTACTTTCGCAACTATAATATTAGTATTGATTCTAGCATAAGTTTCAAGCCACGTTGGGTATTTTGTGTTGTATAATTGATAATAAAATTAATATGATGATATCACTACATCACTGCATATAATAACAAAGTCCCCCGCAGTTCCTGTCTGTCTGTATAAACGGATTAACTAACAAACTACTGAACGGATTTTCTTACGGTTTTCACCAATGGACAAAGTGATTCAATAATAAGGTTTATGTGTATAAACCATTAATTTTTATGTAATTTTGTTGAAATACGGCGATAATTGTTGAAAAAGTAGGAAAAAAACGAGCTGTCGGGAGCTTTCATCGAACACAATGTAAAATCCCTTTGAAATATAACAAAATAATGAATGGTGACATTATTCCCCTTTCATAGATCTAAAGAAAAGTCCGCAATGGCATATTATGTCTATCTTTTAAGGATAGCTTACTATACCCATTTTAATGTTTAAAAAAAAGGTTACATAAAAATGTGATAATTGGAAAGCTATAAAAACGGATATGATATTTATCCTTATCAAATTAAATATGTTCTTTACTTTAAGCTGTATATTATAAATGCCCGTTATACTACCCAATTTAAATGAATATCTTAGGAGTTATCGTAAAATTAAAACTATCGCGCACCAAATAAATTCAAGCGGTCCCACAACGATCATACTAACGCGTGATGCAACCGCCCGCTGGCCTCGCGACCCTGCTGTCACCCACTGTGGCTGACAATATCACGACAGATTTTTTTTTTAGGAATATTTTTCCCACCTCCCGGGCGAAGCCGGGGCGGGTCGCTAGTTATATTATAAATTTTAAAATTAAAACTCAAATTCGGTACAAAATTACTATTACAAAGGTAAGGTAATTTCACGGCCTGACCAAATTTATCAGTTAAGTTTATAAATATTTACATTTCTTTCAAGGTATTACATTTATCATACATTTTTATCTTAAGTGCAAGTCAGCATTTTAATCCCTTAGTACTTTTTGTTGACATACTTGATACTTGTAGTAAGAAGAGGGATTTGTAGATCAATAAAATGCAACAAAACTGCTTGATTGTCTTTAAAGAAATGTTTTGTGTCGATGTATTTTTATATGTGTCTTTGATATCGGATATATATACATCCGGCGTTAAATGCATAATATGATATGACATAATAAAGTTACTGTTTATTGTCTGACCTTCTGTATAAATATATCTTTTGTTTTCTGTTCGCATCTGTGCGGAATGTTATGTTATACAGTTAGGTATGTTATACATATATTTATTTATTTAAGGATCTCTAAATAAGGATACACACTTACAAATACATTGCATATTAATAAAATTATAGTTTTTATTCAAGTTTTGTAGGAACAAAGTGTGATTATGTTCTTAGGATATTGCCGCCTTGCTCAAAGGAGAATAGCCAGATGCGCAGGACATATTATCGTACACAGGTGTGTACGCAAACATGGGTACGATCTCTGTTTCCTCACACTCACAATCCGATGGGACGATAATTTCCTTTGGAAAATAGTTCAGACGCAACAACAACGGCTGACAACAATACAACACTTCGTTGTTGTTTTAATTAATACATGGTAAATAGGTAATTGCCTAAGACGCTCTTTCTTTTTCGCTGTCTTTTTTTAAATATAGTCTTCTTGGTAATCGAGGTTCGAATACTTTTTTTTAATAACCTTGGCATCGTTAAAATAAATTCGAATTACTTTGTAAAGTATTTTGATGCAAATTATATTGTATTATTGTTTATTTTACATTCTCGTGTTTATGTTAACACGATGCAAGCGTGTATTTACCAAGTGGGTAGGTACTTCGTAAATACAGCTCACACAGTCTCGATTTCCAATATCTATACTAATATATAAAGCTGAAGAAATTGTTTGTTTGATCCGGCTATTCTCAGGAACTACTGGTTCGAATTTTAAAATTATTTATGTGCTGTATAGTCCTTTTATCGAGGAAGGTTTTAGGCTGATTGTCATTTATTATATTTTTATTAAATATACGCGGGTGAAACCGCTGGGCACAGCTAGTTGTAATATAAAGTAGGTATTAGGAAAATAACTAATCGATTTGTCGATTATTATCGACCAAAATCTATGTCAGTTAGATATTATTATCTACGCTATGTTTAGTAAAAAACAATAGTAATAAAAACTATCACAAATATATTAACAACGTAAATATTTGGTTTTAAGTAGAAATTCATGGGTTTTACATTTAACAATTAATGTGACGTCAATATTTAAGCTTTAGTGAAAAAGCGTTTCCTAAGACCTAAAACTCACGATAAATCCCAAAACACACCGATAGTCTATGATTTCGTTTCGCTTGATTCGTTTTGTATTTTATGTATTTGTAAATATTATTAAAATACAAGCTAATCGTACCTAAAAACTAGGTAACAGTTCATTCGACTGACATCGTAATTGAAATAATAAATGTAAAGTTTAATTTATCTTTCTGTTAGTTCATATTGTTAATTAAAAATGTTTATTTGCTAGATAAAACATATCACAAACCTTGGTTTAATGGGGGCGTGTGTGGATGACAAGTATGGCGGCCTCGGTCTCGACTACCTGTCATTAGCTGTCGCGGTCGAGGAAATATCACGTGGTTGCGCCAGTACCGGCATGATAGTCTCAATACATAACTTCCTGTACGCGAACTTGGTTAACGAGAAAGGCACGCCGGAGCAGAAGGAAAGGTTCCTGAGTGACTTCACTAAAGGATCAATTGGGTGCTTTGCGCTGAGTGAACCAGGTCAGTAATTATCAATATTCTTGTAAAACTGTCCATTACGCCCTTCGCTCCTCTTTCCTCGATCACAAATTTTCTCAGCGACAGATCTTTGATTAAGATAAGTTGATGTATTGCTAATAGAAAGATGATGTGATCACTTTTTAAAATGAGTGATGACCTAGTAGTTAGAGCAGGAGAATAAGCCCCAAACCCTCTCCCAAAGGGAAGAAAGACTTTCACAGCAGTAGAGCATTTATGGATAAATCGGCTTGGAGACGTTTTTGCATTTATAGTAGTGAGTGAATAAAACCGGAATAAACCAGTTTGAACTAGTTACCACATGCTTTCGAAATGTCGTGTAAGTACCGTTAGAAGTTTCATTTTGTTTATTATTATTTTAACTACAAGTGGAACTATTTAAGTATAAGTTTTATGAATGTTGGCGGCATATGATATTGTGACTCATATAAAACGCTGATTAAAACATTTAATTAATCATCAAGATGCGGGCAGCGATGTAGCGAATATCAAGACAAAAGCTAGGCTAGACGGTGACTACTGGATCCTTAACGGCAAGAAGAGTTGGGTGTCGTCCGCCGTTGAAGGCTCAGCGGCTGCGGTTTTCGCCACCTTCGACCCTGAACTTAGACATAAGGGACTGGCCTGTAAGTACAAAATAATTTAAGATAACTAAAGTATTCTAGGTGTTCATAACAAATGTAGAATGTTTTTTTTTAAATGAAATATAATACTTAAGTTTTATCGTATACATACATACGCTACTGAAAGATGTATGAAGTTTCAAAATACTTTATTTTTTATCTGGATATGATTATTTTTCACCGAGATACATCCTTCCATCTTTGCTTTAATTGTTACCAGTAGTATTTTTATACTACGAGTAAATAAATAATAAATATGTTGAGTAATGTTTTTATATTGTAATGAATTTCTTATAGGTTTTCTCGTTCCACTCGATGCGGAGGGTGTGTTTAGGGGGAAAAAGGAACCCCTTATGGGCGTGAGGTGTGTATTTATTATATCGGCATAATACCCTAGTTTTTTTCCAACTTAAGTAAACTTTCTTTCAGGTGGCCTCTTAAATAGCATTCTATATTGCATTCAGTATCTCGCCGGTTCTTCTTGGTAGAATTTACATTCTGAAACGCGGGCAGTTTTAAATTCGTTTCATGAAGATTATTTGATATATATTGAATCCGAATTACTAAGTAATTAATTAGTTTTTTAATAATATAATCTAACTGACCTCTCCCCCTACCTCCTACTTGTAAATCCCACCAAGCCGTCCATCAAACGGGGCATATAAAACAGAATTGAAGCTCTGGTCACAGGGCGGTCACGGCGTGCGACCTGACGCTGGAAGACGTGCGTTTGCCGGCCAGCTGCCTGGTGGGCCGGGCCGGCGACGGCTTCCGGATCGCCATGCATCAGCTGGACCAGGGCCGGATAGGCATCGCGGCGCACGCTGTCGGTTCGTATGTCGCGTACGATGGCAGCGGTGTATGATAACCGATTAGTACATAAAAACGTCAAGCTCTGTGAAGTTACTGCAAGACGGTGCAATATTCTTATCAAAAGTGAGCAAAACTTACGAACACATTACTCACTCGCACAGGAATCGCCCAGGCGGCGCTGGACACGGCCGTAAACTACGCGAAGGAGCGGGTCGCTTTCGGCAAGAGCCTGACGTCGCTCCCGTCGGTGAAGGTGAGCTAGCGGCGGCGGAGGGGCGCGCGGGGTGTGGGCGCGGGTGTAGCGGGTGGGTGTAGCCGGGGTGTGTGTTGCAGGAGCGGCTGTCGGACGCGTGCGTGGCGGTGGAGAGCGCGCGGCTGCTGGCGTGGCGCGCGGCGGGCGACGTGCGCACCAAGCACAGCGCCATGGCCAAGTACGCGGCGGCGCGCGCGGCCTGCACGGCGGCCGACCACGCCGTGCAGGTGCTGGGCGGCCGCGGCCTGTCCACGCGCTACGACGCCGAGCGACACTACAGGTACGGGATCGCGAGTGCCGAGTGCTATTGGTACTCGTTAATGTATTTTAAAATTCAGTTCAGTTGATTCGTTTGATGTTCCCGATATTGTTTTATCGTCTACTTATATTTGTCGTCGTTCATTTAAATAATCATTGATTCCCGACTAATGTTTACGTAGTGTTCGATGAATGATTTCCTATAAAATGATATGTTGTCGATAGAGACGCGAGAGGCACCCAGATATACGGCGGCGTTACGGACGTCCAGAAGAGTCTCGTGGGACACTACCTTCTCAAAGAGTACGACGTCTGATGGACGTGAACTCGGTCGGATTAACACTAGCAGATTGCAGGTGACAGCTCTGAACATATTATAATGGGTATTAAAATATTCAATATAATAATGAACTGAACGACATTAAAACGACTTGGAATTGGCCCTTTTTGAAAGTAGATTATCTTCCACTCATCAATTATTCGACCGCCAAATACCAACACTGTATATCTGTCCCCCCCCCCCCCCGCCCCTCTAAGAATAAGTATAGTAAAATATTACAATGTAATATCTTGGTGCTAATGATTGATACTACATTAAAGAGTTAGTTCTGTAAATGAAACTAGTCCAGTGTACGTCATGCAGAGGCAGAAGTGAAGTCACTTTTTATGTTATAGGTAGGTGTACGGGCAAATGGGGCAACTGATGGTAGGTGGTCACTAACACCCATTAATGCCGTAAGACATATTAACAACTCCTTACAACACCAATGCGCAACCAACCTTGGTGACTGATATGCTATGATTCTTGTGTCTGTAGTTACACTGGCTTACTCACCCTTCAAACTTGAATACAACACTACTAAGTATTGCTGTTTAGCGGTAGAATATCTGATGAGTGGATGGTTCCTACCCATATGGGTTTGAACAAAGCCCCACCACCTAGACTGCATTTACTATTTTTTATTTTAGTAGGCAACTTTGTCTGTCATTTGCCAGACTGTTTATTTATTAAATAAATATTTATATTCTGTTTAAAATGACCATAAACAAATGTATCTATAATAGTGGGAGGTAGAAAGTTGCAATGTGCTCTTGTAAGTCAGGCTCGTCTGTAAACTGTTGAAGTAAGTGACCAAATGAACAAAAGCGGTATTCTAAATATATTGTATATGTTAAGGGACTCATATTGCGTTGTATAAAGTAATAATAATCTTCATTTGTAAATTTTATTTGAATATTTAATGATGCATGCTTTTTTGGTATTTTAGTCACAAAATACGAATTTGCCAAATGTTTCGACTTTTCAACACTAGATTGGAAAATAAATTCCCAATTAATCTGATACATGTACAGACAGCAGACAATGATTTTTAAAGTTTTTTTACCTTTTCTAGTATTCGTATAATTATAAAATATTTCTTTTGCCTATATATATTATATAGGATGATTAATGAACTACAATTGCTATAGAATTTTTATATTGTTGCAATTATATTACATATGTACAAAGAGGCAGATATGCTACCAGCACGCGCAAATTGAAGACTCAAATACGTCCCAATTGGGATTTCGCTTTGGGAGTCGTTTAATTCACTCATTGTTCAACTCACTGTATTAGAATACTTAACTTTACAAAGTTATGGAATAATGATATAACCATCCACCTATTAAATAATGTACTATGTTTGTTGATCATACAGTATATAGTATAACTTTCGCAAAAGTGTAAAGTTTTCATACACTACGCATAAGTGACAAATATCTTCAAATATCAATTTCTTTCACACGACATGGCAATATAATGAAATTTAAGTAAGGTAGAACAGTGTGTTTGTGTGCTGACTGCTGACAAGGAAATGTTTGTGATGATAGTATATAACATATCTATATACTTAATATTTTAATTATAATATATAAATTATAATAATATATCTACTTCTAAAAATCTTTGTATTGTTAACTCAAATAGAATATTCAAACATGATAAATTGTTTGAATTTATTTCAGCATTGATCTAGTGTGAAAACGTCTTTATAAGTCTGAGAGGCATTTCTAGTTTAAGATTAAAATGGGCATTCCAAATATTTGGATTTTTTTTGTTAATTTGTCTGAAAAACAGGTTGAAGGTAAAATTTTATATTTTTTTATATTGGTTTATATTTGTTATTTCTTTTTATAAATTATAGTATTGTTGAAAGTGAAAGTTTCATAAATGAAATTTGACAATAAAAATGTGGTTTTATAGTAAAAATGTTGTATCAGTTTTAAAGTTTAATCCTCATATTATTATATAAAAATATATTTTCAGTAAATAAAATCAGTACTTATTTAACATGTGATTTTTATGGTTTGTTGTTTATTTTTATAAATAAATATTTAAAAAATATATAAATACTTACATTTTTATTTGAATATCTATCTCAAGCGTATTGTTACCTATTCCTATTTAAAAAAATAAAGACTATAAGCGTTACAGTCAAAATTATTTCTAAATGATCAATACTTGGATTATAAATGCGAAGGCAATTTTGTCTCTCTGCTTCCACGGTTAAATCACTAGCCGATACAGAAGCAAGACTGAACCCTATGGAAGGACTGTTACTACTTTTTTAATCAGTCAAATCTTGATGAAGTTTTTGCGTTTGTAGTGCACCGTCAGCAGATAAATAATTCGCCCTCCTCCGAATGCAGGCGAAAACTAGTAGCTATGTACATTTATACGTATGCAAGTATATAATTATTATTATGTGACGGGAACTAGTACTAGTTAAAACTGATTGATAAAGTAACAAGAAATATTAGTGTTTTCAAGCAGCGATTATTATAGATAAGTTTTATAGATAAAAAATATATTGTGTGAAACGCAACTAATAATTTACTCGTATTTTGTGCAGCTGCGTGCATTATCTATTCCGTTGCAACATATCACCATCTTTGTTGATAACATGTATTCGATTTTTAATATTAGTTTGACTGATATCGACGTTTTTTAAATTAAATATATTATAGCTTTAACAAATTTACTTGGTGGTAGAGCTTTGTGCAAGCTCGCCTGGGTAGGTACCACCCACTCACCAGATATTCTACCTTAAAAAAGCAGTACATTGTATTGTTGTGTTCCAGTTTGAAGGGTGAGTGAGCCAGTGTAATTACAGGCTCTGTTATGCACAAGGGACATAACATCTTAGATCCCATGGTTGGTGGCGCATTGGCGATGTTAACGATGGTAACATCTCTTACAATGCCATGTCTATAGGCGTTGGTGACCACTTACCATCAAGGTGCCCATAAGCCCGTCCGCATTTCTAATAAAAAAAAAATCGTTCACGTAAAATTATTGTGTTTCATTATTATAACGCAATGCAGAATTTTAACAGATTAATTAGAGGCAAGCTTTACACAATAAATATTAAATATTACTCTAAATAGCTCATTAGTACACTTCAAATCCGTAGACCACGAGGTCCCTGATTCAAACCCCGTATCAAGCAATTAAAAGGTTCTGTGCCTAAGCTTTTTCCGGTCGTCTAGGATTTGTCTTGCTATCGGATTAAGATAATGCACCGGTTTGTGCACAAACTTGTGCACTATAGGTAATATGTCCTGGGCAGTTGGCTAGAGATTAGGCCTTGAAATTAGTCGCCGGTCACGAGATACGTCTATAATTATGTACCTATAGTATTTCTATTTAATTTTGAAGTTGAAACGCTTGGACCTTGGAGTAATAGTGCCAAAAAATTCATCCAATATATTACTCCCCGCCTTATTGCCTCCACTGGTGACTGGAGGGCTGGTTCATTTTTCGCCCAGAGAATCGGAATTGCGATTCAAAGGGGAAATGCTGTTAGCATTATTCACTTATATAATAATTATTTTTAGTTTTTATTTGTATTTAGTTAAGGTTTTAATGTAAATAAATATTATTTATTTTACGATGCACTTTTAAAGAATATATCTATTTTTTAACGCCGCTTGAAATCAGGCGCTTATTATATCTATCTGAAATATTTTATGTCAAAGGTACCATGACTATAGAAATTAATAATCTAATCGATGTACATACAAAAAAAAACGTCAAACATGTCTTCCTTTTTCGATGTCGGTTAAAAACCAATTCAATGACATTGTGGTCAATATAGCGCTTACATTACCGACAGGTTGCCTACCTATTGGTAATGATCATTATATTGTTTGGCTCGTGCGACTACAATACGCCTCTTATGTTTCACCCACGCCATATTCATAGCTTCGAAGTGTCTATTCGCGAATATTTTGCGTTTTCCTATTTTTATAGTGTTTACATTTATTAACATTGTATTATAATGTATTACAATTTTGAATCTGTGTTTTGAATAATGTTAGTTTGTTAAAAGGAAGTTTGTGTATAGTGTTTACCTCATACTCCAAACGAACTTATAGTATTCTAATCCCTTTCTATCTAGTCTACGTCATTTTCAGCAATGTACACACGCATCACCAATGCCGCGATAACAAAAAGATAAAAAGAATCTTATCATTCCACCTCGATATCGAGCCGTACGTAGATGTGTTAATGTAAAGATTTAAAAATACAACATGCGCGCCATAAACAGTTTGACATTTTATTTTTTAATTTTCAATATCGTGCTAGCTCAAGAGGAAGTGACAGAGGAAGTGCACAGATTAATAAAAGTGTGTGAATATTGTACGTGCAGTGAAATACCAGATGTTGACGGTACCCATTTGGTTTTAAATATTCAGTGTTCTGAATTGGACAGAATTGAAAATCTTGCTGATTTAGACAAAATACAGTGGCCCGATAATCCTAATGGATTGAAAATTGCGGCAGCATTCGAAGGCTTGGGACTTTCCACTCTAGGCAAGTGAGTAAACAGTTTATGTACTCTATTTTATCTTTAATATTATATGAAATTTATTTCCAGGGTTATAGTAAAGCACGCTGAATCATCATAAAGATAATATTTTCTATGAAAAAATGTATCATACGTAAGTTGTCCGTCAACGTTCTTTAGAAAAATTTATCTTTAAACTTAAAATTGCAAATTTTTGGATACATGTCGATCAGAGTTATTACTTTCTTCAATTTAAGAAACATAATTCTGAGGGTTGAGTTCAAATCTTATCCTATAGGTATATGTGTTAGGTGTTTTATTATTGAGTCAACAGATATAATCCAGATCGTATGTATAAATCGCCTCGATTCTCTTAAGTGTTTTATCTCCAATCCCATAAATATTACTTTAAAAGCGATAAACATTTGAATGATATTTATTCCTTTTTAACAAATACTTATGTACATATTCAGGTTGCCTATCCAATGTATAAGATTATGTTTATAACGAATCTTATCTTCTTTTTGCGTTACCAATGCATAGAAGAATTACCTAATATAAAAACGAAGTTTTACAATTGCAGTATTTTATTAGATACCAATAAATTACCATTAATAAAAACGCACAGCTTTCAGCCGAAACGAAGGCACATTTTTTATATGATTCATAATACGAAAATATATTAAAAATATACTTATATAAATCTGCGAAGTCCTAATGTTAGTATGGACAGCAAAAAATAACTTATTAAATCGAATGTAAAATATTATGTAGAATGCATAAAATTACGTTAATAAAATTTATTGTTGATGTTTTGTTATGTTATGGAAATATGTAAACGAAAGACTTAATTATAATACAATGTAATGTATCATGTACCTATGTATGTACATATTTCGAATGAATATTTAAACTTAAACCAATTTCTGTTTGGAAATTTATTTTTCTAACCGTTAAGAGTGTAGCGGAAAAGCATTTAAATGAGTGTCTCTATCGTATTACACGACAAAATCGACTTCAATCCAATCATTACAATATTTATGGTTTGAAAGACTAACATCATTGGATGTTTAACAAGTCATAATTTAACATTTCTAGTTGTGTTAAAAAACA
Organism: Nymphalis c-album; assembly: GCA_963151315.1. Lineage (NCBI taxonomy): Eukaryota > Metazoa > Arthropoda > Insecta > Lepidoptera > Nymphalidae > Nymphalis > Nymphalis c-album. The sequence goes on along the minus strand of OY720594.1, from coordinate 856,587 downwards.
TTTACGACAATACTTCAACAATTTACCACAAAAAGTTAAGACGTCCATGCGACTACAAAAAATATTAATTTTGTCTATGCGGTGCCAACCGCTGTCTAGGACTAGACTTTTTTTTTTTATATAAAGAGGGGGCAAACGAGCAGGAGGCTCACCTGATGGAAAGTGACTACCACCGCCCATGGACATCTGCAACATCCGAGGACTTGCAGGTGCGTTGCCGGCCTTTGAGGAAAGAGTACGCTCTCTTCTTGAAGGTTTTCATGTCGTATCGGTTCGGAAAAGTCGCCGGCGAAAGCTGGTTCCACAGAGTGATTGTACGAGGCAGGAAATGCCTTAGAAAACGGGCTGTTGTGGACTTCCAGACATCGAGGTGGTGAGGATGGAATTTTGAGTTCTGGCGCGATGTCCGGTGGTGAAACTCAGCGGCCGGGACTAAACCAAACAACTCCTCAGAACACTCCCCGTGATATATGCGATAGAGGATGCAGAGTGACCCAACATCTCTACGCAAATCCAAAGAATCAAGCCGGTCGGTAATAACCTGATCGTCGACAATTCGAACTGCTCTACGTTGAATGCGGTCAAAAGGAAGAAGCTGGTACTGTGGAGCTCCCGCCCAGAGGTGAGAGCAGTACTCCATGTGGGGCCGAATTTGCGCCTTGTAAAGTTTTAGGCGATGGTCCGACGTGAAGTACCGTCTCGCCTTGTTGAGCACTCCAAGCTTTTTGGAAGCCAATTTGGCTTTAACTTCCAGTTGACCGCGGAACTGAACAACGTTCGAAACCTCGACGCCAAGTATCCCGATACTGGCTGTGGCAGTGAGGGGAGTATTCTCGAAGTGAGGGGATACGACAAAAGGAGACTTTTTAGCGGTTAACGCGCAAACTTGAGTCTTATTGGGGTTGAATTGGACTAAGTTTAGTCGGCCCCAGTCTGAGACCTTGGTTAACAAGGTCTCGACTTCAGACACAAGTTTATTCCGACACTCGTCGACGTGTTCCCGAGAAATATTAGCACGGCCGGTGTAAAGTACGTCTACAGTGCTGTCATCCGCATAGCAATGAATGTTACTGATTTGTAACATATCATTGATATGCAGAAGAAACAAAGTAGGTGAAAGAACGCAGCCTTGTGGAACGCCAGAATTGACGTATTTTAAGTCGGAGCATGCACCGTCGACAACGACCTTGATGCTCCGATCTGCCAAAAAACTGGAGATCCACTTGCACAATTTCTCGGGAAGCCCGTAAGATGGAAGCTTGGAGAGTAGCGCTTTATGCCATACCCGATCGAAGGCTTTCGCTATGTCCAGACTGACTGCTAATGCCTCCCCCTTGGACTCAACCGCCGTAGCCCATCTGTGAGTAAGGTACACTAGAAGATCACCAGCTGAGCGACCCCGACGGAAGCCGTACTGGCGGTCGCTAATCAGCTGATGCTCCTCTAGGTACCGCAGGAGCTGGCAGTTAATAATGGACTCCATTATCTTGGAGAACAAGGAGGTGATAGCAATAGGCCTATAATTTGATGGATCAGAGCGATTGCCTTTTTTAGGGATCGGGTGCACTAAAGCAGTCTTCCAAGAATTCGGGACTACGCCTAATGAGTAGGAGTGTCGGAAAAGACGCGTTAAGACCGGTGCCAGCTCGGGAGCACAAGTACGCAGCACAATCGGAGGAATGCCATCGGGCCCACTCGACTTATGGATGTCCAAGGAAAATAGTGCTTTACGAACTGCACTCTGTCGGAATTTAATTTCCGGCATCGTGGTATCACACCGCAAGATTGTCGGTGGTGTCTTTCCTTGATCATCAAGAGTCGAGTTGGACGCGAAGAGAGATCCCAAGAGGTCGGCTTTCTCCTTCGCTGTATGGGCCAACGAGTCATCGCTCCTGTGCAGAGATGGAAGGGAGGGCTGACAGAAATTCCCTAAGACAGCCTTAGCGAGAGACCAAAATGCGCGTGTTCCCGAAGGGAGTCGCACCAGTCTCTCACCAATCCTGCCAATGTGCTCCGACTTCGCCTTGGCAATAACACTTTTGAAAGACCTTGAGGCAGAGTTGTATTCCTTTTTACGTGCGCTGGTATTTACATCACGAGATGCCGATGCGTCAGCCCAGGCTTGATAGCATGCTGCCTTTCGGCGTGATGCCGTTTTGCAGAAGCGACCAAACCAGGGCCGGGTTCTGCCGCCGATGGGTATCGCAGAGTACGGAATGAAGAGTTCCATACCCTGGAACACCACATCAGCGACCGAGTCAGCAACGACATCTGGATCATCCGGCGAGAAACAAATCCGCCCCCATGGGTAGGATGCAAAGAAGGACCGCATCCCATCCCAGTCCGCTAACCTGTAGTGCCACACACGGCGACAACCCACGAACCGAGGCCGTGAGGTGCGTGTAATCGGCACTGTACTCCGGACAAGGCAGTGGTCCGACGAGCCAAGAGGAGGCTCTACGGAAACATGGTACCCGTCCGGATGAGAGGTCAGCAGAAGGTCTAACAGGGAAGGTGTATGATCCTCCACATCTGGGATTCGCGTTGGCGAGGTAACCAGTTGTGTCAAATCATATGCCAAGGCAAAATCGACCACAGATCTCCCCGCATGATCGGTGGTACGTGATCCAAGCCATTCGGCGTGGTGGGCGTTAAAATCGCCAAGAATCACGATCTCTGCGGATGGGATCTGCTGCAGCACGGAATCTGTAGCCCGTTGCATGTGCTCAACGAGCCGGTCTGTTTCGGCATTACCGCTATGGGACCTACATAGGCACGCGTAGATTCGCGGATGATCATCGCAGTCTACGCGCAGCCAGAGAATGGATAGGTCCCTCCCTTCAAGATGGGCGAGGCGACGAGAGCAGATATCCCCTCTGACGTACGCACACACCCCCGCCCGTGGTACAAAGGAATGTTCCAACTTGTAGCCCGGGTAAGAGAGGAATGAGGCATCCGCCGGAGACGATATCTGGGTCTCGGTTAGAAAGAGCAAGGCCGGCTTCGCCGTCTCAAGATGGAAGTGGACGGCGTTGAGGTTGGAATTCAGTCCCCTTATGTTGCAGAAGTCCACAGCGAGGGTGGAAGGGGTTGCCTTTAGATGCCTGCTCCGTTTGCCCCGTCCATTCACGAGCGCAAAATTGCCCCCCCCCAGAATTCGAAGGGCAGCCTGGGCATCCCTGCTCAGGTGGTGTATGTCCTGAGCATGGATGTCCAGAGAGGGATTGTCCACCGCGGGCGCAGATGGTACCTTCCTGGGGTAATTGTCTTAGAATAGAAATAGACTAGTACTATTACACAGTTTTGTCATCCTTATTTTAATTAGCTTTATTATTAATAACGTAGAACAGTGCAATAAGTATTTTCATTAAATCACTTGACGTTACCTAGTACCTTATGTATCACTACTTAAAATACATTTATATGAATGATTTTATCGGTTCTTATCAAATACTTTACTTACCTACCTTTATTTATCCATACTTATGTTAAAAATATATTATTCTGATTCATTCATGCAATCAAGGCGTTTTGGCCTTTATTTGACATTTGTGGGTGACTACCCACCCACTCGTAAGTCGTAGCTGTTCTAGCGAATTTAGCCTTTCATATACCTATTTATATATATTTAAGTATCAATCACACAATTTCTGCAATGAGATCTCTACATTTCCAACCGGTCATAGCTTAATTTTTAATAAACGTGGTCAAATTAGTATTAAAAAGAGCCAATATTTTTATCTTTATTGATATTGAAAATGTTCATGAATTTATCAGTATAGTTTATATAACAATAGTCCTCCAGACCGATTTCGACTACGGCGGCCAATCTAAAGTGAGATTAGCCAATTATGCAGAACGTATTTTAATGCACAATTGTGTGCGCACACACAAGTCCTATTCCCTAACTCTCATAACCCGATGGGACGGCAATTTGACACGACCGGAAAGAGTTCAGCCGCAGGACCAACGGCTTTCCGGAGGCACGGGAGTGTACACTCTACCAGCTTTCAAACTCTGGGCTGCTAATAAGATTTTTTTGGCAGAAAAACCTACTATTTTTTTATTGGCCCGATCTGGGAATTGAACCCTGGGCCTCCCGGTCTGCGGCCTTACATCTACACACACTACAGCCACTAGAATAACGAAGTATTTAGTGTATAATTATAGTACCTGTATGATATGTCATCAGTAGTGCGAATAATATTTGTAAAGCACGCCAGTCGCCAACTACAAAATGGCTATCGTTTGCATTTGGCTTTAGCCAGAATATAAAATACAGTAACTTTATGTTAAGATTCGCAATTTAAACATCGTGTCATTCCCAACTTGATTGATGGCGTTAAAACAAACTAGGCAGTTCAGTTAAAGGTCATTGACACTCGTGTACCTAATTAAAAACTAATGTATGTACAACTACGTATATGTATGGATATTAGGATAAATATAATGTTATGAGGAGAGATTTAAAGAGTGTACCAAAAATACGTGTGGCTGTAAGGCGTACATCTAAAACGTATAATCAATAATGAAGGAAATATACTTCAACCGCACTGAACCCATCATTATACTTATTTAATGAATTGAAAAAATCGTCCCACTATACGCTGTATACATTATCTTTGTTGAAAAAAATCTTATGAGATATAAGTATAAGAGATTTAATATAAAGGTTACTTATCATTTTATGTAAATTTACTTTACTACGTTGAGCTTACGTCATCATTATCAAATAACGGACAAAACTCACATCACAAGATACTCAAGGACCTTGTCTGGAAGAGTTTAAGGTTAAAAATCGTTGATTTTACAAATAAATTAATTTTTTTTACATTCTAGATTATGCCTAATTTTTTGGATTGATATAATTTGGTAAATGATAAATTTAATCTTCTATTTCATTGCTAGCTTCCATTTAATTTCGCTCACCATCGGTTAAAAGTGTCATTTTCTCTAGGAAATACAAAATTCGACTATCATTTTTTATATCATTCAGGATCACAAGACAAGACTCAAGTGGTAAATTACTACGACATTAAGAATAGATTACATGATGTTATCTGGACTTCTAGTTTAGTACCCAGGCAATTGTTGTAGCTCGTATTTATTTAATGACACCACTGCAAGGATTCCGCATTGTCCTCAACATGGCCGTATTTTACATAATAGAATGATCATTATCATTCACCTCCTCATTTTAATGAAAAATAAAAGATTATTTCATCGTCATCATCATCAATATTTAGTAATTAAACCTATTATGATATCTGTATTGAGACTTACGAACTCTATAAGGACTAGGTAGTTGTACATGTACATTTTCGAGGCCTATGAACAATAAGAAGCAATTACTTCTTATTGTTAACTTATTAAACCATTTTTTAAACTTTAGTAAAATGGAAATTGTGCATGATTCTAAGTCATATTTTATTGTCATTCCAGGTTACCGCCCAATTCGCAAGTAGAAACCTTGAGATTCAGTAACAATGCCATCAAGACATACTGGCCGGACCCGTTCAGCGATGTGCCAAACTTGAAGAAACTGTCGTTTACCCAAAACGAACTAGCCGAGATGACTCCTGATCTCTTCACCAATATCGAAAGCTTGGAGGATTTAGATTTATCTTACAATAAATTAATATACCTAAATCCATTAGATTTTAAATTTCTACATAATGTAAAAAGACTGAATTTACAAAGCAATCTTTTAAAGAAAATTCCTGTAGATGCAATACAGCCAATGATTTTACTGGAGGACTTGGATCTCAGCAAGAACGGCATATTCGACTTGTTGCTCAGACGAATTGAAAGTGAGCCACTTAAAAGAATTACGCGATTAAATTTGAACGGAAACAGAATTCGATCGATCGTAAAAGAATCATTCCCAGAGAACAACAACATGTAAGTATATGAACCTAACAGTCGATACATGACTTGAATAATTTTTTTTTTTTTTTATTTCATAAGTAGGCGGACGAGCATATGGGCCACCTGATGGTGGTCACCAACGCCCATAGACATTGGCGTTGTAAGAGCTGTTAACCATCTCTTACATCGCCAATGCGCCACCAACCTTGGGAACTAAGATGTTATGTCCCTTGTGCCTGTAATTATTCATTATATATGTGTTTATTCATATTAATCAACTAGTAGATTTGAAAAATCTTTTAATGCAATAAACAACATAGTGACCTTCTTTCAGAGAGCTCCTGGATTTATCTAACAACATAATTGAGGTAGTCGAAGAGGATTCCTTATTGTCGTGTACTAATTTAAGAGAATTGAATCTTGCACAGAACAACATAACGTTCACTTTCGCTCTACCGTCGACGCTTCAAATTGCTATACTGAAGATAAACACTTTATATCACTGGCCAAAGTTTCCAAGCAATATCACGTATATTGATTTATCGTACAATCGATTATCCGCTCTATACGACGACAGCAATGTCAACTTCAATAATTTAGAGGTAAAATTAATGAATAGGTACTTGTTCATACTGTGTACTTATAAATTTAGTCTAATTTGTTTATCTTTTTAAGGTTCTCAGTATTGGCGGAAATCAAATAAAAGATTTTCACTTGGAAAATAAATTACCCAAACTTTTCAGTCTTGATGTATCATACAACCTCATTTCCGATGTACCAAAATGTTTGAGCAGCCAAATATTTCCAAATTTAGAGGAATTGCGGCTAGATGGCAACCCAATAGAAAGCATTTATTTCAAAAACATTTTGGCACTTAAGACTTTGTATATGAATGATCTTAATAAACTATACGTGGTCGAAGATAAGGCTTTCAGCAATGTGATTGGGCGTAGTAATGAAGACTTATTCGATTATAAGAATTGTTTTACTCTATTTTTATCAAATTGTGCATCGTTGCACAGTATACAAGAAGGTGCCTTTGATGGAACATCTTTATGTATGGTAAATATATTTCACTTCTAAATTAATTTTATAGTATTTTTTGTATATAGCATGTTTCATACGAAACTTTTCAATTTTAAATAATCTTGTAAAATTACCATATAAAAGAACTTGTGAGAACCTACTAGATTATAGTATATTTTGATTTCGCTTAACTAGACTCCGTAACTGTCATCGTTGAAAGATCACGAAGAGTTATGATATAAATCGTTTTTCAGTTAGACATAAGCAAGAACAATTTAACGAGTCTGTCCAAAACGTTACTTGACTGGCCATCGTTGTCGGAGGGAGCCAACTTGCAGTTCAACCCATGGCACTGTTCTTGCGAGCTGCAGTGGCTGCTGGACGACTTACTACCTCAAATGTACCGGGCTAACTCGAGACTTCTAGCTGAACTGAGGTATGAAAATAATTCTTAAGTAATTGTAAGGTCTAATTAGTTTTACGTTAATAATTTATATCTGAAAAATAGTGGATGCTACTGAATAAAAGAGACAAATATCTCGGGGCTAGTGCAGATCTCTCTGGGTAGATGCCATGTAATTATCCTGTAATCATCCATTATTCTGGCGCAAAATAACAGTATTCTGTATTCTCTGGAACATAGCTCGTGCAAAAGGTGAGTGAACCAGGGTGTTTACAAACATTATTATATTATCTCTTGGATATAGTATAATAGAGAGAAAATGGAAATGAAGAATTTATAAGGGATATTATATGATGTGAGTCAATTATGTCCCAGATGCGGGTCCCCGCGCGCGTACGAGGGTCTGCGCCTCGTGCACTGGTACAACTGGACCGAGCAGGCCATGTGCAACGACCTCTACATGCGCGCCGGCCCGCACGGCACCTACGTGGTGAGTACATTACTCACATCATTCCTGTTCCAATCTAAATAACTAGAACTCGATCCCATTTTATTTAACTGAAATGTTATTGTAATTTATTTCCCCGCTCGCCAAATATTATTATGTAATATGAATTCGACGAAAGTTATCCTCTTTGTACGCTCGTTTATTAATTGTACTAATATATCATCATTAAAATAATATACATATCTTATATCTAAACGATTATATAATAATTGACGATCGACCGCCGATGTATACTTGATGTATATTAAGAGTCGCTACTAAAAGTGCTATTTTCTTACCAGCTAACAATCTACTAATTGTTAAACTTGAGATGTAGTAAATGCTGACACGTTTACCGAAGAGGTTTATAGAAATTCCAAAATTTCGAAATGGCTGATCTTTCGGGCTATTGATATTTTTAAAATATTCTATTTTCCAGGTCGAGTCGTCCTCGGACCCAGGATCGCAGGTGACATCTCTCACATTGATCCTCGCCGGTTGTATCCTTGTTGCATTGCTTATCGCAATCGCCTTATTCGTTTACCTGGTGAAGAGCCGAAGAAGACATAGAATCAGGCAGGCGGCTTTGAACAGAAAGAGACAGAGCATGTCCGATGAGAAAAACTCTAATGGTTTACAAAGAGAACAGTTCACTGCGTTGAACAAAGCTTGAACATGGTGCCATATATACCTTGTTGCCAAAAATAAAAGATAAAAACACGTTTAAGAAACGTGATGGACGATGGTAATCCTAATTAGTGATAATCACGTAAATGTTAGAGTTAAATTTATATGTTCAATTCATTTATAAAAATGAGAAATTTTTGGTCTTTACATTTTCTTTTTAGTAAGATAATCTAAATTAAACATGTACCCTTTTAAATAAATCAGTGGATTTATTTCTTATTAGTTACATTAGGGATTAATTTTAACCGGACAGTGCTAGTCAAACATGTATTGTTAAACTCTTATCAATTGATTAATATTTTGGGAACTTCCTTTACTATTAGAAATCTATATAACATTTTTTCATATTTAAATACGCGCGATCTAAGCTGGTCAGTCTGAAGCTTTACGAATCGAATGCTTACGCAGATATAGTTTGTGAAACTATACATGCTATATTGTAAGAATAGCGTAAAAAGCTTATCATTGATATTGTTGACTATTCCCGAGTCGAAAAATCTAAATTGGTTACTTCAGATTGACTAATTTAACAGTCCGCAGATTGTTCTTTAAGTGGATATATGTTTTTATACCTACGTAATCATATAATGTAAAGAAAATAACTATTAGGCTTAACACGATAATTGAAAATTAGAATACATTGTGCAGTCTTCTATCTATACATAGGTTAACTTTACGCTTTACACTTTATGATTTAAAAAAAACCTACTCTATATTGCTGCTGACGCAACTGAATGTTCGTAATTATTGTGTGGGAGTGTGGATGCTGACCGTAATGTTCCTGACCCCACCCTTGTCATTCATGACCCACAATATTGTACGGTAATAATGCTAATAATATTTTTTATATGTATATCTTTAGACAGTACGCTTTTTTAAAATAAATCTGCATACTACAGAAAAAATATATTACGACAAATTATAGACAAAAAGAGGTAAAATATAGTTTTTTTTTTAGTTGTTCGTATATTTTATGCAATTGAAACCACATAGTATTGAAATATAACGTATTTTTTTACATTAATTTAGACATAATTAATGTGATTTGTTATGTAGTTTTTAATAAAAAAATAATTTTGTAATGGTATCAGTTTTTATCTTCCAAACGGATTAATAAACTTGCGTAGTGTGGTGGGACCATTCCATTTGCCTTTTAATAGTTTATTCCAATAGACATATGGCAACACTTCCTTATTCAAGTAATAAATTGAACGTCGCTCTTTACTCTGAAATATTATAACAACTATACAAGTGCTTCAATAAAAATTAAGACCAAATATTTCTTCGTACTCTACATTTACTTAAAACTATGAATACTATACTAATATTATAATTGTGAGTTTTTTTTTATTGTATAGGAAGGCGGACGAGCATATGGGCCACCTGATGGTAAGTGGTCACCAACGCCCATAGACAATGACATTGTAAGAAATGTTAACCATCGCTTACATTGCCAATGCGCCACGAACCTTGGGAACTAAGATGTTATGTCCCTTGTGCCTGTAATTACACTGGCTCACTCACCCTTCAAACCGGAACACAGCAATACAAAGTACTGCTGTTTTGCGGCAGAATATCTGATGAGTGGGTGGTACCTACCCAGACGAGCTTGCACAAAGCTCTATCACCAAGTGAAAGTAATTCTGTCGTCGTATAATACTGACAACCGTTTGTCTTGTGCCTGAACTTCCTCAGTTGAGAATGGCCACCGTAGTCGATATCAGTCAAAATAAAATAGAAATATATTTTTTTAATGTAGGCAAGTTGGCTAGTGGGTCACCAGATGGCAAGTGGACCCCGCCGCTCAGAAACTTCGACATTGTAAGAAATATTAACCTTTGTTACTGAACTAACCTGATCAAATGGAAACGTTTCACAGAGTTTTTTGTCATACATGAACTCAGCTAGAATGCCAGTCTTGTACGAGGTGAGCATGGGACAAGCGCCATAGCCGTCATACTTAGCAGAGGGCTCTTTGCCGTAAATGCTGTCCCATAGGTTGAGCTCTAACACGCGACTTTGTTTAGCTAAAATATTAAGAATTATATTATATGCTTATACTTAAGAAACTGTAATGTAATGGCATATCTCGGCTAATTAAAGAAATTAGTTAAATTATTAAGTAAATCCTAACGTGTTATAATATTTAATGAAGTCATAAGTTTCTTACCAACAGCAGCCGCAGTCTTGCTGTTGGGAGTATTAGTGCAGTCACCCAATCCGTATATGTTAGAGTACCGCCTGTGCTGCAGTGTGTGGTGGTCGACGTCCAGGAAGCCGCTGTCGTCCGCCAGCTGACTGCACTCGCTCAGGCAGCGCGGGGGAGACATGGCCGGAGTCACGTGCAGGAAATTGTACGGTAGCGTTATCGTCTTCATGTGGAATACAAGCGATATTAATTATACGTAATTTCACGATTAGTAGTGTAAATAAAATTTAAAATTGTATATTTTAAAATGATAGGTATTGTCAATAAAATACACATCGTAAATTGTCGCACGTGTAAAGAGAATAAATAGTGAACTGTTTGGTAGCTGGATACGGCAGATTATCGCCATATCGGCCGGCACATTCTCCGTTGGGCATTGCTACTATGGCTAGACTAAGTGTTAGGAATATGTCAAACTATAAAATTGTCTATGATCTCAAGTCGATATATTTCATGAGAAATATAATATTAATTTAATACCTGACCATTGACATCAAGAAATACAGCGCCCTGTTGCGTCACCTCTATCAGATCAAGTTGATAGTTCACGATTATGTTCCTGTCGTTAGCGACCTTTACTAATGCAGCTGCATATTTTGGTACCCCGAATAGAGAGCTCCCGGCAGTATTGTACGTAATATTTGACACTGAATTGATATTGTTCTATAATGATTATATTTAATTAATCGCGCGAGACTAACATGTATAAATTATATTATGTGTAAAATAATTTGAATAACCTGTTTCCAAAAATCATGTGCGAGATACATGATTTTCTGCGCTGCACCGGAACACTTTCCCGCTTGTTTAGGAAATGTAAATATGGCGTGTCCCCCTTTGAACCCCTGTATACAACACCAGCATTTTTGGCAGTACTCAGGCGAGTATATTGTAGAGACTGGAGCGAGGGGGTTGCTGAGAGCATGTTTCAGACCTAGAATCTAAATAATGTAAAATCAGTGAAAAAAGAAGAATAAATTAAAAAGTATATTTGTTGAAAATATTTGTTTTATAATGAACAAATTTAACAAAAACATATTGTAGGTACCGTTGATACATACACTAGATACCTATTTGGTCGCTATTTAGTGCTACATTAAACAAAATCTAAACCAAATTTATAAATAAACGAGTAGACCAACTTGGACCACGGCAGAGGAAGTAAACGACGTGTAATACGTTTACTTCCTCTGCCGTGGTCCAAGTAATTCTGTGAATCTAATCAATGACTATGATAATCCCATAGACAATTACCTTTTAACTAATTAGACAAATTTAAACAATTTTTTTAAACAAATCCTACCAATAGTTACTAAATAAAATTCAGCAAACCTGATCGTAATCATTTTCCAAACCGACCGCTAACACCATATGATCATATCGCACTTTGAATCCACAGCCAGTATGTACTACATTGTTGCAAGGGTCAAAACGGCTTGCGTGATCTCGAAGCCATAACACATTACCGGGCAACACAGATCTTAAAGGCTTGTGACTCTCAGGGAAGTTCTTAATACCAGCACCCACAAGCGTAAAAAGCGGTTGGTAGTAATGGTCCTGTGGGAATAAGGCGGATGACATTTTGAACTGTTTTTTTTAACTAGCCGACCTTCTTTATACAACATATTACGTTATCCAAGTATGCGATATGTATATAAGAATGCGCCTGAACTCTTTCCTTGGTAATGGTTACCATAGTCTTTATTTGATGAAACGGCTTTGTCATCGCCCATCTGGATAGCTACCACCCATCATATGTTTTGGCGCCAAGCAGCATATTGGTTTTCGATTAGAACAATGAAACTATAGGCACAAGGGAGATAACAGTGCCAAAACCAATGGGTGGAAAGCATTTGCAGGTCTGCCAACTTAATTACAATTAAAAAAAACTAAATTAGGTCCTCCAGATACCACACATAAAAATTATATATTCATATAGTTATATTTATAGTGTGTTACTGTACCTTATTCGGTTCTAGTACGATAATGTCCTTTTCATTTAATTTCTTGGAAAATCGCCAAGCGATACTACATCCACCGGCACCGCCGCCGACGACCAACAGTTTACATCTGCAGTTACACTATACAATGAAACATTGTTTAAGAGCTGTACCACCCAGGAGGTAATAGAAGGCTGGGTACAAGACTGGTAGTTATTAGTTTACTTTAAATAAATTAATTTCACAATAACATCTTAAACTCACTTGAATACTTTGCATGAGCTTAATTTGGAACAAAACGGTGACGTGATTGGTCCGTGTGTAAGAGGTCTAATTATTCTGTTCATTATTGTTGTGTATTATCGAAGGATATTTCAATATTCGTTTGTAATTTAACATATTTTTTTTTACGACATTTTGTATTTTGCAAAAGTTTTAAGCCAACTAGATTCTTACGTTGCCCATTCGGCTCTAGCGTACGGAGAGAAAGTAATCTATATTTTGCAATGTTTAATTTTTTGAAAACACTTAAAACTAAAGAGTTATTTTTCAGTTAATGATATAAAAATGACAATTTTAAATGTTACGGTTTTTTAAAATTCTCAATCATATAAATTTTTGAAGTGAATTTCTTTCAGCGCTTTTATAGTTTTTTATTTTATTCATTCCAACAAAAGTATTAAGATTTATTTTTAATCTTGGCAACCCATAAGTCTCGTTTATTAGAATTTAATAATGTAACATTTAAGCAAAACGCTTCTGAAGAAAAGGGTATTTAGGTAGTAAGTAGGTAGTAGGTAGGTCTGTATTGTGTATTCTGTATGATTTTTATAACAAAAAAATACAAATAATACTGTTTCAAAAATTTATTATATCATCATAATGCACAATTCATAAAAATATATTATCTCTTTATATACAACGTAATATAATATGTAACGTCAATATACTTAATCTAAAACAGCGTTAGACGTCCTTGTTTTTTTAACAATTGTTTTATTTCAAATGTCAAATATTTTAAAGCCAAAGAAGTACAAAATTAAAAACAAAAATTTATTTATCTATTTTGAGTACAACGTAAAAAAATATATCAATAATTTAATCTAATATAAAATTTAAATATGTATTTCATAAAGTTTATTATTTTTGCATAAAGGTACTTTAAAAACAAAAAAGTTAATAATGCAAATTTCTTACGATATACGAACAAAGTATGCTCCAGGCAGTATCAATGTAACTGGCCGTTCTACTAATCACGATTACTATAATTAAAAAGACGATTCGTTTCGCTCGCGGATACACTAATAGAAGTTTAACTAAAAACTGTCGTTTGCACCTTCGTTATTCGTAGCCATAAGTTTTAAACTACGACATATAATCCGTATGTGAAACGAATCGTTTCTCAAATATTGTAACCGGAGATTACAATTTCAATATTTATAAATTGCAATAAGAATAATAAAATAATATTAAAACCAATTATTATTATTAGTTATACAAAAATAAATATTTGTTACATAAGGTAATACAACCGAATATAAATCTTATCACAAGTATATAGAGTCGAAGTTAGTCGTTTGTGAGTCTACACAGGATGTATTTTCATTAGATCGTTTAGTGAAGTGAGTATGAGGTGAGGATTTTCATTTAGCAAACGGGTTGATAATCTTCCTGATAAACTCCGGTCCGTTGTAGTTTCCTTTCAACATGAAGTTCCAATATATGAAAGGAAATAAGTGTCTCTTCATGTAGTACGAGACCACGCTCTCGCGCGCCTGTCGACAACGTGTTTATTTTTTCATCAGATTCTTGAGTCATTCGTACAAAACTTAGTTAAACAATGGGCGTCAAGTACTGGTACCTGGTTGATGGGGAAGGTCTCGTGCGGCACGCCGTCGTACAGGAACTCTGCCAGCACGCACGTGCGGTACGACGTGACGAGCGGGCACGCGCCGTACCCGTCGTACGCGCGCCGCGCCGCCCGCCCGCACATGGCGGCCTGCACGTTGTGCTCCACCACCGCCGCCTGCTTCGCTGGAGGGGGGAGATGAGTAGTGGACTACGCGACTACGCGATGCAGATTACATATTTTGCCCAAAATCAACCCAGACGCTGTCGGGCTGACGACATCCGTAAAATCATTTCCATGCTGTTGACACACTTCGTCGAAGTGTACGACGACGAACGAAAACAAATGAGATAAAAGCGACCGAGTGACGAAGATTTTGAGAGAAGATTCCGAATAGTTTGGTGATGCTCAGACTCACCGATGGCGGCCGCGGTCTTGCTGTTGGGCGTGTTGGTGCAGTCCCCGATGCCGAATATGTTGGGGTAGTGGGTGTGCTGCAGCGTGAACTTGTCCACGGTGAGGAACCCCGCGCCGTCGGCGAGGCGGGCCGCGCTCCGCAGCACGGCGGGCGGCCCCATGGGCGGCGTCACGTGCAGCAGCGAGTACGGCTGGGCCCACTCCTGGAGCGACGTTTTATATACATATAAACGTTGGACTTGAAATTTTGAAAGACCCACACCGTCGGTGAAGGAGCCCAGTAATGTATATTAGCAAGATGTTATATTTTTATTTAATAAATTAATTATAATTTTTTGGTTGTTTAATGTTTGCTTTTTTTTATTTAAGTTTAAAACGGTTTATTTTTCTTTTGTAACTCATTCGTATAGCGCCTCACCTTGGTCTTGTCGTCCAAGTTGAAGAACACCGCCTCCTTCTTGTCGGGGCGGACCTCCTTGAGCACGGTCTTGTAGTTCACGTTGATGTTCTTCCGCTGGACGATTTTAATGAGCACGTCCGCGTACTTCTTGACGCCGAATATGACGGGCAGGAACGTGTTGTACGTTATTTTCGCCTTTGAACGCACGTTCGTCTAAAAATCGTGAAACATTTTTTTGTCATTTAAATTTATACAGTATGTAACAAAAACCCTGTCCGACGGTTCTATTTATGTAAAAAAAATTTAAAATATTATGCAAAAAGATTACCCATACAGACAGAGTTTTGTTATTGTTATTAATTTACTAGCTGATACCCGCGACTTCGTCCGCATTGCTTGATATATTTACAAAGTTTTCTTATGTACGAAGGAAAAAAACATCAGAAAGATCGCAAGCAAAAATATATTTTGTTTAAACATACATCACTGAACACGCAGTGCATATACAAATCGTTGTTTCTTAGAACTTTAATACCTGTAATAATATTTTTTTAAATGAAGATATCGCAATATTTTTTTTTATAAGGGCCAAATATCTAAGAAATAAAATTTAGAAAATTTCATTGAAATCTATTCAGTAGTTTTTCCGTGATGCGGGCACAACTGCAGATCTCTATCATTTTATTTATATAGATAATTAACGAATACTAATTAGATAAAATTAGAAGACAAAAATTGTCACCCAGCGTGTCCGAGTAATTAACACCGACTATTACTATATTTAATAATTACCTTTGTAAAATACGAATCAGCCATGTACGCGATCTTTTGCGGCGCCCCGGGACACTTGATGGGCGTGTCCGGGTAAGTGAACACCGCATCACCACCTTTGAAATTCCTGAAGTCTGACCACGTCTTCTCGCAATAGTCGGGGGAGTAAATTGTCGATACTCCGCTATTACTGTCTTTTAATGCTTCGGTCAGACCCGGAACCTGACGACAATAGAAACCAATATCTCGATAACTTAATGAAGTATATATACATATGATTTGCTTACTTGCAACGATTATATAGTATATAAAAATATTGGTATACCTTAGCGTAGTCATTGACCAATCCGACCGCCACGATGAGATATTCATAGTTGATAGTGTCCCCTTTAGCGGTTTTGACCACGTTCTGTTCGGGGAGTATGGTCTGGGCCGAGTCCTGCAGCCACCGCGCGGACGGCGGCAGGACGCTGCGAGCGCTCCGCCGGGTCGCCGCCACCGACGTCACGCCGGCGCCCACCAGCGTGAACAGGGGCTGATAGTAATGGTCCTGGAAGGGAATGGCAATTAAGAAATATTTATAGAAAGCACTATGTATAATGTATATATTCATATATTGTTATTAATTACCTACCTAAGTGGCTTAAACTCTCGTGCGTTGGAAACCACGTAAAACCTCTGTCATGTGTCATGCACCTGAACTTTTTCTAGACGTCGGTTTATCCCGTCCGGATCGAATGTCCCATCGGGTTATGAGTATGAAGGAATAGAAAATAAGTGTGCACATTTCGCACGAGGCGTGGAGAATCTTGCGGGCCGGCAAGGCGGGGGCGGCTTATTCAGATCATTCTACCCGACTGTTCTAGCCGTCGTCGCGTTTGGACTTTACCACTTGCCATCAGGTTGAGTAGTCATTTGCCCACCAGGGTAATATAAAAAAAAGTATACTTGTGCACTAGAATATCTCCGTGGCATCATCGACATCGTTATATGAGCTCATCAATGACTACTCCATGTTATTATAAGGCAAAAGTCAAAACATTTCACGTAGAATTATTTGATAACATTCCTCATCATTTAATAACAGATCACTTGTCTTTGTTTTTATACAGAGTTTTTGTTTCGGCTAAGGCTGGCACAAAGGTGCTCGGCGAGCAAGTTAAATTCAATTAGATTCGAGGAAAACTTAATAATACCAAGTTGTCTTTACCGACTTAAGAGTGAAACAAAGGGAAATATCAAATCAAGCTTTGTAAAGTTTGTTACAATTTTTGTTTTATAATAAAGGTAGGCGGTGAGTATATTGGCCACCTGATGGTGAGTGGTCGTCAATGCCCATAGATATTGGTGTTGTAATGTAAACCGTTCCTCACATCGCCAATGCACCACCAACCTTTTTTTATCCTATTTGGCATACTAGCCTAATTCAAAATTATTATTTTTATAACATAGAGAGGCGGACGAGCATATGGGCCACCTGATGGTAAGGGGTCACCAACGCCCATGGCGATGCAAGAAATGTTAACCATCGCTTACATCGTCAATGCGCCACCAACCTTGGGCCCTAAGATGTTACATCCCTTGTGCCTATAATTACACTGACTCACTCACCCTTCAAACCGAAACACAACAATAGCAAGTACTGTTGTTTTTCTTTATAAATTAATCAACCGTTACATCGAAATGAAACAATTCAATATTCATATTATGTAACACAAAGATTACGAATAAATCGAAAATATAACCGTTTAACAAAAGTACCTCGCAGATTTGTGATAACGTTTCAATGTGAATTAAGATGACCTTCGCTGGTCGCTGCGCGTCACGTAATCACCGCTGTTCGCTAGTCATTATCCATTGTTATTTCAGCGCTATACTAACCGATAGCCGACCCACAAGTGTCTTTAAACGTTTGTAACTACTTGAAATCATACGAATATAAATAAATTGCCGAGACGTTTCGACAGGTCGTGGGTTCGATTCCCATCCAGGACTGACATTTGTGAGCATGAACATTTTGTATCTGTCCTGACTCTGGTTGCTGTGCAATTATCTACAAAAGTATGTACCTATTAACAAAAGAATAGTAGTAGTAACTATGTAGCAAATCAGTTGTCTGGTTTCCATAGTACAAGCTCTGCTTAGTTTGGGATCAGATGGCCGTGTGAATAATGTCCCAAGATATTATTATTATTACATGAAGAACCTGATGTGTAGACACCACTCAATACTTCCTACCCTAAGGTTATATCACTAACTCATACTGAGTTCAACATAAAACATTGTAAATTAATGTTCTTTTGGTACAGATGGATGGTCGATGAAGTCACTTTGATTCACACAGAAAAACATATGAGTCGCATGTATAACGTATATAGTTGGTGTGGTCGTTGTTCTAGCCGGCTAGCTTACATAGTAACAGTTAACGGGATTTATAGCTTTATCGAGGCACGACAGTAACAGCCTGTGAATGTCCCACTGCAGGGACCCTCTTCTCTTTTTTTGAGAAGGTCTTTAGAAATTATTCCACCACGCTGCTCCAATCCCGGTTGGTGGAATACATATGTAACAGAATTTCAGTGAAATTTGACATATGCAGGTTTTCTCACGATATTTTCCTCCACCGTAAAGCGCGAGATGAATTATAATCACAAATTAAGCACATGAAATTCAGTGGTGTTTGCCCGGGTCTGAACCTACGATCATCGGCTACGATTCACGCGTTCTTATCTCTGGGGAACTCGGCTGTCAAGGCCCAACGTAAATAAGAAAGAAAATCATAATTCCCTAATTATAATGCAAATATATTTATAACGTAAAAATATGTTCGATCAGTAGCGATAGACAACACCAAGTTGTACGCACCTATCTATACTAATATATAAGCTGAAGAGTTTGTTTGATTGATCCGGCTAATCTCAGGAACTACTGGTTCGAATTTAAAAAATATTTTTGTTTTGTGTAGTTCTTTTATCGAGGAAGGTTTTTTTTTATAGCATAGGTAGGCGGACGAGCATATGGGCCACCTGATGGTAAGTGGTCACCAACGCCCACAGACATTGTCATTGTTAGAGATGTTAACCATCGCTTACATCGCCATTGCGCCACCAGCCTTGGGAACTAAGATGTTATGTCCCTTGTGCCTGTAATTTCACTGGCTCACTCACCTTTTAAACCGGAACACAACAGTACGAAGCACTGCTGTTTTATATATATTTATTTGCGGTTGAATATCTGATGAGTGGGTGGTACCTACCCAGACGAGTTTGCACAAAGCAAGTAAAGGCTTATTATTATTCATTATATAATTTATTAATTATACGTGGGTGAAACCGCGGAGCACACCTAGTATATTATATGACGGGCCGTACCAATTTATTGCTACTCTAGCAGTTAGCGTCCTCTATATTATTAATGAGGAAAATAATAACACATATGTGTTTACAATAACTATAAGTACTTATTTTTGTTAAATAAAACAGCTATCGTATTCGTCATTGTACTGTTTGTTCTGATGTATGCTCGTTAAGGTAATTTCCCGATCTATAAGATTATTATGTATTACAATCTAGTATTCGCTCGCGGTTTCGCCCACGAGTTAGGGGAGAGAGGGGTTTTAGGCTAAAAACCTTTTGTCCGTCCTTTGGGTTCGAGCTTCCTTAATAACAAATTTCATCTCAATCTGTTTAGTGGTTTAGCCTTGAAAGAAATACTGACAGACAGTCACTTTCATTATACTATAGATTCATACCACTATTAATATCCATCCACTAATATCGTTGGCCTGACTGACTATTAACGCACAGACGACACTATCAAAGTTAAAAATGGAATAGGTTTATTTTACATCGTAAGCGTCCGAAAGTAATAAAAAAGCAAGCAAATGGTGTGTGAATTTTACCCATACAAAGTATTCTTTGGCCAAGTTAACAATACCCCTCGGAAGATTATTTTACAAGTTCCTTTATACAACATTTTAATATCTCCGAAATTTCTGTTCCAAATTACGAAGTATGTAACAAAGTAAGTAATTAATATGTTTTTTAAATATTATATACTGTTCAAGTTTCAGGTTATCGATTAAACATTACTGGACCGAGTGGATCGGAGAAGTAAAGTGGACCATCAAATCCCTCATACCTTATGTTATATATATATTCAATCCTTTCTCGATTTTTTTTTTTTTTTTTTTTAAATTAGACAACCAGCAGTCCATTACATGTTAGTACTGCCACGTGCCAGTGGCACTGCACTGCTGTTGGTGCTGCCACGGATTTTGGACAGGAGAGAGGCGGTTTTCTTGCGCCAGACAGCATCAAAGCCATCTGTATGTGCTTTAGCACATACTGGAAGCACTACAGAAGCGTGGCTGCCGCAACAACACCCTGAACGCATTATTATATTGTATACGCAAGACATTGTAAGACCTCCGCGCATACCGAACCCACAGGCTCGCTGAGTATAAAGATGTACAGTACGCTTTGAATAGCCTTTTTTTTTACCGTGTCTGTACATCTAGCAAACCTGCGGGCAACCATATTCGCACGGACTGACAAAGCCCTACGTTCCCTTTCCATATCTTGATCGTCTCCAAGATCATCAGTCACCAAGTGCTCGAGGTATTTGAATTTATAGACTCTATTAATAGTTACTCCATTAAGTCGTAAATGTACTATCTGACACATAAAATAAATCTTTGTAATTGGACTAGTAGGTTGGGCATTTTCAAACCTCCTCCGAGCCTTTATGATCGAATTTCCGCCACAAAGGCTAATTTAAAAAGCTAGCGTGATGATATTGTTGAGCACAAGTATATGCAGTTTTTTTTTCTAGAAGGATGAATTTTGAAGTCTGGTCACAAAAGTATGTGCATTTTTATAGCTATTAAGAGAAGATAGTGGTCTTATACAGAACCCACACTCATTTTACATATTTGATCCTGGAGCCTTATGATCTGCATTCATATAAGTTAGCCACCAGACCAACAATGCAAATATATGTAAAAAAATTATATTTAGTTAAATAAAGATATATAATATATTAGCTTTATATGTACACATGCCACTTACCGAACTGGGTTCTAATACAATAACGGAGTCCTTATTCAAACGTCTTGCAAACTTAGCCGCCATAGTGCAGCCCCCGGATCCGCCACCCACCACGAGTAATTTGCACCTGTAGTTTGTTACATGTCATATATTCATAGTTAAGAGTTAGTTTTTATAAAAAAATATATATCCAAATATAGAATGAACATTAATTTATTTTGCCAATAGCTCAGCAATACCTAATAAAAATAAAAGAACAATACATCAATAAAAGAACATTAGGTATCTATTATTATTATTTTATTGACGTGACAACGTCTTATAAATTGGTTTGCCGGGTGACACTTCAAGAAACTGCGTTACGCTCCGCTCACGTTATGCGCTCACAATGAGAGCGAGTGAGAGGCACGCGTCCCTTCCACTCGGGCATGGTTAGCCCGCCTAAGAGCGAGAGAGACAGACATAAAAAGTGAAATTCAGTGCGAGATTCTTTGTATAAATTAATGTTTTAAATATAATTCTTTGTATAAATAAATGTTTTAAATTGTTACTATTATTTCATCCTTCTTCCTACTATACGAATGAATATTCACATTAAAATTATTTTACCACTCAAAGTCGTTGTCACGTAAAACTTTCGCCCGTATACCGACTTTACAGGCAACCAATTTTTTATTATAATATCTATTATTATTTTGTGTTAAAAAATATTTGGAAAATATATAAAAATTGTGCGTAAAATGTTATGCGAAAACCTTACAAAATTATTAAAAGATTTAATACTTACGAATAATTTGCATTTTGAGCCCCTGACACAGAAAAATGTCTAAATATCCCCGGGCTAGTACTTATACAACTAACTTTATATAGAAAATTATTCATATTTACAGTACACAAATATAAACTTTATTCTAGCATAAAGATTTATTTTTATATATTTGTCACATCCAACCTTATCACTACCATTACGCAAGGAAAATGAATGTTTTCGTCTGCTACATAATCAAAATGATTTATTATTTTGAGAACTTGCTATTTGTTGATAATTGATATTCTGCCGATAAGTGACATATTGACAATGAGTGCAGTGACAGTTGACGTTTAGTAACTTGCACTCGAGTCTCGAATCTTGAGTGTAAAATGGTAAGAGACAAGAGTGGCTAAAACTTTATTTTGTACTTTTCAGTACGTATTTTTATGTTAATTTTCTTGTCAAACTCTATTTGCGAATGACATATAACATATTTAATATAATAAATTGCTTGTGATTAAAAACACGAATATGGAAACTATATTTCATTAATTATTTAATCTATGCTCTTGATTATTAGTTTTAGTAATTTTAATTTTGTCTTTTTTATCAGAAAAATGGCGGACGAAGACGAAATTGACGTACTTGGTGACTTTTCTTTTAATTCTTGTTTCGCACAAAATAGCCAAGGAATGTAAGTTATTAAAATCAAGTTTTGGTGATGTTATTCAAGAATTCAATTATTCATAGTACATACATCACATTTATTAATCTTATTATCATTCATCTTGTGTTGTTGTTATACTTTGACACTTATTTGTTCAAAACAAAATATTATGGTGTATGAAGAGGCAATTAAATGTTTTCACACCATGGGTCCCCAAATTAATAATATTGAGAAAGATTAAAAGTAGTGTATTAGCACGAGTTTTATTTGTTTTCTAATAATATCTTTTGCAATTTTGTTTCATCTATTTTAGACCCTCTTGTTCAGACAGGGAAGACACAGTGCACCCTCAGTGGCTGCTGGATTTACCAGCGACCAATTGGTATGATACACAGAATATAGATAAAAATAGGTAAGCCTTGTTAAAAGGATGAAATTAAAAGGAAGAGCAATGCGGTTTCGGAAGGGAGTTTTCATTTTATATTCTTATAATTTTATGCATAATTATTTTTGAGTAATATATTGACGACCAGCCCATAGGTTAAAACACCTAAATCATAACCGAAGATTGTAGGTTCAAAGCTGGGCAAACATGCGCCACTAAATTGATAAATCATCTATTGCTCAAAGGTGAAGGTAAACATCACAAGAAAACTCAGATGTCAACTGCAAATCTGCACTAATGTCCAACCTCCAGAAACAGATAAAAGGCCTTAGTCAAGTATTGTTATATATACCAACTGTTAAAGTAACAGCCAGTGAATGTCCCAATGCGGAGATAAGGCCTCTTCTCTTTTTGAGAAGGTTTTTGGAGCTTATTCCACCAGGCTGTTCCAATGCAGGTTGGTGGTAATTATAGCACAAATTAAGTACTTGAAAATTCAGTACTTCCTG
This sequence comes from Nymphalis c-album, assembly GCA_963151315.1. Classification (NCBI taxonomy): domain Eukaryota; kingdom Metazoa; phylum Arthropoda; class Insecta; order Lepidoptera; family Nymphalidae; genus Nymphalis; species Nymphalis c-album. The sequence goes on along the minus strand of OY720594.1, from coordinate 833,170 downwards.
CCCAGGTTTGAACCCACGGTCATCGGTTAAGATATGCGCATTGTAGCCACTGGGCCATCTCGGCTTTCATTCCAACTGTTACTTTACTTTTATTCTAAACATGTTTCATCATAATTTTAGTGTCATACTTTCAGCCATCACATTGTTAATATTATTATACTATTTTCTGAGAGCATAATTGCTATGAGTGTGTTTCCATTGTTCTAGGCTGAAGGAAGGGCCATCAAGAAAACTTTCTGGACATAATACAACAGCAAAGTACAACACAGAGCAACATACCACATGGACTCAGATGGAACGAGATTTGCTTAAGACAGAAATGGTAACAGTAATATATAATTTTTTTGATCAATTAGTTTATGTAAAATTTACTCGGAAGTAGAGCTTTGTGCAAGAGTGAGCCAGTGTAATTACAGGCACAAGAGACATAACAACTTAGTTCCCTAGATTGTGGTGGTGTATTGACGATGTAAGCTATAGTTAACATCTCTTACAATGCCAATGTCTATGGGCGTTAGTGACCCCTTTCCATCAGGTGGCCTATATGCTCGTCCGCATTACTAGGCAATAAAAGAAAAAAAATTAATGGATGTAAAAATTATAATAATTTGGAAACTATTTTACAAATATTATCTTTTATAACTTTATCTGTGAATGATATATTGAATAGATCATTAATCCTCATAAAATTTTTGTTAACAGATCAAACATGGCAGAAATGTCCATAAAATTGCAAAGACATTAAAAACAAAGACAGAAGCAGAAATACAGGCATTAATTGAAGCGGAACATGGAATTCATCTTGATGCACAAGATGTTCAGAAACTGGAAGAAGAAGTACCTCCTGTTGTTCACGAAGAAATAGTTTCAGAGAGCCTTGTTAGTATGAACGATGTCTTGAATATAGTCTCAACCGGAGTTCCAACAATACCGGTTACAAAGAAACCATTCAAGAAAAAACACTACAATCGAAATGTGAAAAATAGTCTAACAAAATCAAAAGCAATAATTAAAACAAATTTAAATACAATTGATTCTGCAGAATTGTATTACGAAGATGATCTCGTTGTTGGTTCTACAGAATCTGTTGGCTCTGAGTTAGATGTAACACAGGTGATAACAAAGAAAACCTTTAAGCAACAAAAAGAAAAAGTTACTACTATGAAAAAGATTGGCAACCACAGAAGAAAAGTATCCAGGAGTTACGATAAGGGAAGAATTAGGAATAAGAGCAATGATAATTTAAAATCCCCTCAAGGTAGACAAAGAAAGGATTCTAGTCTGTCTAATGATAGTGTGAAAAGTCCTCAGATGCAAATAGTTCTCGGCTCAGGACAAGCATTACCAGTCTCGGAGGGAGAGGAAGTCGTAAGTGTATTCGTTGTATTTTTATTTATACATGTAAATACTCTCTACTTGAAATTTGAAGTGGGTAAAACTTTAAAGGGAAGCTACTTATGTAATAATACCTAAACATTACCGAAACTGCATTGCTGTTTCTTCTGGTGTAAGTTTTTTGTATGTTTAGAAGATTTTTCGGTTTGACATTAGAAAAAAAAAATCTTTTCATTTATTAGTACCTAATTAAAAACGTACTGATAGTCAATAACATACTGTGCATATGGCAATTTATTTTAAATATTTAACATTTACAGATAAAAATTGAAAAGAAGGATTCAGAGTGTGAGAGCGACATAGAAGTGGACATTGATAGTGACAATGAGAGTTCACCAGTTAAATTAGACGAGAAGAGACAAGAGAAAGAGCTTGATGGGCCAATAGCAGTTCCATTGAGAAAATTTGAACCAATGCCTAAAAGGAACCGAAAGATTAACTTGGTAAGTGTGTTGTAAAAAGTTCTGAATTAAATTTAATTTAATTTAGATTTTGTTTTTAAAAATGAATCCAAAAATAAATATTTTTCAGGACGGTGGAGGTGGATATACAATAATGCACACCGAATCCGGCGATCTCTACGAAATAGGCCAGGAGCCACGAAAAGAACGACAACAAAAGAAGCCCGTGATAAATCTGATTCCATGTCGCTTTTACAATGCAGAGAAACCGGTCAGTATGTCTTCATAATTTAGATTCAACGGAATACATTCGTGCTAAGTGCGTGCGTGCGCAGGCGCCGTGCGAGGTGGGGCTGCACGTGTCGGCGCTGCTGCTCATGGACGCGCACGCGCACTCGTCGCGCGGCGAGGTGATGGGGCTGCTGGGCGGGCGCTGGGCGGCGCCGCGCCTGCGCCTGCGCCTGTACCGCCGCGTGCGCGCCGTGGCCGCGCCCACGCACTGCGACATGTGCCCCGTGTCGCAGGCGCGCGCGGCGGACTGGCTGCGCGCGCGCGGCGCGGCGCTGTGCGCGTGGCACCACTCGCACCCGCGCTTCCCCGCCGCGCCGTCCGCGCAGGACCTGCGCACGCAGCACGCGCTGCAGGCCGCGCTGCGCTGGCCGCTGCCCTTCCTGGCGCTCGTGACCTCGCAGCACTGGCCGCCCGGCCGCCGCGCCTCCACGCTCAGGTGACGCCCCGCCCGAGACGCGCCGTCGACTCGTCGACGTCGATTACGAAAATGTTCCATTAAAAGACGGAGTCTTTCAGATGTTTCCGTGTGGAGGAGTACGACGAGGCGACGGACTTGCCGGTCGGGTACCAGCTGAGCGTGAAGATCTTGCCCGACCTCACGGCGGCCACGTTGCCGGAGTTCCTGCTGGAGTTGCGCGACTTGTTGTGCAACTTCAGCGATCGCAACCACCTGAGTGTCGACATGGTGAAGGACGTCTGCCCGCAGGCCGGTCTCACGTATTTGGAGAAGGTGACACAATTAAATTACAATATTCATCATACACAAAAAATCATGCAACAGTCATTTTTAATAACAAAATGTTGTCACTTGGTCTTCATTATTATAATTATATATGGTTAAATTTCATCCTGAAATGAATTTAGATTAAATTTAAAATATATTTTCAGAAACCTAATAAAATAAAAATATACTTTTAGTGCATATCCAGTATTCGTCATCACATGCACTCGGCGGGATATGAAGACGACGATCCGCTAATAGAACAGTTGGTACAAGGAGTACGAGACATATTCAGATAGGAAACTATTTAAACACCATAGAGAACTTGGTGAGTTTCAGCTTTAAACCGGAAATCAATTTTGGATTGTATATTGCTAATGGTGCAAGACATCTGACTACTATGTGTAATACAAGAGACAAGTGCCTCATTAAAGGACGTGAACTCTGAAAGAACTAAAATAATTACTCAATATTAAATTTGAATATAGTTTTGACCTTTGCATGTGTTACGAAAAAATCGATGTCACCTATAAAATGAATTTTATATATGCCTAGTGCTCATAATATTATGTACCTGTTCCAGCTATTAAGAATTAAAATATCTATATATCTTTTGTAAATCATCACCCTGCAGTTAAAACAGTAACAAGAATTCACAGAAGACATATATCTTTTATATATTGTATATAATATATATGTGTAGTACTGAGTTCTTTAAATCAGACATCTTCGAGAAAATTATAATACAATTAATTATTTGCTAAAATATATATAATTTTTATTGTCATTGCAAGCAGTTGGAATAAGAAAACTCGTTCGATCGTGATCTATTTAAATGAATTGTTAATATTGGCGGAATTTCTACCACAATGTTACAGTTCTCAATGTTGAGTTGAACCGTGAAATGACGTCACTGACTGACGTTTCCCTAGATTCTCATTGTCTGTAGGAGATGACTTTTTTTAAATAAGTCTCACGAAAATTCCTATCTAATCAATAAATAATAGCAAGAACTTTCTAATGCAGGTCGATGGTCTTCAAATTAATTGCTTTAAAATATTGAAGTTATATTGCAAAATTGTATTATTTATCTTTTGTAGTATTATAAATATAAGTACCTAAAATTGTATATACCTGTACAGATTATAGCAAATAATTATTGTCAAATAAACGTGATTAAATTAATATTACACTTAATAATTTATTTAAACTAACAAAATCCTCGATCCTGCTCATGACATCTCTGTACCTTTTTTTATTAAAACCAGTCCGATAAACTAAGGAGTTGGAGTAAGGAACACACAGGCCTGCACTATTATATCGCCTGTTCGGTTGATCGAGACCGTGGCCGAATTGATATAAGATGCATAATATACACTAGTGTAATAATTATGCAAACACTAGTGTAATAATTATGCAAATATATATGTGTTAAATAAAAATTGGTGCACCATGTGAGGTAAGTACGGTGTTATAAATATATTCGCGAGCGCAGCAGTTGCTGAATCAAAGACAAAGGTATATGGCACAGTTCCAGTTTATTTTTAAATGTTACATGTGCTAGATAAAAAAATAATACAGTCCGATTAGTGAAACTCTTTTACTATTAGACAAGAGGTCGATCCGACCACGATTCATCATTGTTGTCGGTAATACTAATTATTTTATTATTACAAATCGATTATTTCCACATTCGTATACACTCTAAACTTGAAAAACATTATACTTTTTACAATTTTTTAACAAGCAATTTTAACTTCGACATATTTGAGCCCACAAGGACTTTTTGGTACATAATTTTTGATAAGGTACTTTTAGACGCTACAGTGTACTGAAAGTGCCTTATTGTATAATTACAACGATATAGTTCATCTATTTATACATTTGGCGCGACCGGTGGAGGCCAGTCGTTTATGTCGCATCTATACTTATATCTGGACACAGATGCCCCGCACTTCGTGTTACGCATCATTTAGGTAAAAGTGAGAATTGTACTCTAAAGTTAAAAACAAATATCGTTGATTTTTCGGTGCAAAAGACACTGAAATAATAAAATAGATATGTTACAAGAATAAGGAAGACGGAGCGAGTAACTAGCGACCAAGTGACGCGCGACACGAGCCCGGGACGGCCTTACGCGACAGCGGCCGGCGGGCCTCACTCGACCCGCGACGCTACCTTAGGCAATAAATTAAAAATTAATTAAATAATTAAAAAATAAAGTGTTCGAATCGAAGTAGCGTTACATCTATATTTACAACTGTTATCTTACAACTAATTAGAAGCATCAACTATGAAAAATTTTATCAACATTGAAGGCACATGATTACGCACCCTATTCTCAATATTGTGCAGTAGAGGTGCACTCGTCTCGCTCGCAACTCAACGTCTTACTGTGGACTGGACGTGACATGCTAAATTAAGTCTTATTTTATGAGACATAAGTACTACTCGCTCGACCCGCAAACTCGTCGCTGCATTGAAACAGATAAGAGTACAAACATCGATGTAAAGTTTCGGTGCAGCTACGAGTGTCGCGAGCGTGGACTAGTCATTGTCACTCGAAGGTATAGGGAACTCAGTCTGATTTATTAAGAATATTACAAGCCGCTATGTCAACATATTTAATCATCTACAAACGTTTTTTATCTTTTATATAGAAAGAACAAAAAATATTAAATAACTGACATAGCCGGCTCCGTCAACTGTACAATGACTGGCAATAACAAAAAATGGAGTTATATATAAGTCCTATTCACAGCTGTTGAACGGAAACGATACTGTCCACTTATACATTATTTCATTAAAATATATTTTTTTATATATTTCATTGAGATCCCTTCATATGATGGAAGATTTATTACTACACAGTTTTTGATGCAAAATTCGACGAAAAAGATACTGATATTTGTAATATACAATAATCAACGAAATAAATTGTCATTCAAGAAATATTTGAAACTATACAGTTATTAATTTTGTTCATGAATATACAATATCTTCTTCGACAATTTGCCTTTACAATACAATTAACAATACTCCCAAATATGATATCTCCATATTTAATAGACATCGAAACAGAACACATATTCTATTATTTAATGTACAAACTAAGCAGTCATTCAAGTAAACACTAAGAGTAAAAAACAAATTGCATACGACACATAAAAAATTCGCATTTTAAAAATATATCGTACAATAGTAAGCGTACTCAACTAGCTGAAGTAAAACGTAATATTAAAAATAAAAAGCTAAAAATCGTTGAGGAACAGAATTTACATTGTATCCGCCGTATTTATCAATAACGTTATTACTATCGTCATATATTTCTTTTTATAATAAATAATTTACAATATATCTATACCGCCCCGGCTGCCCTCACTGGTGCCGTATTAAGTAAATAATCAACATCGATACATACGTTACTTATAGTAAAGTCATACATACACTGGACAATGTACTTTATTATTAAATATTTTTTAATCATTCACTAATAATTAATTGAGAAATTATAATTTTATTGTATTAATCTAATAATAACGACATTTTAGACTAAGTTGAGTGACTGGACAGCCAGGGCGACGTTAAGAGTTAGCATAGCAGAGCTAGTTCAGAGGAGCGCTATGTCGGTCGGCGGGGGCTCGCTCACTCGACGCTCTTGACGCGCGCCATGACCTTCCCCTCGAACATGGGCAGCGTGTCGCTGTCGTTGCTCACTTCCTCCTGGATCACGGTGTTGTCGAGGTCTGCGCACTCCGTTTTAAAGAAGTATCTGAAAGTACACAAAATATAACTTATAAGTATGAAATAAAATACTTTCGAATTAAAGGATAGTACTGATATAAATAACTATTCTATATTAGATAAATAATCTTTAAAATATAACATTTTCAAGTTGTATCTATATATTATTTATTTATTTATTTATATTATAGGTAGGCGGACGACCACCTGATGTTCACTACCGCCTATTGACATTGGCATTGAAATAAATATTAATCATGGCTTACATCGCTAATGCGCCACCAATCTTTTGAACAAAGATGTTATTTCCTTTGTGCCTGTATTTACACTGGCTCAGTGGTGAGTCACTGGCTGAAGGGTAGCCTAGCCTTCAAACCGGAACACAACAATACAAAGGACTGCTGTTTTGCGGTAGAATATCTGATGAGTGGGTGGTAACCTAGACGAGCTTGCACAAAACCCTACCAACAACAACAATACAAAATAAATAATATAATAATATTACATAAAAAATATAAATCCCCTTTGATTTATAATTTTTTCATTATTATAAATTTGTTTTTTTTTTTATTAGCTATTTTCCTCAAGTAATTATACCTTATAATATTATACTACTATACTATACTAAATAAATTTGGCAAAGATATCTGACGTTTTATTCAAGTATGTTCATATTATAAGCTTTCGAATCGTCATATTACAGCACTCGCAGATTTTACTGATAAGAACCCGTTGAACGTCAGTAGTTACTCCGAATTTATAAATAGGAGATATAATGTAATGATGTGTTTAGTACCTATAATTGCCCTTCCTGGGCAAATAGTCCTTGAAGGTGCGCAGAGTGAGCGGTGCAGAGGGCACCTTGAAACGGTAGGGCACGCTCTCGTCCAAGAAACTGACCACCACCACGGTGTGGTCACCGCCGCTCGCGCTAGATTTGCTGCCTGTGCTGCCGCCACCACCCACGGCGCTGAAATCACAGGTCATAATTTTCATGTTAGTGGGATGATATTTGTATAAAGAATCTTGAAGTTTAGTAGTATTAAGAAACAATGGCCGAATACTGAAACGTCATTCAAAATGAAGTGGGACTTAATTATTTGGAACGTCATTAATTTCAAAACGTAGTATGCGAAATTTGAAATTAATGGCGTAATAATTTAGTCCCACTTCATATATGAAAGACGTTTCAGTATTCGACCAATATGATGTAAATTTAAACTTCATCAAAGCCGCATTCACTAATGGAGTGAAATAAATAAAATATTTCTAATATACAGAGTTATTTTTAATGACCCAGCAACCTCGCAGGACTAGATAGCTAACAGTGGCTAACACCATAAGCAACAACTTTTGTTCTACGACTTCGGGCATAACTCAATACATGAAAAACAAATTATTTTACAAGTTTTTGTCGTTCTGTCGTGACATTTGTAGATCTATATTTCATTCGTACACGACAGGAAGACGCGACGCGTCGATCTTTGCGTTCCGCGTAGATTTATAAACGTTCAAGCGGTAAATTAAACTAATACTTATTTTTGTATGAAAATAAATCTAACAACTTATCAAAAGTCATAGAACAAAAGTTGTTGCTTACGGTGTTAGCATTAGCGTTAGTCCTGCGAGGTTGTTGGGTCATTAAAAATAACCTTGTATATCCGTAATTATAGCCAGTATTGCCAAACTAAACCCAAAATATATTGGGTATTAATTATTATCTCTTGGAAGAATATTGTATTAGGGTACTATCAGGTTTTATCATCAATAAACAATAGAAATCAACGGTCGACCGTTAGTTAGGGTTACTCACCGACTTCTCAGCGCCTGTTTTTCTCTCCTTCGATGCTCATCGCGATCAGCCGAAGATCCCCGGGAGGAAAGTTCCCGGTAATTCCTACGTTCCATTCTCTCCGAACCCTCCGCTATCCACAACAGGATGCGGGGTTCGACTCCCGCCGCGCTAGTGGTGCCCTCGCTGACCACCGATACGCCACTGTCCGTCAACTCGGTGACGGTCTTCTTTGAGAACGACCTGAGATAATATATACAACATCAAAACGGTGATCAACTACCAGGTACCAAATATTTTATAAATAAAGAAAAAATATATTTTATGTATTTAATTATATTATTTTATATCATCTTTAAATGTTGGAAGTGTATTTTAGTCCAGGAATTTTAGCACCAAAAATGCGTTCGCTGTGATTGAATTTGATTGATAAAAACGTTTTCCAAGATGGCGGTTAACGCTCGCGGTCTGGGATCACAAAAACTCGGTTTTAATCTTAGGAGGTAACATAATCCAATCGAAAATCCGAGTAGCGGGATTTTATGCAGAGCGAAAAAAATCTTGGACTATTTTATGACCATTATTTTTATAAAGGCATAAAACGGGCGCCATCTTGAATTAATATTATAGCATACCTTCTTGTGAGCGAGTGCGGAAGGTGTAGAGAGTCCGGCGGAGCGTCGTAGTGGCCCGAGTCGGCCGACAGCGCGGACTGGGCGCGCCGCGACCCGTGCGACCCGTGCGACCCGTGCGTCCCGTGCGACCCGTGCGTCCCGTGCGACCCGTGCGAGCCGTGCGAGGCGTGCGAGCCGTGTCCGTGGCGCGGGCGCGCGCGCCGGCCCCCCGGGGGGGACGCGCCCGGCGTGCGCTCCGACCACACGCGGGACACGTGTTGGTCTGTACATTTCGGTACTGATTAGTCTTAATATATTCAATTATAAAAGCTGTTAAACTTATAAGAAAAAAAAATAGTCAACTCTTTAACAGTAATAGGTTGCGCGGAGAGCGACGGTGTACGTGACTGTACTTCACAATAGCCGGTATGTCGTCGAGTGCTCACCGAGTATGTCCTGGTCGTTGTCGTCGTCGATGTGTAGTTTCTCGCGGATGGCGGCCGCCACCAGCTGCGGCGGCAACATCTCGTCACCCTCGCCCTGTAAAGAGCACATTGAACATATTTCATTTAAAAGTGAATAACTGATTATAATAAATTAAAAAATATAAGATTTTGATTTCGCTATATTTAATCCCTCAACTTATTGCATTGGAGTAATGGGATAAGATGAGCTCAAATTCTTCTCATTAAGCGGCGCGGTGCCCGTCGCCAGCTGGCGCGGTGAGGGACAGTTTTGGTATATGAAGGTAATCACCTCGGCGAGCCTCCTCTCGAGTCGCTCCTTGTTCTCCTGGTCGCGCTTCACTCGCTCCAGCTTCTCGATGAGCAGCGGCGCGAACTCCGCCGGCGGCAACACGCGCAGCTGCTCCGCCTGTACGCGCTGCGTGCGCGGGATCACCTGCGGAGACAGATTTATTTATTCGTTGTTCGGATGACGCTTTCATTCATAAATATTTTCAAATAGACAAAAAAAACCGTTCAAGCGGCGTATAAGCACCAGGTGACATGTCCTTTTACAAGATAAAATTACCACCGAGAAAAAAGGGGGGAGAAAGTCAGTAGGCACTTTTTGAAATGAAATTACAAATGTACAAAGAAGTCCTATAGGTACCATGGCGGGGTCCTGCTCCTTGTTGATGACGGCGTGCCGGTCCAGCCCCAGCGGCCGCGCGCGCCGCCCCTCGCGCGCCGCCCGCCCCCCGCCGCGCGCGCCGTCGCTGCGGACACCACACACCACACGCTCAGCGGACTCGCTCACACGCGTGTGACGCGTATTTGTTGTCTCGCGGTTATGCACACTCAGTTGGCGAGGAGTTAAAAATAAATGAAGCGAAAACTTTAAATAAAAAATAAAAGGGGAGAAAATGAAATGGTGCAAAATAAGTGGGTGTCTCTAGGTAAGCGGGGGTGGGGTACTCACACGCTGCTGCCGGAGAGCGACACGGCGTCGCTGTCGGTGCGGCCGCTGCTGAGGCTGGCGCGCTCGGAGTCCTGGCGCGACGCGGGCGTGTACCCGGCGTACGACACGTGCGCGCTGTACACCGAGCGCTTGCGGTGCCTACTCGGGGGCGGGTATCGGGAGGGGGAGCGCAATGTGGCGGCCGACATGCAGCGCGGGGTTACAAACATGGGGGAAAAACGATAACGAAAAAATCAGTAAAGCTCGAAAGTAAATCGAAATAAAACAAGCTCGGGTGCTCGCTCATGCAATGCGGGGTCACACATTTGGGGAACTCGCAAACGACTGCGGCACGCGCGGGGAGTGCTTCTAGTGACACACCTAGTGCGTGTGTTATGCGACTCGGAATGTGTGTGCGTGTGCGGTACTCACGGCGCGACGTCGGAGTGCAGGCGGCGCGTCTGCGTGGCGAGCAGCGCGTCGTGCGTGAGGCGCGCGCCGCCGCCCGCGCACAGCTCCTCGCCCTCGTGCAGCGTGGCCAGCCCCGCGCACACCTGCCGACACACCGCGCTACACGAGCCGTACGAGGCACTAGCCCCCACCGGGGGGACGGGGGGCAGGGGGGAGGGGGTACGTACCTCGCGCGAGTGCGGCGGCGACGCGTCGGGCGAGGACAGCGGCTGCGTGGCGGCGCTCACATATGACACGTAGGCCTCGGAGCGCAGGAAGGCCTGGTACGTGGACTCCGTGATGGCGCGCGTCACCTGGGCGGACACACGGTACAGGTGAAGTTTACTTCGGACTAAAACCGATCACTAGCGGACTGATCGATTGAAAGTGATATTATGAAATTTGAAAACATTCTGCTTAACATATAAAAGTTGAACGAAGAAAGAGAAATAATTCACGAAATTGACACCGTCAATCACAAAATACAACCAGTCGTACCTCCTGTTCCATATTATCAAAGATCGTCTTCTCGATGTTGGCGCCATCTTTCAGCAATTGCTTGACGCGCAGCTTTAACTCCTCGGGCATCGCTAGCTGAGACTTGCGCAGAAACCTAATCGATGTTTTTTATAATCAATAAAAAATAACTCTAAACTGTCTCAGCGAATGGAAAGAATTAACTTTTGTCCATTTTGCTCGCCCGTGCACCAATTTTAACACCGACAATAATTCTCTCTAACGGTACCGATACGTGGACTTTGTTTTATAAATTATAATTATTTGTTACATTGCGTAGTCTCATAATTAAATTGTTTACTACTAACTAAATAAATATTAAGCGTTTAAAATATTATTATCACAATGTCAACTCGATGTCGACGCATCAATCAGCTCCACGATAATGGCAACCGTAGTCTGGTCGACACCTATCCGTTCATCATTGATAGTTAAGTGAATTCAGAGTTTGTATTTAATAATTATAAGTTAATCAAAAGTAATTTTTAAATTGAATAAAAAGCACAGGTGTGGATGGTATAAATTAAATGGTACTGACTTGTATATCGCGGAGACGACCTGGCGTATCTTGGCGGGCTCGGTCTCCTGGCGCAGGCCCTGCACGGCGAAGTAGAAGTTGAGCCGATCCACGTGCAGGCCCCCCGCGCCCCCCACGAACTTGCGGAACAGCCGCACCCCCTCCGCGTCCTGACCGACAACCGACAGCACACACGTTACAACGAAATAAGTCAACGATCGATTTGTTATTTCTTGTTGGTGGTAGGGCTCTGTGCGAATTCATCTCTGGAATCAGGATGTATGGAGGTTAGTAATGTTTAGTGCGTGTGCGGGTGTCACCTCGAGCAGGTGGTGCAGCGTGCGCGCCCAGCGGATGTAGGGCGGCGAGGCGGGCGAGCGCGCAGAGCTGCCCGACGAGCCCTCCGTCTCCTCGCGCCACGACGCCATACCCGCCCTGCGCACACACGCACACCGTGAGTTAACAGTCGCATCGGTTATATTTATTTACACGCCCATCTGTCTATCCAAATAAACAATTAAAAAGTTTGTCAATACATATGTGATAAAAAAATACATTGAAATTAAATTTATTTAAACGAGTTCAGCTAAAATTGGACATTAGGTGATAAGTTAAAGAAAACTGTGTCCTTTTCTATCGAACGTCAAATGAATGACGACAGAAAGAGAGAGACCATTATTTAAATAAACACTCGTTGAACAACAGTTTAGAAGTAAGACCGTAAGTAAATAATAATAGGATGCGCACTTAGAGAGATGTGGCTGAGTGAACACATGTCTGGACTGAGATTTGCACTTCTCCTCCCCTGACGCCGGCGGCAGCGACGACCTGTCTGCAAGCTTGTGCTCCCAACCTGATATCCGAAAACATATGTAACATGTCAGCATTCCTAATTCAAATACAATAATACAACTTAATTTAGAGTTTCTTTAAGTACATATTTTAGTTGCTTTTTAAAAGGTGAATACTAATTACCACCGTAATCGCTTTACCTTGCGGGTGGCCGCCTATAGGAGTGTGGCTCATGGCGCACAGGCCCTGCTCCCACCCGCGCGCTGCATGGCGAGACAATACCTGTGTCAAACAAAATACTAACTTTAAATCTCTGAATATTCCGATACCATAATTACTCTACACAAATAAATACATTAAAAATTTTCACATACATTCAAACGTAAATAATTTTTTTTACAATAATTCCTATTAAAAATACCATTTTTTTGTTGCTCAAAATAATATAATAAAAATATATACGCGTCGAATTGAACCTCCTATTGTTTTCGATATACGCATGTTTTAACGCTCATAATAATTACATTAAGAGTTTTTGAACATAAAAAAAAAAAAAAATATACATATAAACAATTATGTATTATTAATAAAATGTAAAAAGAATATTAACATTTTAGCAATATCTTTGTAAAGTTGCAAAGTAACATATTTTTATTACAATATTTCATAATTTTAATCAAACAAGCAACAAAATTATTATATAATATTCCAATCATAAAAGGAAATACCTTTCAAAACAGTCGACATCATTTTAGGCCAGAGGGTAAGAACTAGGGTAAAAAATCAATATAACAAATAAAAAGGATCATAGCATTACATCTGGTACATATTGTGTACACGATAGAAAGAGAAAGCAAATCAAAGATGAAGCCACGGCCACAAGTCAAGAGTCTACATCATCGATCGGCGTTGGATGAAAACATTACACGGACAAAAGTTTTAAAACTCCTTTCAAATAGATTATCTCAACATAAACCTTACTGAACATAAATTATGCTCTCTAAGCATAATAAATTCAAGTATCACATTACACAAAAAAATTAAGAAAAAACTTCATATTTCCGAAGCGTGAATGTTGGGCAATGTACCTCAAAAAACCTTCACTCAAAATATCCCAGTAATATTATACAAAAAGGGATAATCCATAATAGGATCCTGTCATAACAAATTATATCATAACTTCACGGTTCAATAAATATGAAAAAAAAAACACAAAGCAAAAAATATAAAGGCCCTTACCATATTCATTGCTTTAACACAAACAATAGAATGAAGTACTTCACCGCTAATAAGAATTTATATTAAATATTTAGAGACTTATAATATTACTTATATTTTTTGCTATGAATGTATTATTAAGAATAGCACGACTGCGCAGTGCAGTGGCAATGGTCCGAGTGAGAGTCGGATGCTGGAGTACAATAGACTCCGATCGAACATTTCTCGTACCCTTATTGAATGTGTTATAGATATGGTTATGATAGGGTTTAAAAAAATATAAAATCAATATCTTAAAAAACAGTTTTGTAAATCGTTGCGGTGTTTGCCCTTTATTCAAATAATACAATTATGGTTTTCATATGGAACTTTTTATGTTTCTGTCAGATAAGTGTATGCTGTGGTTTTTGAGCACATGTGAGTGTAAATATAATCATCATCATGTACTAAAATTATTTTTAGGTAAAAAGGAAGGCTATTGCTTAAAATTAACTTGATAAAAGTTTTTAAATTATTTATACTTACTGTTTGATAAAACTATTGAAAAAAAATTACAGGACACTCATATGTCAGTCAGGAAACAGGTTGGAAGAAGTAGGCACGCGAATAATATAAATTTTAATTGACAATGACGGGCATAAAAATTACTAACAATGTGTAAACAAAGAGAATATTCATAAATCACTAGATAGCCGAAAAAACGGACGTAAAAATCGTATGCAACTTTCAGTCATAACTCAATCTTTAAACCTTCGTAACTGTACATTAGCGTCGAATCAGTTGTTGTAAACACCGAATTCCTTCTCGGAAACCCGGAAGAACTATATTTATGGCACATATTGAGTGAAACGCTATATAAAAATTGATACACACACTTTCTACTGAAACGTGATGATAACTATTAAACAAGAATAGAAAACGTGTAAAATAGAAAAGTTAACGTAAATAAATAATAGATTAGCTTGGCTCGGTCTGCTTTTGTATACAATAGTGACAAGTTTGACACTTGACATTATTAAACAGGTTGACATTACAAGCTAACACCGCCATCTAGTGGAAGAGTAGGAAACCTTACGCAGAGCCGACGACGCGACGCACGCTTCGCTGGCTTGTGACGACCACGATTTGCATAATGTCAAAAGTCACCAACAGATGACGGGACGAGAGTTAAAAAACGAATCTTAAAATATATTTTTCGACGGAAATGGAATAAAAATTATCACAATGGATCATATGAAATAAATATGTATGATATATAGAATAATGATTAAACTTACCGTTTAGCAGCTTATTGCCGCTGCATTTTCGATTTGTTGTGCCAATTTTTGAGTAGAGTATATCTGGAACATAAAAAAAATATATATATTATATAATACATATTATAAAAATTGGTCATATAATATAATATAAAAATATATTTTATTACTATAATAACACACAAGCGCTCACACGCACACACACACACGTATGGCTAGTGGTAAAGAAATACGTAATTAAACGATTTGAAATAAATTTTTATAAGATACCGTAGAGTTTACCGATCTTTTCACGGTTGAATGCGCAAGCGATCCCGTGGCGCTCCCCTTAAGACGGGAAGGGTACGGCTGATTTTTTAGTGGGTATTCCGATGTCCGGGGTGCACTCGGTGCCCTGGACATACGGCGAGTCCCAATTACCCCCCCACTTTACTGGTGGGGGAAACGCGTCATGCGTTTTTCCAGCGTAATAAAAAAAAGGGTTTACCGATCTTATATATTATAGCTTAAAATTTGCGCCATCACATGTTCTTTGTGTGTACCAATTTTCATAAAGATTGGTCAAGCCGTTCTCGAGTTATAAGAAGACATACAGACAGTTGGTGGTAGAGCTTTGTGCAAGCTCGTCTGGGTAAGTACCACTTACTCATCAGATATTCTGCCGCAAAACAAAAGTACTTTGTATTGATGTGTTCCGGTTTGAAGGGTGAGTGAGCCAGTGTAATTACAGGCACAAGGGACATAACATCTTAGTTCCCAAGGTTGGTGGCGCATTGGCGATGTAAGCGATGGTTAACATTTCTTACAATGCCATTGTCTATGGGCGTTGGTGACCACTTACCATCAGGTAGCCCATATGCTCGTCCGCCTTCCTATACAATAAAAAAAAGACAGACAGAACGACAAATTTGGAAAAAATAGTATAATGCGAATCATTGCATCATAAAACGATTATTTATCACAAAATTAGGTGAAAAAAATAATTACAGACAGAACCAATAGATTTATATAGTAGTATGGAAATAGATATAGATTATATTAAACGTAAAAATGTATTCATTATTGGCAAGGTTTGATTAAAAGCTTAAGCAACGATAATAATATAATTATTTGAACGATTTTTTGATTGGAACTAATAGAATAAGTATTGATGTTTATGAAATAGGTATATATTTTAATTAGCTAGATAGCTAATCCATTCGCTAGATAGCTTCGAAAAATAAAATGAAACATTTGTGTTTATATAAAAGTAAATAACAAAGTACGAGTTAAGATGACATCCCATAGGCGATTCCACAGTATTGATATTATGTTATTGCTGTGTTTAGTCGATCGAGTGTTTTTTTAGAAGTACCCAAACACGCAAACTAACGAAAAAATATATTTCTAAAACTAGCATCGATTTAATATTATTTAATAAACGAGTTATGTTATGTGATAATTAAATTGAGTGACTCCCGACTACAGTACTAGTCAATCGTTGCCATTTAAATTTTATTTTATTTCATTGAATTCTCACATCTATCACATAAATTGATTCGTTAAGATAAACAAAAATGAAACAATGGTAAATAAGGATAAAAATATATTTTAATTTAAATGTAATGAGTAACAGAAAAAGAGATGCGAGGGCTCAGTGGTTAGAAGAGGTGAATGTTAACCGATGATTCCGAGTTCGAACACGGACATGCACCAAATAAATTGTTTTTATTACACTGGCTCACTCACCCTTCAAACCGGAACAACAATATCAAGTACTGCTGTTTTGCGGTAGAATATCTGATGAATGGGTGGTGCCTAACAAGACGAGCTTGCCCAAAGCTCTACCACCAAGTAAAGCGTGGTAGAGTAAGCTCGAATGCTTTTCAAAAAGCAGAGGCCTTAGACTTGTAGTAATTCATTTACATGTGTAACAAAACAGAAAACCGAATAAAATAAAAAATCCTTTAGTTCATAATAAGATAATTCATTATTCTTTGTATCACAGTCTATATGAGTGACGTAGTTTGTAAACACATACATATATTCAAATGATTAAAATCGATAGTCGACACAGGACATGGCAACTCCTGATTTTATCGACAATCTATTTAATTGACATATTCACATCACTGAAGCTTCATTAGCCTGGCACGCACTAAGCGACTCTTTGATGTGCACAAACTTTCCGTTTTCCTTTGATTGCTATAATGGAACTGCGATGTTATTACACTAATTGAATTTTCGCAAAGTCCGAGCCGCATTAATGGGACGGATTCGGACAATACTGTTTAATACCTTCGACAGCGATATTCGTTCGCTCTCGATTAAAAATATCGATTTTATCATACTTTAATGTTTGACTACGCTTTTTCAACGGGATGTTTACAATGAACGGTTTAAAACGTTCGAACAATCGACGTACACAGTTTTATACTGGATACCGGAGTAAACTTATCGTGAAAATGATAAATAAAACCTATGTTTGAAAATATAAACGTTTGATAAACATGTTTAGAACGATCACAATCGGCGATAGCCCTTTGAAGACCGCACAGATCAGTATAGGGGTCGTTCAGTGGCGACCGTAGACAAAAGAGCACTTTGAACGGACTCCTCGGGAATACCTCCGAGTCGTAGGTACTAATCACTCGTACGTATATCCGATCGGAAAAGGCATTAAAGGCAATAGTTTCAGCTTGCGGTGAACTGTTTGCGAGGGCGAGGGGGCGGGCGGGGCGCGCGCGGGGGGCGTGCGGGAGCTCCTCGGCGTACATCAAAGGCGAACCGAGACAAAGCTCGAGGAGCCTTTTAACTTTATTTAGCGGAGTGGTAAGTTTAGCCGGTCGCGAATCGCTCAGGTTAAAGAGTAACACACTCACTTTGAGCTAGGGAGAGGTCAGGGCTGTCTCCGCAACGTTGTCGCCCTAATGATCTACAGTGTCTCGACGAAACATTGTTGCTGAACGATGGTACGATGTAGGTTACGTGCGAAAACTAGACAGCTTGCTTACTTTAATATTTATGCTCACGTCAAAAGCATTTTAATATTGTATGTACCATACACGCGGATTAAGTTTTAGAAAAATCGATTTAATAAAAGTTTGCAAATTAAATATGTAGATACTTACATATTTTTATTCATAAACAAATTATATTAAAATATAACCATATTAACCCACTTTTAGCATTCACTTCAATACTAAGAATTTAACTGTATCAAATGTTGAAAACTAAAGGTGTACCTCGAAATGAAATGGACGCTTCTAAGAACTCAACTCTTAAATAACATTTATATTTAAATGGTTTTCATTTACTTTAAACGTACTCTTTGAGTTTATAATCAATTAATTATTACTGTTATAGGGCTACTGCTGTCACTATAATAATACCTCTTTTTTTTAAATATACATATTCTGCAGATATATAATATATCGCTTTTATTACAGTTTTTATTAAAATTATGTTTAAAGTTTAGATCATAGTTCAGTTCTAGCCGTTAATCGAATAATATTGTGGTGGTTGTTGTGAACCCCGACATAAAAAAACGGGGTCACGTTCCTTTTTCAAAATTATAATTAAGCAAGAAATATTCAATATATAATATAATATTCATAACATTATACTTAAATGCTAATGCTGTTTCAAATGTTCAATCAACGTCGCGTTTACTGATATGTCTTCATTTTCTAACTTCAAGCCTATAATGTATTTTGTTTTATTATCATATCCTCAATAATATATTACGAATACTTTAATTCGTCATTTTCATTTGGTAATTGTATTGTAAGAGGTTTAAAATGAACCTTTATCGTTATTCGATATATTTTTTATGCTTATAAGTACAAATGATATAATTTTAATTCACCTTACTTTAAAATACTATTAAAAAAACGTACAAAAATATGCAATGTACACTCATATAAATGTTGCTCTTAATATAAAATATAGTATTGAACATCGCACAACCCTGTGGAGGGAGGCACCGCGGCGGCCCGGTAATGCGTCCGTACTGCGCGGCGTCTCTTTGTCGGCTTCCTTTGAGCGCTGATACCACCTAAACTGCGAACAATAACGATTGACAATGTGCGTATTGTGCACTGGCCATTCGCTATTATGTGCATCGATTTAACAATAAAGTACAAGGGGAAAATGAACAATGCGTTAATTACATATAATAAAATGTTACAGCTAAATTACTTCAATTTCATTACTATGTGCTTTAATTATAATTTAAGTAAAAGAATATTTCACGCTTTATATTAGTTACTCAGATCTGGGCAATTTGTTTTATTTTTCTCGAAAATATTCATCTTTTCATTAAAAAACCAACAAATATAAACCAATAGATTTTTATTTATCACAATTCAATAAACTATTGCGATCATGAACATTAGCATACGACATGGTAATTATAAATAAAATAAGTATTAACACTTAATTACATACCTATAATTAAGAAACAAATTGGTGCTATCACTTTAAATCTGTCAAACCGAGAGAGGTCGCAAAATTTGAATACGATTAACTAGATCGTGGGGCGGCGTACCCTTTGATAAATTAGCCGCAGACATTACTTCGCCATCTTAAAAGCACAACCTGTCTTACATAAGAAATTCGCAAAGGCAAAGAAATTCAATTTAAATGTAGACTATCTTGAAATTATTATCAATAAAATTTATATCATTATGAAAGAAGTGTACAAATAATTTATCATTATTATTTTTTTGAAGTCTCACTTTGTTCCAACTAATGCGTTACCGATAACGTTTCCGCGTGTAACGTTTCACTTGTGTTACATGTTTTCACAATTATGATTTCATTTTAAATCGCATCTCCGTACAAATCCGTTTGCCTCTTTGATCGTCAGATTGTATTACTTACGAGATAGTTACTAGTTAGCTGCTTACGGTTCCTTACGACATCTACTCAATGGGATTATTTCCGCCCCGTTCACACTAGTTAATCCACAATAGAACAAAGTCACATATGTACATACATGTAATTATGTAAAAAAGACCATGCCTTGCTTCAACCCACGGCTTAACTATTTATTTATTTTTAAGCGGAACATACAGTTGCTTTATATTTTTATGACGACTTAAATAACTATAGTATATAAGCATAATAAAATGTTTCTACATATAATTAAAACATTCCATTTATAAGATATAAATATTTGTTAGATTAAATTTAGATAGATGAAATTTGTAGTCTACATGATCGTATTAAAAAATAAATTTCCAATATTCTCTAGTATGATTGAATTATTATAAAATACCGCATAATCTTTTGCTCTCAAGTTTTATCTAGAGTCTCTTATTAAGAGTGCCATTAATTGTGGCAGAATTTAATCCTACACATGCAGGCTCCTTCACGGTGATCTCGTGAGCTTGCCCGGGTTTGAACCAGAAATCTTCGATACGATTCATTTGTATCTACCCTCTGAACCGCCTCGACACGTTCCGATATTTGCTTTTGCATAAAAAAAAATACATGAACTGCCTCGAGTTATATAGATACTAGCGACTCGCCCCAGCTTCGCTCGAGTAGCGAGTAAATATTTCTAAAAATGATGACCGCTTGAATTTATTTAGCGCGCAATAGTTTTAAAATTACGATAACTACTAAGATATTAATTTAAATTGGGTGGTGTATAGAGAAATTATGATATACAAGAATTGCTTAAAGTAAATAACGTTATAATTAGATCTATGAAAGGGGAACAATTTCACCATACATTATTTTGTTATAATTTAAAGGGTTTTGCAGCATTTTCGATGAAAGCTCCCAATCGGCTCGTTTTTTTCCGACTTCTTCAACAATTATCGTCATATTTACAGAAAATATTAATGAATTTTACACGTAAACCTTCCTATTGAATTACTTTATCCATTGGTGAAAACCGAATGAAAATCCGTTTGGTAGTTTTTTAGTTTATCGCGTTCATACAGACAGACAGGAAACTCGGGGGACTTTGTTTTATAATATGTAGTGATAGTGATTAGAACTCATGAAATAATTTATAATGCTATAATTATACAAACAAGTTAGTTAATTATTATTTTAATTATGATAATAAGAAACAAAATTCACTTCAGAGCTAGTCCGAGCTAGGTGAGTGAAATGAGACCGGTCGCTGATTACCATGAGTTGGCACAAAGGGCAGCAAGCCCTTTGACGAATTAGCCATACCAACATTACCCAGTAACCTAGCAGCTTTAGCGCTGAGGTGTATTAAAAATATATTGCCTCTTTGTATTCCTGTAAAGTTAATATCTTTGATACATTTTTACCGTATTTATTTTATAATAACTACGATACGATATAACGAATCCCATTTTATTATGAGACTATATATTTACCAGAACAAGTCTTAAATAAATAGGATCGTTATCAAAGTACTATTCCAAAGAAATGTCCAAAACAAATTTGAAAATCGTTCTAAAAAAATCTTAATAATTAGTAAAATAACTGTTTAATGAAAACATGTTTTGAGGAACAAGGGCAAGAATTAATTAAATAATTTTCATTGCTCTTTAAAAAAACACCGAAAACCAATCACATGGAAGCGTGCGTTTCATTTGCGTTATACGTACGAATCTTGTTTATGTGTTGTTTTTTTAATTCTTTTCAAATATCACACAATGGTCGATGATAAGCGAGTTCCGTTTTAGATTAAATGTCGCTTAAACGAAACCGACTAATGGTAGGGGCGACGGAATTGATTTCGCGATGATCAAAAGAATCAAATTCTCAAAGGAAGGTAATTTATTTGACCGGGCGCCCGCCCGCAGACCGCTGCCGCGCGCCGCGCGCCGCTCGCTCGCCGGCGACACGTACCACGTTTACAGTACCCACACTTCTCGATTATGTATATTTTTCCTAGACATGTTTACGGAGATAATAATATTCTTATTTGCTTTCGTCTATTAATACAACTTCAAATGGGATTCACTCGTTATTTCGGCGTGTAATTAATTTTCTAAATCTAGATTGTAATGAAAGTATAGTATGAAATATGAACTAAAATAAAAGCCAATTTAAAGTTAAACGATCGCCATAGTGCGCGAGCTATTTGTTTTGTATTGCCCGAAAACAAAACAAGTCGGTTTCATAAACAGTATGCAATAATTTTGTATTAACCATTATACAAGTAGAGTCTTACAACAACTTAATCGTCTTTTTATACGATTATGTATCTTGAAAATAAAACTAGAGCTACTACATACTTGATCTCCATCTGCGTTAGCGTTATTATTATCGCATTAAAATTATGCTCTGAACCTGAGCCACATTAACGTATTACTTGCAAAAGTTATAACATTAAGTCGTGGGTTAACTGCGCTCAACGGCTGCGTCGCGCGTCGCCCGCTCTAATGTGACCAACAAGGTTATGTGCGTAATTGAATGCGTTAAAACTTGTCCAAATGTCCAAAAACCGCAAACCGAGTAATGTTGTGTGTAGTAAGTATTAGTAATGTCATTAGCAAATTACCTTAAAACTTGGCTTATTTTATAAAAATACAGACGTGCCAGTACGCAGATTGAGCAGTAGCATAACCATAGATATACGAAATATAACACAAAAAATCATTAAATCTCTTCTTTTTTTTAAAACGATACGACATAAAAAATTTGTTCTCCGCCGTTGGTTTCGCCCGCGACTGTGTCCCTGACAACGTATCTATATAAATAAAATGATAGAGGTCTGCAGTTGTGCGTGCATCACGGAAAAACTACTGGATAGATTACAATGAAATTTTCTAAATTTTATTTCTTAGACACTTGGCCCTTATCAAAAAAATAATAAATGCGATATCTTCATTTAAAAGTTAAGTTCATTCAAAAGTTATTAAAGTTTCAAGAAACAACGATTTTTATATGCACTGCGTGTTCAGTGATGTATGTTTAAACAAAGTATATTTTTGCTTGCGATCTTTTTGATGTTTTTTTCCTTCGTACAGAAGAAAACTTTGTTAATATATCAAGCAACGCGGACGAAGTCGCGGGTATCAGCTAGTTAGAGATAAGGCTAAAGTGTCACGCCGAAAACTCACTAATATACGCTTTCACGG
The DNA here is from genome assembly GCA_963151315.1 of Nymphalis c-album. Lineage (NCBI taxonomy): Eukaryota > Metazoa > Arthropoda > Insecta > Lepidoptera > Nymphalidae > Nymphalis > Nymphalis c-album. Next base: position 810,005 of record OY720594.1, on the reverse strand, counting down.
CTGAACCACTGAATCCCCAAGAAAGGACATAGGACATTTTCATACCAAAAATCCAATGCCTCCCCGTAAACGCGAACGAAGCCGCCGAAGAAAACTCCTAACAAATAAAGTACAAATACCCATTCCTATGTATTACATAATTATATACATTAGGTATACGGCACACGCACGATACGTATGTCTAATAAAATCACGTGACATAGGCAGCACGCAAACTAAATCACCGCGAAACGTAACAATATTAATGACTATATTCCGCGGCCGACATTATGCGACTATTTCGCGTACGTCGTAACGACACTCGCATATCGATATAATTACCTTCGTTAACCGCTACGCTGCCGCCGCTGTAATGTAATATGTATTCTTATTTTCAGTTATGTATATTATTTAGTCGTTAATTATGGATTTACTGATAACCTTATCGTATAGTTACAGTAATTCTATTGATGTCTTTGTTAAGTATTATCTTAATTTCAGTAATAATTATTGTTGTTAACATCTTATTGCTCGGTTATCAAGCTGAGACTTTTTTCAAACTGAGACTTCGAAGTTCGAGCGTCAGACGGATGAGCCTACGAATTCGGGCGTCACATCAATTCCCGTGATTACCTTGTTTTTATTCGCTTACAATAGATGTAAGTCACAGGAATAAAGTAACTTCACACGACAACGTATTATTATCACTACGATAATATTTAATATGTGTGGCATAATTCTTTTATAAGTACCTACATAGTTTTCATTGCCTACCTAATAGATGGTTGCCTCGTTGGTCTAGGGGCTTGATATATATCGACCGTCTCTGCGAAGAGCGGTTCGTGCGTAAACGCGTCGTCGGAGCAATCCTGCCGGCCTTCGAAGCCTGGATGAGACGAAAGCGACGAGTCACCTTCCGACTTACGCAGGTAATGACCGGTCACGGTTGTTTTGGAGAATACCTGTGTAAGATCGGACGCGAATCGACGGCGATGTGTCACCACTGTGGCGCGGACCGGGATACTGCCCAGCACACGTTGGAAGCGTGCCCAGCGTGGAGTGCGGAGAGGGAGATCCTGGTCCGTGAAGTCGGCCAAGATCTGTCCCTGCGAGCAATCGTGTCGGCGATGCTTCGCAGGGAATCGGCGTGGAGGGCTGTAGTCTCCTTCTGTGGGACCGTCATGGTCCAGAAGGAGACAGCGGAGCGGGAACGGGAAAGGGCCGATCCTGCTCGGCGGAGACGACGACGGCGTCGTCTCGGCCCTCCCACAGCCCCGACGTCCGGGGCTTAAAAGATAGGGCGTAACCCTGGGGCCGTGGATGCGTGAGGTGGGGGCCTCGCGTATCCTATTTTAAGCGGTCCTGAGGAGGACGGCAGCCGGGATGGCCTCGCGCTGTCGTACGCACTAGCGAGAAGTGCGGGGGGGCGAAACTGCCTTCGCCCCCCGAGGAGAGCTCCGCCGATCCACGAGTGGAGCAAAGCACGGGAGGGGCCGCGGATGCGTTATATTAACACGATCCCGCAGCCTCTCCGATCCGTGCCGAGGACGGCCATCGCAGTGGTTTTAGTGGGTAAGAATCCCACATAACCTGGATCCCCCCCAAGGGAGACGGGTACCTTTCCGAAGGTTTCCACTGCGTGAAAAAAAAAAACAAAGGGGCTTGATATATGGCCGCAGACTCGGTGGTTCTGGGTTCAATTCCCAGGTCGGGTCAATAAATAGTTATTGGGGTTTTCTTGTAGAAAACTCTCAGTAGCAGCCCGGAGTCTGGAAGTTGGAAGTGTGTACACTCCCGTGCCTCGGAGAGCACGTTAAGCCGTTGGTCCTGCGCCTGAACTCTTTCCGGTCGTGTCGGATTGCCGTCCCATCGGATTATGAGAGCTAAGGAAATGAGAGTGTATCTGTGTTTACACACACACTTGTGCACTATAATATCTCCTGCGCAGTTGGCTAATCTCTCTTGAGATTGGCCGCCGTGGCCGAAATCGGTCTGGAGGACCTTATATAATAGATGGTTACACTAACGAAAGCTTCTTTCGATTCATGATTTTAATTGCATTTTGTATAATAATAATTTATGTAAACAATTCAAGTTTAAACCCTTTTCTCATTAATATTATAAATGCGACATTAACACTGTCTGTCTATTACGTTTTCTAAGCGAAACCACTGTACCCAATTTGATGAGATTTAGCACGAAGGAAGTTTGAACCCCAAATAAGTACATAGGTTACTTTTTTTTCATATAACACCTGTTCCCTCCCCTCTAGCACGCGAAAAATAGTTTCTAATAAATGTAAAAAGGTCATATTAATGAAGATAATATATTCTTATATTAAGAGAAATTAATTCTTATTATACGTATAATTTATGAATAAGTTTAAAATTATTATTAGGAATATAATTATTACATGTATATATAATTAATAAAAAAGAGTAACAACTGAGTTTCTCATCGGTTCCTCCTTCGGTAGAATATACTCGTAGGTATGTATAGCCTTTGATTCCGATGGTAGCTTTAAAGTTTTAAACGAACATAAAAAGTAGCGATTCAAAACTGCTAGAAGAGCTTTATTCAATTTCGTATATTTATATTCTAGTTTACTATAAGGTTATTGGAGATGAATCTTAGTAGAGCCGAGATAGCCTAGTGGTTAAAGCACCTGAATCTTAACCGAAAATCGCAGGTTCAAACCCGAGTTAATTATTTACTTAATTTATATTTATAATTTATCTCCACAAGGAATACACTGTGAGGAAACCTCATCCTACATCGTCATTTTGGATAAAAATGTATATACCAATGCCCATTGAAGCGGCTTGGTGGGAAAAACTCTAACCTTCTTTAACACACAACATGCTACACATTTACAGCCTGTTCGTTTTTTTTACAAACTACAATAGTAAAATAAATTTATCGATGGAATAATATTTATAATACAAATACTTAAGTAATTGTAAAAAGTTGATGACACCTTAACAGCAGAATGTCTTTTTTCGCAATGTGACTTTATATTATCATGTTCTAAGCCAGCGCTGAGGTCACGTTCATGTATTGTGCTAAAAGTTCGATGAGAGAAAAAAAGGAAAAGTGCAACATCACACTTAAACGGCGTCGCCTGAGACTCTCTGAGACGCGAATAGGGCTGACAGATATAAACGTATTCGGGTAAACTGAATCTCAATCAGTTCACGTAGAGACTGAATGAGAGTAATATAGTAAGATATTATAAAATTTGTGTGCGACTTTTACACTTCAGGATGTTATATAGATCAAAGTAAGTATGTATATATGTCCGGGCTAATATAGTCTTCGTTCTTTAGGAACTGACAACCCTAGACGAGAAGTATAATACTCTTTCTTATGAACATCTTCGGTGCTCTACTTTTGGGTAAAGGCTTTCCACTTCACTGCCAGCAGATACTAGTCATATGTATATATATATATATATATATACATATATAATGGTTGGTAAGAACAAAGCCATAAAAATAATATATACGTACAAAATGAAATTAAAAACTACGCAATGTTCGTGTAATAACCTATTCCAATCACGGAAGGAATAAATATACATATTTATATTCGGTGGTCGAGCTTTCTGCAAGCTCATCTGGGTAGGTACCACCCACTCATCAGATATTCTACCTCAAAACAACAGTACTTGCAAAAGCAAACAGTTCCTGCAAACAGTATTGCTGTGTTCCGGTGTGAGCCAGTGTAATTAAAGGCACAAGGGACATAACATATTCCTTCCCAAGGTAGGTAGCGCATTGGCGATGTTATCGATGGTTAACATTTCTTACAATGCCACTGTCTATGGGCGTTGGTGACCACTTACCATCAGGTGGCGCATATGTTCGTCCGCCTACATGTACAATAAACTATCGTGAATACACCACACAACGAAGAAAATACATCATTAATATACAAAATATTTATTAACCGACGAAATTAGAAGACCCCTTTATTTGAAACGTGTTTTATATAACTTTACAGGTTTCGTTTCGTTCTTTATTTTGTTTGGATTTTGTTTCGCTTATCAACAACGTGACAAACGACTTCGATTACACAAACACGATGTTATATTTACGCATTTCCTTATCACTGTCAGGTCTGTTTTGAAGATGATTATATAAAACTCCGAGCAAAACGGACGGAAATCTTGATCGCACACAAAAATACAAATATATCTGATCATCGAAGCGTGACGGCGCGCGTCGCCGGCAGATCTCCAGTCAGGCGAGAACATTTTTATCTTCGCATCTTGACCACGACATCACCGACGATTGCGTTCGCATCATATGAAATACCACTATAACCTATGTATTTCCATATTGAATATTTTGCATATTTTTCGATTCGAAGCCCGACGTGCAATTTCAAATTCCAATCGAACATAAAATTTCCTACCTTTTTATCATTATCATGGTTGTAAATAAATCTATACTAATATTATAAATGGTAAAGTAATTTAATCGCCCGAAGTCGCTACGAGTAGCTTTAGTCGAGTCAATTGTCGAACATGACTCTTAGTCGAGTATCCAGTAATGGTATAAAATTAATATTAATTTACAGCCACGATAACTGATTTGGAATACATTACATTACATTATATATAGATTATAAGTATTTTTGGATATGTAAGAGATAAATGTAACAAACAATAAGTTTAGACAATAGATAATTTAATATTACAAACATTTAGATAATACAACAAAAATACAAAGGTTTCATACAATTTAACACTTTCGATTTAATTAACAAAAAATAATATCGATAGATGAAAATAAAATACGAAGCGATCTCAGTGTTTAATTGAGATGGGTTTCAGAAATCAAGGAATCCGATCGGGCGTGTTGGAGTGTCGCCTGCCTTCCGTTCCGACTGGACGCGATTCGTCCATTTACTCGCCGAAGGGAAATTGGCCATCGCACGTGCTGAACACGTTAATCTCACGTGAATAAACGTATTATGACATACAGAGGAGAATAGACCTTATTACCACGGTACAACTATTCAAAGAACCATTGAAACTAGGAATAACCATTGAGAGTGAAATCATACGTGCCGAATATATTTCAAACGAAATGGTTCCTTAATCAAAATACAGTTGCATGAACGTTATTCCAAATCATATATAGATGTCCCGATAAGGACACAGGCTAATTTACTCGATGTTTTTAACTGGATTATTTACGTCATTAACAAATCTCAAGCGAGACACAACGGTAATTGACATAAAGAAAACGAGCCCGCAGGCATACCTAGTACCTACCTGTCTAACCAATCTGCCAGTGCGTATTGTTTTTCCAATAGCAAGCCTGATTAAACTTGTAGACCGACCAGGCAAAGGATTCCTGCAATCAGCCGTACAATGGAATACGGAACCCCGGGGGCTCGGGTTTTAGAATAATGGAATCCACCTTAATCTTGAAGAACAATGACATCGCTTGCACGCGACGTTTTGCATACAATGTCTTGTCGCGTGACAGCCGGAGCGGGTCGAGATGGGGAAAACGTGACAGGTCGTTGGCGGTTTTTTAGGGACAGGTACATTATCTAACTTTACGTAAAAAAATATTATATCCCTGTGATACAAGAGAAAATCTAACATAGAAATATTTCTTTGATTCGTGTATATTATCTAAAAGTCAATCGAAATTGTTTGCTCGACAAAATCATTGAAAACGAGGAAGCGATGCAATATGATGCGGTTAAAACTGATTTAGTTTTGTCATGTTTCGAATATAACTTGTTGGACGAATCGACAGGTTCGATAGGTTTTCACCGCAACACATCAAAAACGTGTGCGCGAAGCGGCGCGTCAACGTCACGGCGCCGTCAAATAAAACTGATAAATAATAAACATTGAAACAATAAATAATAATTGTTTTCATAAAAACTTGAAATATTTCGTAAGCACGAATGTAATTAAGCAGCGGTTAACTAAGCCAATAATTTGTGGTCTCAGCGCTGACGTCGCTTTTAACGAGGAATTATTAACAACATTTAAAGAGGGTAACAAAAATGATATCGTGTCTGCGACGCCTCTAGATGGCACTCTGTGGTATGGATGATTGGATTGATGAATAAAAGATACAGCAATTTGTATAATATAAGGCGAGCGGACAATTATGCACCATTCAATTATTCTGGACTCGAATAAAATCGCTGAAGATTCTAAACGTATGAATGATAAATAAAAATTGTTTGATATTCAATTATATATTTTATGAGATAAATTATATACTTTACAGGAAAAGTACTCTGTCGTAGACGGTTTTCAAATGTTACGAGAAATTTAATTCAAATCCATCCAGCAGCTCGAGCTTAAACTTACATAGATAATTAAATTCATTATATTAGTTAAGTATTTCTTGTATAATCGATACATATGTATTTATAAAACGAGGACGAACGATTCGTGACAATCCGGCATACCTATTCATAAAACTCCTAATTAATATAACTTTGCGTACGACAGATAATGTCCACGAATGTAATTAATCGCAAATGACAATCTAGCTGTACGCTTTTTATGTACAAGTCATTGAATTCCATTCATGCGTTTCGATTGCGCCTGACGCATGTCTATTTCACGAGCAAGGGTTGAATTATACGTCAATATAGGAATACGCTACACTGCTTTTTTTTTAAATTATACGGATTGAATAAACAATAGTAAATACTATAGACATACGTCTAGTAAGTAAGATAAAGGTATTTTTTTTACATACGTTTTGTAAAATACAACGTCGTGACCCGATTTAGCACACTTATAAATAATAACACATTTATTGCAGTTAGTATCTACACTAGTAGGTAGGTAAGTAACTATTTTAAATTTATTAATATTTATCTATAAGTAAAGAAACTACACGAAAAATAGCATCGCTATCGGTACACAAAGATCTATAAATACATTTAAACAAATGTTGATCTAATCAAACAAAAAATAAATTATATAATTATACTTGATTTATAAAAAGGACGAACTAATAAATATTACTTTAATTATAATAATTTATTAAGGATTATATTCTGAAAGTTAAATATTATGTAAATTGCAATTTTTCTCTTTAAGCACAGTAATACTAGTACTAGCAATAATGGCAATAACAAACAATAGCGGTCTCAAGACTCGGCCCTGCGAGGGACCGCCCGTCGGCGCAGTCAGGTGCATCTGCGGCTGACATCTATGGCTCTCGGTATCGTGGAATGAATATTTAATGTAATGAAAACAAATGAGCGGTGTCTCCTGGAAATGCGGACTATTTCATCATTATTCGAATAATACGAATTCGTTTCGTTTTGAAATGTCTAACTTTTCGTAATAAGTGTACGATAGGTAACTAGGTCTCATCAACATCATCTCATTAGTACCTACTATGTATTTTTATCAACAATACTTTTGTCAACTTGATAGGTTGTCGTGGCAATTAGCGATGCATCAGATGCAGATCATATTTCCTTTTTCTTTTCATGTGATACACTAAGTATAAAACAGTAACATTACAAAATACAATTTCAAACGTGGGTATATCTCGGTACAAACGAATATAATTTTTTAAAAGTCATACATTCAGCACGGCGCCGATAGACGAGTGCCCTCGTACGATACGTAATAGGAAGTTCAGGGGTTATACCAGATCTCATTTGTAGACTGTAGGCTACGAAGCAATCCGCGGTAATCATATTGCGGAGACATGAAAATACGAGAGTGCACATTTCTTAAGTTATCCACATCCGTACGTATCATATCTATTGCAACACAAAATGTTGATGAAATTGATGATTGGGTTAGTAAATCAAATTTATAAATATAGAAAACTAGCTGATACCCGCGACATCGTCCGCGTTGCTTGATATATTAACAAAGTTTTCTAATGTACGAAGGAAAAAAAACATCAAAAAGATTGCAAGCAAAAATATACTTTGCTTAAACATACATCACTGAACACGCAGTGCATATACAAATTCGTTGTTTTTTGAAACTAATAACTTTTTATTAAATGAAGATATCGCAATCATTTTTGTTTTTGATAAGGGACAAGTGTCTAAGAAATAAAATTTAGAAAATTTCATTGAAATCTATTCAGTTTTTCCGTGATGCGCGCACAACAGGCCTCTATCATTTTATTTATATAGATTAAAAACTATCAAGAAATAAGATGTATGCGTACTATTCAAATGTTTGTAACATTCTTTATCAAGATATTGAAGCAAATATTATCCGTAATTTATAAAAAAATACAAGGACATTAAGAACCTTACTGTACTAACAATATAATATATGTACTTATATACATGTCTTAATAACGAAATCGATCAAAAACAATGACATTTAAAGTAGCAACAAGCGTTTATTATTTGCTGTCGACGCTGCACGAAAAATGTTCTCTTTTAATAAAAGGGGCTGAGCCGGTACGTTAATGGAAAGTCCGAAAGCAATTATCCCAATATAAAGGTTCATCGTCCACTATGCGACACAATGCTTTAATCTGCCGCGTTATTACACCGGGAAGACGTTGCAAAGCCATTGTGGACACAGTATAATTGTCAGAAAAGCCTCCCGGGATAGAAGAGTTGAGGGGCTTTATTTTCGCTTGTCTGCCTCACTTTGTGATAATATAGAAAAAAAATTATCTTGATTCAAGTAGACGAATTGTAGCAAAGAATATTAGTCTTTTGATCCTATGTTATATATCTTCGAAATAAAATCTACGGGTAAAACTATTTTTTCAGAAATACTGAAGATTTTAATTATAATTTACATTTAAATTCTTAAAATAACTACTTAGGTAAGGTATCACCACGTTCAAAAGCCTTTACATTTAATACCATAACGAATCAAATCGTCAATAGGCTACAGAAAACATGATCACGTTAATTTTTGTAGAACGAAAAAAAAAACTACAAATAGAATACCGAATACACAACAATATAATGCTGCCACAAAAAATAAATCGAAAAGAAATGAGGAAGAAATTAGATAAAAGCCATTTCTTCAGGAAACGCAGCTGCCTTGTACGATGCCTGTAATTGTGCAAAGTGGTGCTCAAAATTTTTCAATTTAAAACAAATTTCTGTAACGATTCTTTTGGGAATCTTCTTTAGACCCATCTATCTAGCTTTGTTTAAAGTTAATATTAATTTTCATAACAATTGTATCCTTCTCATATTAATGGCTTCAATTAAGTTGATAAACACCACCGATCTAAAGAAAACATTATTTTGACTTATTCAATTAAGATTAATAATGAATTGAGGCAAGTTTGTTAATTCCTTGGCCTTGCGTGAAAATACTAAAGAGCTGTTAAAAATAGCAAGTTCAAAAATAGGCATAATATCACGATGGTAGGAACTCGTTGTTTTGGCTCCACGAAATGAAATGTGTGAATTGACTCCGCTTCATGAAAAAACCCGTATTTCGCACGTTTTGTATAAGTTAACCGCACTTGTAGCCAAACAAAGCGCTTTTCGACTACAGCTTCATTCCTCGCAACGATATTCATCCTAGATTTACGACTATATGGACTGGGCCAACCACGCACTACTGCGACTACCGTTGCGTTGCGACTTGCCTACGGGACTCGACAATTCTACACCAGCGAACATTTTCTTACGGAGAAAATTAAGCATTTTTGGGGTGGGAATAGCGACGATATTAGCCTGAACGGTGCCGCTGAGCGGTGTAATCCGCGTTGATTGTCCTCAGCACTCGGCTTTCACGTCTCCCTCGACCGGCATTATGCCTCTAATGTCACTTAATTTGCCGTCTAGAGGCTCCTCAGGTGAATGCAGCTTACGAGAGCTGGTTTAATATAAAAATTCACTCGTTTTTTTTCCGTGACGCGGGATTATACGTTTTACTGTTGCCTCTTTTGAGAGTAAACGCGTAGAAGTAATGGGATTATGAGATCGGTAGTTTTGGTTTTCGCTAGGAAGGTTTTAAAGGGAAATTAAATTATATGAAGCTAAATTGAAATCAAAATTCATAGGCCCGATGACGAAGTGGAGTACTATGCGTCATTAATACTTCACTTGTTCGAACTCTTATAATCATACGCTTAATTACGATAATCAAAACCTAATAAACCTAACAAATGTGTTGGCTTCTTGAGTAAAAACACACTGAGCGAGTTATATACTCACTCACATTTCGAACTCAAATAAATAATATTTACACTTTACATGAAATATCATAACAACCATATCCTATTACGTCAATGTACAATAAATAACTAAAAATAAGTCAGCAAAACTCATTGTCGGAAAATGTACGACAAAAGTTTAGGTCATTATGACCGTTAACGAAACTAACTAACGTATCGACGACGTTACAAACGCTGACGTTGACAATTATTGACCAACAACTTGCAACCGGCGCTATTTATATTTCCTCTTTGTTGCTGACGAAACTAAAAATAGTTATAGAATTCAATTAGAAGCGATTATGTTGTTCACATTTTTTTTCTTATGAAATAGGTGGAGGGGGAGGGAACGGGCAAATGGGCCACCTGACGGTAAGTGGTAAATGGTGGACACTGTAATAATATATCAATTAGTCCTTCCATCGCCAATTCATCACCAATACCTTGCCTTCACCTTGGGAACTAAGATGTTATGTCCCTTGTCCCTGTAATTACACTGGCTCAAGGGTGAGTCGTTCAATATGAAACACAACAATACTAAGTATTATAATCAAAAGCGGTATTGGTTAGTTAAAATTTACAATTGTTTTTGCAAAGACCGCTATTCTGATATGAACAGCTAATCTGGACAGAACTGATTAGGTGTTTTAGCTTTTGTTCGATGCTTCGAACAAAAGCTTTTCAAGTGTAAATAATATGTAGCAATTTTATTTTAGTCAGCCTTATTTCGACATATATTTCTTTTAACACAAATAAAATACAGCTTCACTGTTAAGTTATATTATTTTAAGTTGGTTTTAGTTTAATGATTACTTTGAAATGGAAATAAGTATTGTCTTGTTCGAAATAAAAAAAATATGAATTACCTTTAAACTTCAGCTGAAAGGTGCCGTGTATGAGGAGAATAACATCCTGTGGACAAAAAAAAAATTTATATTAATATAGATAAATATTTTGATAAACCATTTTAAATTAAGCTTCAAACATAGCCTCAACTAAATACATGCTGAAGCTTAGCATATAAGATCTGATATATATGTATATATTCAAATTTCATCTCCTTTTAAGTAAACAAGCACACTAGCACAACACGTCTACTTACGCGGATATTAAAAAAATATGTATATTCAGTTTGTCAAATCTCAATACAGTATCAATATCTCAAGTTCAATAATGAGGCAGTACAACGTGCCCTACTTAAAACTAATATAACAAGTACCTACGCTTTTTATAAACATATATTTATAATATGATAATCCACAAATATTTTTTGCTATATTTAACATAAGACACATAACATAGGTAATGTTATGAAAACACTTAGTTAATATTCTAAAAAATCTCACTATATATTATAATATGTAAATAAACAAATAAGCCGCCGCTAGCGCAAACAGACAGGTACCATGATAATCAGCTAATGGCAGATGATCTCTGCTTGTTTACAGTGCTATTCAGAGCCAGTCTAGTGCACCTCGCGAGTAGCGGTACTCTCGCGAAATAATATATATTATTAACGTTATTTAGACAAATTATTTATTAAACGGGTAGTATATAAGCGTGTTTTTTTATTTTAATAAATGCATTAATGGAGTTAGAGTGGAGAGTAATCGATTGTGTAGAGTTAATTTACTTAAGTCATAATAAAAAAACATCGCATTATATATTACTATTTACTCAAAAATAAAATATATCACAACTTCCAATAAGGTAGTAAAAAATAGTTATTAGAAAAATTAACTTTAAAAATCAAAATATTACGTATATTTCTATTCAAGTAGGATTAATTCATGTTACAGGATTAAATTGAATGTAAAACTACCAACGATTTAAAAATTATATCCTATCGAGAGTAAGCTACAAGAAATGTGTATGCTTTGTATATAATATAATGTGAATACTAAATACACGCATTCTCATTTTAATATCATTTTTGTGCTTTATAACAGGTCTTATCTTTTAAAGTCAGATTTATAATTTATTAATATATAAAGTTAAATATATGAATGTATATGCGGAATTTGATTAGAAACTAAACGTCGTATTGCCTTCGTGGAAATTTGGGGTTTAAGTAAGTGAACATCTCTTGTACAATGATTATCACTGATTCTATCAAACAAAATTCTATTAACATAATGTTGTTAACATAATGTGACGTAATTTTATGTACTCTTATTTCGTTAAAAATATCCCGAAGCGAGTTCTAAGAGTATAAATAGATAATATATTCCATTTTGTATGTATAGAGTAAGGATTGAACGCAATGCACTGGGCGGGTTTTGTGTACGGAATGAGTTTATTAATTTCTCACTGCTGAATATTCTGGGCAAATATTCCATCAAGATGCTCATTTGATAGTTTGGTGGACACACGTGGCAGGGTATTATTAAAACCATTCCCATTCCAAACCCTATCAAGACTGACTATTTATTCACTAAATGTTAAATCATGCCTTAAACAAAAAGGTCCTTCCTTCCAAACCAGAAATAAATTTTACTACTTGTTAATCATAAACTAGTCCTGAACAAACTCAAATGTCACGATAAAAGTATAAGGTTACATCAAATATTTGCAACGTGTCCTTTATCAGGCACCAAATGAAGGCAGCGACGCTGGCGCCGGCGGGCCGAGGGACGACCGCGTGGGCAGCACGCATCCAAAGCAAAAAGCCGCTGGCACTGCTGCATTCCGCCACGAAACCGGTCCCGGCTCAATGGAAGCCGATGTGAGCATTTACACGTGTCGCGCACAATCAAAAATCAACCTTCCTCGTGTATTATAGAAGATTGAAAATCGTGTAAACAAAACAAGTCAGTGTAGCAGATGTAAGGATATTATAATCATATTACAAGAGCAATACCGAACAAAAAGTTGAATGATAGCAGCGATGCAGAATATCAAATGGACGTTAGTGTTCGACTTGTAACTGATGGAGATTTGATTGATGAATTGCCAATGAAACTTAAAAACGTTTCAATTTTTTTTATTTTACACAATTTTAAAGATATAAGAAGGTTAACGAAATAATATTTACTATCAATAGAATATAACGTTCTAGTTTACGTAAGAAGTCAGGAATTCCGTGATAGCAGTGTGTCATTATCGCTTCATGTAAGAGCCTTCTCCGGTGGTCTCTCAGTCACGATAAAAACAAGTTTGAACAAGGTGATCACTAGAGCTAATAGGTATCTATTGGATGCTCTATCATGCCGAGATAACATACCATCTCTTCGAATGCTCACATTTCTAACAACTTACCAGCAACAATTTAAATAATTTCGTCGTAACATTTCTTTTTTAGTTAAGAACTGTAAATGTACTCTTATTTAAAAATCTCTAAAATTATTGTAATGAACGAAGTAGCGACCATGGTGTTCGTTAAACATTGCACACAGATCAAATAAGGGAGACTAAACATTTACACGGCATAGTTCAATTAGGGGTAGGCGAAGGAACCAAGTTGTGGTGACGTCACAAAAGGGCGCCGTAGGTAGTTGCCTGCCGTTCCTGGAAACGGGCCGTGTCGTAAACTCTTGCGCACAATGCCGACGGTCGCCGCGCGCCGGACGCCAACAGATAATATAAGATGGTATTTGACGTTTTTTGCTCCCTTTGGAAAGATAACTTTTGGTTTAAGTTAAGATAAATTCGGTATGTTTGATGTCTGCTACAACGAATTAGAATTAAATTTGAAGAATAGCCAACATCTTGTTCATAGATTATACAGAAATGAGCCGAATTGGCACAGTTGTGAAAACTCGTGAATCTTAACCGAAGACTTGGGTTCAGGCATAAATAATACGATTTTCGTAATACCTTCGCTTACTACGATGGTTCCAATCTTCAGATTATATATTTTTTAAAGTAAAGTGTAACAACTGCAATCCCTTTTTTTATGACGAGCTACTCATCCCGGTTTCACACGGGTAGATTAAGGGTCTACATCAAATATTTAACAAGGAAAAAAATACCACTTTTTTGGGCCAAAGACCTTCATGGTAGTACGCAGCGCAGCTCGACAATGGTTTATCGCGATCGAATTATTTAAAAACGCAAAGACATACATACAATCATTCATTTTTATTTACCTAGTAAAATATTACGATTGCATTATTAATTACACGATAACCATCTAGTTATATCATCTGACATACTTATTAAGGCGTTAGTGACAAATAACTTGCAGACACTTATAGTGAATTAACTGAGACGGAAAGATAAATTAATAAAACTTATATATTAATTAAATAATTACGTTCATGCACTCTATTAAATAGAATTTTTACGTTAAAAAGTAAAAAATGAGAAAACAAATCTTGAAAGCAACACGAGCAAGTTTTTGCAAATAAGCGAAATGGACATGGGCGAAGATAAAAAGGGTTTCAAAAGGGAAGTTCCTTTGAGTTAATTTATAAAAATACTTAACAGATTTCTCTTTTTAAAGGCACTGTGATCTGCGAATATTTAGCAAATAAATAACCTTCTTTTTATATGAAATAATTTCAATCAAATCTCTCTTTTTTGTATTCGTGCTATTAATATTAAATCAATTGCAGTTTTGATCCAAAATGTTAATATCAGTTGCTTTTTAACGTAGCGACTGTGATAAATCTTAAATATAAAAACTTATACAATAAGAACAATACCGTTAAACTTTATTTTTGTTTCGATTCTGAGATTTATATGATTTAAAAAAGTTTAATTGAATTCATGACTATTATTAAAACATTCAACTCGGTAGTAATAAAAAACAATTGTAAATTGACCAACGATTTGTTTATGGTTTGTTATGAAATATAATCAAAATATGAAGACGATATGAAGACCACGAGGAGGTTGAATCGTTGAAAATCTTTTGGTTTATGTATTATATACACACCTATACGTTTAGTCGTTTTTTCAGGTTATGTAATATTATATTATATGAACAAAGGTAAACGTCATTTATTAGAAAATAATATTTATATAAAAAGCAAACAAACAGCAAAGCAGAAAAATGTAATGCAAATATTATAACAACAACGCGAACTTCTTAATAACTTATTGTATAATTTATTTAAAGAAAATGTAATATTTTCCGAAATATACACACAATCAAAACATCCTTCGTAGCAAGATATTTTGAAACGAGTTTGTTTTTAAGGCTTCGTAACTTTGGGAAACCTAAGCGGGCCTTTTACAAATTTATTCAAAACTCCAATTAAATTTTAGAACAAAACGACTCAGTTTTGTGGGTCTTGATTAACTAACGAAAGGCTCGCTTGTGATATTGAAAAAATACTTACATTTTAATAATTTGAATTTGTAATTTAATCTACGAGGCGCTAAATCTACCGGATCCTAGTTTTGTAATTAGTTAAAGGTTTGAACAAGCGTAGAGTTTAACACGAGGTTTAACATGAGAACACAAGTATTCTGTATTTGAAAAGCAATTCCATCAATCTCAGTAGCTAATTAAAGACATTACATCCAGGGACGGGGTCGCCCGATTAGTTTCCTTACAGTTGAGCCGTGTAAGTGTATATCAGCCTTGCGGGAGTTGAGAGTTGATAGGACATTCCGTATTAATTAACTAAATAAGTCTGCCAAAGCGAGCGAGCTTCTGAAACAGGCGACGTTGGCGACTTGCAAGTTGTCAGTCGCGTGTCAATAAGACAGCTAGAGACACGGCGGATTTAAGTACGGGGCCGGGGGCGTCGGGCGGCGCCTCCCCGGTGTGTGGTTTCCTTTTGATGTCATCTTCGCGCAAACTTTACTACGGATCGGCTTTGAGATAGAGAGACGGAGAGTGACTAATTTGGCCCAGCATTTGATCTCGGGAACTCCGATGACGGCGTCTCGCTCACACCGCCTCCCGGCCCGCCGCCGCCGGGAAGCTCTTTGCAAAATTTCGCTTTGATCGCAAAGTTAAATTATATGGGAATTGAGCATTAAATGGATACACATGCGAGTCTTACGCGTACGTACACCGGGCCCGGCCTTCGCTCTGACCGAACGGGTGATATTGTCAAAAATAAATCTCGAGGGAGCGTTTGACGATTACAACGACTTACATAAATAATGAGCGAGCGACTTTCAAAGTTATACATTTGTGAGAGCGGCGCTCGTATTTAACTCCGCCTAATTTGCCGCGAGTACGCAGTACCTTTGAGAGCTTCGTTTTTACTAGTTTACGAAACAGATATTTGCGCCCGCCTTTCCCTTTGATACAGCACTTTGTGGAGCATTTTACACGAGTTTCTTTTGAGGCCATTCAGACGGTGAATAACGAAAGGCTGTCTTTGATAAACACGTGCGAGGACTCTTCAGTACTTATTAGGGGTGCTCTCTTTGAAAGTGCTTCTTCTGAAATCTATTTGAAACGTTCAAACTCAAAGCGGCTCCGATGAAAGCTGTGCTAATTAAACTGTCACTAATATAATTATGCGAAAAAATTAAATGTTTCTTTATGAAGTTTAAGTAATGAACACGAGGAGACAGATATTAGACTAATTCTCTTTGACGTCTATCTAAAAATATTTACTGTAATTAATATCATGCTGAACAAAGCGGCACAATAATTAGTTATTCTATATGTAAAAAGATTAGCTAAAAAGAGCTATTAGTAGGTTATTAATGTTATATCACACGATCCCTAGACTCAAAGTCGCAGTCAAAGAAGACTCCACAAAGTGGCGCCTTTGTGAGCGCCGCCGCCGCCGACGCGGGAAACACCGTGTGTTTCTATTCGCTACATACGACAAACCCTTTGTCTTCCGACGCCTTAACAATACAATTCTAAACTAGTACTAGATTAATCGATTTGATTCTATAAACAAATATGGACAAAAGGTAACTCTCAGATCTAATCAAGTTTGTCCAATGAAATTTGAAATTCACGGTACAACGATTAAGATTTATTGAAATAATAGCTCCTCTTTGAAGTCGGTTAGTACACGTACAATTAACATCAGAAGGCACGATATTACTTGAGCTCGCCTGTATCGATGATGTTGGAGATCAAAGACCCTTAGGTACACTTTGATGTTTAATTCTAAAAAGACTGGAGTGATGTCTTTGTCGTTGAAATTCGTATGAGCTCTGTTTTAGCTGAAGGTAAGTTTGTGCCGGCCTCTTAACGCGACGGGACTTGGGACAAAGAGTGGACGGCGCCCGGCCTCTGATGAAAAACCAACGGACTCACACTTGCATATTAAACATGCTCATTACAGAACTAAATTACAAGATTGTGTAGGAATTTATGAAAGATGTCTTTTTTATTTCAAAACCGTTTTATATGTATTTAAAAAACACATTTTATGGTATTTATAGACATTATAGAATAAAATATTATTTGTTTACAATATATTTTTATTCTAAGAATATATATATATTACAAGAACAATTAAGATTATAACATAAAGTAAAAGCTCATATAATGTAGAAAACATTGAAGAATAAAGAATATGCTTTAAAGTATCTGAATATAGTTAAGTTATTGTAATAGACAAAGCCGTTCTAAGAAACATTCTTCGTTGGATTCTTCGAAGCGACCGTGGAAGGGAAAGATAAGAACCAATAAAAGTTTATTAGACTACGAAAAAAAAATTAAATGAAATCAAAGGTAGCTCATACCGTTGCAATTACGTGCGGAAGTCGATCTGCCAACTGAGGGGTGAAAAATTTAGAAACAGATTACGGACACTAAATTTAATTAGAGAGCGAACTCGAACACAACAAATTGAAGAGGATAAACGCGACAAAGTAAAAGAGAAAACACATCGAAGGAAACTCGCAACATTGATATAAACGAAATTTAAATTAAGTACAAAGGGAAAGAAGATGAAAAAATCCTTTCATTGAAAGCTCTCATCCCCGAAGTCAGAGGGCCGGGCGGCTACATCAAAGACACCTCCCGTTTCTAGTCTTATCTGCGCGTACCGAGTTTGGAAATTAGCAGAGCGATCCTTCTCCTTGGCGAATCAAAGACGCCTGCGCACCCTTTCAGTCGCTTTTAGCATTACGTTTTCATGACAAGTTTTTCTCTACAAACGGACAGAGGTAATGCGATAATGTAGCTAATGACATATTTTATTCAGGCTTTAAAGCGCCGAGTTCGCTTAATTCAAAGGCGAAACGGTAATGTGTCGGGATTATGCGGAGCGGAGTGCTGTGTGAATGATTTTTCAAGTTTTAGCCGGCTTTTAATGAAATGTAGGTTTGGCTGCGCTCCTGCTCGTTTCCTTGCTTCATGTTTTAATTTAAATACGTATTTTTGAAGGGTTCACTTTGATGTTGCACGGGTTAGACAAACTCCCCAGTAGTAAATGAAATGCTTTCGAGTTTAACTATAAATGCGAATGTTGGCTAATTTTGATCTATGTTTCGCTACCGTTACGAAACATTTTATTTTCTGGGAACTCGCAGTGTAATGTAAGTAGAACTTATTGATATAAACTTCAAGGAAAGCTTATGTGGGCCCTCACAGCTTTCGCACTACTATTTAATAGTTCGACGAATATAACTTTATATTTAATTAAGGCATTAATTAATATTAAATTTGTGATACTATATATATATTAATGAAAGGTTTTATTAAACCTTTCTTTAATATTAATCTGAATATAACGTTTGTTTTTTTTTAAATAAATTATAATATAAAATTGTTAGTTTTTTTATATGTAGCTATCCATAATTAAGGCAATAACAAAACTTGATAAATAAGATCGCGTTGATGTTTTTTCTTTGAAAGTAATCAATAGAAAAAAAATCAATGAAACACACTCAACATACACAATACACACATGCATAAACACTGTAACTTTTAATATAATAGTGTAACGTTTATAGTTATAAAGCCATTCAAAATTCAAGTAACGTAATTTAAAAATAAATAACACGTTGAAACAAATGAACATAAAAAAACAAAGATATAACTAAAACAATCAATCCACATTTTAAACAAGCAAAGCTTTTTTAAACAATAGGCAACAATGAAGGGGTCTAAAACAATAGGTCATTCTAATAAACATTTGACACAAGGACTCTAGAAGTCCCTTGAAACAAGGCCTGCGTACCGTCGAGGGATGCCGGCGACGTAACGCTGCTAAAAACTTATAGTCCCTTTTAAATCAACACAACCTCCCAAAAACTTCAATCATTTATACCTGACTTATCGCGTTCAAATCCAAATATTACAGAAAATCCTCTTATTTAACACTTAACTCACTAGCCACTACACAACATTTACAACTCGCATTTAAATTAAATTAACCGCTATTTAATATTAACCAAACGAAAAGTTTGAAACAATCTTTCACAGAGTTACGTATATCGTCACACGTAATATTTCACCGCGCGAAGATACCAGCCCGTACCGAGATACAGAAGGAACTGTCAGAAGACCGCTACAAACGTGCGCGCGTCGCACGTGGCCCTAAATGAAGGCGGAGCTAGCCACGAAAGACGTAATCCATTGGACGAGCGTTCCGTTTGATATGCCGCCGGCAACTAACAACGTCTCTTTGCGCCTTAATCTCGGTAGTAACGTCCTTTAAAACAGGTAATTTTATTAAAAAACGTGGATACTTTTTGACGAGCAGCCGAGCAAGCATTGCGGCCGATAAAGTCCGTCGTCGGTTCGGGACTATTTCTCTATGCAGGTCCACGGGGCAACTGAGGGCGAATGCAATCCCGATAACGTATTACGCAGCCCTGGTCAAAGGATAAAAGGTAGCCTTTTTTGTCGTATTAAGCCGTTTTTAAAAATTGTACGCATCCCTTTGATATGCGGACATCAAAGACATTGCATGGCAACCAAAGAAAGAGGTTACTGTGTTCTAAATGTACAGACTGAATTTAATATTGGCTCGAGTAATATCTAATAAGGAGACGCTAACACAATTCCCACACGAAGATAAGTTCATTACCATTTTCCATCACAAGGACTTAGAAAAATGGGTATTGTGTAACAAGTGATACGTTATTTTATTTCAACTAAAATAATGTAGAAAGATAGGATAGTTACTTGATAAAAACATCTGTCTTACACTTGGTGGTAAAGCTTTGTGCAAGCTCATCTGGGTAGGTACCACCCATTCTATCAGATATTCTACTTTGTATTGTTATATTCCGGTTTGTAGGGTGAGTGAGCCAGTGTAAATACAGGCACAAGGGACATGTTCCCAATGTTAGGTCCCAAGGGACATGTTATTTTGTTCGAATTTAAAAAATATTTTTGTGTCTTTTTACCGAGGATGGTTCTAGGCTGATTTTTATTCATTATATTTTTATTAATTATACGCAGGTGAAACCGCGGGGCACAGCTAGTTATATTTTTTTGCCTTTGTATATGTATGTTATTCTGTGAACATATTTTTAACTTCTTTTCTTTTGTAATAATTTAGTTTTTTTAATTGACACATGTTTTTTTATTTACTCACATTAATATGTATTCTGTACTTTTGGAAACTGTATCGGTCAATGTTTCGCCTTTGTATTTTTTTTTATTGAAATGTATTGATTATGAGTGCAGGCAAGGGACGTAACATTTTAGTTATAAAGTTAGGTTATGCATATATTCTAACAAATATAATAATTTCAACCCCACGATTTTGTTGTGGTAAATGCATCGGTCTATGGGATCTTGTTAAAAAGACTAAAGAAAAAAACCTAGTGTCGGATGCTTGGTGGTAGAGCTTTGTGCGAGCTCATCTGGGTAAGCTACCCACTCATCAGATATTCTACCGCAAAACAGCAGTAGGTACTTGCTATTGTTGTGTTCCGGTTTGAAGAATGAGTGAGCCAGTGTAATTTACCAAGGTTGGTGGCGCATTGGCGATGAAAGCCATGGTTAATATCTCTTACAATGCCAATATCTATGGGCGTTGGTGACCACTTACCATCAGGTGGCCCATATGCTCGTCCGCATACCTATAGAATGAAAAAAAAAAACCATCGGGTTGTGAGGCTGAGCATCGGTCTCCCGGGCGGATGATAAGTCTGACATTGACTGACGTGGTTAAATTCATGTAAGGAGGATATTATTATTATTATCAAAGGAGATTCAATAGCTATTTCTCTCTATTTCTCTAAATACCGTTATTAATACACGTAACAAAATAATTGTTAAAACATAGCGAAAGAGAAAGTCTTGAAGAACGTACCGAAACAAGAAATCAGGTAGGTATATTTTCTATTTTTTTTATTCAAAGTAGGTAAGCAGACCAGCATATGTACCACCAGGTGTTACCACCACTGCCCATAAAAAAAACGCTGCACTATCAAAAATATGAACTATGCCATCAACCAACCTTTGAAACTGAAATGTTACAAAATATATAACAGTTTATTGACAGAAATAAAGAGAAGTAATTTCTTCATACATTATCCAAAAGTGATTATACTTCTTATTAACAAAACACAGAACTGGAGAACGAACTCGGTCCGAATCGATATTCTTTCATAAAGAATTTTAAATTAACAATCAGACCTCATTAAGCGTCAACTGCTTGCGAATTGCCTTTAAGTATGTCGTAATAAATACCGCGCAGATGTATGTTAAAAAGAACTAATGTTGGAATTAAACTATATAAAAACACCTACAACACTACAAATTTTCCAATTTAGTTTGCTTACGATTCATCATTGCACGGCAGTAAAGGTGCTCGTAATTATCTCACTAATCCGTGCGGACTAATGGTCGTGGTGGAACAAACACAAAAATTATTCTTACCAGTCTGCTAAGTTTTAAAACTAAGCGAGCAGTACCTACAATATATGCAATTATTGTAGAAATAAGAATGAAGCATTGTATTATACATAGGTAGGTACAGTTGACAAGTTTGTGGAATTTAATCTAAAATCTAAATGAAAACTTAAATATACGTGTGTACGATGTAATATTTATTAATTTTTGTCATGATAAAATTGGAGCAATTATTTAAAACCACATACATATAACCCAAGACACGGACGCACATGTCTGTTACCTTGGTGTGAAATTGCATTACAAAAAGCCCCGGGACCCGTACGAACGTATTTAAAATAAGAACAGTAGTAATGCCGGTTTTTTTATGAAATCACTAATATCTTTGCCTTGTCTGGGAATTGCTTGGACAGACGAAAATGTGACTTTGATATGTCTAGGCGATTCTTGTTCCGTTAAGCTATTTAACATACTTCAACAGATAAGTAACGTTTGTTACGTAGAATATTTGCAAGTGGCTCATCACGACCGATGTAAAGCTCATAAAGCAACGGTGCCGACTGCATCAGCGACTCGCAAACGCATCGCAATACGATCTGATATTAATAAAGATATCGACTTGAGCGCAAACGCGGCTTGTCTCAACAGAGTATCCAAACAAAAACGCTCACGTCTGGAGCCTGTACACGTTCTTAGATAGGAACAGGCTTTCTGTTCGTAATGAAGTGTTGGAACAGATTTCATAAACTTTGTGATATCATTCGTGTATAAATAATAGTCTTCTTATTGATTATATCAAAAAATCATTGCCTTATATAATATTCGAACCCGTACTCTCCGAGATATACCTAATAATAACTTTAAAAATAGTAATTAGTATGACGTTTTTACATATATCGCGAGGACCTCGCGAACATGACGTCGGGCCGGGTTGCGGCTAGCTGGCGGCGCCGGTACGTCTCGGCTTGCATTATTACTAGCTCCCGCACGCCGCGCCACCCGTAGCGCACACACTCGTAGCGCTCGCACACGCGTTCTCATATAATGTCAAAGGGTGAGCGCGCCGCCTCACAAAGCGTAAGTGCAACCACTAAAAGCCAATCCTAAGTTTTATTGATACACATTGTATTGCGACAAAGTCTCCGTCGGCGGCGGCCCGCCTCACCCCACGCGCCGCACAAAGACAATATCGCGACGTCAAAGGAGAGCCGTCCCGCGCCCGACTCGCCGCCCGCCGCCCCGCGCCTAGAGGAAATGAAAAATTAAATTGTCAACACATTTAATATCTGCGAAAACGTATTAAAATTTCAAACGTAAAATTGAAATTCTGTTTAAGTTTAATTAGACGTCGCCGGAGTTCGAAGTTGCATTAGATCAGCGGCGCTAATGAGGCCCGCGGTGAGCACACGTCACGGATGCGGGGAAGCCCGGCGCGAGGGGGACGGGTGGGTGTCCGCCCCGCGTTTGATCGGTGCCGCCGCTTTGACAATTATTAAAATTTGCCTCGTACCTCTCGGGTCTCATCTTTTTCCGTCGCCTCGATTACGCCACGGGTTTGTCTCATTAGGGCTTTTGTATAGTATCGCGAGCTTCCCTTTGATGTGAAGCGAGGAGACACGGGGCGGCCGGTCCACCTGCACTTTTATTGTTCCCGCTCGGCCTCGAATTTGCACGCTCCACTTTGAGCCGTCTCTTTGAGATTAGCGGCCGCGCTCTCTGCCCTCTGACCACTGAGACGTTAACGCCGGACGGGACTGAGCGTTATTACGACGCCAAGCCAACGTCACGATATTGAAAGTCACTCGACGGCTGTTAATTGTCATTCAAACTATCATAATTAAAAAATACATACTGTAGATAATAATATAAAGTAAGGTATACGTCAACCGTTTTCAAAGATGACTTGTTTGTTCAAATATAGTCCTGCTATGACCGTCAATTATACGGTTCAATTTAGTTGTTGGGAAAGTACAAAATATGTCAATTACCTTTAAATCGACCCAATAACTCATGTGTTTGTGTTCGTAATGAAGAGATTATGTTTCAAAAGTCCGTTTATTATTTGCATGAATCCAACAGATTTCAATCAATGTGAATCGTTCCGGTGATAATGTATCGCAGGTTTCCGGAACGCTATGTTTGCGAGCAAAGCGAGGGCGGTGCGCGATGAACACTTGACACCCCTTTATTACTTTTGTGCCCTTTGTGCGCGCCATCATCATCGAGCATACGACTCGAATTAAAACTTTACACAGCGATTTGTCACGCGTTTATTGAAGCCTGATGGCGCTTTGCGTCAATACTTTACAATGAAGCATTTTATGTTACAAACCTATCACCAATTACTCTCTCGATTCGATTACATATTTATAATCGTCGGATGCTGGCGGAAGTGTACTACCGGCCTTGAGAGTTGTGTCGTGGAATATTCTAACTAAGCACACATGTCCAGCGCTTTACGTACAAATAAAAAATTTAAAAGAGAATTTCCTACAAAAGAGTCACGGACGTCATTAAATACAAGCATTAATTACTAAACAAATACTCCGTGTGTGCACATACTTGAAGCGGCGCTCACAAAGGGGCCTTGGCAATTCTAGTCGAGTTATCACAGACTCCGTGTAATAAGAGAACAGAATCTTCGCGTTTTTAAAATAAAGCTCAGTGGAACACAGGGCACGGACGGAGGATAAAAGAGAATTTTCTCGTTTGTATTAGTAGGTAAAATATACGCGACATTCGTCGGTACACAGCGGCGCCTTTGTGATGCTTGCTTGTGCTTACCGAGAGCCTCGACCAAACTCAGGATATTGTTCGAAGAATAGCCGATGCCTAGTAAAATTATGTTATTGTGTCAATACACAAATTAATATTATGTACATGTATATTTATATCTTTACTTTCTCTTTAATAACAAAATACATATCAACCAACGCGGCTAATTAATAATAATAATTGTAAAAGTTTCAAATGTCATCATTTTGAATTACACAATATAATAAATGGTGCCGTAGGTTTAGTGATTTATAAAAAAATTACTGATCTCTTTTCGAAAAAAAAAAAACATCTTAAAAATTAGAATTTGGCCAAAATAGCTTCTAAGTTCAAAATGACCCCAAATATGACTATATTCTAATTAAGTTACTTTGTCTATAAATATATATTTACGTTGTATTATGTAATTAAATTATACTTTAAAATTCAGTTTATATAATACGCACGATTGTTGTGTACAATTGTTATAGAAATACATATGTACATACCTACACACATACGTGTTACAAAGACTTATATTCATTAGTTCCTTTATAGGTAAATAAATAAACTTAGGTACATCAAAATCCTAAATTCTGAAGGTGATTAGAGTGACGTCAGTATAATCTAGACGACTGTACTTTGAATGTGTGAAAAAGTTAACCATCAAAAGCGCTATATTGTACAACTGTACCATCCACTACGTCACTTCACAAGCGCCCTTTAGACAACAGCCCTTTGTCATACATATGGGGTTCTTTTGAACACCTTTACACCATATTTTCATGTTAAAAATACGAAATAAATTACCCGCTCGAAGCTATCACGTTAACAATGCCTTTGTAACTTATTGTCTATGAAATGCATTCATTAAATACGTCGTCGGTTTTAATTATTTACTTAGATATAAAGTTGAAGCAATCAATTGTAACATTCAGTTTCTTAAGTTCACCTCTAACTTTACGTAGAAACTTTGGTGCATATTCCACCACGCAACATTTAGTGAAATTAGACACAATATAAGGACCTAATTATTTATACAACGAACAAAACAAATATAGGTACATATGTATTATAAGACCTGTAAACAATACAATATAGTAGGTACAATGTAATGCGATGAATGTGTTTAGCGACACGTGTTTATAGGTAGTATAACTTTCCGCGTACCTCATTCTCAAATAGTAATAAAAGTTCCATAAGCGCGACATTTGATTGTCCCCGAGCTGCAGGCGGAGCGGAGTCGTGATTCAGATTGAAATAGTAATTTGGGCGGGAACCGTGCAACTCGCGAGGCTAAGCAAATTCACTTCGAGGAGCGCCGATATGTGGCACGCGGGAATAAAATAATGAAGCTACTGCAAAACGATTTGTAAGACGGTGAGAAAAAATACTTATTAAATTGATTAATCACATTTCTTAACATATAATGGTAAGCCATGCTTAGTATTACCACTGTTTTGCACATTTATATCGTTCCCGTCATTAAAAGTTGGCAATGTTATATGGCTATATGCCATTGAACATAAGCTGTTCCATAACAAAACTAATCAATTAATTTACGTTCGATTATACAAAGAAAGATTCGATAATATCATATCGTAATAATTTTCACGACAAATGTATATACATACAGATCATTGCTCCGTCCTTACATAGATATATATGTTACGTATCAGAGGATTTAATATTGGAAATTCTAATTATTGACAAGTTTACAGCTAGATCAAACAAACCACGAACGTGATATGTCCTACTCATCCTTATAATAACTAAATCCTTGAGGAATTCTCTTTAATAAGTTTGAAGATTGATTCGGTATAAAGGGACGCACCGTCTGATATAATCGACTCATTCCACAGCTTACACCTACACCAGTCGAGAATATTAGCCATTACATGCTAACGAAATATTGCATTATCTTAAGTTCAGTTATAAGAAATATAAACAAACTTTTGTACTGTCAATGATCACGTGATGTATCATATGTTGTACCTTTGAATAATATCGAGCCCTCAGTATTAAACCGGAACATTCAACTGCAATAGTTCGTATACGTCGTATTGCTTTTTAGCGTAGCGTTATTGATGTGTCGGTCTTACCCGCTGTCTTAATAAAAAGATACATTTTCAAAATTGAATTTAATCTATTTCAGGTGCTCCAATTCAAGTTGAGTTTTAAAATAAGCCGCGTGAAAACCTATTCGAATTTAAGTATTTTTCGTATAAAAAATTTCACTCATTAA
This sequence comes from Nymphalis c-album, assembly GCA_963151315.1. Classification (NCBI taxonomy): domain Eukaryota; kingdom Metazoa; phylum Arthropoda; class Insecta; order Lepidoptera; family Nymphalidae; genus Nymphalis; species Nymphalis c-album. The sequence continues at coordinate 783,181 of OY720594.1, read as the reverse complement.
ATTTATTTTAAAGAATTTCTGTTTAATGTTTATTCGACAAGTCGCTAAAGTTAGAAATGAATTATATCACATAGAGATAAACCTACATACGATTCTAAAATCACTGCATACTATTTCATCAAGATGAAACTACGAAAAGTAAATGACAATTTAGTAAAAATATATAAATAAATAGAATGAAATTTCAGTTTCACCGTTGCCGAGAGGCACTCCGGTACATTTTTCTATTCAGCGGCAGGCAGATGTTTCTCGCGAATTGAATAGTCAATGCGATAAATTCGGTTTGCGGCAGACGGCGCGGCGCCCGCGCCTTCGATGCCAACAATCTACATAATGCACGAGCCGACGGATAGCGGATGCCACTAAATTGCTTTGTTACCAACATTAGACCATTTCAGAGGTGGATTCATTGGAAGGATTCGTTTATATTTTACTTTCAGACGACATTACGGTGACAGTTCCTTAATACTTTTATGGCTCAGTTCCGCCTGGCAAGCATTTCGATATAGGTATCATTTCAGAGTCAATGTGAGAGTGAATGTGAAACAAAACGTCGACAAGGATTAAAGTTCAGATCGATTTCATTCAGCCAATTAATTTAAAGTCAAAAGTCGCTGGAATTACGAGTCAAAGCGCTTTAAATACTTGAGTACAATCATGGTAATCATGTCTACTTCTGGGGCCGATGATGGATGTCATCGTAAAATATGAAAAAAAACTATCAGGTAGCCATCTACGCACACGCACACGCATTACAATGATAAAAGTTGTCTACCAAGTCATTTGAAGAATGATAAAATCAATAAATTCTTTGCTTTGTGACTTTTAGGTGTGTAATTGTACATGTTTTTTAAATATATATATATATGTGTATGTATATTGATTGAACTTTTATTTATTCGATCGAAATTATCTAATGCGCTCAAATATTTTGTAGGCGTATATTTTTACTCGATGCTTGGCACGAATTTTTAGTTATAAATCATTTTCAAAAAAAAAATTCGGAATATCAGAGGCCTGACTCGTCATCTTTCTAAGAAATTAATTACAAATTTAAATATCAGTCCACGAGAAAAACATGAGAAATTTATACAGAACCATAAGCTTTTATAAAAAACTAGCTGATACCCGCGACTTCGTCCGCGTTGCTTGATATATTAACAAAGTTTTCTTATGTACGAAGGAAAAAACATCAAAAAGATCGCGAGCAAAAATATACACGCAGTGCATATACAAATTGTTGTTTCTTGAAACTTTAGTAACTTTTTATTAAATGAAGATATCGCAATCATTTTTTTTTTGATAAGAGCCAAGTGTCTAAAATAAATAAAATTTAGAAAAATTTATTGAAATCTATTCAGTAGTTTTTCCGTGATGCGCGCACAACTGCAGACCTCTATCATTTTATTTATATAGATATAATATTTTGTATATGTTAATATTGAATATAAGATATTACCAAATTATTTTCTATGTACCTACGTAATGAAAGGATAAGTTTGAAATATCCAACCCGATAGAATATGATGTTGAAGTTGCAAATGTTGTTGACTGTGTTATCAAAGTTACGAGCCTTATGAACATATAGACGAGGTGAGTGATGAACGCGAACTAATCCAACTTACCTCACTGAAGATACTTTGATAACATTTTATAAGCGATATTACAACAAAGAGGTCTTTATCAATAGACTTTACTCAGTATTATACATTCATTCATTCAAGACAATTGTCAACGTTAGGACACGAGATGGAACAAGCTGTATAGTAGTATAACTCAGGGTGAAATAGAAGTGGAGAGCAAAACATTTACGAACTGACAGGGTGTTGATAAAATTCGGGCAACAACCCTGAAGCATAAGTTTTAAATCAATAGTAACGTTAATTGTAAAAATAAAATTCAGCACAGTCGGCTGAAGATATCCGACTCAAAATTGAGTTGCAAAATTTCACCCGAACAAACATTAAGTAATTATTTAAAAAAAATACAGTACAATAATATATTACCTTTACTGGGAATCTATTTTAGGGAAAATACTACGTGACTGTTTTAAGAGGCCAATTACATTTCCTTTCAACAATTCAATATGAGCTAATTTGTAGATACCGAGAGTCATATAAAGAGGAAGCTGACACCGTTTCCTCACACCCCTCCCTCGATAGGCAAAGCAAGTCAAAAGGCTCACTTAACCTTAGCGAAACTCAATAACTTTCACTTTAAATAATAAATTCTCCTTTGAGACGAACCGAACACAACCGGTTCAGGGTTGCGATGTTTAAATGAATACATTATCGCTCGTCTTTAAGCTTTACTCTCTCGGATGTTAAATAAATTAAAAATAACTAAACAAATTAACATTTAATTAAAAAATTCCTTTGTATAACTTTATGATAGTTCCGTTTGAAATTAATTCATCGGTATCGCAATGTATAATTAAAGTCTACCTACTGCAAAACGAGCAGTTTCTATTTCTGTACTTTGAATTAAACGTTATAAAATAAGTGAAATAATAGCAATACCAATAGGTGACTATTAAATCTATACGTGATAAAGGAGACAATATTCGTATAGCAACCCTGTTTTAGCAAAATTGGTGATATCGGAGAGGCGAGGCGGTGGAATCCTCATAACACAATGAATTGATTGTGAAGCATAGACAAAGCCTTATAACGCCTTTATTAATTTCTCGCTTAGAGATCATACTATTTTAATGTTGCATAAAATATAATAAAAATATTTTTACAATGCGATTTTAAAAGTAATTGAATTAGTTTTATTACACAGGGCACACTTTCTGAAAGCAGCATAAGGCATCTCAATTAATATATAACGTTCAGAATATTGAACATTTGGCTTCGAGTCTACGGCGGCGACCAAACTTAAAGTCTAGTATTACGCAGGAGATGTTGCACATGTGTTTGTGTGAGTATGATCATATGATGTACTCTCTATTTCAACACAATAAGATCGAAATTATTTGATTGGTGAACACGACACGACGGGACGCGAGATCAGGTGTAAGAGAACGATGGCATGGCATAATGTGGTTTCCGAGACGCGGGTGCGTAGACACTGCCAAAGTTCTAACCTCAGGCTGGTACTATCAAAAATCCTTGTCAGAAAAAAAATAATGATTTGATTGACCCCGACCTGAAATTTGAACCTAAAATGCCAACGTGTGAGCTAGCTCTAGTAGCAAGTTATTCATAACCATGTGCATACTCGGTTTACTGATTACCTTCTATGTCATAATAACTCCTTTACGAAGTTCCAATACAGCATGGGCACTAACTTAGTATACATTATGTATCAAGCTTGCGTAGGCATCCATTCATTGAATAACGATAACCCGAGTCATTGTTGTGAAAGCACGTTTTAAAGTACAAAGTGGCCAGTGCATTGATAGCGGAAGATAGTTGGACAAGAGCACTAATGGAGTTCAACGGTTAATTTGCGTGGCCGACGGTTTGTTCATAATTAGTTTAATATTCGTCCGGCGGCGGGACGCGCGCGCGCCGTCCGACTCGCGGCTTGCGATCGAATTAGCTAAAATTGCATTGTCAGCGAGAGTCGCGACTGAACTTGCTGTTTGTACACATTGGACAGATTATATATTATTACGTTACGTCGAGTTTCACGGATAAACTAATTTCATTAGTTCGTTCAGTTTATTAACATCGAAGTATTATTTTAAATGTTTGACACTTACATAAAAATAAATTATACTTGACTGTATTTATGACGGAATATATAAAGTCGTCATATAATAGAATTGGAAATTTCAATCAGACTGAAGTTGAGAGGTGTCACGGTCTCACAGCGCCTAGATAGCACCTCTATAAGAATCTATAACAATAATCGATTGCAGACGCCACAAATGGAGGCACGCGTTAGGCCGACTACCGGGTCTCATTCTGATCTTGTAGCAAACAAAGCTCGGGCGTCAAAGGCTCTGTGTAAAAAGGAATCCAGTGATAGAGGTAGTCGACAATGGGCCGGAGCTTTCGCCTCAGGACAAAGGCGACAGCGGATATTTGAGAGACATTTGGAAAATAATCTCATGTCGACTATTATATTTATTGAATCTATACTGTAGAACGTTATTTATCATTCAAAAACAATAAAATGTATAATAAATATATAAATTGAGTCGCTAATAAATTATTAAATACAATAAAATTCTGTCAGTTAATCTGTTAGAAGACTGATCTCAAACCACGTTTTGAAAAAAATACCAGTTGATTTAGAAACTTATTAAATCTTTGATTACTGAAAATCGTATCTCTATGACATTTAGTTGCGTACGTACCCACCGACTTACATTTAAAGATATGACGAACAGCTGTTATAATAAAGCGACGAGTATAACGTAACGATATATTTCATATAACTCAGCACGCTACTTCTCATGTTTAGCGAACGTGCACTCGCGTGGCAAGGTGAGCTTCCGGAGTCGCTTTGTGGTGCGCTGATACCGAGCCGCCGATAAATATTGTGGCGAGTTCACTACATACCGACTCTTGACAATATCATAACGATTTCTTATCCCTTATCAAAACATTGTTAAATACCTAATGTTTAATTGCTAATACTAAACCTTAGAGTAGTCAACGATCTGTTCAAATTTCATTGATTTTTATATTTTATATTAGTAATGATTTTTTATATACAATGTGTAACAATATTCGTGTCCGACCCGTGAAGGGGTTATTAGGTATCTTGAGTCGATTTAATATATGTAATCAATTTTAATATACTAAGAAAAAAAATTACCCCGAATAAAATTAATATTTGACTAAATAAAATGACGAAAATCATATGGCAACACAGGCGTGGCGCAGCGCTTGCTAGGTACTTACCTATCGGGTAGCGAGGACATGGGGTCATGAGATCGCCTCAGTTGTAAAATCATTTGATGTAGACACTAATGTGATGGCTGCGGCGAATATGTTGTTCCACGTATTTACCACCAACAGCGATACAGGTCAGGCACTGTCGCACATAGTTTGCTCGGACGCGTTGTAGCACATTTGTGTTCGATTTGATTTGGTCAAAAGCGGCTACAATCCGCAAACGCATTTTCGTACAAACTATTATATTCTTAACGTGACCCATCAAATAAAAATCAAGGGGAGTCAAATCTGCAGACCACGCTGGACACGGAGTTGGTCCGCCCCTGCCTATCCACTGTTCTCCATACTGCTAGTTTAAGTATTCACGCACAGACACACTAACACACAGACACATTAACATCTAAAATAACTATTAATTAGAATAAATATCGCGGAACATAAAAACAACAACGACAAAACGACCACTTGTAATTAGTTTACGCGCCAAACTGACCGAGTGAGTCAGTGATAGACCATCGGTTATTTGTGAAGTGAAAACAATGGTATCGATAATTTATCGATAAGTGACATGTGTGAAATTTGAAATACTATTTATAAGAGGAATACTATCGATAGTAATTTATTCTATAAAAACGATAGTGTCGATAGTATTGCAAAATACATTAATTTTAACCAAAACCTATCGATACTATTAATAACATCGATGGTTTGTACTATCAATTTAGTTAATGAAAAATCAATAAGATAGACCTAAACCATCGATGAAAATCGATAATTTTGGTTGATACTAATGGGTATTGCAATACTATCTATACTATCGCATGCATTACTATCGATAGTCAAACCGATTATTCTACAACATTACTTCTTCACATTACACGTGCCGACGCTCGCTCCGCCGCCTCTTTGAAGAAGCCGACATAGCCTTTCGGCATGAACCAGCGGCGGCTTTACAAAGAAAAATATTTTAACGAAAAGTAATAAAATATTTGGTAATAGTTAAGGGCAGTCTTCCATCGCGCTCATTCATTTATTTTTATTTTATTTTTTCTTTCTCTTAAGTCTCTTATTAGCTCTGGGGTTAATGTTATTATTTATGTTTTAGTTAGTCATGGACACTAGATTGTGTAGGATTTTTTTTATTACTTATAAGTATAAAATTATCAGTTAATTAGTATGTTTCCCTGAAAAATTTCAAAGCCGAGTCCGATTAGCTCAGATCATTTGCTGAGTGTGAGCTAGGTAATTCGTGGCTTATTACTTTAGTTGGCAAATAATATCGCACAATATCGCGCTATATCGCGCTTAGTAGTAGTGACACGGCCTTACACGCGCCAGCAGCGTTTCAAAAGCACTCAAAGAAGCCGCCGAACGAATCTGGTGTTGTCACATTTCGAAAAATTTGCTCGATGTTGGGGAAATGAGGCACTAAAATGGGTATTTTAAATTAGAATAACTATTTTAAATTAATGAATATGGGATTTTTAATATTATTTTTAGTAATGTCCACAAAACACCAATATTCCCCTTTCGCGCCGGATGGGAGTTTTGTTACACGCTGTATATATTACATGATAACAGATAAAATAAGCTGTTTCCGGCTACGCACTGAGTAAATTAAATAATATACAAATTAAATAAATGTGGATTGTGACACTGGGTTTGATCGTCATAATCGACCTTTAAAACCTTAAATTATTTCGAGCCTTTAAATTTATTAAAACCTTTCGAGCGTATATATATTATGTAAGATATAAGATAATTTACTTCTATGATCACGGAATAAAACTAATTCAACAATCGACAGCTTTTTTGTATTTAGCAACAGACGAAGAAAAATGAACGGATGGGAATTAAATTAAGTTGAATTTTTGACTAGTACGATTACTAACAGTCGTAGTGACATCGTTGGCAAGTGGAGCAGGTCTTAGTGCGAAGTTCGTCGGTGTCGTCTCAACTCAAACATCATAAATCGTGTGCGGTGCCCGCCGTGTAAACAGCAGACAATCGTTATGATCTAACCGTGTGTCGTGTGAGGCTGAGCCTTTGACGGAAACCTCAAAGCGCTTTGAGCGCTGACATCATCCGCGCTGGATAAAGTCGTTTTTGCCACTTTTGTTTGTTCATTTTCGACGCGCAGGTATTTATTTGACGTCTCGGTTACAATATTCAACGTTAATGATTACTGTTTCTATTCCTACAGATAAATGTATCATTTGAAAAATGTTTATTCTTGTCATCACAAGACATATCTACATCTGGTGCTCTCTTAATAGAATTAGAAAAGTAAAATTCGTTTGCTTCTGCAATGTTTCGGTTAAAACCGAGAAAAAATACTGAAATATTTAATTTTTGTCATAATACTTGAATAGTCAGTCAAAAATCTTTGTTCAATATTCAAGCATTACTTATTGATGGTCATAAATCTACACCACCGGTTCGGAAATAAACACTTCAGACCTGAGAAGAACCGGCGAAAAAAACTCTGCAGGATTTGTTTTTATCTCATCGTTACAATACAGAAAAATCATACAATGACAGTATTTATATTAATATGTTTGACTTGTAGTATTAAATAAGTGTGTGATATTTTAAATTCTGGTAGGCCTTTCAATCCACGATGCTAGAATGATCAGCGCCCAGGAAGTTTCTAAGAGTCCAACTTGGAGGTATATTATATAACATATTCAAAAGAAACATTAAATCGAATCATCGCAAACGTCAAATTAATAAAAAATATTATAATTGATAACTTAAATAAATAATATAATTAATTACGACATATAAGAGTTGCATTGTATTGTGACAAAATAACATTTAGGTAACATAATAAAACAAAGCCTTTGTCAACCAAACACAAAGATATAATGAAATATATAATGCAATGCAACATTCGACGGTCGACGCGACATTCGTAAATAAATTATAACATGTAATAATGATTATGAAATATATATCATTCGGCTCGTAAACAACGAACCAGTGACACAGCTAGCAAGATCCCCTGGACGATAGCGAGACTGCGAGGCGGAGCTGTGTAGATCAGTTGACAGGGTTGCTGCATCATGTAACCGATACGATACGTTGTACCTACTTGTAAAATTAAAAACAAACTATTTTTTTACAGTTCTTATCACGACCTTAAAGTAAACAAACCCACCGATTTCAAACAAGTTGACAAAGTCACTGGATATTAAACGCGATTTAAATCATCTCAACCCTCGTATTAATCTTCCAAGATCAATGTTTCTATTTTTGTATGTTTTGTACGTAATAATAATAAAAAATATTTATCTTTTACAGGAATCAAATTATGTTAAAAGAGATCAATTTAGCAATTTAATAAAATATAATATTTATAATTATAATATAAGCAAAAAGAAGTTAAGGTGTTTGGTAACAAAAAAAAACAACATGTAAATCGTAAATATAACCGCGTAAAATAAAAATGTTATTAAAAACGGCTTAATTATTATTAGTTGAACGAAAGCTATAATCGGATCATGTAAGTTACGAACGTTTAAATTACACAGTTGCAGTCAGCCCTATCGAAGGCGGCGAGTTCCCTTTGATCTGAAGCCGCTCTCACGCCTTCCGCGGCCCTTGATTGATTTCACTACATTCGCCATTAATGCGAACGCCGATCAAACACGACACGACACACGATTAAAATAGACGGAATGTGACCTATATAAAATTAACAAGCTTTAAGTTTTAGTTTATTCTTAATTACGTAACTACGCTGCGCGAAAAATTCGTTATTTATGATGAATAACTTTAACCGATACAGTGCAGTTCTGCAATTGAACGTGGGTCGTTCGGCCGATGCGCTTAGATGTTATGTGGATCTATTTTTAAAGGGCTAATAAATATCAAAATTTATTAAAGAATAAGATTGAGATTTATTTGTTTTTCCGCAGTTAGACGGTTGAATAAATTGAATATCGACATTAAGCATACCTACAGTCTTCGTAAATATTACGGGAATGTGTTATTTTATTATAAAGAAATATAAGTACACTTAGTTACAATATTTTATAAGCGAAACATCTAAAACTAAATACCCTAATTAACTTAACAATTCGTCTCTCGCAGGTGAAAATGGGGCACGACCGTTAGAGTTACCGTGAACTAGGTTCGAGTAAAATGATTGAAACCTCTGCACGAGGTTTCCCGGTTATTATGTTATAACTGTCAAAGGAATCTCACGGCTACGGGGATAATAAAAACCCCAAGGAGACCATAATGACTCGGCTTGCACACACCGAGGTGCGAAACGTCGATCCGAGCGTGAAATTGTACAAATAAATAGCGGTAAAGATAACAAATTACGGGGAAATTGCTAATGATGAGCGGAGCGGGGCCCGCGGGCGGTGCATTAAGCCGGCGGCAAACATCAAAGGGCCCTTTGACCGAGCCGACACTCCCACTACCCTCCCGCGCGACGCCCCGCGAGCTACTAAAGGTGTGTCACAGCGTACTTTTTAACTTTTGAGTATTTTTTTTTTAAACGCAAAACGAAAAATTTGTAAAATTTTCTATTCGAAACATGACCTTAATTACTTGACTTGATTGAAAGCGTAATTTTTAATTAACATACTTTTTAGTTTTGGTAACAGTCAATGCAGTGACCTTGAATATATGCTTGAGAAGTTTTTTGATATATTTTTTATTTATGTCGTTAACCGTTAATTAAAACGTAATTAACTTTGACGGACTGCGTTACGTACGTACAAACACTCTAAAAATTGTTCCGCCACGACCCTTACTCCCGCACTGATACCAATTAATCAATGACTCCGGTATTTGGACGGGCGTCGCGCCTTCCGGGCTTTTGCTTTGTAAGTTTTTGTTCGATAGTGATTTAGTGATGGCTTTATAAAGTTTCGTGGCAAAATATCCTTCATTCATATATTGGTGTCAGAGTCGAATCCGATAAACATGTCTGCAGTTCAATGTGACTTTTTAGTACAAATAACTTTTAGGACTTTTTATTTTATAAAAAGATCTTGCAAAAAAGTTATTTTAATATTTAAACAATAATTCCAGCACTTTTGAAACCATTTGTACCTCTTTAGTTAAATAATAACCTTAACAATTTTCTAAATAGATAAAGAACAAATATACACTTAGTCGTGGAAAATCATATCTTTCACCATATAACGACTCCTTAGAGCTTTCTTCGAAATGTTACTTTGTATTTTGCTATTTTGCGAGTTTTCACAAAAACAAAATACAAGACATTTTACATAGGAGGTGGCGACGAGTGTGAAAGTAGTTACATCTCGTCGGCACTCATGTATCGGGTTGAAATCAGTGCGGTCGGAGCGATGTAGCGATGTAGCGATGCTGGAGTGGCTCGTTATCGCACTCTCGGCCGCATCTCTGACACCGCCTCGCGTCTCACATCTGACATAACACCATCTAACGACACGCTCGAGTGTCGACTGCCGAACGAAATGCTCGATGCATCCGCGATATTATTTTTGTATCGTGCATAATATAAAAATACATTTTATTTAAAATATACTTTAGTTTTTAATTCCACTACAAAACGCTTTTATAACTCCTTGGGAGTCGTCGTTGTACGAATTCAATGTAAAGCTACCATCTCTTCGTAATGAAAAACCTACCGAGAGAACCGACAAGATCTCGCGGTAGATTAATAAATAGATCACACTCTCGTAAACGAATTCAACATTAGTTAATTATTTATTTACAAATTGCTGGTCTTGAATAGAAATCAACGAATACTATCCACCTCTGAGTGAAAAGTCAAAATCTATTCAGTAAATAAGTTACTCCAACAGAAGGAGTACCTAACGAATAACAAATCTTAAATTTACATATACCATGCGATTTGATAATAACTCTGCTATATGTATTATACACTAAAACAGTACTCCAATAATATTTGTTTATTAAAAATACAAAAATATTTCACCGAACTACGTATAGCCAGTTTGTATAACAACTTCAACGGCATTCAAACCGCCATTTTTTCACGATTCCATTAAAATATGAAAATCATAGATTATTCAAGATCTCGACTTTGCGTAAATTCAATTTCAGAATTGCTTATTTGTCTTTGCACCTCTTGCAGTTAGAACAGACTATAAAGCGTTAAAAATGCTTATTGTTTGTTAAAAAAACCTGGTGAAAAATACTTCCGACGTGTGAAAAACCGACAAAATGAATTCAAAGGGATTTTTTTTTCTACCTTTCAATATCTATAAAAGTTTTTTTTTTAAATATTGAATGAAATGCTTTTTGTACCTACTATAAATTATACTTTATTTTTAATATTGAAGGAAGTGGATGAAGTCGATTCAAATACAACTTGTATTAGAATCTACTTAATAATGGTTTACCTTATCAGTTTCCCTTATTTTATATATTTGTTTTATTTGGTAGTAAGTTGAATGGTGATAATTATATTACCGTAGTGAAAAATTCCTCACAAAGTCAAAGTTGTAAAATAAGTTGTTTACCAATATACATATACTAGCTGTGCCCCGTGGTTTCACCCGCGTATAATTAATAAAAATACAATGAATAAGAATAAGCCTAGAGCTATCCTCGATAAAAGGACTACAACATAAAAATATTTCTTAAATTTGAACCAGTAGTTTCGGAGATTAGCCGGGTCAAAGAAACAAGCTCTTCAGCTTAATATATTAGTATAGAAGTATAGATTTATATAACTTATACTTATATTGTAACTTTTAATGTAAAATTTTCAAGTATTGTCTACACACGAAAACATTAAAAAATGCTAAATGTCTCCTAGGGCCGAACAATTAATTCGCATTCAGTACTACTCTTAAAACTACTCTACTCTTACTCGAGATGGCCCAGCGACTTGATTGTTGCTGGACCAACGAATTTCAACCGAAGATTACTTCAAATCATTATTAACGGTGAAAGCAGTGACGTAAAACAACCCGCAACGATAATTAAACATTATACAATTTATCCATATTAATAAAACAAAAAAGGACAACAGTCAACAACTTATATTTCATTTTACAAGCTTATTTATGTAACTCGCCCCGTGTAGGTAAATCTTGCAAGCGAATTATAAATCCCAGACAGAATGAGCTGAACCCTTGGAGAAACTTTAAATATTCATCAATTTATTTCTTTAAATATATGCTTATTTTTAAATATACTATGTAATTTAATACAATGGTTTCTATTTAAGTTAAATCTAAGTATTGTCTTTAAAGAGACATTTAGTTAATGGAGTTCGTTTGTCTAGAAAGTTTTTTAAATTAATTTGTAACATTATTTTCATTTTACCGACGACGAATGATTGAGAATTTAAGTAATTAAATAAAAATCTTTAGTAAGATTTAATAATAATTAAAATTTTATAACGGACACAACGTAATATATATAATATAATATAGACATGTATTAAAATATGTATATATACAATTAACAAAAATGTTATTATTCAAAAACTAACATCCCTGTTGATAGATCACAGAACTTTTACCAATCGCTTATTTAAAAAATATTTGAATCAATTATAATACAAATTTGTTAAAAAAACGTTGCGAACTAAGAGTTTGAAAAACTTATGAAAGGCATAATATGAACCCTTGACTTCCCACACGTCCCACAATATCTGCAATAAACCATTTTGAAAATAATAATCAGAAACTATTATACATACTTATTAGTTTTATAAAAATAAGATTCGATTTAGACATCTGTATTATATGTTTCGTCGTTAATTTTCAAGTTCTATCGCATAACAACTACGTCGGTTCTTAGTATAGAAGCAAAGTTATTAATCAAGTGCAATTAAATCTTTTAACTTATTTTTTTTTGCTATATTTATTGAAGTACATAGTTAAGTTATATATATACAAGCTGTTGGATTACCTAATAAATACAACACACAAATAAAGAAATAACAGTTGGCGTTTTTCCCCCTTGTTTCAAACACATGCGATTAAAATAGCATTATTATAATAATCATAATTTAATTAGGCAGATGCACCATTTAGAATGTGCGCACATCTGCACAGTGTCTAACAAAAATATGATTCTTATTGACAAGAGTTTTCAGAATGCCGTTACTCGTTTTCGTAAGATGGCACTTCTCAGCTCCGAAATATGTCTCACTCGAGGAACCTCAAGAAGACGACTTGCAACATAATGACATTAATATTAATGAAAAATACAACACCAAAGACATTTTGATTAACAGATATTAATCGTAACAAAACATCACCTGCCTGCACATTTTAAACGTTACGAAATTAGAAAAAAAAATCTCTCCGACAAAACGCATTGTTTTCCCGCCCTTCGAACAGATGAACCAAGTAATTGGCGCGTCTAACGGAGGCTATTGAAAAAGTGGTAGCAAGTGAACCGGGGCTCCTTTGATGCTTATTATTGTGACTAAACAGAGTAATTGCATCCTCTGAATTGTTAATTGCTTGTTGTTATTACTCAACCTAGATGTAGATTGTGTTGTGGTAATTATAAGCTGTTATTTCGGCCGCCTTGTTCGGACCAACGTTTTCTGTAACGTATCGGATGAAATTGTCAAGAGATATCATTACTTTATTACGACCCTTATTGAAAAAAACTTACTAAAACTTTATAAAGTAGGTATACTATGTTTCGGATCGTATAATTTTGAGTCTTGCATCAAGATGTGCTTTTACTTTCGTTAAAGTTCATTTTAATCTATTTTATGATACCCTTTTATATACTTGTTAATTTCTTACTTTGATGCACAACTTCTAATAATCTTAGGTGATACATTGTTACATCATAATGAATTATTTTTCATGTCAATCGGATATTTTAATTAATTATATCATACATAGTGATCTTAACTGCCATACCTTATGTATGTTAATCCGCTTGTTAACATAACATTTAATCCCAGTCAACACAAAGATCAAAAGCTCTTAAGGGAGACGTTTGCCAATCGCATATCAACAACAATTGTCTGCATCTCGATTCAATATCAGGTATAGGAGAAACGCATCCTCTGTCTACATACAGATCTACGCCTCGAGTGACACTAGACATCGGTCTCAAAGGCGAGTGTTTGCCCCTTTGTCTTACCAGGCAATTAGTGCAGTCCGTTCATTTAATTCTATCGGTCGATTAGTAGCGGCCCAGGTGGCCATTAATTGTGAAGCCAATTTGTCAGACCCGGCTCGGGCGCCAGTGTCACGGCGACGCTTGTTCGGTTTGATCGTATTTAACTGTTATTACAATTACTATTCCGACATGTTATATAATTAACATTGAATTCGAGACAATCGATTTCCATTTAATTAATATCTGAATAAAGAGTAATTATATACATGGAAGCATTATTATCGTGACAACGATTTAGCCAGTTTGATAATAATCGTGACTAAGCATGATGATGGTAAAATTTAAATAGTACCAGTTTTGTATTTTGTCAATAGCAGCCCGTATTTATCGATAACTGTCGAAATGCATTTACGAAAGTATTTTCAGGTACATTAGAGGAAACTTTGTGTTTACTTCGGTAGCGATGAAAGAGTTGAAAACTTGATGAATTATATGAGGGAGGGGAGCCCGCATATCGACTGCGTACCAACTTTTATATTAGAGGATTGAATCCACAGTAGATAACATTAGCATCGAAACTTTTATATTCGCGTAATTCTGGCTGTATAACTAAAAGCTTTTAGTTACATTACATAATGTATTAGAGTAACGAGTTTGTAACGATTACCTCTCGTTTTTTATTTTCATTTTAACTGGTGTTTATATATAAATATACATGTAACCTAAGCGAATATTTCATTTTTAAATAGGTACATAACATAAATGCATTTTAATCAATGGGGAAATTAAACTTTATAATATTTAAATTAGAAATATTTAAATTCAGAAAAAGTGAATCATTTAAGATACAAAGTTCGAGTCAGACACGATGATTCTTGCATTGTGAAAAAAATGTAAGCTTGGCGCTTTTTTGAGCTCGTTCCGTAAGTCGGCAGGACAGTAAGTCCCACTTAGACGACAAAGCTATGAATCGTACTCTGTGATCGTCCCCTTTGCAATCTGACTCCTTTTGTCTCATTATTGAAACGTCCTAACAGTTGTCTTCGGGCTGTAATTATTTTCTTCGTATATTGTTTGAGTTTTACGAGCTAGTTTCAAGGTTACATCATTGTTCGTTTTATATCATCGATAAATTAAAATCGCTAATTAGCCATTTTTTTAATTCATTCAAAAACAACGCTTGCGTCATTTAAAAATTCGTATTTTTTTTTACCTACCTATATTAAATCTAAATATCAATTCTAAATAAAATATTAGAAACAAAGGCGAAAAATTACACTGTAACGTGAAACAGCTAATAGCCCTTATAACTATAAAGAAAGGGTTTATTTTAATAAATGTTTAGTGTTGCGACGCGTGTCGCTTAGGTCTTTGTTCGGCGCGAGGGCGGTATTAGCGCAATGTCGCATCTTCAGAGGGCGGCGAGATCAAAGGATAGGTACACAGCAACCGCTCCCATTGATGTCGCGCACAAAGGGAATTGATTGTTGCAAACCTCTTTTAAAAAAAAAACTAGATATAAAGAGAAAGGATCGATCACACATCTGCCTTTTTTATTAGTCCGTGCGGTTATAGACAATGATTTATGGCAATATCGTAATTTAAATGAATAATAGATATTTGTTTATCTAAGTTTAGATAAGTTAAAATAAGAACAGATAATAACAAATTATTATTCATTTAAATAAGACAATTAAAATACAAACTGAAATAAAGCTTTGAGTTGTTCAGTTCGGTAAACTAATATTGCAATACTTACATTGGAAAGGCCTTAATTAAGTTGAAACAAATAAATTCAAATTATTCATAACCTTTTTCAGTATTTACTGAAATTAAGTTATTGATGTTAAAATTATATTATTTTTAAATTATTATAAAATAAATACCAGCCATATTAAGCTTATGTTATAATTGTATATATGCTATTAACTGTTTCTACAATAATATTAAATATTTATTGTTCCTTAAATTTATTTTTAACATTAATTAAATTTGTATGTATTATAAGATTATATTTGCTTTTATTTTATATTTAATTGAAAATTTAAATTAACTAAAGAAAATTTATCAAACAATTTCATTGCCTTTTATTTATTTATTAGGCAATTTTATTGCCTTTCATATTATCAATTGAGACCTGATGGAAGAAAATAAAAATTGATCATAAATATTTTAAAATGTATTTGTGTTAAGTAACATTGACTTTATTATTTTGTAAATCTAAATGTTTAAAGGAAGCAGTTTGTTTTAATATATTAGTCTAGAACATTATTTTCAATTTAATTTGATGTTATCTGTATTTTTATTACAAAATGACAATACTTCTAATAATCAATTCTATTAACAGTTTTTACCTTATGTGTATTGTATAATAATAAGAACAAGTCTTTTTCTAAATAAGTAAAATTATTATGATACCAGTAAACTTTTTAAGCATTGAAAAATAATTTTGCAATTAATTCAGATACTTTTTTTTTTATTCCTGTCCATTCAAAATGTTCCACAGAATAAATGGAACCATAAGTTCACCACTTTGTTTATTTTTGCTATTCAATGAGTTTGAAAGTTATAACAGGTGAATAGGTAAACAAAAGAAACAACGAACTTAAAGGCGGGAAGCGTGGAGTTTTAATATTTTTATCCTAATATTAACTCATACAAGAACTTGCAATACACAAAAATGTTCAAACTTTTAAGTATATACTTAGTAGTTATTTGAGTAGACGAGACATAACCTTACACACAATTATTTTTAACCATTACCTGTTTTTAAAGTTCCATAAACCGTACGAATAAATATAATTACTAAGTTCAAGAGCGGTTAAACATGCTTTAATGCGTAAAGCGTTAATTTTAGAAGTCGTAATCTTGAAATAAGCTTCGGTTTCTTACCTCGTTGACACCTGAATTCTCAACTGATCCCAGAGTTCGTTACAACTTTTTACACTAAACTTTAAACTTTTTCATAAAAACCTTTACACTTAATATGTATATGACACTTCAAGAAACTTATCGGAACGTCTTTTCACTTATAAACAAACATGAAACAAGAGTTTTCCTTTAAAAACAAAAATTTATCCACACACGGTTGACGTTGCTTTCGCCATGGTGTTGATAGACATAAGCGCCATCTAGCGTTGGCCATCGCTTTTTCTTACTCACACGTAAATTCTTTTTATGCAGTTGTCTCTTAATGTTTCCTTATATTAATAATATTTTTGTAATTATTACTAAATTAGCTTATTTTCTTAAGTAATTTAAAATATAATCATATATCGTGTTTCCCCTATAAAGTATTCTTCTTAAAATAAAACATAAGTTACCTTAGTATATTCAATATATATACTTTAAGTAATTTTCTAGTTATAAAAAAACCATTACATTTTAGTTAAAGATTGTGAAATTTTAAGATAAGGTAAACAAGCTGTTGTGAAGATGTAAGTAGGTAGTATACTAGTAAAAATAACATATTGGAACCAGCTCAAAGTAACCATAGACAAGATTGTTTTATTGACTAAGCGATTGAAGAAGAGTGACCATCAACATCATTTTGACGTGACAACGTCTTATAAATTGGTTTGCCGGGTGACACTTCAAGAAACTGCGTTACGCTCCGCTCACGTTATGCGCTCACAATGAGAGCGAGTGAGAGGCACGCGTGCCTTTCACTTTTTATGTCTGTCTCTCTCGCTCTTAGGCGGGCTAACCATGCCCGAGTGGAAGGCTACTATACGAATGAATATTCACATTAAAATTATTTTACCACTCAAAGTCGTTGTCACGTAAAACTTTCGCCCGTATACCGACTTTACAGGCAACCAATTTTTATTATTACACTTGTAACATCTTGCTAAACATTTAAATAAGAACAGCAGTCAGGCTCTCATTGAATTATGCTTTACTGTTTTTTTTAACTAAATGATGAGTAACTCCACAAACAATTGTTTGTATGTATTGAATTATTTAAGGGCGACAGCTGTATATCGGTTAACTTTATAGATTTCATTAGGAGTTTTATGAATAAAACACGAATTTCATCATAAAATTTATTAAAGAAATACGGTTACAATTTAATCCCTCAAACTAAGATAAAGAAAAAAATCAAGAAAATATTTTGATATTTTATTGTCAACAAAAATCCATGAACATTAAAAACAAAACATTAAATACTTCTTCACATGACATCAATTAACCGAAACATCATTTTAACACGGCAGTTTTCAAATCTTATCCTATTGCAATTCGATTGGAAACCGATAAATAATCAGTGATTCTTAATTGACAGAGAAATAGTGCAGATTTCGTCGTATTGTTGAGCAGGTACTAAATAGCAAAATAATGAAATAATATATTTAAAAAAACAATCACAAATCCACTGTAGGTATTATCTAGAACTACGAAAATGACTAAGCGATGTTGACTCCATCTTAACATGCTAAATATTATAATAAATAAAAACATTTCTGTATTAGAGAAAGACATATTGAGGTATATCTTATAAAGGAACTTACATAAAACTATAAGATTTATTACACGCAATTAAGAATATATATTTTTTTAAGATATACAAAATGGGTCAGTGAGGCTTACAAGACTAATATAATATTATATCTAACATATTTCATTTTGGTTTCGTTACTAATAACATATCTATCGTTCAGTTTTAGAACTCATTACAGTAATAGACATAGTTATAATTTCATTATAAAAATGTACACTGGGAATAATGTAGCAATGAGCATAGACAATCTAAAATGACAGCAATTGTATTTCATACTATGGGTCGGCGCATATCTACGATGCGATGAGTTACACAAAGCTTGCGCAAATTTCACACGTACACATTCTCAATTACGAACGCAGATACTTGTAAAAACGGTTTATTTTAATGTATGTATGCATGTATGTTAATATGTATGCAAAATTGTTATGGAGATGCAGAGTAAACATCCGAAGCTGCGATTCGGTCCGTATGCGCCGTGACCCGCAGTTACTGCATTAGACAATATAATAATTTGAACTCTGTTACCATGCATATATATTTTAAATAAGGCTATTTTTTAAATAATAATTTGTTACATTACTAACTTGTTAAGTCTAAAGTAATTATTACGGAAATTTAAAAAAAATTTGTTATTAATTAAATATGGAGTACTGTGATGTAGTACTCATGTTTACAACCTTTTAAACATTAGAAAATCAAGTCTTTCCAATTTAATTAATCGAAACAATTCTTCAAAAATAATTATAAACCTCTTACAGTAACTTTGTTATATTGATTGATATGGTATTAAAAAAATGCCGGATAATTATTAAAAATATTGAATATCTCCAAGTAGTAATATGACGCATTCAAAAATATATAATATTTAGACTGTTTATTGCTTAAATCACAGTATCAGCCTCTACAATAAATTTAAGTTTTTATTTTAAAAATATAGCTTTAATTGCTCATATAATAAAGGAACATTTGATATTCAACAATTTCTTTCACTTTATAACATTGCATATAAATGTTTTTTCAATAGTAAATAAATTAATTTTCGTTTATTTCAGATAGAATATTTCACTCTAATTATGCTTCTAGAAAATCCAATAGAGAGAAACAAAAGTAAACAACTTAAATAAGTTGCTTAAAAATTATGTTTATTAGCATGTGACCAAATTTCATGATAATTATAAACACACACATTTATAATCACAATATATAAATGTGTTATATATTACATAAGGCCCGAGATGATTGTGTCCAAAATTTATTTATGGAATAACTATACACAACTATTGTATTGTGAACCACAACTGTATTTTGTTACAAATAGAACTAGAATATACTTTGTAGTTCACAATGGACACTAATATTAAATAGCGTGTACTATATATTTAAAAGTTTAGTTCACATTTCCTCCTCTCACTATTGGAATTGTCTATTTATATATTTACGCATATAATGTACACAGGAAAACTTTAATATTAAATGTTTAGTCCCTTGAGCAAGTTTCTTAGTAACCAATTTCAATGAACTGTTTAAAGGCAATGAAAAGCCTTTACTTAGCTTTTTTTTATCAGCCTAGTGTAAATATTTATTTTTCATACAAACATACAAAATGAGAAGCTATCAAAATAAATTATTCATCTTATAAACCTATTCGTTATTGTACCTCACTGGCCATTACACATCATACAATCTACTAAAACAATTTTTGCCCATATTTACGTAAGTTTATGCTTTCATTTTTTCAGATTCTTGACAAAATTAGTCATATCATACTCTTCTTCGTACTGCTTATCGTCCCAAAGGTCTGGAAGGGTTTCTATGAGGGACTTGGCGCCTGGCACGGGGGCCTGCGACGTTGAGGGCGAGGGGCCACTGGACAGTTGGAAAAGATCTAGCAGCTGATCCGTGCCCATCGTCTCCATTGCTGCGTTCTCGCTACTAATCACTGTGTTTGCTGTCATTAGTTTGAATTTTTGTAGTCTGAAATAAAAATACATTTTTTATAATTATTTATATCATAACTACTTAAATGCGATTTGGTTTTTTATTAATCAGTACTAAAATAAAACATTATAACAAAGTTTTATTTGTCTTCGAAAATATATAAAACAAAATGGAATTTATAACTTTAAAAATAATTGCTAATTGTTTTGCTAACCCCATGATCTTCTCCTCGAGCGTGTCCCTCGTGATCAGTCGGTACACATTGACGACTCGTTTCTGTCCGATACGGTGAGCGCGGTCCATGGCCTGAAGATCCTTCATTGGATTCCAGTCGTGCTCCACGAAAATGACGGTATCCGCACCGGTGAGGTTCAGACCTAAACCGCCCACCTAAACAAATTAATTAAGTTCATAAATAGACAATCTTGATGACGCGCGCAATAATATACGCTATAATGTACATCTATTGATTGGTATCGTGTGTTGAAACAATATAATAAATCTGGCGTCAGCCCATCTCAAAACGCAAACCAATCGTACACATAAAATATTAGGCAATTTAAATTTCAATTCAAAATGACAAGTCAATAGAAAATTATTAAAAATAAGTAAAGACTAACAGCTGTAGTCAACAGCAAGACGTCAATCGACACGTCCGTGTTGAAGCGCGTAACGATAGCGTGTCGCTGGTGCGGGGGCACGCTGCCGTCCAGCCGCAGGTACGTGACGGACGGCAGGTGCTTCTGCAGCAAGTCGCGCTCCACGATGTTCAGCATTTTCTTCAGTTGACAGAAGATCAGCGCGCGGTGCTGTGACACGACCGCGCCGGACTCGCCGACAGTCGCTGAAGTTCCGATACCGCAGTCGAGGAGAAGTTGTCTGTAACACAAGAATATATTTGTTTACTATTGATCAGATTAGTCGTTTCATTTTTGCCAGTATGTAATACACACATGTATATATTTCTATTTTATAATAAACACTTTTCATGATATAAAAGAAGTAAATATGATCTAGAACTGACTTTAGTGCTGGTAGCTTGGCACCGTGCTCGATGTCGTCGAGCGAGGAGCCCTGCGCGGCGAGCTGTCGCGCCACGCGTGTCGCCTCCGGGTGCTCCGCCATCAGCACAAGTTTCGGGTGGTTGCACACGTTTTGCAGGTAGTGGAGCGCCTACACGACAAAATTTACATTTTGTTAACATTGCACACTGATAACATTATTTACTGCAGCCATAGATATGTTTACGGTATTCATGTCGTATTGATATAAAAAAATACGAGGAATAATGTCATATATTAACCTGGAAGACGTGGGTGTGGGCGGAGGTGTTTGAAATATCCTGCGGCATGTGCTCGCGCGAGAAGTGTTCGTAGAGCCGGCGCTGCAGCGGGCTCAGGTCGCAGTAGTAGTCTTGAGTGATCTTCGGCGGAAGCTCTCGGAGCACGTCTTCCTTCACACGTCGCAATAGGAACGGGAGGACCTGCAATTGCAGAATAAATATAGAAAAAATATTGATTTAGCAAAAGACCATTTAATTTTTTTATGTAATGAGGTAATAAACTGTCGATTACGAAAACGCCAGTCATCTATTTTTACAATAAAGCGTTGAGTATGTACTGATAATTAACGATTTCATGTCAAATCAAAACCACTAAGGTTTACATTAATTCGACTACATTATTAGAAGCGTATAAGGCTGGGTGTGCGTGCGGCCGTACCTGTCGGTGCAGCGCCTCGCAGGCGAGCGCGCCGGCCTGCAGGTGGTGCGGCGAGGCGCGCGGGTCGCGGGCGGCGAGGATGGGCCGCGAGTAGCGCGCCGTGAACTGGCGCTCCGTGCCCAGCAGCCCGGGCATCAGGAAGTCGAACAGCGACCACAGCTCCAGCACGTTGTTCTGTCACCGATAATAACGATATTACTATTTGTTACTTCTAGTAGTACTTGTCTTGCGATTAGAGTTATGGGCGGTTCGTTATTACATATCATATACCTGATTTCATTTCATATACCTGAGTAAGCAGTTGAATATGACTTATAGTAAAGTAATACCTGAATAGGTGTTCCCGATAGGATCAGCCGATGGTTTGCCACCAGCTGCTTTATCGCTTTAAACGCTTTAGTTTTTCCGTTTTTGATCACGTGACCCTCGTCCAGTATGCAGTAATTCCATTTAAGACTGCTAAAGAATTCAATATCCTTCCGTACTATGTCGTACGAGGCTACGATGAGGTTGTAGAACTGTACGTGACTCCGTAACCGTTCTCGCTCCACGGGGGGTCCGACGTATTGAAGAGGTTTCAAAAATTTGGATGGTATGAATTTGTTCACTTCGAACACCCAATGACCTGGAATAAACAATTTATATTTTGCATTAATGGTTTTACAATAAAACATTTTGCCGGTATGTATATTTTAAGTGGCAATATTTATTTATATGTTATTTTAACATAAAATATTTACATATATTCATCTTTTTATTTGCATCCATTATCTTATCTCCTTATACCACCAATAAAAGTTTAAGCAAGGCCTACAGCTCTAAGTCTGCGCAATCTATCCGTGCATTGAATGTTAATTATGTGAAAATAATTGTTAATAATGTAATGATAATGAACATGAATGTCGTGGCGTAGTGTACCGGTGAGCGTGGGCGGGCACACGACGAGCGAGGGCAGCGCGGGCTGCGCGCGCGCGGCGCGCTCGTGGTGCGAGCCCGCCACCACCACGATGGACTGCAGCGTCTTGCCCAGCCCCATGTCGTCGCACAGCACGCCGTGCAGCTTGTACTCGTTCAGGAACCGCAGCCAGTTCACGCCCGCCTGATGTTTATCATATTTAGTACGTACTACATAATATATATTAAATTTATTTATAATAAAAATTAAACAAGAATGACTTTTTTTCCTATATCAAATTTTGTATAATTAATAAATAATTATTAAAATAAATTTTTGTTTATTCGGATTTCGTAATTTGTTAGATGGAATCATGGACACTCACCTGTTGATAGCTTCTCAGTTCAGCGGAGACAGGTACAGGTATTTTGTAATCCTTGATGAACTTGGGATTGAAAAGCTGCTCCAGGAAATGTTTGTCCCGCTGTCGTCTTTCTCGAAGTTCCTGCGAGAGTCCCGCGGGCTCCGGAATGGCGCCGTCGAGCGGCATGAGCTGAATTAACGTAGCAAAGCATCGGGTCGACATCATACGGACCGCCTCGTTGTGGTCGCTCATACGTCCTGTGATACAGCAATATAACAAATAGGTAATCAATCAGTTTTTGAGTTAATAAAGTTATATATTAGTCTCATAGTATAGTATTGCATCCTAGTCGGTAAACTATAATTATTATAATAAATGTTTACGGACTAGAATGGCATTACCTGTATAATGGAATATCATTATAATGTAATTAAATAGTTGTTAAGAATTTTACATATAAAATTTCAAACTATTCAAAAAACATATTTTTACTTAATTAAAGCAACAAAATAAATATATATGAAATGAATATGTAGTGGGGCCGTAGATTCAGTGTGTTCTGGCAGCAGTACCTAGCAGCGGCACGACGAGCAGCGCGATGTAGGGCACGAGCTGCAGCTGCAGCGCGTCCACCGCGCGCGCCAGCGCCTCCGCCGCGCCGCACCGCACGCGCTCGCTGCGCACGTCCGACAGCGCCTCGATCACCTGCCGGCGACGACACACGTATTATTGTTCGCTGCACCGCCTCGTGCCCCGACGCGGCGTGCGGGCTCACCTC
The DNA here is from genome assembly GCA_963151315.1 of Nymphalis c-album. NCBI lineage: Eukaryota > Metazoa > Arthropoda > Insecta > Lepidoptera > Nymphalidae > Nymphalis > Nymphalis c-album. The sequence goes on along the minus strand of OY720594.1, from coordinate 759,056 downwards.
GGTGACGACGGTCTGCATGACGGCGTGCGGGTCGCGCGCGGCGAGCGCGGCCAGCGCGCGCGCCGCCATGTGGCGCAGCGCCGTGTGGCGCGCGCGGGTGAGCGCCACGCACGCGCGCGCGCCGCCCGCCACGCGCGCCCACAGCGCGCCGCACACGTGCCCGCTCACCGCCTCCACCACCTGCAGCCGGGACACCAGCTCCTCGCCGGCTTCCTCTTCTAAATTCTCCAATTCTATAAAAAATATAAAAATTAATTTTGAGCGCAGACATTTTAAAACAGTTTTTTTGATTAATGTCAACTTAGTTCGAACTTAGTCGGTATAATATTAAAATGTCGGTATAATGTTATAATGAAACAAACACAAACTATTAATACTGATTTTGCACTCACCGGTATCGGTCATCACTTTCTCGAATGGTTGTGTGATGAATTCCCATAGCTTAGGCAATTTCTCTGGGAGGTCCTCACCGAAATATTCAGTAAGACTAGTGAGAGCCATCGTGGCACCACGTCTCTGTATTCTGAGTAGTTTCCGAGCCTGTAATCGATGATAGTAAAAGGTATTATTTACCTGTCTAGTAGACATTGTGAAAGTAGTGAGAAGTAGTATCTTGCAATTATTACCTCATCTTCATGCGGCAGCAGCTGTTCGAGTCCCAGTTCGCTGTGCGTATTGTTCGCATTGTGCGCGTTGTGCGTGTTGTGCGCGTTGTGCGCGGCGGGCGGCCGTCCGCGGCGCGGCACTACACGTTCGGCGCTGCGATGTTGCTCCCGCAGTGTGAGGATACCATTATACTTATCCACTAAGAATTAATATGCAATTTTTATTGTAAATACAATATAAATACAATTTAATTTACATATTAACAGATATTTTTTTGTAGTAGATTAAGAGTACACTAAAATATTAAATTCCGCCTGTTTCTACTTTAGTGTTTTACAATTTAATATTTTAAAACTAGTGTTAGTTATTTCTCATAGTTATTTATAATGAATACTGAATATGATTCTCACGTGCAGGTCCATGACTAAAATGCACATCGGTCTTGCTCTCAGCGCCGCTATCGCCGCTGCCCGAGTCACCGTTGGCATCCTCCGAGTTCTCGAGTGATATGCGAGGTGTGAACTCAGGATCACACCTGTACGAGTAATAAGCAAATTAAAGTAGTTTATAAAATTATATATCACGTGAATTGAATCACATTGAATCACTTCAATAAGCTAAACTGGTCAAAAGTCAAAACTAATAATTTATGACCTATTTTGTAATGAATCTAGTTAGTATTTCAATAAGGGGTTGGTGGAAGAGATCACTAAGTGACAAGGTCGCCCATTCACACTTTATGTACTACCCTACACGATGTATATAAAGTTTGTAAATTAAAAGACGCAGTGCATACCTGAGGAAGGCCTTCAGGTTGACGAGCACCTTGTTGTTGGGGCAGGGCTCCCGCGGCACGAGCTGCGCCAGCAGCGCCGCCAGCGTGCGCGCCGAGCCCCGCTGCAGCTCCTCCGAGCACTCGCGCTTCACGCTGTCCATGAGCGGCCGCACGACCGGGTTGAGGCGCTCGGGCAGCGCGCCCAGCTGCGCCACCGCGCTGCTCAGCGCCGCCTGCACGCTGCGACACGGACATCGTTTCACTATTATCGCTACGACTCCAACGAAATGTTTACACGACTACCGTACGGTACAGTATCAGCCTGTGGATATCCCTCTGCTGGGCAAAGGCCTCTTTTCCACTTTTTTTAGAAGGTTTTGAGCTTATTCCACCACGCTGCTCAATGCGGGTTGGTAAAATACACGTGACAGAATTTCAGTGAAATTTGACACATGCTGGTTTCTTCACGATGTTATCTTTCACCGTCAAGCACGAGAATTAGAATTATAATCACATATTAAGCACATGAAATTCCGTGGTGCATCCCACGTTTGAACCCACGATTATATGACTAACTGAAGAGAAATAATATAAAGTGATTAGTGTCGTTGTGTAAGGACCGGTGTACTCACGCCACGTTGAGCGCGGCCTGGTCGCGGCTGCAGGCGGCGACGCTGGCGGCCAGCGCGGCGCGCCGCTCCTCCAGCGAGCTGGCCACGCGCTTCGTCTTCAGCGCCGCCACCAGCGGCTGCGTCACCGCCGTCATCGCCGACACCTACCACGAATTACAATACATAGTTAAATACCACTTCACGTTCATAACAGGAGTGGACACAATATATTATTTTCTATTGCACTGCTATATTTACGAGAAAAAAAAAGGTTAGTGTCAACATATTAGCTCTTGTAAAAACAGATTCAATAATATGTTTCGTGGTCGCCTAGCTATCTGCCGAGTGCCAGTGATTGTAATTTTAGTAATACCTGCTCAAGTCTTATGATATTGTTGAATTCTTCGTTATCGACGGGCAGCTTGTAATGCTTCATCATAGCCAATAAATCACGGGCCTCTTGCAATATCCTGAAATATTAAAATATTTATATTTCGTTAATTACATTTAAACTAAATGAGAACTACTTTGTAAATAAAATGTTTCCTTTTTTATATACAGGGTTATTTTTAATGACCCAGCAACCTCGCAGGACTAGATAGCTAACACCTTATGGTCTTAAGCTATCTAGTTCTACGAGGTTGCTGGGTCACTAAAAATAATCCTGTAGATTCACCATTAGCAGACTTAATTAAATATTATTATTTTTATTAAATAAGTACGCAATGGAGGTATCCTATGTAAGTAACTAAAATTACAGTTTTAGTGTGGAATAAAAGGTTGGATACTCGCCAAATGTTGTTATATATTATGTAATATTAAATATTCTTACCGATTGCAGTTTAAGGCAACTTCATCGTAATACAGGTTTTGATTTAAGGCAGTGTGAAGAGTTGTGACTAGGACCGGTGACGCCAGCTTCGATATACCGTTTTGTTTTTCATTCATATTGTTCTCACCCTGTTTACGAAAATAAATAGTTATTTTTTTTTAAATAATGTCTGTCTGTAATATTTCATTTTAGAATTAATTTATCTCAGTTATTTTTTTTTAATAAGTCAATGACGTTTTTGTTGTGTATACTTTATCTGTTATAGGAGTGTTAACTAAATTATTTACTTACATAACACGATCGTGCTCATTACCTCCTCTTATAAAACCGCTAAAGTCACGTTTCAGAGTCGGACCACACGGGTGATCCCAATATGAGGAGTACAGATAAACAAACAACTTTGACCTTGAATTGATATTATACAATCGATCGAGATTTTGAATAATTTATGGTATTTACTTTAGTATCACAAAAAGTAGCGTTTTGAATCACAGCAAAGTTACAATCGGAACTTTGGAAGTCAAATTATTATTATGAATATACGTAGTTAAGTGGAATCATTTCAGTAGTTGTGTTATAATCAAAGAATGCTGTAGTGAATAATGAATATTCGAATAATCTTCGCAGTAGGGCGCGCACCTGGTGGCCGCGCCGCGCCCACGCCGCCACCACCAGCCCCGCCACCAGCCGCTGCAGCGCGCTGCCCGAGCGCAGGTACACCACCATCACCTGGGAGTTGCACGTCTTTACTGATCGATACACCCGCACCCGTACGTACGACCATTTCGAATATTAGAATTATTCATGAACTAATAGGAATTCAAAATTTACCTTCACGTAACAATCGACGGGACTCTCGTCTTCTGCCTTGTATTCGATGCCGGGGGCCGGCTGGACGAGATAGCAGGATAGATAACCTGAAAGCGTTATTTGTAATAATTAGTCGAAGCGTTTACATCGTAAGTTTAATCCTTATAGTTAATGTCATGTTACACCTACACGGCACTTGATAATGCACATATTTAAACGGTATGGTACCGTCACTCACCGAGCATGTCAGCGGCGAGGCAGCGCGCGCGGGTGACGTTGGCGTCCCGCAGCGCGGCGGGCTGGCTCTCCCCCCCGCCCAGGTACCACTTCTGCCCGGCGCGCAGCTCGCCCTCCCCCGCGTCGCCCCCCAGGGCCTCGCCGCTCCCGCTGGTGGCGCGCGCTCGTCGCTCCTTAATATGAGTAGCTACTCGTCAGTATTGCGGACTCGATTGAAATTACAGGAAAATAAAAACCCAGTTTGTCACAAAGTCAATAAACCTTGGGCGGCGGGTGCAGCAGCAGCGCGGGCTCCAGCGGCAGGCGCGCGGGCTGCATGGCGAGGCACAGCCACAGCGCCAGCAGCGGGCACGTGGCCACCAGCACCGTGCCCAGCGCCGCGTGCCGCAGGATGTTCTCCCACACCTGCAGCCGGGACATGAGGGCTTTACCACCATACTCTATACGATCATTTAACATAATATGGCCCTGCGATGGGGAATTATTCTCTACAATATTAATGCACACGGGATGTAACATCAATAGCAATTCAAATTCTTGCCATTATTGATTGAAGTTTACAAAATATACAAATAATTAATAAATGAATAAAATGTTATATCATATAATATAAATAGTATTTGATCTAGTAACGTTATATACCTGCACAGCAATCTCTTGTATTTCATGTACATGCTCGAAGAGCACCCTCTGATATATGTGTCTCATAGCCTCTTGCAACAACTCCGGCGTCCAATTCAGGTACTGCCCGTTTTCACCATTATCACAATTCTTCACTTCATCTGTGTCCTTTGAATCGTCACCGGCGTTGTCGCAATTTGTGTTTTTGGCCTCGCGGTTGGTGTCACAGCTGTCCTTGTTTCCGTTGGGCTGACCATTCGTGCCAGTCGTTACGAGAGGTCGCGTGAGAGTGCGCAGAGTTTGCAGCGTCGCTTTCCGCACGGAGCTGGTCGAGTGATCGAGGTACGGCCAGAGTCTCGGCAGCACGTCAGATAGATCGATAGGGCTGCAAAATAAACAGATATAAAATTATTAAAAAACATAAAGTTTCTTTGGAAAAACGATTTAACACAAAAAAGCCTTATAAATTATGCGATAAATATGCAACACCTATAATTAAGGAGACACTCGATTTATATAAAGATTTTGTTTAAGGACTATAATATTGTGTTTATTAGTGTACTTCTTGTTGGTGTTGATTTAAATAAAATAAAAATAAATAAAAATAAAATAAAGAGGCATTTTTAAATTTCTAACACCGTCCAATACAACGCAACTAATACTAACTGCAGCTCGGAGGCGGCGGCCGGCAGCGCCATGAGCTCGGCCAGCAGCGCCATGTAGGCGTGCGCGGGCGCCGCCAGGTCGTCCTGGTCGCGCAGCAGGCGCCACAGGCGGGCGGCCAGGCGCGCCAGGCGCTCGGGCCGCGCCGCCGCCAGCGCCGCCGCCGCCGGCGCCAGCGCGCCCGCCGCCGCGCCCGACACGTCCTCCGCGCCGTCCTCCAGCCCCGCCGTCAGCAGCTCCAGCGCGCCGCACTCCACGGCCAGCTGCCGCCGCGCCGCCAGCAGGTACTTGAAGGCCAGCAGCGCACCGTGCCGGGCCTCCCACTGCGGCTGCCGCGCCAGCGCCGCCGCGCGCTCCGCCACCAGCCGCACGCGCTCCGCCCGCAGCTGCGCCAGCGCCACGCCCAGCGTCTGCGCGCACGTCTCGCGCACCGGCGCCACCACCTGCCGACCGCGACGGTACAGTGTGACGGCGCCCAGACCTCTTTCTCGGTGATGATCGTTCCGAAAGAATACCTGATCCGATACGAAGTCGCCGAATCTGTCCAATGCGAGCACGCAGAGCAACCGCAGCGACATATCCTCCAGCCACTCCTGATGAGCGTCTTCCATCTGAGTCAAAGGGAGAAGGAATTAGTTCCGTAGGTGTCGTCTCGCCGGACTCGAAGGGTGTGAAGTGAGCTCAGGTATCCCTCACCTGCTGCGCGGTCATGCCGGCGCGCTGGCCGGCGGAGGCCGCTATCTTGGCCCGCAGCAGCTCCCGCAGCGCGCCGGCGGCCCCGTGGCGCGCCTCCCAGGCGGCGCTGAACAGCTGCGTCTGCAGCGCGCCGCACCACGCCTCCAGCGGCCAGCGCGTCCCTTCGCCCCACGAGCCGTCGTGGCGCGGGACCGCATATGCGACTTCACCTGCGATACATCGAGGTCATTAAAAAATATGGCCCGAAATCGACCCTTATCACGCTGGATGAGCTGCTTTATTTATGACAAGCGCATGAAATTCATTTTATTAAAAGGCATACTAAAACTCCTCATTAGCTTCCAAACAAAAAATACTGTACAGTCTAAAAAAGAAGAATAAAATACTGTTTTGTATAGATGTTTCTCAGGAAGCAAACTCACATAGAGATTCATCGAAGGGCTCGGTCTTCATCTTCTTGCGCTCGGGCTCGAGAGGCGAGGGCGGCGCGGACCCGGTGGGGGTGCCGGGGGTGAGGGGGGCGGTCGAGGTGCCGTCGTCGCAGTCACGTGACTTTTGCTTACTGAAGGCTGCGCGCGCGCGACGCTTCGCGAGGTTCATTTCGCGCGAACTCATTCCTTTGCAGGCGACTAGCTCCTGCACCGGTCGCTAGAACATAAAAGGCATAATTTAATAGTCTTGTATCATATTTTTATAATTTACATAGTAAATAAGTAAGTAATTTTAATAGTTAAAGTAAGTAATAAAATTTACATAGATTATTAGGCAATTAAATATATTGGTTTGGGCACATCAAAAGAAGACTACCCGAGTACGTGGGAAATATAGCGATCAATTTTAACGTTACCCAGGGCCAAGATGATACACATGATCGTAACTTGAATATTATGGATACAAAAAATATTTACATTTCAAATTATGCTTACCCTTGTCACTTCAACCTTCGTGTTCGTCTTCACAGGACACAGGTCTTCGTTGGTGTACATCCCACTCAAATCCACTCCCAACGAGCACGCCACATCTAAACCTAACCGTGCGTTGAGTTGCTGCCTCTGCTTCGCCAAATTCTCCTTCATGTCTAATATCAAGAAAACGATATTTCATTGAATATAATACTTACAAAAATAATAAGTAAGGAGTGGCAACATCAAATAAAATAAGTACAGAACTACAGACTATATAAAATACTGAATTACTTTATGAAGCTAAAAATATTATTTGAAGTAAGATATTTTGTTTATTAATTTTGCCTAATGTTACTCATTACTTGTTTTTTTGTAATTGTTAATTGTAATTTATCTGTGGAATAAATGAAGCTACTTTCTAATTCTAGACGCTTTAGACGCTACGAACTACGTGACGGCACGTCTCGGTTCATAATATCCATTCATCAGTTCTCCAGTATTCGACTGTCCAACTTCAATAACATTTGAAGGGCGAATGGGCCCGTGTTTTTGCAGTTAAATAAAACGCAAAACAGCAGTACTTGCTATTGTTGTGTTCCGGTTTGAAGGGTGAGTGAGCCAGTGTAATTACAGGCACAAGGGACATAACATCTTAGTTCCCAAGGTCAGTGACGCATTGGCGATGTAACATCTCTTACAATGCCATTATCTATGGGCGTTGGTGACCACTTACCATCAGGTGGCCCGCATGCACGTCCGCCTTCAAATAAATAATCACCGTAATAACATGTAATCGGTATATTTATACCAAGTACATCTCACCTGCAGCAGACAGCGATTCTTCGTCCATGTCATATTCATGTCCCTCGGAACCCATGAGGTGGGCGCCATGCTCGAGTACACGTTCTATGTCAAACGTTTCGCAACGGAGTCGCCCGTTGTCATCTTGTTCAGTTTCCTCTTCTAAAACAGATTAAAAAACTAAATTCGATAATCTCAACTTAAATAAACTTTAATTAAATAATTTAATTTGATTTACGACACAACATAAACTAATAATACTAAAAAAAGTTCTTTCTTAAATGACTATTGGCCCTAATGTTCTCGAGAAATGTCAAACAATATCATAAAAAATATTCTATCTACAGGACATACTGGCCTAATAATACATAATGGCCTCCAGACCGATTTCGGCCACGGCGGCCAATCTCAAGAGTGATTAGCCAACTGCGCAGGACATATTATAGTGCACAAGTGTGTGCGCAAACACAGGTGCATTCTCTTTTCCTTAGCTCTCATAATCCGATGGAACGGCAATCCGACACGACCGGAAAGAGTTCAGGCGCAGGACCAACGGCTTTACGTGCTTTCCGAGACACGGGAGTGTACACACTTCCAACTTCGACTCCGGGCTGCTACTGAGAATTTTCTGCCAGAAAACCCCAATAACTATTTATTGGCCCGACCTGGGAATTGAACCCAGGACCAACGAGTCTGCGGCCTTATATCAGACCACTAGACCAACGAGGCAGTCAAAGTCATAACAACAGAAACAACAAATTAGAAACAACATTAGAAACAACAAATATTATGAATAGGATATGAGAACAATAACCGATTTTTTGTTATATTTATACACATAAAACTTTAAAAAAAAACTTTCTAAACACAAAATTTAAAAAAAAGACATTTTTTTTATTCTATAGGAAGGCAGACGAGCATATGGACCACCTGATAGTAAGTGGTCACCAACACCAACGCCCATAAACCATGGCATTGTCAGAGATGTTAGCCATCGCTTATTTAACATAGTTAAAAAACAATGTCTTCTTTTTACGAATGTCAAATTAATTATCATGAAATCGATGTGTAATTGTTTTCGATACAATGTTTCTAAAACTGTTCTCTATACAAGACAGCCCTTACATGAGCTTTTAACCCGTCATAATTACTACGTCAATGTAAAGACACCACCGGACAGTAGATGCTATTTAGAAGAACCGTTAAGAGACTGTAGTCTGTGAACTTTTTCTCATTTGAAATACATACATTAAAAAACCACTAACATTAAAACCAATACGAACTTTACGCGTTTATAATAATTACTCTACTTTTTAATACTGCTGCTAATAATTAGTAAACCAGCCAGTGTTATCATTTTAGAAGTATCATAAGGATTTACGGCATGTTTACGTAAACGCGTTACTTTTTTATATATTATGGTAGATAGGCGGACGAGCATATGGGCCACCTGATGGCAATTGGTCACCAACGCTCATAAACAATGGTATTGTAAGAAATGTTAACCATCGCTTAAATCGCCAATGCACCACCAACCTTGGGAACTATGATGTTATGGTCCTTGTGCCTGTAATTACATTGGCTCATTCACCTTTCAAACTGGAACACAGCAATAAAAGTACTGCTGTTTTGCGGTAGAATATCTGATGAGTGAGTGGTAACTACACAGACGAGCTTGCACAAAGCTCTACCTACCACGTGCAATGATAAATAAATAAACGGCCAACGGCCACGGCCAAATTCGTAAATCCTGTTAGTTTGACAATCCTGTCGGAAAAAGTCCACATAGCTAAAATACTGAGGTAACTATTGGTGACAATATAATAAAAGGTCAAACGATATTTAATACGTACGACGCACGCACATAGTCGATTATTGAGTTAATTTTCATTAAGGGGAAGTTGAAATCGATAAATGTTATTAAGAGCCGTGGAAAAGCAATAAAACTTTGATGTTCGTTCGCGCTCGGTAAATGTATATTTAATTGTATTCTTTGTTTAGCGATCATAATAGCGATAATATCATTCTCTCGTTCATTTTGTTGAGACATTGAGTATAAAATCTGGAGTCGAGCCAATACATAAGTTATCGCGTTATTATATTGACAGAATCAGATTCTCTTGAGTCTTAAAGTACGAAAAGCCCAGTCCGTGCCTCTTTGTGCCTTCACCGAAACTTCGCCAAGAGGTCTTCAGATATTTGTTAATTTGTCTTAAAATTGTTCAAATTAATTATGCTTTTATTGTAACTGATGCAATTTACCTAAGAAACGTAGGATTAAAGTGAACTTAACGTGAGGTTGCTGTATATATACCAAACTAGCCTGCCGTCCCGATTTCATACAAAGTTTCCCATTAAAGTTTAAATTTTTAGCAGATGTGTAAGTTACGTTGCAAAAAAAGCTATATTCCAAATCGAATATTTCTAGACAATAACTTTTAACTTTGCGTTTTACTTTATTTTTTAATAATAATAATAATATACTTTATTTCAACCAACATGGATCATATATTGTTAGTAATACAAGTAACTTACGCCTATGTGTTAGTAAATTCTAAAGACTACTTTAACCTAAGACAGGATCGATTTGTTAGCACATGAATCCTACAACAGTGGTTCAAGTACAAACAATCGAACCTGTCAACGAATACCCTTAGGACGCCACTGGAGCTAGCCCGAACCCTACGCAACAGGGATGTGCACCGTTTTCGCATAGTGTTTTAAGCATGGATTGGAATCTGTTTTAAAAAACCGTCCACGTTCCATAACTCCCAACTGACGTAACTGAACGTATTTAAAAAGAGAACAGCTTCTAGGGAATACAGAATGAAGGGCGAGCAACAATCAATAGACAATAGTACATCCGGCAACTGGTTCTACGGCATCAACGTTTCCTGCGGGGATAAATAAACTTTTTTTATATAATAAATACAAGAACGGTTTTACCGCGTATGAAGTTGTAGAATAAGTTTTTTTATTTCGAGTACATAAAGAAAATTTAAGAATATTTTATTTATTTAAAATAACATACGTATTTATTTCATATGCATAAAATTGAATCAAACAATTTAAACACTTAATAATCATCAGAGCAGCTAACTCTTGGGGAAAAAACCCCGGCTTGGACTGATAAAAAAGTTCTTAGGGAGGTTCCAGTCAAAGTATTCCCAGTAGAAGCCCGGAGTCAAGCCGGAAGATTTATCGTAAAGTCTTTGGTTCTGCACGTTATCTTGGGAGGGTCGAGTCGGATTTGTCCTCCCATCGGATATCAAGAGAAATATATAGTGTGCTTATATATGCACGCACATCTATGCTATAATAATATGTCCTGCACAGTTATTTGCTTTAAAATTGCTATTAAAAATGCAAACGACCGTAGCAGAAAAATCGTACTTTATTATTACTACGTTTTCTGGCGCGGATCCAGGAATATATAAAGACTTGTTAGCAGTTGGACATTCGTTAGAGTAATTTGATTAGTAATTCTGCAATTTAAGATTTAGATTATATTTACAACTAGTTCTTCGATTAATGTCCTAATATCATTTTTAGTAGTGGTCATAACTGGTGACTCGATGACGGCTTACTAAGAAACGTTGTATATCTGGCGTTTAGTTAAATAAACTGATTTATCTCTGTCTATCATCGTTGCCTCATGCGTCTGTTTTGGTGGATGGAGTTGTTGGATAAGAATAGGAGCCATTGGAGTAACGTGGTGGAATAAGCTTCAAAGCTATCTTTAAAGGGAGACATGTTGAATGTCTCGTTAAAGATGACTGGCTAGCTTATAAAGGTGCAGATCCTGGAGTCTTGGATTCGAAGAAAATTCGCTCCACACCAACTGGTATGGAGCAGCATGGAAACAATCTCCGAACCATTTCGTCAAATATACTATGCTCAGTAATGGGATGGAGTCACTTACAGACTATTGCTTTGAAACATACCAGTTTCTTCATTTTCCTGTATCCGAATTAAAATAAACTAGCTCACCAAGACCCGAGTTGGTATTGGCTCGCCCTTGACTTGACGAGGTCAGACGACAATCGATTTACGTAAGAACCGGCAGTTACGAATGTACCCGTTAAATTACTATCACGACTTGTTCTAACTAACATCTGGATAATATTATCTCGAATATTTGTATCTCGAGATTCAAATATATAAAGACAAATACTTTGTAGATCGACTTTCAGATGAAAAATAGATACCAAATTTTATTTAATTTTTTTATAACCGAATATGGCGTTTTATTGTAATCGTCAACCAAACCCAATTAACATTAAGAAATTAAAATATATATATATATATATATATATGTGTGTGTCAACGAACATGCCTTAATTTGTTTTGTTTCGTTTCGCTTGTAAAGTCGGACTTATTATGGTCATGAGCTTACAAGCTTTATTGAATTTTGTGTTCGGCGTTGAAGATAAAACGTAAACATTCCCACTGGGGGAGAGTAGCAGAAGGATTTCCAAACATTTCGAGAGAAAATTATGCCTTTATCTAGCAATGGTATATTTATAGAGAATTCCTACACAAAGACTTGCAAAGACACGTAAACAACTGACAATACAAAGTGTATTGACAAGATATCATTGTTCGCAATCTTGAATGACTTTGAATACGTTATGAATTTGAGAAAAAATTGTAAAGTTGAAATAGAATATGTAAATCAAAGTTTGTTTATCTTAAATCTTTGAATTGGAATAAGCTATTTCGGTTAGGTTACATCGATAAAACGTGTTTACATTCATCGCAAAAAAAAACCCACAAACGTACAGTAGACAAAATAAAAATTTTAAAATAAACATTGTACTTGTACTATTTTCGTCTTGTGAATGAAATAAGTGTCTTCAAGTAGAAGATTACACGTCTTCAGTTACGTAACGATCGGTGTGACCGACTTGCACAATAGACATTTATTTAATAAAGCCAACAAACCCTAGCTCCGAGTCTAAATTTAAAGCTCCGCCTATTAGGCTATTGTAGCGATTGAAACGGCAAGGTTGAATATTATAGTTCGTTCTGAAACTAGGTCGACAAAGTTACATAAAACTCAATGACATAGAAAAATATTTTCCCTAATTGAACGGCTAATATTAGTCTCGTTCGTTAATACAAATTTAAGAGATCCTTGGATTAGTTGATAGATCGTTATTCTTGGTTTCGATAACGTTTCGCGTTGAGCAAAACACCCGACTGCTAATACTCATACTTACTTCCACAAATACTCCAAACATCTGTAGGTATACTATATCTATCGCTTCAGTAGACTCGAACAATAATATATATAAATATTATATAATAAATGTACAGTTGTAAAACACTACTGTTATGTTAACTTCAAACTTTTCAATTTTTAGGCTGACAGGTCAGAAAACAAGGAAAACCCCCTTAATCTGTTCGTGTCACGACATGTATACTGTAGCTATTCTATAAGAACAAATTCGAAACAACGCAGAAAAATACCTAAAAGTGATATGCGACATTGACCACAACAATCATAGCATATCAAGGATACACGCATCAAAATTGTATAACACAATAAATACATTGTTAGCACTGGGCCGAATTTTACTAATCTATAACGATTACGATAAGTTTCCGATTCAATTCCGATCCAACTTTGAATAGTCTATATTTATTCGCATCGGAACCGAATCGATATGATGTTAATGTATACCGTTATGTCAAAACCAAACTCACTTGTTAAAAATATCATATCAATAGTCGATAATTAAATTAAAAAATAAGAAAACGGATAAACGGCAACGATCCCGCTTCGATTCGATTGCGATAAAGTGACAATTTGTTAGTAGGATTGGACTTACTCGAACCTTGACGTTTAAGCAGAAGCGGAAATAAATTGTAAAAATAAAATGTAAGTAATTATAATATTATGTGTAATAAATGCTGTAATTGTAAAAAATATGAACAGATGGATGTATGGAAGCAAATATGGATAAATGTTTAGATCTGCTATGTATTGCTTATTATTATAATATACTCCTGACCAATCCCGGTGAAGGCGGCCAATCTCATCGTCAGCGTGGATTAACAAACTATGCAACTGCACAAGTGTATGCGGGCACACCTTATTGCTGCACTCTCAAAATACAATTGAATGATAATCCGGCAAGACAAACGGCTTTAAAATAGTTCCCTGTCATTTTCTATACCCCTAACGTATATGCAAGATTTCATGATGATTCGTTGAGAAATTTAGGTGTGAAAGCGTAACAAACAAATAAACATACTTTCGCTTTGATAATGGCAAGGATATCGAACTTTATAAATGCACACAGCGGTATTACACCAGCTAATGAATCAAATTCAGGATATAAACGATATGTAGACGGAAAATTAAAATAAATTAACTGAATACAGTTTAATGTACACTAAGCACGGTAATTACTCAGCATTATAATCATCTAACAAGATCAAAGTTTAAACTCAAAAACACTTATTAACGCAATCAAATTAACGAAAACAGCGATTTTTAGTCAACTGTTATTTTTTAAAGCAATTAAATACTAGCCTGGGAACATTTAATATTTATCTCCTATTTGTGTTATGATAAATATGTTTAATAAAAAGCTAATTATTCATCAATTCAATAGTACAGCTAAAATATCAACATGTAGGTATAAGACTATAAGTGCATTTAATTTTAAAAGTTTGAATACGAGCAACTTATTTAATTATGAGTCAAATCCTCATAGGATCTGACTAATCTTAGACTTATTATCATGAATTTCCTACAATGATATTTATTATTGTTTATAAATTGCGAAAAAGCCACATAATGATTAGCTTATCAGCTTCGTTTAGCTGTAACCATGTTACTGCACATCCGGTAAAAAAATGATTAACGCATTACGATATCACTCTAAGCACATTTGTGAAATATTGCATCCTACGGTTTTACATTAGTACTAGTGGACTATAGACAGAGTTGTTTTAGACTACTTTTTATCTCCGAAGATTTTGCAATAAATAACCTTTAAATTTGATACTTGATATTGTTGTGTTACGGTTTGAAAGGGTGAGTGAGCCAGTGTAATTACAGGCACAAGGGACATAACATCCTAGTTCCCAAGGTTGGTGGCACATTGGCGATGTAAGCTATGGTTAACATTTCTTACAATGCTCTTGTCTATGGGCGTTGCGGACCACATACCATCAGGTGACCCATATATGCTCGCCCGCCTATGCATTAAAAAAAATTAAGGCTAGTGATAGGCTCTTCAGGTGAAGGGACCGATATCACGGCTTGAACCTATATCAGATAATGCGTTGCTGATGTCTGTCACTATATCATCTGATTCAATGACAAACGGTTGCCTTATAACAGAGCAGTATCGGTTTAAAAAAAGAAATGGCTTTCTTATTCAATATTTAGCTCATACATATTTATAACAATTAATATAATTTGTCACAATGAAAGTGTATTATAAGCAGAATAAGTCCAACGTAAGTAAAAGTAAAATAATGCAATAAAGTCAAAAAAAATTGGCGGGAGGCGGGAGGCGGCGCGAAATACGTTCAGGTGTATCACTGGTATATTTTGCAACAATATTCACAAAACCGAAATCGATATAACTAAGTATTATTTTTTTGGGTAGTTCTATCGCAAATTCTACGTCCGTATATTGACATCGTTATTAATACGATCACGTACATGTCGGGAACTCATTCTCTCAGAGCGAGCGGCCGGATATTCAAAATATTTTATATTAATAATGATAAATGCTTTTAAAATAGACTGACTCTATAAAATAAAAAATACATTTAATTATTATATTTACCTTTGGCAACGGTCACAGGGGGTGGATGCCATTCTGGGACATTGGACAATATCGCTCCTACGGCCTGCAAATAAGTATTAAAACTATCATATACTTAATTAGGTTACGGAGACGATATCTGTTGATAATGCAGTTGACTTTAATTTGAAAATTGTTCACAGAAATCGACAACGAACCCTAAGCCTAACCACACTATACAAAAGTCGATAACACATACTATTATTATATTATGCGACCGCTTCATGACAGATATGTAATTATGTAGTAAGTGAATTTATTCAAGTTTTACTTACATACATTACTATGTATATAAGTAGATAAAAAATTAAATAGGTAAAAAGGTATCGTTTCTTACCAAGAAATAACGTAATACTTATTTTTATACATCACAACCTACTTCAGTAAATTAAATATTTGTTGAACCTTTTTATGATTAGGTTTTCGGTGTAAACCTATGTAAACACAGTATGTTGAATCCTAGTTAAAATAAGAATAGCCTCATATAAATTCTGGATTAAACGAAGGTAATGGAACCAACCTGCGTGGCCGCAATCCTCGTCTCCCAGGCAGGCGAGCGCAGGTGTTTCATAAGACGAGCGAGCAAACGGTGGAGTTCCTCTGGTCGGGCTTTCTGCACCTCGCCGAGTTGTCGGGACGCAGCCCGCCGTGTGGCGGCGCCGGCCCCCGCCTCCAGCAACACGAACAACCGATCTAGCCTGGTAGAATCAGTATTTATAAAATATAATTCAGTGCGCTGTATTCAATTGTTAGTTATGAAACAAATGAACTTACAAACACGAAAATTAATTTTAAAAGAAGGAAATGTACCTACGGAGTATTACCCCATAAAGGGATGAATCGCTTCCTGACATTTAAAATATTCAGTAAGGAAGTAGGTAATTAAGAAGGTAAAAAACCGCGTTCGAACATAACCGTGAAAAGCTTAACTTAGTGGTGGACTTTTAAAAAAACTTTAAAGGAATAAATGCTTTAAATTTGGTAGCGCATTGGCGATGTAAGTAACTGCAAATCTACGTTATAATGGCCAGAGACGACCATCAGAAATTCTGCCACATGTGCATTCCACCAATCCGCATTGAAGCAGCGTGGTGGAATAAGCTCCAAACCTTCTTCTCAAAAACGGAGAAGAAGCCTTAGCTCAGCAGTGGGACATTTACAGGCTTTTAATTTTTATATATTACTACTACTAGTGTTCGATCAACAATACTACTAGATAAAGAGTCACGAACAAAAATAATACTCAAATGTGGCACCGATCATAAAATGAAGAAAACGATGTAAAGGTTTAATAATTTTTAACCTAAACAATGCCTTGTTCCCGAGCAATAAAGTGCAGTTTAGATTGTAATGACATTCACTTACGATCTTACGCCATGAAAGACAAAAATACATAGGAAATATACAATAACGGTTGTTCCATATTCAACCTTATTTCCTTAGCAATACGTTATGGTTGGATCATACTAATTTGAAATAACCTCACAAAAGTCATTGTGTTCTTACTTTTCGGGCCGTTTTTAAAGCCCTTACCGGTAATCTAGTACATTATTGATCGAAGCTACTAGTAGTATAATAGCTATTAGTTATTGCCGATAAATACCTAGTTTCACTTAGTAAATCGAACATTTTTATTTCGGTAATGCCTTTTAGCAGTGCGGACGACTTATGACACTTGCATATTTTGTGTGTATCATTAGAATTTGAATGTATAATGTATTAATTGATACTGTATAATATTGACGTTTAGATATTATATACTTCGTATAATTTACGCAAATTAACATATTTATAATAAAAATAGTACCTACGGTTTAGTTACTTACTAGTAATCATACTTTTCATTTAATTATTGGCTGAAATTCGATACATCTATACTAATATATAAAACTGAACAGTTTGTTTGTTTGATCCGGCTAATGTCAGGAACTACGGGTTCGAATTTAAAAAATATTTTGGTGTTATATACTTAGTCCTTTTATCGGGGATGGCTCTAAGCTGATTTTTATTAATTATAATCACGCGGGTGAAAATGCGGGGCACAGCTAGTTGTTGATATAGGTATACGACATTTTTCGATGTTCATCTATATTATTTTATCGCTCTCTCAATTCCAATTGGGACATTTTAGTTCTGTTTAAAACAGACCGATTAATATTATGTATATTCTTATTACGTTTCAATTCAGACACATACACCAGGGCATGTGATTCTAAAAAAACTGAATTCGAAGTATATTTAAAATCAGATTATTTTCATTTGTTTTTTCTCAACTGTGTATTCATTAACGTGAATGTGGTTCGATATCACTAGATAAGCATAAGTGATAATAACGATCTCAACGAAGGTCAACTCGCGCGAATTGTAACTTTTAATTGATAATGCTCGAATGATGAAAATAAAATGAATACGATGAATTTGCAATGAATTGTCTCAAACATCGAAATTTTCCATGTCGCCCATTCAGCAATTGTTCACGATGTTAAACGATACATAGACACTTGATACGATGGGAGACAGAACGGAGATATAATGTAAGCACCGTATTAAACAATCATCCTTTGACTTCTGAGATAAGATTTACAAAGCCAGAATTAGGCTTCTAGTACATACGATTACTTCGTAACATTTATATAACAAAAAAAAAATATTCCCGATAAATTTAATTCACTTTTAGGATGTATGTGTTATGACTTATGCTATATGTATAAACGATGAAAGCTAAATAGTTTAACTTACCGTGACGTCATATTTTTGAATCAAAAAACCGGCAAACTGTCTTTGTTATATTTCCACCTAAAACAAAAAAATACAACACATTGAGCATGTTTCATTTATCAATTCGTACTGTTCACTTTATTTCATTTGTACGAATTTAATTTAGTAATTATAATAGATTATTAATTATAATTGAACGAGTTTATACATTTCAAGGTATTTATATAAAGATATAATAAAAAAAATTATGTGTATTTGTCATTGAAATGTACTATATATATGTACTAACTATATATAACACGTCGATGGTATTTATTATCTATTTTAATAGAGGTACGACGGTCGGCAGAACGGCACGAGGTGTATAGAGTGGTACCGTAAGCCGATTCTGTAGTGAGCGATCTCTCAAATAAAACAATTATTTTAGGCAGGCTAAGACCAAGGCGTCGCCAATAAATGTTTTTAAAAATATTTCGTCACATATCTTGTGTAATTACACTAGTACACTCACTATTCAAACCAGAACACAGCACTTCTGTTTGACTGTAGAATAACTACACTATTTAGTCAGTATACTACATTTTAGTAAGTTGTTGCACAATACACACAACAGTGTAATCTGTGTGTATATTGTGCAACAACTTAACTATACTGTGTAAAATAATTACCCTTTGATCCAGTGTATCATTTTGAAGCTTATTATTAAAACCACCGTTCCTGTTATGAAATTAAATGTTATTTGAACGGTTTTTTTTTTTATTTCAAGTATGACCTCGACAGGTTACGGTAAACAAAAAAACGTTAGCGGGCTATTAGGACTTGAATTAAGTTTTCCGCTTTTCTCATTAAAACGTTTGATAAATATTCTTATACTAATTTAGTAAGACAACAAATGTTATCCTGGCTGTGTATAATGTATAGGTACTCTACCAATTGTTATGGCGATTAGTGTTGCAAATCGATATTGATATCGATAGTCTATCGAAAGTATTGTTGCTCGTATATAAAAAACTATCGAACACCTCAATGTTATAGATAGGCTAATCGATAGCTCGGCATCACTACTGGCGATCGGTAAACAGCATTAATGTTGATTCAGCGCCATCTCGCAACGAGTTACAATAATAAAAAATAAATAAGTTAATGAAGTCGGTTAAAAACTCTCCTACATGAAAAAGTACGTACATATGGGACGGCACCGATTACCGCTTTACAAGCGTTTAGAAGTTTATCTCAACTAGGTATACCAACACCCTTTTCACATACGAGATGAAGAAATAAAACTGACTAAAATATAACTGCAGGGCATGTACCTAGCCTGCAAAATAATTCGTAGAAATTCACAGTCTACAATCAATTCAATGAATTACAATCACAAATTCGTATGTATTTTTGGTAGCGACCTTCCGTGACCCTTGCAGTTTTTAATTTCGCTAACTATTTAACATACACGCTACATTTAGCATTTTTACCTAAGTATAACTAAGCTTAAGACTATATCTCGAATTATAACAATGTAATCTTCTATCTTGATAGATATACAAGATGTCGCCGATAACCTATTCTGAAACGTCAACAGTTTTTGAGGTCAATAAACGTGTTATCTCGAGCGCTAACACCATTGGCACACTTTAGTCTGAATTGATTTATATGAAGCCTCTTTTAAGCAATATAACAGTTTTTTTATTTTATTTCTACATGACATAAGTAGTCAATGTGAAAAAGATGCAATCAAAAATAGGCAACAACATGTAGTCTTAACCCTTATTTATTAATTCAATAGTAGTTTGTATGAAATACGTGTGTGTATATGGATTAGTGTTTTTGGATTATTGTCACATGTTAATCATTTTCTATAGAAATCAAAGCAGTATAACAAAATGATGATTGAAAAGTGTTCGTATTTGTATAAAATCATTTATGTCTACGAAAAGTAGCATTTTTTACAAATTTTATTGTATATTAAATTTGTGTCAGAAACATTTTTGCCATTAAATCCAAACAAATAGAATCTTTATTATACTGCAAATCACATAATGGGAAATAACAGAATAACTTATTAAACTGTATCATGAATGCAAAAGAGAGTTTGTTTGTTTGTTACACATTGACTTCTTAACTACTCAACCCATGATTATGAAATTTTGCACACACATTGAACAAGGAAGGAAATAGGGTATCTAACATCTCCCGGACATAATTATATTTTGGATAAATTTATTTAATATACTTCATTTTGTTATGATTGCATAAAATATTTTGGAAGAAGAGAACATAACTCATTTATACAACTTTATTTATAAGCGACTACTAGTTTAACTTAAATTATATCTTTATATATCGCATTGTAATTATGGAATTCAATGTACATAATATTAGTATATAATACTACGATTACTTTTACATATGTTTGCTTATATTTACCTAAATAAAAAAAACATTTTGTGTGAAAATATATGTTATATAATATTTTTATATAATATATTCATGTTTAAATTGGTCTAAATTTTAATTACTAATCTTACAATCAAAGATATTGACATTACATCAATTTGTTGAAAATCTCATTTCAAAATAAACTATTACATTAAAAAATTATATGGATATAGTCTATGCATACTCCTCATACTTTATACAATTATTATTTTTATTAGCAATATTTTTCTTAGTAGTTTCATTAAAATCATTTCATTGGTTAATGAAGGGTAGGACAAAAAAAATTTAATGCAAAAGTTATAATGATTTGTTTAATATTATTTTTTTATTTTATTAGAATACAAGTACGATTGAGTACAGTCAAACATGAAGGCAAGTGCTGAAGCACTAAGCTATTTTATTTGACATGCACTAATGCACAAATCTGGAGTATTAAAGACCAACAGCTAAATAACTTGCTGTGTGAGGCACATGCATGTAGTCACTGGGAATGACTAAATTTCCCTACAAGTCAGCCCAAAAAGTTTTATTCATTAGAACCAGATTTGATCCAAGGTCCACAAGTTCTTTTAGCTTAGCTTTAGACTTACAAACTAGCAAGTAAACCAACATATGTGATCAGTGAGATATCATAATTATTACATATTTGTACCTAGTATCTAGCATATATATAACTTAAATATACTTATTTTCACATCATCATTACAAAAAAATCTAATAATTAAGCCCATATTTAGGAGAGGACAAGATCCTCTACAAGAAAGTGACCTAAAATATGAGATCTTAACTTTTAAAGGTAACAAAAAGTATAGACTTAAATGTAGAGATACCATCTTCATATAACATCAAACTGTTTTAGGAGCAAGTAAATCAAAATTTTCGTTCAAATCCTACTAATAACTTGTTCAAATACTACTAAATAAAAATCGCAAATAATATGCACCATGATATTAGCCTGAATGAATGTGATTCCCATTTCAATAATAATAATATTTTTTCTTATCAAGTATTAACTTGACATCATCAGATCATCTTAATATACATTTTTTTTCATAACAGTGCAATGTCTTTGGTCTAAAATCGATATGTCATCAGTGAAAATTTTCACTCGGAAAACCAAAATATCGCGTCTTAGCATATTTTAGTATCCCACGGTTCGTATAAATTGACGCTAACAGAATATTATTGAATAGATCAGTTGAATGAAATGGTTTAATAACGGTATGTGTAACATAACGTGAGGCGCTCACACAGACACACATGTTAACATATGGCTGTACAATATTGATTATAAAAAAATGTTTTACCACCGACTCTCTTGCACTTATCTTACGGCTAACTTGCTTCAAAAATATGGCAATTCTAAAAGTAGTTAGTAAAGACGAATGGAAATATGTTACATTTGCTATTATAACATTTTTTTTATATTATCTCGTTTCTATATTTCCTTTTACAATTACTTAAGTTTCACTGTTTTCATAAGCACATACCTTGCGTAATAAGACACATATCACGTCACTGCACCTAAATCTTTCCATATTTTAAACCACTGAAATTCATACACGATAACATTTTCGTCAAAATGCACAAACAAAAAAAAACAACGTGACGAGAGGAAACGCATCGTCCAAGCTTCAAATATATACTGACAGCCATGCTGCTGATGAGTCCGTCTTTATTGTGCACTTGTGTGCTGATTGGCAGAAAACAGAGTATAAAAAAATCGCATCCACCAATCGCGAAGTAATATTTTCAAATTCTTGATGGGTTGCCAAAAAATTACCCACATTGGCATTTTGTGGGATATAAATATAAATTATTTTATAATATTGATTGTTAATTCTAGTAAAAATTAGATTATTTTGTAATATCTTAAGTGTCAAATATTTATTTTTGTTTAATTAAAACTACAATATTAATTTTAATGATTGAATTAAGTAAAACTTCTGATTAAAAAAAAGCGATCACTTTCGGTTCCGATAAAATCACTAATAATAAAATGGCAGAAATATATACTCAATAATATAATAATAATTGTGTTAGCGGTACAAGATATAAATTAGTCTTGCTAGCCGAAATATAGTCGAAAATAATAATATGTCAAATAATGAAATAAAATTGAAAAGTATTTAAGGTTATATCTGTCAAGTACTCGTGTTAAAAATAACAATAAATATTTATCAGTAGTTTCGTATTTATATTTGAACCATGGGCAAGAAACGAAATAAAAATAGTGAAAATAAGCGAAAAATTAGTTTGGTTTTTGATGAAACCAAAAGAAAGTAAATAATGCTTTGAATAGTTTTACCCTTTTTTTTAAACATTAAACTAATCTATGCATTTTTCAGGGATTTTTTATGCGGATTCCGTAAAAGAAAATTAGAAAGAAAAAAGAAAGCGCAAGAGGATCTACAGAGAATGTTAAAAGAGGAAAAGCGACGCATAAAACAAGAGGTAAATATTCAGTAATAGAAAAAAAAGCATCCTGACCAAATTTCGTCAAGACCGGGCCACCCTCAATTACAATTCACTTTCAGTTTAGTGATGGCATTTCTTATTATAATCTAATAACTTTCTTCCTGTGGTTTTAAATAAATAACAACCGTTTAAGCTTACCACTAGACCCATAGTACAGCCAACTTAGCAATAAAAATATTCATGTCATACTTATGTTAGTTTTGTTTTAGAATAAGGAGTCATACAAAAAATTAGTTGTATCCAGCCGTCCTATTCCTGATATTGAGCAGCTGCTTCAAGAGGAATATGAAGATGAAGATGTAAATGTTAAAATTGTGGAACTTTCATCTGAAACACTTCAAAAGAAAGATATTGTCATTGGGGAGAATAGACCAAAGGAACCAGTAGAGAAAAAAGTAAAAGCAAAAATGAAAGTTGATCTTAGTAAAGAAATTCTTGGAATGGCTTCCTCTGAACAAAATGAGTCTGAAGTTGCAGAATCTGAAGAAGAGAATGATGATGAAAAATTAAAGTCAAAAAAGGATGTCAAAAAAATATTAAAGAATCAAGCAACCAAAAAACTGCAAAAAAGTAAAGTATTTCAGATGAAAACTAAGTTAGATAGGATACAAAATAAAAAAAGTCATAAGAAGAAAG
This sequence comes from Nymphalis c-album, assembly GCA_963151315.1. Lineage (NCBI taxonomy): Eukaryota > Metazoa > Arthropoda > Insecta > Lepidoptera > Nymphalidae > Nymphalis > Nymphalis c-album. The sequence continues at coordinate 735,402 of OY720594.1, read as the reverse complement.
CAAAAACAGATGAAAGGAAAGAAAAATCTAAGAAGAAGAATCACAGAAAAATTAAACATTGATTAAACATAATTTTCATAAGTTTTATTTTCATACAATAAAAACTTCACAAAAAAGTAATAGGGATGATTATTGTTACACTTATGACTAAATTTTATATTAATTATTAAAAATCACATCAGTAGACTTTCACAAGGTTTGTATGTATCTTTATGTATTTAAATCTCAAAACATACATAGCATTCATTATTTGAATACTCTTTCTTTTGTTATTGATATTAAGTTTCTTTTTTAGTTTTTATGTTTTGTTTCGCTATTCTTGGTGACTTACGTTTTAATACATTTTGGCCATTCGCAGAATTGTTGGATAGTTTAATATCAATTTTAGAATCCTTTATATCCAAAGGCATATTTTCATTTTCAGTTTTTATTTTTAAGTCTATGTAGTTTGAACTTGATTCAGTACAGTTTTTTTCGGTAGCCTTCAATAAATTTGCTGTTACATTATCCACTTTTTCGGCTTTGACTACTTTTGAACTCTTTGGTGATTTCTTATTGGGTGATTTTCTACCTTTATTGCTTGAAGGACAAATATCTCTGTTTAAACACTCGTGACACATAGGCCCCACAGGTAAACATATTGTCTGCCCAAAGCCTACCATTAAGTGGTTGACTTCACTCCACAAATCAACTGGCAGCCATGTTTGTAATGATTTACGAGTTTCTTCTGGTGTCAAAGTGGGTTTTTTGACCCAACCTATTCTGTTGCTTATTCTGTGAACATGTGTATCTACACCTGAGGAACAAAAATTACATTAATTTCTATTTCAAATGTCAATATTTAAAAAATAACACAGATTGTCACTAATATATCAATACAAAATTTGAATTGGATGAGAACTTAGAAAGAAACTACAATGATTTCAATAATAAAGTAAAATAGACGTATACCAATTCCTGTAATTTTATTCCATGCAACCTTCATGCAGATGTGAGCCATTTTTGGACCAACACCTGTCAGTTTACAAAGTTTTTCAGCTGTATCTGGAATGTCCCCATCATACTGGTCTTTTAAAGTTTGTGTTGTCTTTTTTATGTATTTCACTTTTGTCTATATAATAAAGTAGAGTTAATTTAACAAATTATACTTAAAGAAATAAAGAATTGTATCATGTATACATTTTAGATAGTACATACATTTACATTCTTACAAATAAAGTGAAATCACATATTTAATGTAAAATAATAAACCTTCCAAAATCCAACAGGATAAATAAGTTGACCAAGTTCTTCATCACTCATATTCAGCACATTGTCAACTGTGAGTCCTCTGGTTCGGAGACGTTCCATGGCAGCAAAGGTCACTTGATCTTTTGTCTGGCTTGACAACATGAGAGATATTAAGCTCTGGTATCTGACAACCTATGAGTGAGAAAGTTATAATAAATAGTAATAGCTTATGTGCATTGAAACCAGCAAAGCTTGCAACAATAAAGAAAAAGCTAATCAGAATGCATATAAGTCAAACTAAGTTTTTAATATCATTTATTTATTTTACTTTACAAAGAAATCATTTAAAATTACTTTAGGTGGTGCATTTTCATCCATACACATGTGACAACCCATAGAATCCACTGGTGCATCATTATTTGATCTCATATTTCTTAAATTTATTAAGAAGTCTTTCCAATTGTTTGGCTCCCATAAACCTTTATCTTTCTGAAAATAAAAACGAAATAAATAATTTAACTTTCTTAATGAAGCATACCTTTAATAGAAGCAGAATTAAAATGATATATTTGTTGACAACAACACACAAAGCTCTGAATTGTGGAACCAATCTGGGTGGGTGGGTACCACTGAATCAAATCCTTGAGGTTGTAAGAAGAGCTGGCCAGTGTAATTTCAGAAATAAGATAACAAGATGGCCAAACTTTGATGATGTACGAATTTGAATTATGAATAATTTATACAATGATATAAAATCCTAACTAAACCTTCTGTTTAAAATCCTCATTAAGTAGAAATTTATTATTTAATATTACTTTACCTCCTTAACAGGGGAGACATTTTCAAATTCAATTTTTACATGTGGTTTCTTCTCATATTTAAATTGACTCAAATCTAAAACAGGCTTAGAACCTAAATCATCGACATCTTTATTGTTTTCTGAAACTATTTGTTTAGACACCTTAGTGTTTTTTATAACTTGATTTCCAATAGCTGCCATTGTATTGACATTTTTACGGGGCATTCTTATAAATAAAAACAATATTACTTTTAATTGTTTCAGTATGTAATTTTTTTAATATTTTAAATAAGGGCTTATTTATTTATTAAAAACAACAGATTACAGAAAGAGTCGGTGAACAAATTTTTCTAATTCAAAGGGTCTCCAACAAGTAATAACAAATAAAAATCGTTCAATCTATTTCAATTTCAAAACAACATAAACTGTCGGAACTCGGAACAGATAACAGCACTCATAGATAATAAATGGTTACTGCGATTAAAGTTTAAGCGTGAGGTGCTTAGGATTAACTGAAAACGTCAAAATTCAAATCGTGTACAATACGCAATGGCGTTTTTGCTTAATTTGATTTTAATTGTGTCGTGCTGGTTTGTACTGGCGGTTATAACATCTGTATCCAGAGCTGTTTATGTCCAATAAATGTCATTTGTCAATGTTGACATGACAACTGACAAGTGACAAGTCATTATTTAATAATTCAATTAAATTGTTGAGGCGTTTGTGAATAAATGAAATATTAGTCTAGTTATTAATTAAGAGTATTGTTTAATGAAATAATAACTTTATTATAGTAAACAGTAAAACATGGCAGAGTTGTTATTAGATCCGAAAATACGTTTATGGGTTTTTTTACCCATTGTAATTATAACATTTTTGGTTGGAATTGTTAGACATTATGTATCGATTATTTTATCATCACAGAAGAAGATAGAAATAATTCAAGTTCAGGATAGGTATGTTAATCTTTAGTAACTTTGTTTTATAATTTTAGTTAAATTTATATATTAATTTATAATTTATTTTAATAAAATAACCTTACTTTTAGTCAAGTGATGATTCGAGCACGGTTACTGCGTGAGAACGGGAAGTATTTGCCGAGAAATTCCTTCGCGATGCGACGTCATTGGTTCAACAATGAGGACACTGGATATTTTAAAGTTCAAAAACGTGCAGCAGCTTCACAGGTAGGGATAACAATAAAAATATGTATTAAAACATACAAGAAAGTATATTCTACAGGTTATTTATTTTATTTTCCAGAACCCTATGACTGACCCAGGCATGATGACTGATATGTTGAAGGGTAATGTTACAAATGTACTACCAATGATTGTGATTGGTGGTTGGATTAATTGGATGTTCAGTGGATTCTTAACTAGTAAGTTTTTAAGAACTTTATAATGAAATTTATATTAAAAATAAATATCTAATTTCATATTTATATAAGAAATATATTAGTCAAATATAAATATAACAAGAATATTATTTTAATGACATTCTATAAATTCAACAGCCAAAGTACCATTTCCACTTACTCTGCGCTTCAAGCCCATGTTGCAACGTGGTGTTGAATTGGCCTACCTTGATGCGTCATGGGTGTCATCAGCTTCGTGGTACTTTTTAAATGTTTTTGGTCTACGCACGATTTATACCCTTGTACTCGGAGAGAATAATGGTAAGTTTTTGATGAAATTTCAAACATTAACAGTGTATTAGTGTTTACTTGGTGGTAGAGCTTTGTGCAAGCTCGTCTGGGTAGGTACCACCCACTCATCAGATATTCTACCGCAAAACAGCAGTACTTGTTATTGCTGTGTTCCGGTTTGAAGGGTGAGTGAGCCAGTGTAATTACAGGCACAAGGGACATAACATCTTAGTTCCCAAGGTTGGTGGCGCATTGGCGATGTAAGAGATGGTTTACAGCTCTTACAACGCCATTGTTTATGGGCGTTGGTGACCACTTACCATCAGGTGGCCCGTGTGCTTGTACGCCTTCCTATGCAATAAAAAAAAAATATTTATTTTTATTTTTTTCCGGCACACCATTGTTACATTTTTATACTATATTTTATTTTAGTTTTCTGAACAAAAGAAATAAAACGAAGTTTTTTCAAAAAAAAAAAAATAGAAAATATATATTTACATAACAATCACCAAAATAGGCTTTAAATATGTTAATTACAGCGGCAGATCAATCCAAAGTGATGCAAGATCAGATGTCAGGAGCAGCAATGGCCATGCCCCCTGATCCAAAAGCGGCATTCAAAGCTGAGTGGGAAGCTTTAGAGATCACTGAACATCGCTGGGCTCTGGCAACAGCTGAGGCTGACTTACTTGTTAATGAAGACAGGGTACAATAATCAAAATCAATTATTTTGGTTAAAAGTGAAGTTGGAAATTTAATTATAGGAATGAATTAAAGTTGAATGTAAACTAATTTGTTTCACTATTTATTGTATGGTAATTTAAAGTGAAAAGGCAATATTGGTTGAACTTGTCTTTGGTTGAGTAGTGTCAGCATAATAGTTCATTGTCGCTATTAAAATAAAAATTTATAATTATAAATTTCGAGTTTTATTTTAGTCATTCAGATTTAATAGTTAATTGTAATTTTACTATAATGTATGTATATATGAAATTTGATAAGGCCCTGTGCAAGTCCATCTTGGTGGGTACCACATACTGCCAAGCAGCAATACTCCAGTGACCAGTCTAGTCTATACTTCTGGTCTAGTTTAAAGGGTACCAAGCTTGTGGAATTTCTGTCAAAAGAACCACCATTTATAATTATTGATAACTTTAAAATGTTGTACTCTTAAAATTGTAAGGAATTAGTCAAAGGAATATAAAAACATTATAAAAATTTAATAAATAATTTTATTGCAACAGTTCATGTATATATCAATCGTGATTAGGTTAACAGGAGTTTTAAAATATGCATGTATAAAGGAGTGATGTCTTTATACATTTAAGAGGATAATGATACATTGCTCTTAACACATGTTAACCATTCTATTGAAGTATTATTTACTAAATGTAACTTAGACTATACTGTCCATTGACAGGGGCGGACTTAATAGTCTACCAAGCTAAGGTAACCTTGGCTGCCCTAAGCCTATGAAAAATTCGGCTTCCTGAAAATCATTTTGAACGCATTTTGTGTTTTTAAACATTGACATTAACTCTTCTTGGTTGCCATCATATGTCCAAGCTTGGTTTACTTACAGGGAAATCCACTCCTGTCATTGATTTGCAGTATTAATTCGGTATAAATGTGGATAATACGCAATTTACACATACCGATTACCGTGACGATTCAACTACAAATTAAAAAATAGCTGAAATATATATATTTATAAGCATGCAAAAAACAACAAAAATATGACGTTTACTTAGTTATACCCCCTGATATTAAGAAACAAATTGCCAGTTGAAATAGAAATGTACAAAAAATTGCATTTATTTTTCTATTACATTATTAATTATTGCTGGTTTCATCTGTAAAGTACATATTTCTAACTCACGATTATTAAAATACCAAATATATTTATTTATTATAGTTTTAATAATCATCACTTGGTAGGCTCAGAGGTCACTATTAAAGATTAGTCCCCGTATTAGTAATAATTTGAAAATCTATTACAAAAAATGTAATAAGGTACATTATATTATTACATATATTTTGTAATATACGCTTCAAATCAATTTGTAGACGATATAAACAAAATAATTTACAATGATGAACTTTACTTTGCTGTAGTCTTATTTTAATTTAAATAAGCACTTTGATATACAACAAGTGCTTATATTGAGCTTAATTAAAGGCGAGTAGATGTCATGGCAAACAGATGAAACAGGGCTAATTATTTTAAGCATTCTTATAATAAAAAAATAAATTGTTTGAAGAATGTAATAAAATAATAAAGGTTCAATTGGTATAGTGAACATAAAGTGTCATTTCTAAAATGTTCATCATCAGTTTTATGTGGTCTTTGTGTAACTTCAACTTGGTACCTAAATTACTCCATTTCGTAATGGTGACTGACTCATCATTAACAAATAAAGTAACTGAATACATAGAGACATATCGGATATAACGTTTTTAGAGTCTACAGTTGTTGGTCGCATTGGTCGCGTGAAGAGTAGTTAATATTTCCCGGCGGCAATAATGTCTATGGACGATGGTGAACACTTACCACCAGGTCATCTAGTTGCTGGTTGGCTTTCCAATTACAAATAAAAATGATATAAAGTAAAAGTATCCGTATGGTTCGTGTCGCGGGTCGCCGTGTTTACGACTACTTCTTGATGAGCTGCACGACGTCCTGGTCGTGCACGGCGTGCGCCAGCCCCACGCGCTGGGGGGAGTACTTGGTGCTGGTGCCCCACACCAACGCGTACTTCAGCTGCGCCGCCAGCGAGCGGTGGATCGAGTGGCAAACGTGCTCGATTGACACGCCCTGCACACACACACATTTATATCACTTTTATAATAAAAAATGTATAGTCTCTATATGCTGTTATTTCTCTTTTTAACAAACAGTTATATATAATTGTTTCGAATTACTGATTTAATTAGAATTAAATAAAATTATATAATCTTTCCCTTTGAAAAATTAACTTACATGGAACATCATATCCACCAAATTTCTTAATATTGAATTCTGAACCTTTCATGTGGTAATTGCTTGGTAATATTTTGAATAATTACTATAATTGACAATGCATATGTGACAATGTAGTCTCCTTATGTAATTTTTGAAATTAGGGATTACTACAAAGGGCTAATGTTATAATAAAAAATACCCTTCTTAAAATAAGTCCGTCGTCGAAGTCCGGAGGTTGTCCAGGCTTCTTGGTGTAGACTCTGATAAGAGCCAAATACTCCCAGAGCGTCTCCAAAAGGAAGTCCAAGTTCAGCTTCATGTTACAACTATGGAGTAAGAAAAAATTTTTAGTCTTTATTATAAAAATGCTTTAATTATTATAAAATAAAATAATAATATCATGTTAAAAAAAATGTTTCTAAAAAACAAAAAACTTTATTTCACAGCAAATAAAAAACAAGAGTAAAATGATAGTCTATCAACAAATGGTGCGCAAAGGTGGGTGCGCCTTTGAGAGAAGCTTTTTAAGAGATCAGTTAAGTGCAAATTTGAAAAGGAGATATTAAATATTACTCAAGAATAATTTAAATAAAACATACATATATTAAATACAATATAAATAATTATAAACTACATATTATTTCATACATCCATACACATAAATATACAGTGGTGGTCATATAATTAGAAACACTTGTTATAAAAAAAGAAAGTACAACTTCGTTTTTTTTTTTCGTTTAAAAATTAAAACAATTGCGGTGTATCTTACATAACGTCAAGGACCATTGGTAGTGTTTGTAATTATACAACCCCCACTGTGTATATACATAAATACACACACATATATTACTTACCTTCCATCTCGACTTACAAAGTCAAGATGGAAATCTAATGTTTTAATATTTAATTGCCAAATTCATTCCCTAAGTTCGTCATTCGTCATTCCCTAAGGTCTAAAAAATAGGACTAACATCATTGTCAAACAACATACATAGGAATAAAAGTTAATATTAATCATATTCTATTAAAAATTTCGGTACCGGTCTGATATCCGAGATGAGATCTGCCACAGGTTCAGCTAATAGAACTGAACCCTCACCACGTTAAACGTAATTGACTTTCCATCACCAGTGTGTCGATAAACTGTTAAAATGACGCGCGTCACCTGACGACCACGGAGTGCGACTGGCGCGCTATCCGGTCGACCTCCTGTATGGAGATCTGATCGATTTTGTTGTACACGTAGAGGCACGGCAGGTACACGCGGTTGCCGAGGATCACGTCGATCAGCTCGTCCGGTGTGCAGTCCTCGCGGAATAGCACCTGATAAATAAATTAAATAATAATTATAACGACTAGTTCACCATGCTATTATTATATAAGGTATAATTGGAAAAATAAATTATCAACCCATGTCCCATGGCTGGGCATAGATCTCCATATGACAATGCTACGGTGAGGAATAGCTTAAAGACTAGTTGTTTTAAAGATGATTATTAAAATACCTCAGCATTGAATATTTTATATTCATGCAATATCATCTGCACCATTTTCTCATCTACTTTAGTCAGTTGACACGTTGAGTTAAAGGACAGTCCGCCGCCTTTCTTAATCTGAAATTGTAATAATGCATCTTTTAATAATTGATCAACTATGTTTAATGATATTTCCCTTATGTTCATAAAAGTAAAAAACCAACCAGCAAGAAGCAATATTTAGAAATGTTGTGTATCGGTCTGAAGGGTGCCTGAACCACCGGTAGTGTAATGACAAGTTGTAGTTGCCAACATGACATCTTAGTTGCCAAGGTTGTTGGTGCATTGAGAATGTAAAGAAGTAAATACTTCTTAGTTAATAGTCTATGGGCGCTAGTGAACATTTAACATCGAGTGGCCCATCACAGTCTGCCTATACTTATCTACAACAAAATGAAAATTGTGATATTACCTTAAAGTATATATTGGGCTTGTTCTTATTCAGTCTGATGCCCACACTCTCCAACTCTCGCTCCAACAGCTGCCGATGCACGTACGGTTTAGTCGCATCCAACATCATCAGCACCAAGTCAGCTGTTCGGGCGACAGCTATCACCTGTTGTGTTAAGTAATAATTTAGACATTTTTTATCAACTAATTTAAATCAAAATTTCACATTACTATAGTTTCAAGATAGATAGGCTAATTAGAATGGTTGTCAAAGTACTCATTTTAAGATGAAAAAATATTAGAACTTCATACCAAACAATTTTAGTTGCCAGTAATAAAGCAAGAGGTTTTTTAAAAGTTGCAATAATATGAAAACATAAGAAATTTCTGCTTCTGGCCACTTGCACACTTAAAAGTTAAATATTATGAATGACTTCCTCGTTGGTCTAGTGGCTTGATATAAGGCCGCAGACGCGGTGGTCCTGGGTTCAATTCCCGGGTCGGGCCAATATATAGTTATTGGGGTTTTCTGTCAGAAAATTCTCAGTAGCAGCTCGGAGTCTGATAGTTGGAAGTGTGTACACTCCCGTGCCTCGGAAAGCACGTTAAGCCGTTGGTCCTGCGCCTGAACTCTTTCCGGTCGTGTCGGATTGCCGTCCCATCGGATTATGAGAGCTAAGGAAAAGAGAGTGCACCTGTGTTTGCGCACACACTTGTGCACTATAATATCTCCTGCGCAGTTGGCTAATCTCTCTTAAGATTGGCCGCCGTGGCCGAAATCGGTCTGGAGGACCTTATTATGAAATGCACAACTATCAAATGATGACTATCAGATGATTGCACACCTTGGGAATTAAATGATCGCCTCCAGCTTTTTCAAATAAAGAAGAATATTATTATTGTATTGTTATTATATAATATTATATAAATATTGTAAAAAATGAGCTGAAAAAAAAAACCCCGCTGAGTTTCTTTCGCCGGTTCTCCTCAGGTCTGAGGTTTATTTCCGAACCGGTGGTAGATTTATGACAATCAATAAGAAAGTGCAACACTTCAATATTGAATAAAGATATTTGATTTGAATTGATCGCCTTACCTGTCGCCCTCTACCCTTGCCCTGAGCAGCACCTTCTATGATACCCGGCAAGTCGAGCAGTTGTATGTTTGCACCGCGATATTCAATAACTCCAGGAATACACGTCAATGTTGTAAACTCATAACTAGCAGCTTCTGAATGCGTGTGCGTCAGTGTTGACAAAAGGGTTGACTAGAATTGTAAAAAACAATATTATTGTAAAATTTTGACTCAAGAAAATGTTTTTTATAATGCTATTTAAATGACTTCATTGAAACAGCCAAAAAATATAAGTCAATAACTACTAATACAGTTTTTATTCCATGCATTTAGTGTAACTGATTCAGTTATTTCATAAAACTATTACATAGTATAAATGAATGAATGAAATAAATGAATAAGAAACATGTACAAGCTTAATAGTTAAGTTAATCTTGTGAATTTATAAATAGATGTATGATATATGATAGTATGTATCTATTTATAAATTCACTTATCTTACACAATCTGTTATTATAGTATAGTAGTTGTTAATGTTGCTTAATAAAATTTAAAATCACTATCAAAATAATGAACAATTTGTTATGCATATAATTATTATCTTTCTTGTGTCTATCCCCATTAGCTGAGGTATGGTGCAATGTATTAACTGGATTAAAAAGGCTTTTATTTTAGGTTATGAGAATGGTATTGATGATCGATTGGTTTCCCAAAACCCAAACTGGTTAAAAGGCTTAAACAAAACACAATTAATGAATGCATGCCAATAATACTAGTTGAAATGTATTGAATTATTCCACTCTCAATAATTAATTTTATTTTTAATTTTATTGATTTATTTTTTAAAGAATGAAGTATGTATAGAGTTCCAGTATTATTTTAAGTACAGTAAAAGCTCTTTATTCGCGCTGGTTAGGTTCCGGCAATAGGCCGCGAATACAGAAACCGTGAATATGGAGTGTCTGTTTGGATATTGAAATAACCGCTTTTTACTACATGCATATAAATATATATACAGTACATACATCAAAATAACATTTTTTTACAATTTTTGTCAGCCTGTCTGATTGTTCCGGCTGATCTCTGAAATGGCTGGACCGATTTTGACAGGACTTTTATTGGCAGGTAGCTGATGTAATAAGGAGTAACTTAGGCTACTTTTATTTTAGAAAAAAAATGAAAACAAAAATGTAAAAACCAAAATAAAAACCTAAATAAACTAATTAACTTTTTTGTTAAATTCCACGCGGACGAAGTCGCGGGCACAGCTAGTGTGTAATAAAATGAAATAACAAATGCATGAAAAAGCCGAGATGGCCCAGTGGTAAGAACGCGTGAATTTCAACCAATGATCGTGGGTTCAAACCCGGGCAAGCACCGCTGAATTTCATGTGCTTAATTTGTGGTTATAATTCATCTCGTGCTTGACGGTGAAGGAAAACATCGTGAGGAAACCTGCATGTGTCAAGTTTCATTGAAATTCTGTCACATGTGTATTCCACCAACCCGCATTGGAGCAGCGTGGTGGAATAAGCTCCAAAACCTTCTCCTCACAAAGAGGAGAAGAGGCCTTAGCCCAGCAGTGGGACATTCACAGGCTGTTACTAACTAACAAATGCATATCAGCTCATTAATAACTTGAAAATTCTCACCTTACCAACTGATGGGAATCCTATAAGAGCGACTCTGGCATCACCTGATTTGAGCACATCAAACCCCTCACCTTTATCACCCCCTTTTTTAGATGGTTCAAGTAACTGGGATCTATATTTAGCTAATTTAGCTTTTAGTAAACCCAAATGGTATTCAGTTGCTATAATAAAAAAAAAACATTATATTAGCAAAAAGAATAAGAAGAAGTTGACAGTGCAAAACTTAAAAGTATAAAGGACAAAAAAATATTTTAATCCCTTTTGTAAATTCAGTTATAGGACTACAAAATCTAATTAAAAATACGCAGAATATCCTTTATATAATTAGTCTTGCAAGCACTTTAGAATAGACATTGAAAAGACAAATATAAAGTCATCAATGTAACCATCAAATAACATTTTACTGTTATGTACACCAATTTAAATAATTGGAAGAATTATAATCTTTTCTATTTGTGTATAAAGGTGTAAGTGAGGTTTTTCATAACTCCTATACCTATAATCCACAATAAGAATTTATTTTTGTAATTGCTAATAAAAATAATGATGAATTTCTTGTTTCTTGTGTTACAGTCTAGCTGGTTGTCATTTAATAATATGAAACATTTAAAAACATAATTAATTATATGGAATATTATATTGTACCTTTATTCTTCTGTGTTCTTGCTATTTCTTTTTCAATTTCAGATATCTTTTCTAAAATACCCATGGTACAAGACCGAAATTTTTAGCAATGTTAAAACAAAACTAACTTACTTTAACCCTACACAAAAAGTTTACTAAAAGACTAATACGACACAAATATCATTTCGATTTAAGGCATATAGATAATGTTGCTTGTATATTTGTACTTAATTATTATTTAAAAATTAATGTAGGATTGTAAAGTTAGGTTATCAATTTAGTGTTGTCAACATGTCAGCAGCATTTCTTTTTTTAAAACATTGACAGTAGTCATTAGTGACGTTATGTTATCGATTTTATTAATTGTTGAATACCTGTCTATTATAATAAAAACAAACAAATATAGTCTCTTTAATTTAAATAAGAGAAATAAATACATTATTATATTGTAATGATTTAATTATTATTTAAAGATAATTTTTTTCTATATTTTTAATTTCATACTACGGTAAAGTTTCTTCCCAATTTACCTTTTTTCCATAGTCTACTAGATTATAAAAACTCAATTACAACATGTATGTTTTGAAATTGATATTGCTTATAATAATTAGAAGGTAATGTACAGCATTCTAATACATATTTAAAAAAAATAGTTATTAGATTGCAACATTCTAATTAATATATATAATAAACATTATACCAAAGTATGTAATAAAAAATATAATATATTAACGACATTTCTTTAAGCTTGAAATGCTTATTTGCAATTTGCTACATTATATATACATACTACACTATATTGTGTCTCTGTAAGTGACGGAACGTTATATGTAAAAGATTTGAATAAGTAACCGAAGAATAAAGTGCGCCATCTATTATATTATAAAAACAACAACATTAAAAAATTTAAGCTATGAATAACATTTTATACTAGGATGACACTGATATAGTTTCACGAAAAAATTGTTTACAATTTATAACTTATCAATTACACAATCATCATTACAATTTATACAAATCACTTTGAATTTTATGATGTTTTATCGTACTTTTAAATATGGAAAAAAAATATCTAATTATAATTTTTATAATAAAAACGTACATACATTTTAAACAAGTTTACGCACGCAGGTACATCTGCAATTTGTGGTCAGCATGTTTAACATGACGTGTTAGGTATAATAAAAGTAGGCTATGTCCTTCCTTTAGGTCCAAGCTTACTCTATACATATAAATCATTATCAAAATCGGATCAGTAGTTTAACCTTTGAATGTGTAACAGACAAGCAGATATACTTTTCCATTTGTATTATAGTAGAGTAAATTGTGATGTTATTAATTAAATTAGTTAATTTAATCTTTTCAGTAGTAATGCTCAAGAGTTCCAAACAAGATCCATAGAAGAATTGGAGTTATTTTATGAGGACGAAAAGAATTCTATGATTGCAATAACAGAAACAGGTACATTATTATATGATTTGCAAAGCTATAATATACTTATCATGTAAACAACATTTAAAAATATATTTTTTATGTGTTTGTCATATGATTTACTATGTTTATTTAATATTACTTATGCAAAAGTAAGTTTGTTTATTTATTGGTTTGATACTCTTTTACGTCTTAAGCAATCATTAGGTGGCCAGCGAGTTATCTAACGTCTCGGACAACAGCTTTTTTTTATAGCATAGGTAGGTGGACGGGAATATGGGCCACCTGATGGTAAGTGGTCACCAACACAATTGACATTGGAATTGCAGGAGATGTTAACCATCGCTAACATCGCCAATGCGCCACCAACCTTGGGAACTAGGATGTTATATCCGTTGTGCCTGTAATTACACTGGCTCACTCACCCTTCAAACCGGAACAAAACAGTACAAAGTACTGCTATTTTGCGGTAGAATATCTGATGAGTGGGTGGTACCTGCCCAGACGAGCTTGCACAAAGCTCAACCACCAAGTAAATTAATGAAATAGTCATAAAATGATCTCGGATTATTATACGAATAGTTGAAGTGGTTCGTATATATAAAATCCAATAATATTCTTTAGGACAATAAAAAAAAACCTACTAACCACTCCTACAGATCAAATGAAATATTAATTACTATTGTTTTATAAATGTTCTTTCTGAGTTAGCAGAGGAGACTGTTTACGATGACTTTTATGACGAAGTAGACAACAGAATAAAAAATGACAACTCAATGGATATGATATTTTTTGGACCATCCAGTTCATTTTCGAGGATCGATCCTGAAACAATACTGCACATATTAATAAACACGAAGAAAAATTTAATACCAATATCAAGAGCGTTATTGGCATGGGATATAGTAACCGGTGTGCAGTAAATTTTCAGTAAGGGTTTATGTTACATCATATTATTTTTTTCAAAAACTCTTGATTGTTGTAAGATGGAAAAACGGCGGCATTTTTACAAGGCAGAGAGTTCTTGGCATTTGGAAGTCTTTTAAATGTCGTACCGGAAGAAGATCTATACTATGTTAATTTTGGAGATCCGTCTGTGCACAAGTATTTTTCGAAGAATAATGTAGCCTTAAACAAGCGCAAGGTTAGCTGCGTAAGCAATAAAAATATTTTATTATAATTAACGCCGTAAACAACCGTCTGGTTCTGCCGCCGCGAATCTACTGAGTAGTGAGTACTGACATAATGACAATAGTTGATTACTCCCGAAGTAAACAGAGGAACCGAAAGATGAACGAAATAAGAACTATATATTTCACTGCTCACATTATTTCTATAATAATATTGATTACTAATGGCATAGGTTTTACTATCAGCAGTTGTTGTTGCGATTAATCTCACCAATGCACTTTAAAGAGTAGGCGTACCTACTCACTAATTAGTCTATGTCTAGTTTAAGGTAATTTAAATTTAGATTTTTCTGTATCGCATATTACTACACTACAAGTTGAAGTAAAGTTTTTCTTTTAGATTGGCATTTTAGCTGCAGCTTATAGGCGTTACTATGGTAATAGCTGGTATAAAAGTGGTTCACAAATTAATGAGTTAGGATATCTTTTGTGTGGATTTCCTTCGAATGATCTTAGAAGAATATCGCCAGTCACATTTAAGGAACTTACATTTGATGTCTTGAGTAAACTTGGTCGATGTAATCCTGAACAAACAAAGGTAACATACATAAGTAATTTTTCATAAAGGTAACATATTTTTCAGTTGTGCCAGTGATGTGTATGCCATTGTAATTACGTGCACAAGACTAATAGCGTATTAATGTTCTTAGTTGATGGCACATTTATTGTATGATCAATGTGTACTTAACACATCTTACAGTGCCAGTGTCTTAAGGCGGTGATGGCTCATATTACAAATTAAAAATATATATCTATGAAACAGCAATATCAGAACCAACACATTTGAAATAATTTATAACAATAATCAGTCTTAATCAATACGTCATAATTTATCATCAAACAGCAATATGCAGTTCATTTTTTTGTTTTCGCAGACTTTATATGACATTGCAATACATTCGAATGCCTACGGGGAGCCGTATAAATGGTCGTCGCATGAAGTTGGACGACTTAATACCTTATTTACATGTAGGTATTTAATATCTTCCTGCACGAAATATAACCTAAATTACTGCAAAGTATTTTTAATTATATGTATAAAGTCAACTAATGGTAAGTACGTAAGTACTTACCTCCGCCTACAGCCAGTGGGACTGTTAGACTTAAAATCACACTTTACAGCGTCAGTATGTCAGTAACCTACTTATTTGCGTCTGTAATTACGCCTGACTTATCTACGACTATATACTATATATATATATATCACTTCTCTTTTAAGCCAAAAATCAGAATTACAATATATAGTAGTTGGATAGTATAATACGAGTACTGACACAATTTACCTAATTAAAAAATAATATATTAATTTTATAAAAATTACAGGCATTCCTGAGCAACAAATAAGCTCAATACAGTTGGAAGCGATCACAGCTATTAGTCCAAATGTAATGAAACTAATGAAGCAAAGTAAATTGGAATTCTTTACTAAACCACAGATACTGAGAATGAATAAAAAAACGCGAAGAATTTATATTTTACGTATACAATTAAAAAATAGCCTAGATACTAGTCAAATTGCTAAAAAAGGTTTTCAACAAAATAAAACAAATATATTCGTTAAATTCATTGTTACCCTAGTACTCGTTACAATTCTAGAATAGTATAATTTTTAAAATTATGATTGGGAGTATTTAAGCATTATATCACATTAAATACCTAAATAAAATTATCAAAACTGTTTTAAATTATATTGAATAAACTTAAATCGTATATTAATAAAATGAATTGCCTGAAGATTTGAACAGGTGCCTATTTCATAAGTTAAATGTTCATAGCCATATCCTTCAATCGCAATTTAAATATTTATTAAAAAAATAGATTATAATGTACATTACTATTCCTTCCAAGTGTATATATTTTAACAGTTTGGATAAATATACAAAGAATTTGCAAAATTCTAATATCTCAAATGAATATAATAAAACGATTCAACATTTGTTCAATTTGTAGTTTAATAGAAGGAAGGCTGAGTAATTATGAAAGTACCGAAATTAGGAAAAGGAAATGTAAATTTAAAAATAGACAAATAATATGCCGCTTATAACATCCTTTTTAGTTAAAATTAAAACTCTGCATTCTTATGTAATAAGAATTATGTACTAAAGTGTGTTTTAGTTAATATTTTTATTTTTGTGGAAATATTGAGAAATATTTAAAATAATGACTAAAAAAGAAACATATAATTGGTTTAATTTCAAGGTCATATTAATATCGCCATTTTGTTGCACGCCATTTTAAAATGCTTTCTTTGAAGTTCTTTCATTTTTCTTGCTCATCAGAAGGGCACGTATATATGCAAAAAAATAATAAATATTTATTATAAGCTTAAAATATATTAAAAATGCCATCCGTTAAGCATTATTCGTCAAGTGAAGTAAATCAATATGAATTGTCGTCAAGATTATTATCGTTAACAGAAAATAACACATCTTATACACTTACACAAATAAATGGTCAAAGAATTTATAGAAAGGCTCCTCATGCTTGGAGTGGTCCTGAGCCTTCAAGGAATTGTGAGGTAATTATTTTTTATTCATTTGCATGGATTTCAAACATAGTAATCGTAATATACTCCAATATATGAAATGTATTTGACCTATTTGATTTACCCGCCATCATGTATTATAAAGTATTGGACGCTCTATATAAATAATTATTCTATTAATGGTTATTCAGAAAATTGTTAAAGAAAAAAGAGTATATGAGTGTTGAAATAATCTTTGGGTGTTGGTTTATTTTATTTTGTTTTCTGTTTATATAAATCTGCTAGTCTAATTGTAATTTTACGTTGTGTAAAAACTCTTATGACTAAAGCATTTAGTATTGAGCCAATTTAGTAAACAAGGCAGTTACGAGATCTTATGTATATAAAATGGTTTGTGTTTATTGTTTACACACCACAAGATTGCGATCTTTTAGTAGGATTCATATTTCATATAAATAATGAGTTCATGTGTTTTTAATACAGCTGCTATCTAATAGGAAAAATATATGTCCGTATTTGTTAGACAACCAAAATTGCAGCAAGGCAGCAGTTATCAGCATAATATACATAACACGGATACCATACTATAGACACTGGTTACGATTTGATGAACTGATTTGCTTTACATGGCCCTTAGCGCACATTTTTCAATTTCCATTTTACAATCGAAATGAACAATAATGACAAGCTAAGAAAATAAAATTATTAGCAAGGGAAGGGTCTATTTGTTTTGTAGCATCTTGTGAGAGTTCAGAGGCAATCCTGTTAGTCTGTATTTGATCATTTTCTTGTGTTCTTTCACAATCCCTTTGAGTAATAAAAAAAAATTGTAAAGATCTACCCCTTCCATTCTCCCCGTAATTTAAAGAAAAACATAACTATAATCGTAAAATGATATTGTGTTCGTAAATAGTATTATGGATTTACTAAAACCAAAACCTCAAGCTTCTTATTGTCCCTTTTTAACAAGCAGATCATTTTTATGCGTGTTATAAATATTTTTTTCTGTTATTGTTATAATTTTTTGTCTGAAACGTATACTCAATTAAATATTGTCGATAAATGACGATTACATTGAATAACTGGAATCTGAATGTTTTATATTTTTAATGAGACTTTGTATCGTGTATCTCGGAAGCTAATCTACCAATTTTAGCTGATCTACCAAAAAAAATATAATTATAGTATTAATATACTAGAAAGTAGAAACCATTTTTGGTTGGTTTAGTCGGTTCGTGAAGAATTGTTCATTCCGTATCTGATTATTGTTCATTAGACCCGATTGAAACTCGTTCACCTATAAGTCTAACAGACATATATTTCATGATTGATGGAATTCACGTTAGGACGAAGCGTGTCTTAAGTATATGTTTCTACATTTAATTTAAATATAATATTTTTATGTTTAGGTCTTTATTGGACGTATTCCGCACGATTGTTTCGAGGACACGCTCGTGCCTCTATTTCGACAGGCTGGCGAACTGTTTGAATTTCGTCTGATGATCAATTTCTCCGGATGGAATAGAGGGTAAGTTCTCGAGTTCATGTTTGATAATTTATAACTAAAACATTTTTTTTATAAACTTATAATCTACATATATATTTTATAAACTAATAAACCACTATCGGATTGTTAGAAATTATGGAATATGCAAGTGCATGTATCGATTTTGTTAAATTTCGTAGATACCTAAATTATAAAATAATAATAATAAATTATAATATTATGGTCCAAAATGTAATTAAAAATACATCTATTTAGGTATGCTTTCGCGATGTACACCGCGGAGGCTGAGGCGGGAAATGCTATACGCATGTTCAACAATTACATGATCAGGCCTTCATGGCAATTGGGTAATTGTTTTTTTTTCGGCATTCCTTTTTTCTTAGCATAATTAAATAACATAATTATAAAATAAATCGAAATTCCAGGAGTTTGTCCATCGATCAATAATTGTCGCATATTCATATCTCGCATCCCGCCGACCACCCCCACGGCGGAGATCATTCGTTTATTGTATGCGTTGACGGACGAGGTGCAAGAGGTTCGCGTGCGTCGCGGCGCCGCGTCGTGCGCCGCCATCGTAGAGTACCGCTCGCACCGCGGAGCGGCCATGGCGCGCAAGGCGCTGGTGGCGGCGGCGGCGGCGGCCTGGGGCTGCGGTGCGCGACCCGCCGTAGACTGGTCGCTGCCGCAGTCGCCGCAATTGCTGCGCCAGTATAGAGAGGTGCGTATAAAAATAGCGATTACTGTTTTATTCAACAGGTAATTTAAACAGCAAAATGTGTTAACTAAACGTGCAGTGTAACTTTTAGTTGTCAACTCGATCAATTGTTTTATGTAATTAGAGTATTTTAAAATAGTGTTGAATTTTAGATCGGTCGCTGGAGCCCCGAGCGCGGCGTGGAGCTGTCGCGCGTGGACGACGAGGGCGCGGCGCCGAGCGCGGCGGCGGCGGGCGCGGGCGCGTCGTACTCGCTGGAGCGCTGGTCGGCGGCGCGCCGCCTGCGCATGATCCGCGAGGCGCAACGCGCCGCGCAGCCGCCCACGCCGCCCTCGCAATCCGCGCCTTTGGAGTTAGTAAATTACTTCAATTGACAACGACTCTTCAAAAGACTCATTCTCGTTATCTGAAAAGCGTACTCATAGATGTGAATACAATATTCATTTACTATAAGTTGTGCTGTTGTCGTCAGTTGGTCGAGCCAGCTGCATAGTATGGAGTCGCTGGTGTCGTCCATGTCCACTTTGGGCATGACGGAGGCGCGCGTGTGGTCTCCGCCGGCCGCTCCGCCGCAGCGAGATTTCAACCCCTGGACTACGCGATACCCGCTCGGGGAGTTCATGACGCCCGCCCGGGGCCACCAGTGAGTCAGGACGGTCTGGGAACTAAGCGGACAAAGTTTCGATGCGATTTGTAAACAATATAAACGAAATTGTTGTTTGATGCAGTCTATATATTTTGAATTATTATTACTTTTACAAGTTGACTCGAAACACATTTCGCGTCAATATTTTTGGTCAGGGACCTGGACTATGAGCAATTTATTTTTATTTATATCTGATTACAGAAAACTAGATGAAGTAGTAACTTGAAAATTGTGAGATATATTTGTACGAATTTAAGTGGAGTTCATTTTAAAAATATTGTGCATATAGTCCAGCATATTAATACAATAATTTCAGAATTGTGGCAGAGCTAACTTTACAGTTAACCAAGGGTCAATTTCTGTATCTTTTTGTTTATTTTTTAATGTTGATTATTTATTGCATGAATTAAGATTGCACTTATTTCTTTTTGCACTAACTGGTGTTTTGTTATTTTAAAATAAGCTTAATGCACTCAATATGCTATAGTATATTGAACAGTGAGGCACAGGCGGAAATAGGAATAAAACCTGATGATAATTTTCTATTTGCGAAACCGTTCGTATCTATGTATGCGATATACACTTACTTATCGGAACGCGCTTAAGAATTGTAGAAATGTTTGCAAATGCGCAAATGTAACATGTAACTTTGCATGCTTATACTTTTATAAATAAATATTCTGCATTTATTATATTCAAGTTTCTGCCTCTGCAGCACTGTATGTAATTATATTGTTTTTACTGCATGTAAACTTGTTCGAAATATTTAAAATGGTTATGGATGGGTTATTGGGGCGTAAGAGATGACGTGTTGTATCAAGTAGTATTCATCAAATCCATGTGGTTTTGATGATTGTGTTAAGTTGATGATTTGTATTTTTTCTTAGCTTATATACTTGTTACGTGTGATTTCATTTACCTTAATTGCTTGCCTTTTATTTGGTCATGAAATGCAGTATAGTAACTACAGGATATAGGATGATATAGATAGGAGGTATACTTTTCGTCTCTTGCGCTCCAAATTATTATGTGGGCACAGATTTTTAATGATTGACATTTGTTTTTATTTTTTCAAGTATGATGTTTTAAATTTAAGAATCCAATTTCAATATCTTTTTAATTTATGTAATTAAATTTCAAGCTTTTAAGCCAGCATCGATATATTTAAGAACGATTCTGTCATTATTTAAGTTTTTTATGTTACGGTAGAATATGAATTAAGAGCATATAGCGATAGTATTATTGCACAACGATCTGCACTTTTTTGATGTTTTTTCAACGAAATATTCATTAATATCGTAGTTTACTATTTCTGTACAATTCTATATAAAATCAGGTTATAAGTAGAATCAATTTGGAACCATTTTGTCGGCATCGAACGAATGCAGCATTATGAAATTAACTAGAATCGGCAAAATCTAATCATTCCGCAACGAGACGATATGAATTTAGCTCGGCTCTCGGTGTTTAGTGAGGTTTTAAACAATATCGCACGACGGTATCGATCGGTCGATTAATAAATTTAAGTACAATGATTTACCACCGTGTTTCATTTAAACGTAACCCTCGACTGTGCGACGCGTCTCAGGTGAGTACGTTTTCATTCAATGTCACACGCAGAAGCGCGTGAAAATACCAGTTAGTAAGAAGTTAGTGTCAAACTAAAGTGCGCGCTTGCGTCGCTCGGTCGTCCGTCTGCTGCACGCGCCATGCCGCTGTGCGACAAGTGGGTCGCGCTCAAGATCCTAGAGTTCGTAAGTACACCGGCCACTACCACCCGCATCTCTAATATAACACTGCACACGCACACCCTAATAGACCATGTTTTAGTTGACTAACTATATATTGTTTATTATTCTCGATCAAATACATAATAAATCATGTACCTACTTAAACAAGTTTGGACAGTAATTAATAAAGGCAGGTACATACATAAGACCTATACATTTTTATAAAGCTAAGTTGGTAAAAACTAATTACTAATTTACAATAAAGTATATTAAATATATTGGTATTATTAAGTATTGGTTTTCAAGTGTTCCAAAACTATCAGATCCGTACGCCTCTGGCCAGTGTTGACATTATAGCATGCATATTACCAAATGTTTAGTTTCACAATATGTTATGTAGATGGCTTACTTGCGTTACCGAAGTTCCATTTGGAAGGTTTACTATATTTGGAAGGTTTATTGTATTGATTGATTTTGTTATATTCCAAGTGTAATATTTTATAATTGCTTTTATTGTGATCAAGAATTTTTATTTTGAATTTATATCTTTGAATGTATAGCAAAAAAACCTTCATGACAAAATGTATATATTTAATTTAAATTGTTTTTGTGTTATGAAAATTCGGAATAGTTACTCGCAGAGAGTAGCAACCTGAATATCGGCAATCGTAGGTTTGAATACCTATGCGTTGATTTTTAAAACTTAGTTGAAGATAAATTTTCAAATTGCTTGTCTTAAGTACTTTGTGTGAATAGATTTTCCCTTATCTAATTTTCGCTACGAAATTTCCTTATATATATATGCGTTTCAATGCCGATCCCACGGTGGACAATGACGTAACGACAGTCTTACGAGAGGTCGTAGCTCTGAAGGTAAGTGTAGGGCTAAACGCTGACAAATCGCCAGCTATTGTAAGCTGGGTATTGTTCGAAAGGATGTTTAAACAGACTTCCTTTGAAGGAGCTAGATACTAATAATTAGCAAACAATATTGAGGCCTGCATGAAATATTTATTAGCTTATCGTGGGATGTACACTTTATATTGCATGTGTATTTAGTTGGAATACATATTATGACACCTATTAGTAAGAGTTGCTAAAAATTATGTTTGTGTAAGTCAATTATGTTATGGTAGTTGTCGCCGGTCGTAACGATAACCACCACACACCTACCACGTTGAAACCGATTGCACAATATCCATATACGAGTTTTAGAGCTTAGAACAGAGAGTAATAAAAGAGGCATGTGGATTGTGGATCAATATAAAGTTTCAAATTATAACTAAATTTCCAATCCTACAAATTGCGTTGCGCTGACTACACTTTTTCAATGTAAACATTGATTGGTGTCGCAGGATGTGTGCTGAAAGTCGCTTTAATTAAAATAAATCATGTTTATCTAAAAAAATTTTGTGATGTCTCTTATTACAATAAGTACTTTACTGTGATAAAACAGTGTAGGCTAATAAATATATTTATTTCCATTCCACTTATTGTGTTGCAAGTATCACGTGGGTGACAGACACGCTAATAAAAATAAATTTTAATAGTGTTCACTTGTTAAATAACACTTGTACAAAAATATTCTTCGCTATGTTTTTTATTCTAATCTCGAAGTAACTTGGTTGCGAATGGATACGATTATTAGTTATTCATTTAATTTTGATTGTGTAGGTAAAGTTTTAATGGGAATCATGTAGTCAATATAGGTAATAAATATATGTACTACTATTTGCGTGAGTAATCCGAGTATGGGGAGATAGAACATAAGTTCGCCACATCGTAGTAATATTAATTCAAAACACGTTTCGATATAAACATTACATAATGTCGTGCGCAGTTGTTCTGCGTGGCGTGCCTGGTTGCGAAGCGAGTGTCGTCCGACGACGAGGCTCGCCTGGCGCTGCTCTTGCAGAAGTTTTCGCGGGAGTGGTCGCTCCTCACGTCCGTTACCTGGGACTCTGTTGGCGGAGCCTTTGCTGATGCCACATATGGAGGTAAAATTGTTTTATATATGTATCTATAGTTTGAGTAGAGGGTGTCTAATGTCTATTCATATTGTCTACTCTTAATATATTTATATATTCTTCCATACTTGTTTATTACTTCGACGAAGTAAACAAGACAATAGGTTAGAGGTGTTTACAATTTTCTTTTTTCTATATAGCAATTTTTATTTTACAAACCGATTGCCATGTTGTTGGTACTTAGTTAACTAGTTGCAAGAATTCCAAGGTCGATATTGAGATTATAAGGTAAACTTACATCATTTATTCACATTAAATACCTATAATATTGCACTTACAACTCAAATCTCGATATCACTGCGTGGATTTATATCATAATAAGCTTTTTAACGTTCGGAAACAGTTCTAGCAGCAATTATCTTACATTTTTTTTATGAAAATGTGTGTAACAATACTTCTACTATTAATGTGTAATTCAAAACGAGTCTAGTGGGGGAAAAAATGGCGGACTTTACCCGTATCTGCCAATGGGGTCATTTTCGTCACACTGAAAAAATCCTTATAAACTTAAAATGTTCTTAAATAAGTAACATTATAATAATAAATATTACAAAAAACGGCGAAAAAAATTTTCTGGGCATATATGGGTATATCCTAACAAGGTATATAGTTTGATAAATATCATTTCTTTTAATAAGACATGGACAGTTTATTTATGAAAGACAATTATTTTTGAAAGGATTTTAATAATGTTTTTTTTTGTAACAGGTTACGTGATAATAACCTTCGCACTTATATTGGGTCGAATATTTCGAGAAGTACCGAAAGGACGGCGGATTTTGGAAGGTTTCCTGCTTGGAATTGGAATGCTTTTCTTTTTAATTTTGGGTAAGTTCAAACTAATCTTTATCAAACTTCAAGATCTTAATTAATCTTCAGAAATGATGCCAATATATATGTATTATCATGAATGGTTTTTTTCAACAGGTGGTCTAGAGCTAGCGTCACTAGACTCAGTCCCAAGAAACTTAATAGTAAACGCGTCTGTTCTCGGATCGCTGTCGCTCGCCACCGCTATTCTATTTCTAATAGACCTCCTGGGCCCCAGAGTGTACACAGCAACGCGACCTTCGCAAACCGATCCATTTTCTTCGCCGAAACCCGAGAAGAAAGTTTCAATATTGACCCATACGCCGGCAGCAACCAACGGCCACGTGCCTAATGGAAAACAAAACGGACACGTCCCCGCTGAAAGACCTAAAGATTTAGATCTTAATAAAGCTAAGGAAAAAGAAACGAAAAAGGAAGACACCAGCTTGTTCGACGAACCCGACAGTGGCTTCACGAAAATAGATGATCTTCCAATAGAGAAAGACCTGGAAAGATCAAAGTTTGGATCTTTGCGCAACGGCGTCGAGGCAGGAAACTATGTTCGGCTATCAGATCCGTTGTCGATACCGGACAAACTGCATTATGAACAAGAGCTTGCAAAATTCAATGAAAAATATCTAAGAGAATATTTAGACAACGTAGCGGGCAGGTTGCCGGTGAAGGAAGACTATTTGCCAGAATTACAAACGCCGGTGTTCTCGAAAGTGAAGTCGGGCCGGTTGAAACATTTGCACGAAGAACTCTCCCCGACGTACGACAAAAAACGTCAATCGAAGTCACCGACGAGAGCGAAGACGGTTCCTTCGCCGACGATCCAGCAACTCGAAGATTACTTGCGGAGTTCCAATAGATCAAGACGGTCCGAAACTCCGGCCTTGTTCCCGATGGAGCCGATCGAAGAGAAAGACAGGGAAGGACCGGACATAGAAGGGAGGGCGACCGGTACTCCCACGGATCCCGGCTACGTGCACTACGCGGCGGGCAGGTGGCCTGACAAAGGGAGGCAAATTCGGACGCCCAGGCACAGTCCGACGCAGTGAATTAAATAATGATGTCCGACGACTGGAATTAGTCATCGCGAGACGCGGACTCGATGTGGCGTGGTTAATGAGTGCTCTGTGCAATTAGTGGCGGAGCTGACGAGTGGCTGAGATCGACGGATTCGACTATTGAATAAGTTTTTCCGGTTTGTATGTTCGACTAATTAACTATTAACCAAATACCTTTATAATGCTGCCATAGTCTGGTGTCATAGTTGTTTATGTGTACAGTATTCCAACTTTTTAGAATATTTATCGTTTTACAAGCTCTTATATAACTTTACCTGTTAGAAGTCTTGGAGGACCTGGGACAATAACGAAGTGTACGTTTCTAATAATTTTTGAATTAAACGAAATAAATATTATAATTAAAACTACTTTTTAAATGTGAACGTCCTTAACTCTTACTAGTCTTTTATTTCTTTCTAGAAATATTCGGTTTGTTTCTAAATTTGTTCAAAATTCGGTTGCTACTTTCTGGGATTTAGGGGAGAGCCCCTGTTGCTCTCCCCTAAATCCCAGAAAGTAGCAACCGAATTTTGAACCAGTTCCTCTCAAACGATTGAACTGAAAATTCGTAAACACGTTATCATTTTATGATAGATACAGTTTTATTCACTATAGCACATAGGTAAAATAAGAGCTTGTTGTGACAAAGGACTTTTTAACTTGTTAATTAATAATTACAAATTTACTGTTCCTTCTAATGTTTAACTATCTTCATTTCTTTAAACTTCTTTCGATTATCTAAAACATGTTATTTTAATTAATATTAATTTTATTTGTCTTAAATTAGTATTGACATGATATTATATGCAAATATGTATATTTAAAAGTTTGTACGTAGGTATGTTGTTTAATTGGGAATAATTCGACTTATGTTTTCGAGCTACGGTCGTCATTTGTGTTTGTTTTTATATATTTGTGTGACTCATTTCATCAAACTTTAGCTAGGTTTCATTGTAATTAGTTCCCATACATAATATAAAGTAACATAGCTTGTATTATTTGGTATCTACAATTTTTTTTGTGTTCATATTAAATTATTTCGCTTACGTATTTTTAATTATGTTTTTATTGTTGGAAATACCTCTTAATAAAAATTGTTCGACTATTCGTTAAAGACAAAAGAATTAATAGTCATGGGTTTTAAACCTCGCTCGGCGACGGAAGTTCGTTGCTCTTAAGTGGAAGATTAAAGTTAATTTGAAAATAATGAGCTGCGACAACGCCGTACATGTGAGACAATGATTTAACATTTTGCATAAAGTCGATGTTAGATTACAATTGTTGTTTCACTTGAACCAATATTCAGCTCATGTATATAAAATTACTAAAATATGGTATCCTTTATAACATCATAAAAGGTATGTATTATGTATATTAACATAAATTATCTTGCAGTCAGGTTTATATTTTTATTATTTCTTCTTATTACTGTTTGTTTTTTAAAAAAACGTGTTCTTGCTATTTTAGATCTGTCATTTATTACATTCCATTTTTTGAAAACTCTACCAGGTTTGCCGTCAATGCTCCTATAAGCCCCCGGGTTTGCAGGTGTCCGAGGGTGGTGGTAGTAATTTTCCATCAGGCGAGCTTTCTGCTCGTTTGCATCCTCTTATTTAAAACCAGATCGGTCGACACGCGGAAAATTTCTTATATTGATATTTTTCACGATAATAAAATACATCGATTTATACAGTTTTGGGCGCAATAATATGGAAAATAGATTGTATTCATGAGCTGTCGTGCTACCTAGTACACTAAGACAAGACGCGGTAATTAGGAACATTATCAGTAACCCCTTTCTACGAGCGTATGCTTATTGTTTCACACTTATGGGAATGTTCATTGAAATCAGAGCTTAAGAATGTTACTTTCATTAGGCTTTTACTGCATGTCTAGAATAGAGATTTCAAATGTAAATCAATAATTCTTATTTACATTATGTATGCACTACGTATATGACCATAGAGCCATAGTGATCGAAGTGTCATTTTTCTCAAATCTCAAGATTTTGAATGAGATGAGTGAAAGAAAAAAATCATAATTCTTCGATACTTCATCTTATGGCTATATCATAACTTATCCTTAAAGAATCGCATAATCTAAATAGAATAAAAGCATTAATATATATGCAGATATATATATTACTGCATGTATGCATCAAGCTTGGATTTACATTTTTGAGGATGACTTTATCTTTTATGAACAGCTTCAACAACATGGCAGTCCCTATCCGAAGTCCTTCATATCATGTTTCTGTCGAGTTAAAATAGATTATAGCGTTTTACCAGATACTCTATTTATTATGTTATACATCAAATTCTCGTATTACTTTAGTTTGGTGGGCAAATTAAAAATGGTAACTGAACTCGCAATGTATGAAGTACGAATGCATTTCGCAAGAGTTTACGCTGATTTGAGTTTTCATAGTTATGTTAATTAAAGGGACCTCCGAATTGAATGAGTGGGCTTATATCACGATAGGTCAAGTATGGATGGAACTATTGGTTTTGGCCTTAAACTTCAACGAAACTCTTCATTAATTAAAAATCATGTTTTTTATCTGTGAATTAATTGATTTATTGTGTCGAGTTAGTTGCGTGATGACGACTCAAGGTGAGTACAGCCAGCAGCCTTTTATACTCAAAGAACATGTTAGTATGGGAGCGCGCAGTCGTGTGATCGGGACTAGTCGGTTGGCTGACGGTTTGGATAGCGTCGTAATGTCCCCTATTTCACGATATATACCTATAAAATAGACGATGTTTCAAGAAATATGAATAAAGCACTTTTACGCCGTCCGACATGGTGTCTTATAATTATGTCATCTCTTGTGCCTATATTCACTGAAAGCAAACACATCCTTCAAATCAGAACACACTAAAATACGTAATTCACGTTTGAATCAAAAACACGACTAACACAAATGACTAAATCAAAACATTAACTAAAACAATTGATCAGATATGTTAATTGCAACTCAGATAAACACAAGGAAGTTAAACAATAAAGCGTAAATTAAATCTGAATGTGACGTGTATGGTGCTGAGACGACTTCGACGACAAAGTTCACACGCGTGACTCCAGCCTTGTGAAGCGTCACATAATAATAGCTTAGGTGTTATAATTATATCGTGTCCAAGAAAACATTAAGATGATTCATAGTATGTGATATATTATCCTGTGATTTGTATTTATTTATTTATTTATTTATTTATTCATGTACCAAAAACAAGTAACACAGAAAAATAACAAAGAAACAAAGTTATACATAGGAAAGCTTATCTCTATGAGAGATCTCTTCCAGCCACCCTGGAGTGTGAGTAATATTATGTCAAATTAAAGAGAAGGTAGGTACATCTTTAATTTTGGTGACAAAGAGAATAATTAAATTTTATTTATTACTTTACATAAACATACTTAAATAAACATAAAACTATTATAAACTACATATTAATTTACATAAATACAAATAATATATACATACATACATATACAAAATAAAATACACATATATATATATATATAATATCTAATGTTGTGATGAAACTGTAAGATAATATTTTTTTAATCTAGATTTAAATGTATGTACTGAATTACAATTTTTTATAATATAGCCCGGAAGAGAATTCCAAAGTTGAGCAGCAACCACCGAAAAGGATTTTTTGTAGAAAATACCATTATAAGGGGGTATATCAAAAACTTTATTCAAGACACAAGATCGAAGTGGTCTTTCTCGCGGTGCAGAAAACTTGAATCGTTCGAAAAGATAGGGTGGAGTAGAGTGATTTAATATATTAAAAAGTGTGGTCAAAACATGTACATTACGGCGAAAACGAATCGGAAGCCACTTTAACTGACGTCTTGTACTGTAGTTAGATATTATGGCTGGAAAATTTGACAGATACGAAGTCTTTAACAGCGGCCATAATAGTCCGTTGGGTTTTCCGTTGATTGAGAATGCGCTTTAAAACTTGCTTTCCTTCTCTTTTGATTAAGATTAAGTTTTTTAATTTTTCAAGAATATAATAAATGTCAATGTAAACACTATATCGGATATATTAGATAAAATAATAAAAGACAAATTAAATTTCTAAAGTATATATGTACTTCTAAGGACAAGATTAGCATCTTAGCGGAAACAGCGGCGGCCACATTTCACTGCTGATACCTAATAGCTTTTCACCAACTGTTCATCTTTAGAATAATGAAGGCTACAAACAATGAATGAAAATTAGACGATGGTATAAACATTTATTTTCATCTATTCTAATTCTCCAGTTTCGCAGACATCGCTTGTAGCTTATTTTTTTTTGTAAAATAATATTAGGTCCTTACATATTAAACCAGCGTTTTGTCGTACTTACCACATTGATCTGAAATATCTCCTCTTTGGTAAAGAATTCCAAATTCAAATTTATAAATTCATTTAGCTGGTACATTTGAGTTTTGAAAACAGTCATTGGCCAAACGATTACGGCAGATATCTATTGTCAGCGACTGCAAACTGAAGGAATAACTAGCTGCTAAACAACCGAGATTGGTCAATCGCTCTAGGCCACTGCTGCTTCACGACAACGCAAGACAACACACTGCACAACAAACAACCACTAAGTTAGATGAGCTACAATTGGCATGTCTGCGACATCCACCGTACTCCCCGGACCTTGCTCCAACAGATTACCATTTTTTCCTGAATTTGGACAACTTCTTAGAAGGAAAAAAAATCAACTCCGATGCGACAATCCAAACCGCCATCAAGGAGTATTGATTCTCGCTCCCATGGTTTTTTTAGTATGGTCAATGAAATACCTACGAGATGGCAGAAGTGCATAGATAACAACGGTGCATACTTTGATTAAGTAATATATTTTACAAAAAAAAAAAACTTTATATTCCTCCCGTACAAAACGGACCTTATATTAGTAATTATAATATCACTGAGTAAACTTTGAGTAATCCTGTGTATAACAAACGTTAATTAATATATTTTTTCGCATTCGCATTCAAGTATTTTTTTTTAATTGATTGAAACCATAATCATTTTCAAATTAATTTATTTCAATTCAGTGAAAATATACTGTTGCAGTTTTTCGCATGTTTTTTGCACAAAAAAGGAATTCGTTGACCCTCTCACTATCTAAATGCAAAATTTAATTATGTTTACAAAATATAATATGAACGCGGGGTCAGATTTTAACATCAGCCTTGTGGGCTTCGCGCATTTTAGACAAAGGACAGTTTTTATTCCGTGAGAACAACGTTCAACCTTCGCGCATCGGTTGATGCTTCCTTTAGGGTTGCTACTTATTTCATTAACAAATTTTAGTTGTTTTATTATATCGACCTCGCTATTGAAAACATACAAAGAAATAAATAATGCATACCTGTCATACGTCTCCTTTTGAAAACAACTTTGTGGGTCATGGAGTATTTTATGTAGTAGTGAGGTCATGTTTATTTCTTAGAGAACTTTTAGTAGCTATGTATTTGTAAAACATTTTGAATTATTAGCTTTTTAAATTTTTTACTTTTCTTTTTTATAATGTATATGGTAGTCGGACGAGCATGAGCGTATAAGGGCTGATGGTAAGTGGTCACTAATGCCCATAGACAATAGCATTGTAAGGAATGTATGAATGAACCATCGCTAACATCGCCAATACGCCACCAAACTTGAGAACTAAGATGTTATGTAGCTTGTGCCTGTAATTACACTGGTTCACTCACCCTTCAAACCGGAACACGACATTACAAAGTAGTGCTGTTTTGCG
This sequence comes from Nymphalis c-album, assembly GCA_963151315.1. Taxonomy (NCBI): domain Eukaryota; kingdom Metazoa; phylum Arthropoda; class Insecta; order Lepidoptera; family Nymphalidae; genus Nymphalis; species Nymphalis c-album. The sequence continues at coordinate 704,102 of OY720594.1, read as the reverse complement.
GTAGAATATCAGCTGCTGAATGGGTGGTACCTACCGAGACGAGCTTGCATAAAGCTCTACCACCGAGTAAACTAACTTAATTGAATAAATATGAATTCAATTTTGTCTAATGTTTTAATTGATTGGAAATCTGTTAAATAAGAATATAAAAAATATCATTGTTTCTGCGCTCATTCTTTAAATATTGTTACTTTACAATATTGTTTTCGCAAAGTAGTAATTATTTAAGCAGCACTAATCACCGATTTTCCTAGAAGTCTATCACAAAATGAATCTGAACAATTACAAGTCCTCGCTTGTCATTGTTATATGGGATTCAGACGGAGCACGAGCGCTGGGGGAAGAGACGTAAGACAACGTTGAGTGGTCTCATAATATATAATGTTTCTATTTTTAACCGACTTCAAAAAAAGGAGGAGGTTATCAATTCGTCTGTATGTTTTTTTTTTCTTTTTTTTGACGTTGTTACCTCATAACTTTCGACTGAATGAATCGATTTCGATGATTTTTTTTGATTCCCGTATTATTATTGCTAGGTATGTTATAGTGTTTCCTTAGGTGACATCGACTCCAAATTATCAACCACTCAACACATTCGTGCCTACATATTGATGAGTAGAAAATAGTAAGTTAATTATCAAATTATAGAAGAATACGCAATTATTTTTTTACTTTTTAGTGCATATTAATATGTTTTTCCTATGAAGTCGGTTTTTGTTTTGTTATGTCTCTAAAGGTTGAATACCGAGATCTCCCTCAAATCAAACACTCAGTTACACTTTGAGCTGCTTCTAAATTTAAATGGAAATCTCAAATATCACTCTAATTTTTTGACTTCTACTGTACTATACATATAAATAAAATGAGTTTACAGTTTTGTAGATTATTTTTCGTTCGTTTTTTTATTTAGTCAGTAAAGACAGATTCTTTTTCTTACAAGATATTCATATTTGTACCATTGATGATGTAAATATGAATCAGGTAGGTAACATTGTTTTTGATACTACGAGTATATACCTACTCTTATTGTGGGAGGCCAGCAGTGGGGAGTGGCTATCCGTCAGGATGGTTCGATAGTATGAGATCGACCAATCGATTCCGGTTCTTAGATTCATCTAGGAGTCCTACATAACCTACTCTTCAATTTTATGGGACGTTTCCCACTGATAAAATTTACTGATGTGTAAATGCGGAATTCCCGGAATATTTTGTTAATTTGTTAGTTGCTTTCCCAGTTCATATTAAGTGTCATTTCCTCTGTGCAAGCTTTATTACTTAATAATCTTAAACAAATTGCAAAAATAATAGGATAGAAATTAAAGGATTTTTTTTGTGAAAATAAAACTTTATTTGTATCTACATTATATTCATACATCGTTTTATTAAATATATTACATGACAACGAAATAACTCATTTATAATCAAATAATCGTGACTCCGACCGTTACGGTCTTTGGAAAATTTCATAAGAATACCTTAAGTCATAAATTATATACGTATTTAATTTTAAATAAAACCAGGGGCAAACTTCATGCATAAGGAAACGTAGAAATAATAATAAATACGTTATACACGTAGTAACCAAACATGCAATAATATTTAATATATAATTAACTGGAATCAGTTTCATTTTAAACTTCCCCTGGTCACGCCTTTAACTAGATATAGCACCTTTTTCCAAATACAAAGGAAGACACTAGAATAATCATTGGTAAGTATACCAAATACAAGGGCTAACTATTTGTTGATGGAAATAATAACCCAATCTTTAATATAGTATGAAATCCATAAACAAAAACTTTTTGTTAATTACTACTTACAATATATTTTTCTATTGGAATGTTTAAATATAATGGTTATTTATTATCGCGATATAAAAATAAGGTCTACTATAGTGTTGCGGCACTCGGTGTTGCTACATAAAAATATTCTTGGCTAGCATCACTGTTGGGCGCTATTGAAGAAGGCCTTATTTTTAATTCCATCATGCGTAGAAATATTTTTATAGTTGTAAGTACAAATTGAATATATTATTAGTTGTAGGTATTATACAAATGGCCCCGAACTTTTTATAAATCAATTCCTTTTTATAACCTTAACTTCCTAGTAATATCATTGGACGACATCTTAAAGTGGGGACTAAAATGAAAATAGAATTTTTTGCAACTTTGTTCAAAGTATTACAAAACTTTATCCGATTGTCCTATTCTCATTTTAATCTAACATAGAGTAAATATTAAGTATATTTATTACACTCAGATCTAAGGACGGATATTTGAGGTATTAAACAGTTTGATTACGTCACTTCCATATATTTAACTTTTGAGTCCGTTTAAATATTGTAGTCGCTCACTGGCCGTTGAAAACTGAAAGAAGAAATAACTGATAAAATTACAAAGTCTGTATTTTTTGTATATTGTGAATAGACTTAGGGATTTTTTTTTATTGTGACTGGAAAGTTGGAGAGGAGAAATAAGCCTAGTTACGACTCACCAGGCGAGTGCCTGTCGCGCGTGTCTCGCGTGTCCCTCGTGTCGCGCTGGTCGCGCTGCAGCGCGATGTACTGCCGGATGAGCCGCGCCACCTCGTGCGCCTGCTCCGCCTGCAGGCGCGTCACGCGCTGCTGCAGCAGCGAGCCGCACTTCACGTCCAGGAACAGAGTGCCGTCCTCCGACCGCACCTGTGGGAGGGGCGGCTGTATCACGCGAGCGGGTCGCGGCGCGGGGGGAGGGGGCGGCGGTACGCACCTTCCTGGTGGAGATGAGCTCGGCGTAGGGCCAGTGCGCGTCGGTGTCGTGCGTGGCGGGGTGCAGCAGGTGCACGCCGCGCCGGTTGAGCGCCAGCACGTGCTCGCGCCACTCGCCCGCGCCGCCCACGCGCCGCACCGCGAAGAACGACGAGCCGAACAGCGCCCAGCGGGACAGCACCTGCGCACCGCAGCGACGTTAGCTGCCGTCTCCGAGAGCCGGTGTTGTACACCTTTGGAGCCGTACTTACTTGGAGCACTTTCGATTTCGCGGCGGCCGGGGTCTGCGTCCGGACCGTCGGCCACTCGGCGGAGACCCAGGACGCCCATTTAGCCGGCCGGGGTTCCCTCAGGGCCAGGAGGGGCTTCGGGAGGAGGAACTTGAGGTCCCTCGGATGCGGGGCGTCCGGTAGCCCTGCGGCTCGATGCAGTAGGGCGGCGACTAGTGCGGCGTCCCGAAGCACTCCCGCCGCCGGCGCCCCGCCTCCGGGCAGCACCAGTAGCAGTCCTTCGAGGTAATCCGGAGCCACCTGTGAAAATCGCAATGTTTTAGTGTATGATGGAATGCTTCGTTTAATTAATGCGAAAAGTACAATACGGAATAAAATTATAGAGCGTACTGATTATGAAAGTCATGAAAAGCGGAGTCGATATCAGACGGAAGGGAGGGAACTGACCTGGTTGAAGAGCACCTCGGTGTAGAGCGGCGGCGCGTCGGCTCGTAGCGGGTGGTGCCACACGGAGCGGCAGAAGATGAGGTAGAAGGGGTGGTGCGCACGTTGCAGTTCGGTGGTCACGTCCAGCACGTACTCGTCGCCCGCCAGCGGCATGGTCAGTGCGTCGCCCGCCACGATGCAGTACAACGAGAACTCGGCGCGTTCCGCCTCGCTCGTCACACCGATCTGGGTGGAAGTAAGTCGGTAATAAAAAAAGTCGACATAAATGGTGGATGAATGGATACAGTTTATGACGCGACGTGATCACGGACCAGCTCGCAGAGTTCGTTGACGATGTCCTGCACGACGGTGGCGCAGCGAGTGTTGACGACGCGCTCGGCTCCTCCCGGCAACCGGTACAGCTGCCGGCGGGCCGACCGACCGGCGGAAACTGCCGTCACCTGTGTACATCAATTATTAATGTTGAATAATAATAAACAGCGTCTTTAATCAAGATTATTATTTATTACGCTCTACTGCGTATTGGCGTGAATCGATCTCAGAATGTCTGATACAATGATTTTCACAACTTAAAGTAACACGATATAATTGGTCAGTACCTCTTCGACACTGGGCACGTTCTTCCTGCCGCCGCAGCGGAGAGTCTTCCGGAAGTTGGCGAGGCAGACCGCGGCCGTTCCTTGGCAAGGTCGCCGTCTGTCCGCCGCCGCTGCCGATAGGTACTCCACTAGGAAAGGTCTGAAAATCGTTAGACATTAGGATTTATATTGAAATAAGTAGGACAATAAATGGATGTGGTTTTGATGATTAGTATATATTCTTCTACCTCAATGTCTCCGAACACGTAAAGTACGAAGCGAGGATGGACATGAGACGCCACGCGCGCTGGCACGAGTCCTGGGCTGGAGATCTATTAGACGTCGTCTGCTTCATCAGTTGGCAGTACACCTCGTCGCGCAGCTCCGGGACCGAATGACAGTGCTGAAATTATAGGTAACGTGTTATGTATCGATCGAAGCTTCGAACTCGTTCATCGATCCGTTCCAACAGAATAAATTATATACGATTAACTTCAATTTAATATAACAGTAGGACAGAGTTAGACAATTTCAATCGAATCGATGTCAATATTCTAAAGGAAGAAACGTAAGCGCGTCGAGATCGGAATACAACGAAGGTCGCACGCACCATGAGCACGGTGTAGACGCACTTGACCTCGGTGAGGTCGTGGTGCAGCGCGCGCTCGGCGGGCTGCAGGTCGCCGCAGTAGGCGCGCACGCACGCGAAGCACTCGAGCGCGGGCGGCGCCAGCGCGGCGGGCAGGCGCAGCAGCGGCGCGCGCAGCGGCGCGGCCTGCCACTTCACCACGTCCGTCTGCGCCTTCCACGTCCATTCGTTGCGCTTGGCCTTGCTCTTCAGGGACGAGTCCGCTTTGAGGATTTCTAGTCTGTTAACGAAACGATTATCGAATTCATTAATCGAATATCGAAGAAAGCCGGTACATATTTAACCATCGATAGCACGGGCTGAACGAATCTTCGTTAGATTCTTACACAGCGCATTTAAATTAAATTCTCTTAAATTTATACTCGTTTATTAAATACTTTTGTCTAGTAAGTAAAGTACCGTTTAGGTTTTTTTGTTATAAATAGGTATGTATGAATAGAAAATTCACGTTCACTGAATTATTACTATGCGTACAAAGTTTTTATAGAAACCGTATTGCGACAGAGTACGTTTTGATTTCGCACCTTCACTTGAAAGTTTGCATTAAGAAGCGAAAGAAAACGCGTGAGAATATTAACATTAGACGTCCGGAAGACATTTAATGTTGATAATCGATGCTATAGCGTTGCAGGACATTCGGACTCTATTTTGTTTGTCATCAGTTACGTAGCAAGAACAATGATTCAATGAAGTTCCTTAAATAAAGTGATACAACATATTGCTGTATTTCCTTATTAGCCAGTTAAATTAGTAGCAAAAAGGGCATAGTCTTTGTTTTCATGTTTACTGGGAAACTCTTACGCAGTGTCGGTGTGTATTTGCGAAGGAGACTACTTATCGTTTGATTGCCCACCTGTTCAATTTTCTTATATAAAAAAGACTTTTTTTTTATGATACTGTCAGATTTTCAATGGTCACTACCAACATCAAATTTGAAGACTATGATATGATATTGTGTCTGTAGTTACAATGGCTCACTGACGAGTGAAGCTTTAAACCGAAACACAACAATACTAATAACTACATTGCCTAACCCAGATGGTTTTTGTCCTACCACCAAGTAAACTTATTAATCATCTTCACAGAGGTTTAATGTTCATGAGAGTTAAATGCTCAAATTCGTAACCGAATGCTACGTCATAAGCGATCTATTCGTATCTATCTATTGGTAACATTTGTAGAAACCCTTATAGTTTCAGATATCTTTAGTAATTTATTTAAATGTTCGTTTATTATTCAAACCACATGCAAATGTCATATGATTTATTAATAATAAGTAATAACCTAAAACATATTTAAAATTCAAAGTAAAAGTTATTCATAATTTAGAAATCATAACATCTAGTAAAGTATAAATAAATACCTACGCATATATAAGAGGTTACTCAACGTAACATCAACGGGCCAAAGTTAAATAATCCGCTTTCAAATTTAATATATTGCTTATCATCGTGAACTGCGATCACCAACTCTAAAACCTCAGTATGGTTAGATGACTTGCTTGATTCAAATTGTATAAAAGATGAGGAACTAATGTAAAAACACTATGAACGCAAGGTTGCATAGGAAATGCACATGCAAATTCAAATTCAAAATACTTTATTCAATATTGAAATATTACACTTCCTTATTAATTGTCAAACTGGAAACTACTACCGGTTCGGAAAATAAACACCCAGTCTTGAGAAGAACCGACGAAAGAGACTCAGGTTCATTTTTTTTTGTCTTTTTAAAAAAAACAAATGACAGATAAACGTATGAACAGATAATGTCTCACAATTTCGCTTGTCAAGTCGAGCTAGATCAGATAAACGAAGATCTTAAATTCGGCGTTGAAAAAAAAACGACACTATATTATACGTTGTAGGTATATTTAAAAAAGATCTGCTCAAAAACATATATGTGTACTAAAAAACACTTTTCATTTGATGGTAGAGCTCTATGCAAGCTCGTCTGGGTAGGTACCACCCACTCATCAGATATTCCACCGAAAAACAGCATTACTTTTTATTGTTGTGTGAAGAGTGAGTGAGCCAGTGTAATTACAGGCACAAGGGACATAACATCTTAGTTCCCAAGGTTGGTGATGCATTGGCGATGTAAGCGATGGTTAACATTTCTTACAATGCCAATGTCTATGGGCGTTGGTGACCACTTACCATCAGGTGGCCCAAATGTTCGTCGGCTCGTATAATAAAAAAAAGTATATAGATATTTGTTTTGACTTTTATTCATCTCTGTAACGTATAGTCATTTAATATACAAAGATAAATAAAGGCCCAATATGTCTAATACTATACTAGTAATACGTTTCAACTTCCAACGACATAATCATAACTAATTGACCCGTTTACATGGTATTTATATATATCATTAAAAAAATTAACGGTCAACAGCTAACTTGTATCGTTTCACTCGTTTTAATTTATGTCGATTATTATGAATATATAAATTTTATGAATGAAAATATATGCAAATGTTTTCATTAAAAATGTAAACGTAGTTATCTTAACTATAAAACTTTATGAAATTACTTTTTGCTATTATTGGCTTGATTTGTCCAGCCAGGTGGACCGATGACCTTATGAAGGTACTGGATGCGGAAGGTGGAGGACCGGAAGCTTTGCCGCATCTTGGGAGAGACCTATGTTCAGCAGTGGGCAACGATTGGCTGTTGATTGATTGATATTATTGACTGATATTGTCGTTTGCTTATAATAATACGTTGTCTCTGTCTATCTGTCTCTAAGTTCCTTAAGAATTTGACAAGGACTTAAAAAGATACGAATCAATCACCGTTAAATTAGATAATAATTAGATGAAGCATACCCAGACGAGCTTGCACAAAGCTCTACCACCGAGAAAAACTTAGTACCTAAATTAGTTATTAACGAGTACTTCGATTCTAAATTCCGATCGATGTCTAATTATGATTTACTGTTGATACAAGCCAGTCTGAGTATTGACTGCCTAGTTATTCAAACAAGAATTATATTCATGTGATGCGATATAAAAGACGAGCCATAAATATAACCCCATAGTTTACAATAGGTAATAGAAATAGACTGAAGTATCTTGTGCAAACAGGTTATAATATCTATTGGCAGAATTTAAACGACTTATCGCCTTACAATTAAAAAAAACGAAAGAAATGTAAAAAAAAAAACCATAATCATTTGATATGAGAAGGTAATTAACGATACCCATTTCGTCTCAAATCAGTGTTTACATAATTATTTGTATCTTAAATAAATCGTAAATAATATGCATGTTGAATCGATTTGTGTCAGTATCAGTTGAAATATATCACATTCATGTTTTAATCATTCGTTTTTATGCCACAGCTTATGACAAGAAGATTATATAAAATCGATTTGAATATCGATATAATATCGCATATTTCAACATGTCGATTATGTTGTGTGGCCGCTGTTACATCGTGAGTCGTGATTACGGTAAACAATTAACTATGCTATCCGCGTATTGTATTCAAGTTACTAAAATAAAAGAGTGAGAAAAAATTTACGTGCTTTCCGAGGCACGTCCACCTTCCAGACCCCGGGTGCGACTGAGAATTTTCGACAGAAAAACCTACTTTTTAATGGCCCGATCTGTGACTTGAATCCATGACTGTCTGGCCTCTAGACCAAAGAGGTGTCTCACGGTGTAAATGAAAAACTACCTAACAAACTTGGAATGACAGTCATTTTAATATATGTCTAAAACTAAATACTATACTCCGCGACTTCGTCCGCGCGTGTGGATGGCGGAACTCTGGCATACGCATGTAATTCCATGATAAATATTCCGCTGAGTAGTTACGAGGTGAAAGCGTAACAAACAAACTATAATATTAGTAATGTAATGACATGATTAAAATTGTTAAAAGGTTAGGACCTTTAAATACTATTAATTTAAGCTTAAAATAAAACTCAATGATTTAGTATTGCAAATAAAATTAAAAAGTAAATCATTTTAGTAACCACATTACATATTTGGTATAGCAATTAAAATGTATGCAATTCTATTTGTGCATATAATATGTATAATTCTATTGTCTCTATTTGCGTGCGTATGTTCGCATTTACGAACCGTGACCGACTGTTGTTTATGTAATTATTTAAATGACGGAAGGGTAGTGCTTACCATTTAGCTCACAATCAAATATCAATGTATTCTCAGTAAATAGAGAAATTTAATTACACGTTTAAAAGTTATCTTTACAACCTACATGCCTATTAAAGATATATATAGTCAATCTTATCAAATCATCATTTTAATTCAAAACTCAACTTTACTAACAATTACGAAAAACGAGGTTTTATTAGAAAATTAAAGAATGTAAAGAGATGTTCATTTATTAATTTATTATTTTTTTATATTGGATAGTGTCGCCAGGTAATAATAAATTCAATTATATTGTTCAAGGACATGATTATATAATATTTAAATTTAAAACCATCCGAAATTATGATTTAAAACATTGAGCAACTACTTTTGATCTATGAGAACTTTGTACAAAAAAGTCTTATGAAACGTAGACGATATTTACAATAGCTAATATATAATATGTTGAATGCAATATTAGTACACGTTCAATGTAATATTATTTTCTTATAAGTACATCAACATTCAATTACAAGCTCTGTTTTAGTAGCAATTATTTGTACTAAAAATCTAATGATATAAAACTAGTTATATTTGGATAGAAAGCAATATCTAAGTAACAAGTTTGATACAGATTAAATATACCAAACGGATAAACACTATACAATCGTTTCGCAACTCGTAAAATAAAATATTATTATTCTTTGAGCATGAGTATTTGAAATGTATAAAAAGTATTTTAAGATGATTTAATATGTAATGCAAAAAGTATTTTTAAATTTAGATCATTTTTATTTAAGAATCTCGTCTCGTTAATTTATGAATATGTATGTAAATCCTTATTATTATTACCTGTCACATTTTTTTTACAACAATGGTCATATTAAAGTGAGATTGAAGAAAGCGCCTTTCATAATTTTATTCAAATTAGTTGCTCAGTGTGTTACAGAGCCTTAATTATGTTGTGTAATCATTATTTTCATTTCTAAATAAAACGCACAATCTACGATCCCCTCTACACTGTGCTACTTAAAGGGTAAGTTACACAGAGCAAAAATACGTATGGAAAACTGAAATGTGGACATACCCTAATAAAATGATCACCCTAAATCTATAGTTTTAGAGTATAAGAAATCCTAATGCAATTATTTATCATTTGGCAAATACATATAAGTGTAACAGAAAAACCAGTCGATTTGTTTGTAACTTATTTATGAGTACCGTATTGTAATATTGTTTAAAATACAGTAATAGGCTGTGAAAGTCTCACCGCTGGCCTAAGACATCTTCTCCTTTTGAGAAGATTTGGAGCTTATTCCACCACGCTGCTCTAATGCAATGTCGGTGGAATACAGCTTGTAGAATTTCAGCGAAGTTAGACACATGCAGGTTTCCTCACGATGTTTTCTTTAACCGTCAAACACGAGATGAATTATAAACACAAGTTGAGCACAAGAAAATTTAGTGGTGCTTACTGCTTATCCGGGTTTGAACCTCACAATCACCGGTTAAGATTTGTTACGGTTATGATTTGTTCGGAAACACACACTAATTTGAAATTGGTTTCCGTTTAATCCATTAGGTGATGATAAACCTCTTCTAATGTATATGAGGTTCTCAGATGCATTACCAGTGGCACTCGAGTGTAGACTGACCATTGTAGCAAAGTATAATTGAAATAAAAACAATTAGGATATAATTAATCTAAATCGTAACTAATAAAACCTACTTGCAGTTGAATTCGCTAATTTTAAGATTCGGAAGGACCGCTACTAGTTATAAGATTGCAGACACAGATAAAATTAATAAGATTTTTTTAGTATCTATTTTAATTAAATAATGTATGTACAATTGTACAGAGTAGAGGAATACTGTTGAATATATTATCAATTAGGGTCAATGTACCTAGCACAACAGTTGTTTTATTCGAGTATATAACACATTAAAAAAAACTTTAATGAAACACTGGTAGTTTATCTTTCACATATGACCCATAAATCAACGATACACTAAAAATAACCTCACAAGTATTTGTTGGTAGCACTGTCGCAGTCATCTACAGCGACGTCGGACAAACTGTCACCCGAAATCTCAAAGTCGCTATCGTCCGTCGAGGCCGTCATTTTGTTCGACCGCCGATATATTACTAAATGCTGTTCGCGCCGATCGGCGAAAGTGGCGGAAAACGTTAAACCGATTAATTTGGAATAACTTTGCATTAAAGCACGGAACTCGGGTTGTTTACACGTAGCGTACTTGCTATTATGATTGATGTTACTTAACGTTAACTCTAGGTACCTTACTAACAATGATGTTATAGGTACATATGTATTATTCACATACCTATACAATTATAACGGAATACAATCTTGTACACCACTTAGTATAATTAGAAATATATATCGACATAATATGTGAACTGCAAACAAAAATTTACAGACTCGACATCTTAATAATTTCTGACACGAGCATATAGTAAGAGCTGTGGAGCGTGTTTTTAACACATTTTTATATTTTAATTAATTAATGATTAATTCACGTTTGAGTAGACTACTTTTTATATTGGTTTTCAGTCACTATTTATAGAAAGATTCGTATTAAATTATTTTAATACGATTCTCTCATTATAATCACGAAAGCGAAGCAACGCTTGAAAGTTTAATACGTATATGAAGATGTACACCGCACTCTTTATTTAAAATTAAACGGTATTAACAATGACACACAACACTATTATTGACCGGGTCAAGCGAAAAATGTCAAAATTGACAGATACTTGCATTCTGTGCGTCAGTCGCGTTGCTGCAGCACACGGCATGGCCGTCGCTTCTTCGGGTCTGTCTCACGTCAACTCTCAGAGCGTTCCGCGCGAACGATGTTCTCAAGACTACTAACTAGGGCTGTTCACTCTTCAAAAGCACTTTTTATGAGCCATTGTTTTTTGCAAAGTCCGTGAACTAAAAACTTGCCTAATCGTAAAATTGTTACGTTAAAATGTAAATATTTTTTTTTCTCATAATAATATTTCGGACGAAAGCATTGTGTATGCGAATTAAGATCTATTGATAATGATTATGTCCCCTTGATCAGTTTCATTAATATAGTTCAAAAATATTTTTCACAATCTAACGGCATCCTAACAAGATCGTTGATACTTTAGGCGCAAGAACAACAGGTTTTAATTGATAGGCGAGGTATGGGAGTGTAAATTCAGTCTACTTATCCCTCTCTCGTCGTTCGAGCCCAGGACCTCTCCGCAGGTACTTGTAAGCTATCCACTAGACCAACGAGTCAGTTAAATAACAAAGCTTAGAGTTTTAACCGGTATATCGCAAATACGAGATACCTTTCCAATCAATTTTCAACACATTTAAAATTGGCGTAAAACTGCTTGACTACGAAATATCATCCGAAGATTAGGTATATATACTGTATTGATTTTTTATTGAAAATATTAACAATGACCTTTAAGAAATTCTTAATAAAAAAAATTTGCTTCGCTTCATTTATTATTACTAACATTTATAAAAATACCCACCATTAATTTCCTTAATAACATATAATACGACTTAATAAAAATCCATCAATAGTCAAGTAGGTGCCTATATAATATGTATAAGATTTATTTATTTGTTATAATCAGTAAAAAATCGAATCTTATGTTTATTGTATTACAATTAAGCTTTTTTGAATCGTCAATGTTTTAACTCTACCAGCGCAGCGTTACGGACAGCACCCTCATCGAGAAGAAACGTTAAGAAACTCGCGTAGTGGCTCTTTTTAAAATAATTCTCATTTACAATGTGGTTAGTTATCCCAATTATTGTTACTGACCAGTCCTGCGTTGGGAACGGAGCTTTTTGCGTAATAAGATTTATTGATTAATTATGACTTCATAAATGTAAATCATTAAAAGAGGTTGTTTTGCCCGAATTACATGCAAAACAATGAATGAGAATAAAATGACGGCGTGGAAATTAGCTCTTATATTTAACAGACGTTATAACACAAACTCGGCCAAATATTTTGCAATTGAGTTATAAAATTCAATATCAAAAGTTTGTTAACAACATGAGAAAATTTCATAAAAACTATATAATAATAGGAGACAATAGATTATTATACAACTTATTTAAACACGGATTAAAATGGAAAGCAACAGTGACAGCCCTTGTAAGCGTAATTATAGAAATACAGCCATAATAGTAGTTTGGATTCTTAGTGTACATTGAATGCAAATACAAAGTGCCACGGTTTTTGTCGCTGTAAACAACGTTAAGATATGTTAGAAACACAAACAGTACTAAAGCACGTTGATCACTAAACGCTGAAAACGTTACAGTCGTTAATGGCCTTTATTCAATTTCGATATCCTTTGAAATAACATTTGTTTTTATAATTGATTTGTTTTCGTCGTGTTTTTATATGAAGCTAAAGCTTTCTGGCATAGCACTACCAATGTAAAATAGGTTGCGAGCATATCTAATATGTAATAATATACTGATACTAATCTCCGCCTGGCGATTAATCGCGGTGTTGGGGGGTCAAGAGTTACGTATAGGGTATATCCAATCGGAGTAGGAGTAAAGGTAAACACATCATAAATTTACAAATTACATGCGATTTTCTAATAATTCTGCTGTATTATGCACTATAAACAGTTCTTAATTAATTTACCCTTATTTATAATTGCACTGTTCCAATTAACTAGTTATAACAATATTACAACTTCGCGGGCTTTGAAAACGCCAACCACAGCCAAACGCAAACGTCAGTGAATACTCAAGATCAAGACCGATGATATCGCGTCGATTGATATCGATGACCAATGATAACGCATTAATTCGGGATCAAAGTTGTCTACTTGGGTTTATTCCTGTTGTGGTTGGAATAGGCTATACCCTAGGTCGTTGTGTACCATTACATACCTACCTACACACGTTATATGCAATGTTTCATGATGATCGGTTTAATTATATATTAATGAAGTGAACATCGAAAATTGATGGATTTTTTAGTATTCATTTAATGATCAAATTCAAAAGACTTGTACCGAAGATGTGTGTAATAAAAAGTACGTCGACTTTAATATATAGAACTTGGAACACATGCTATAAAAAACACGTTTAGTCGTTTTTCAGACCGCCCAGTTTGATGTGGCGCGATTTCAACGGATTTTCCGTCAATGTAACAAATATTTATAGCGAAATCAAACTACCTACTGAGAGTAGACTTCAAAGACGTTAAACTGTTGGAATTTAAATAACAGAAACTTCCAATACTAAATTGTTCATATAATTGTTACGAGTGTAACAAATGAAAATAAAACTCCAAAGCTGCTTTCAGACTCGTATTATGAAGCTGTAATTCCGCGTAAGATTAGGCACGCAACTCAACAGTCAAATACAATAGTGGCCACGACTCTACATGTGATGTGAGCGTGATATAACAATGGATTATGTATTAGAATCTAGGTCACTGACCCTTGCCGCTTCTTTATTGCAAAACTGTTTATGTATAGGTGAATTAATTATATCTTAATATAGGACAGTGGGTGTTGTTAAAGTTGTCTTACATTCGTTGTCATAAAAACCATAGAAGATCATAGTCTGACCAATGACTATCTGCTAATAACATACTTTCCCCTAGATATTATATTTGGTCGTATATTAGTAAATACTTTATCAAGGGAAACTAGCCAATTGCACAGGACAAAGTCCATAAATGTGCGTGGTTGTAAGCAATCGCCACTGTAATTGTGCACTACCTGTTCCATCGCTTTCATAATATTATAGATATGATGACGGACAGCAGGACGGCTAATACGTGATGATCGGAAAGAGGCGCAGGCGCACATATGCCTTTAATTGTAACAAAAAAAAAAAAGTCTTACTTATAGATAAAAATATTGTCCGTATTTAAAAAATTAAGGCGTTAATACCTATAGGTTAATGGAGTGGTTTTTTCGAATGTCAAAACAATGACGACAAAAAGAAACATCGTTTTTTTAATTAAGGCGTACGGCCTTAATATTAAATAAGTTAGTTAACAACGCCATCTAGTATGCGGTGCTTGAAGTAAGAAGACGCACTGACTATTGCATGACCCAGTAGTAGTAGTGGCAGTGTTAATGAAAAAAGCAATCATAAAATATGTTCATAACTAAATCGGGAAAAAACAGAACGCAAATGTAAAGAAAACAGTTTATATAGTCACATTGCTATAGTTAAATTGCTGGGTACTTACTCAGGGCTTTGCCGGAAATGATCCACGGCAAATTGCAGGAGGGGATGACGGCCATCGTGTTGTGGAGTTGATTGCTCCCTTCTCTCATCACGCATTTCTCTTTCCCTCTCTCTATCCCTATCTCTTTCTCTTTCACGATCACGTGGCATCGGAGATGCAGTCTGAGCTCTCCTATCCCGCATTTCTACTTCTATTTCTTCTCTAGATTCTCGGATTTCTCTCATATCTCTGGATTCTCTAGATTCCCTCGATTCTCTAGACTCTCGAGACTCTCTGGATTCTCTCGATTCTCTGGATTCCCTGGACTCCCTCGATTCTCTAGATTCCCTTGAGTCTCGAGCGTCTCTTGATTCCCGTTCCGTTACCTTTTCTTTCATGTTCGTTATGCCATTCGTTGTCGGTTTCGGTTGAATCTGTAACAATATTAAAGTTATTATCAAATGTTTAAATTTTCGCTATTCGACTTGGTGATAAAGCATTGTGCAAACCCGTCTGTTTTGGTGTCACCCACTCATCATATTGTTGTTCCGGTCTGAAGAGTGAGGGAGCCGGTGTAAATAAAAGGGGACATAACATGTTAGTTTCAAAAATTGGTTGCTCGTTGGCGATGTGAGGGATGATTAGTATTTCTTACTGTGCCAATGTCTATAGGCGGTGGTGACCACATACCATCAAGTGGTCCCAATACAATAAAAAGTCTCGTTAGCTAAATTAATGTAAGTTTAAAGTATTTTCTCATAAATTGTTATTTACACTAATATTATGGTATTTCAACAATGAGAGTTGCGAGGCGCGCACGAAAGCGTGATGCACTTAAAATAAAACGTCAACCTACATATTTTCTAGTAAGTACGAGGAAAACTTTATACGATATCATATTACTGACTTTATTTAGATAAAGTACTGATATGACATAACAGTGGACGGTGGTTAGAATATTCAAAATTGGTACATTTTACCAACATTTATAAATGCGTAGAAAATTATAGTTCATTTTGTCCACATAATAATATACAGCATAACTTTTGTTTCAAAATTCAAATTTAAAATACTTTATTCAATATTGAAGTATTACACTTATTTATTGATTGTCAAACTGGAAACTACTACCGGTTCGGAAAAGACACCCAGCCCTGAGAAGAACCGGCGAAAGAAACTCAGCAGGTAGTTTTTTTTTTTACAAAAAAAAGAAATAGTCATG
Organism: Nymphalis c-album; assembly: GCA_963151315.1. Lineage (NCBI taxonomy): Eukaryota > Metazoa > Arthropoda > Insecta > Lepidoptera > Nymphalidae > Nymphalis > Nymphalis c-album. The sequence goes on along the minus strand of OY720594.1, from coordinate 687,898 downwards.
ATCGCCTTGGCAAGAATGCTAGCAGCATTTCTCCGTTTTAAAACACAAATCTGATTCTCTAGACGAAATTTGTCAGTTGTTACTCGTGGACTCGATAAAACAGGTTGTTTTTTATTTTAGAAATAAAACATTATATATGAATTTCGGTTTGAACTGTATGTTGATTTTTTATCCAATTAAATGTCTTCCCATGACAATACAATATGAGTGTACTGATGCACTTTCGCCGTGTCGCGCACGCTAATATTACTACTACATGCGATTACAAATATTTGTAAAAGGAAATTAAAAAATATATTAACTAGTAATATCTAACTATAGTTATGTGTAGAACTTTCTTTCATAAAGTAAAAGCAGACAAAACATAAGAATATACAATATTATATTATTATATACTAGCATACCCCGCCGATTGACCGCGTCGAATACAGTTTTTGACAAAAACCCTTCAAGATCTGTGTAGATATAAAATATTATTATATGTATATGGTTTTACTGCTAGCAAATTATTATATTAACTTAAAAAGAGACAGTTATTTTGAAATCACAGATAGACATTTAAATTTTAATTATTTGTATGGATATCAGTCACGGAGAAAAGGAGGGATATCTTACTCCGCAAAAATCCTCGACGACGAGGAATCATGGATGTGTCAAAGAGACGTAATATACATATATACGAAAAAAAATTACGATAATGTCATTCGTATTTTTATTTAACGAATTAAATTTCAATATATAACATTCAGATATAATTAATGAGTTGGTCGTAAGCGTATCTAAGCCTTAAATTCATTAGTAACAACGAAAATAAAACTTGGAAAAATCTATCTCGGACGTGAAATTAAGTGGTAATAGAAAACCAAATATGTACAAGGAAGCATGCTTCTAGAACTATCACAAATTCACAATGATGACGTTTGCAGTATTAATTTATATTACATAGTTAAGATAGAACAGGTGACATAATCACTTTCATTTTTCTACATTTATTAAATAGTATATAATGTTTTTTAATGTTAAACAACATAGCTAAATAATAGCTCAGGATCAAGTGATTTCGTTTGGCAATTAGCAATGATAGAGTACGTAACTACCTCTCCGATTCGCGTTCGACGTTTGCAAAAGTATAATTTTTATTTAATTAACATTAGATAAAAGAATTATAGCATAGTATGAAAATAAATCGATTAAATATATTATAAAGCAACATTTAAGTATAATTTTAATATAATAAAAAAATAAACTATATTTCGGGCTTATACGGTACAAGTATCCGAATTACCTTTGGTTTTCGTTTCAAAGTTTTCCTGCTTAACGTTCGTATAACACCGTATATATTTTCCATTTTTGATAAGACACTTTCCACATTTATTCACAAAGCGATTCGATTTCGTGACGAAATTTCGATCCGGTGTAAAATTGATTTAAAAATGTTCTAATTGCAGCGGAGCGCCGCGCTGCAGCCGTGATGTGCACCGACGGTATGCACTTGCTCGTTGCGCATCACCGCAGCAACTTTTTACCATTTTTATAAATATTTATGTATTGTCCATTCGCTCCGATAAATCGCGAATACTTTTAGCTAATTAATTCCTTATACCGCTAGTTGACAGTTATGTTTTCAATAAAAAAAAATTGGTATAAAGAAAGGGTAAATACTATTAGAAAATGATATCAAGGCTAAGTCAAAGAATTGTAGACAAAGCGTAATAAATTTAATTGCGACTAGAACTTGATATAGTTCGAGGCGGATTTCTGGATAGGCTAGCTAGATTATAGCCCAAATCCCTCATTTTTTTCCCGGGATATTTTTCCAGGGCCACTTATTTATTTGTATTCATTTTAGTATAATTTGATGTTACCATTTTTGTGATTTCAAATTCGTAAGGAATGCAATAATATTATATTATTAAAAACTTATAGAATGATTTAACTTTTTATTATTCAAGGTAAATATGTAATTGTAATACATCATAATTACTAGCGTTTAAAGGAGTTCGGACGCATCAAGTCGAGCATTTCTCGATAAATACCGTGAGAGAAATCGGAACATTTAATAATATTATGAAAGCTTACGGCTCATTTATTAGTGATATTTTTAGCTTAGAACACCATGTATCGTATGCGGCATTTCGGTGCAGCCTATATACAGAGATAATTGTAAATATGCTTTTGGATATATACCTATATTTTGGATATATGTACAATTCTATTGTTCTATTGTTTGTGTGAAATATGTATTGTTATTAACAAAACAAATATTACTTACCAATACGGTACTATGTAAATAATTTATAAAGTCGTCGTTAATTAAAATATTATAATTTATCCATTGAAATAATTAAGTGTTTTTAAAATCGTAGAGTATTTACGGAGCTATTATTAAAGTGTTTAAAATATCATCGACTGTGTCGTTTAAAGATATGAAATATGCAGTTATACGCCGCACTGTTTAGCGTTTGAAATGTATGTTGCGGAGGTGTTAATACACTGATAACAAGTTCTTTAAGTCATATATGTATTATAAATATATGTATTAGTTGTTCAAGGCATTATTCGTATTAGGGAAAAAAATGTTTAGGTTGTAACGTAGGTATTATTATTACAATTTATGTATGTTTAACAACAATTAAATGTTATTAATATTTAATTTATATGTAGTCGAAATCTAATTGTTGTTTAAATTTTAATAAATGTATAGATTTCATTTTTCTATCTTCTAATTAATTGTGCTAGCATGTCTTTTTAAATACATTTAAAGGCCAAATACCCGTGTTCCTGGTTTCAAACTTATTAAGTTTATCTGTCAAGTTTTTATTTATTTATTTATTTATTAAGGAACTCCAATAGAAGTACACATAAAAATACAAAAGGTACAAGCATTTACACATGGTTAGATGTACCCCCAATTACTGAAGAACACAACATGCTCTCATGCTTTCAGGAGCATATTGAAGTTAGGAAGTTTAATGATACCGTGGACCGTGCATCAGAAAGCACCAGGGCTGGACACATATACCTCCTGCACATTGAATCGTGACATGCACCTGTTTGTTGACTGCTGGAAATCTACCATTGCTTCCGAGAGAAATACCTCAGACCTCAAAAGAGCCAGCGAAAGTACGGAACTTTTCTCAAATACAACAAACAGACATCATGGTATAAAGGTATCTTAAAGTAACAGCCTGTGAATGTCCCACTACTGAGCTGAGGCCTCTTCTCCTTTTTTGGGGAGAAGGTTTTGGAGCTTATTCCACCACGCTGCTCCAATGCGGGTTGGTGTGGCAGAATTTTATGCAAAGGTATCTTATGCAACTATTATTACTAGGGAGTTAATTACATGATGTTACTGTGGAATTTATTACTAAGAACTACGCATATTTAATGTTACTTGTTTATAGATAATATATAATGTACAGAGTCATAATTATGTCACGCTAAAGACGTGCAGTGTAGCAAGCATGAGCTAATAGTTTGACCCCGTCGACTTTATGGAAAATACATTTGATACAATGTAGAAGTCTAAGCAAAAACTAAACTAAATTTTTATAAGCTTATCTTAAATAGAACGTGGTAGAGCCTTGTGTAAGCTCGTCTAGGTAGGTACCACCCACTCAGATCAGATATTCTACCGCAAAACAGCAGTACTTGCTATTGTTGTGTTCCGGTTTGAAGGGTGAGTGAGCCAGTGTAATTACATGCACAAGGGACATAGCATCTTAGCTCCTAAGGTATGTGGCGCATTTGTGATGTAAGTGATGATTAACATCTCTTACAATGCAAATGTCTTTGGGCGTTGATGACCACTTACCATCAGGTGGCCCATACGCTCGTCCGCTTTCCTATGCAATAAATAAAAAATGATAGTCTGTACAATAGTAGTAGAAGTAAATAATTATGATTTGTATATATACATATATTTTGTTACGTTTGTTGAGCCCAGATGGTTCAGTGATAAGAACGCGTGAATCTTAAACGAAGATTTCGGGTTCAAGCCCGAGAAAGCACGACTCGGTCTTCATGTGTTTGTAATTCATCTCGTCCTCGGGCTGTCAAGCACCTCTTCACAATGAGAGCCACCGTGGGCCGTGGACCAACTTTGGGAAAGTTACAAGCTGTAAACACGACTGTTACTTGGGTTATTTAAAATTTTAGTTTCTCTTTCGCATCGACGAATATAACCGAAGTAGGCTCGTAATGTATGTTTTGCCGTTCATATCATTAATTCCATCATTTCCGCCAATGCGGGCCGCTCCACACTTTCTAACCCATTATCTGGACTCATGATAAACTAACTTTGGTTCGAGGTTTTGTTCACGAGGAATTTGCATTCGTGTCAGGATATAACACATAGGAGTCCCTTGCTCAAATAATACATTCACCGATTTTTTGGGCATAATCATCAAACGTGCCTTTATTATTGAAGAACAAATGTTTTTAAATGCAAAAATAAATTCTACGAGTATTTAACTGAAAATATTAAAAAAAAATAGTCTTATTTAGTTCGAGTATTTCTAGGCATTTCATTAGTGATAGTAATTTATGATATCACTCCGTATATAGCCTTCATTTTTAACAGGTGTTAGAAAATTGATTTATTTCTCGATCTAATAAAATATAATAAACCATTATTACTTTTTAAAACCAGAGACAAAAGCGATCGTAATAATTATATTTGAATGATTTAAACTTTTTTTTTCTGTTGAGGTAGGTTCTCTCACAGAGGTTCAATATATTTACTTTATCGGATAATTTACTGTTTTTAAAAAAACATCCACGATGTTAATTAGACACGCACTGTATGTATGGTTTTTCACAAATTTCGTTTTGTTTCTCAATAACGTGACAACCGATTTCGACGATTTAAACTGATATTTATAGAGATTTGAAAAAAATCACGTATTTTTATTATCGGAAACGATTCAGCAGTTACTTCGTTATTTAATAATGCAATCATTGTTATTATTTAACAAAATAATTTGTAAGTACTTAAATATAATTGTATCCGTTATTAATAAATATATATTGCTAATGATAAGTGATACATACTAGAACATTTCTTGGGCTTGGCACCGACTGTAAGACAGCTTTGTTGTCAAGGAAAAGCCTTCTGATTATAAAACCGGCTGGTATCATAAAAAATATAATCTGCATTAAGTCATTGGTTTATTTCTTAAGTTAGCTTGGAACGTTCGCATGTTTTTATAACCAAATAGGTTTTTAAAAAAGTCTTTATTGCAATTAATTAACCTCTATCCCAAATTCAATTAAAATACGTTACGCTTCTTAGCTACGATCATGTAACAAATATAAAAAACATTTACATTATAGAAACATTAATTTTTTGTAGAGTCTACAAACATTCTTTAAGAATAGAAGTTAATTTCATAGACAATTAAGATGAAATAAAATACGTGTAATAAATTCCTCAGTAAACACCGACCGAGTTCGAGCGCTGACTGGCATTTACAGTAGATAATGAACAGTTTTCTGCCAGCTAGTGGCGCGTGCCATCCACACCGCCCGTGTTTATTGACCGTTACAACTGTAGAGGGAATGTAGCGTCATTAGGATTATACACGCCAGATTTACGGCTTCTATAGTTTTAGTATTATGAAATTGAAAATTGTTGTCATCAAAATGGCGCAGCGTACTTACAATGTAATTATTACATAACATGGTTCGTTATTTATTTAACTAAGTTAACGTTTTTGTTAATATTTAAAACTAAATTGACTATATTCTGTTCGGCCTGTAAGAGTATGTTTGGAATTTATAGCCATACATAACCTGTCACGTTTATTTCATTTCGCGTCGACGGGTTTTATGTATCAGTAGCCCATTTTATTATCGATTGCTTTCCTTATTCCTCAATTATTATTTATATTAATATTTATAGCATTCATAATTTAAAATACGGTTGCTTATTCATATAATGAACATAGTTAATTTACGCGTAAGCACGATTGTTTTGAAATTTGGATTTGGATAATAGAATTATTAACAATTGTTTTTTGTTTACATTATCAATCATAAGATTTTTTTAGGATAACAGATGATGAAATTCCCATAATTATTTTCATTACTTATTTTTTTTATGTAATTAAGTACTTAATACAATTTATTCATTGTTAATAATGCATATCCTATCGATAACCTAACTATAAGCATTCGATTATACACGTAATAAATCTTGGGACATTATTCACACACGGCCATCTGATCCCAAACTAAGCAGAGCTTGTACTATGGAAACCAGACAACTGATATACTACATATACTACTTTTTCTTTTGTAAATACATACTTATATAGATAATTACACCCAGACTCAAGACAAACAGACATGTTCATGCACACAAATGTCTGTCCTGGGTGGGAATCGAACCCACGACCTGCGGCGTGAAAAGCAAGTGTCTTACCAACCACGCCAACGGGCTCGTCTAAGCTTTTGTATTCTTAACTTATCTAATAAAATAAGTTTTAAGGTACGAGGCGTGAAATATGAGCAAACTTGCTCGTTTTTATAATAAGCAAAAACGTATACTGATTTCACGGAATATCGACAATTTATATTCGAAAGCGTAAACTTAACAATAAAAAAAATCTACAAAGTAGAGTCCAAATTTCCTCTGAAACAAGTATCTATAACTTATTGAAACTGGAATCTCTATCTTCTATATAAAATACAGTTACAGTCTGTGAATGTCCCACTACTGGGCTTAGGCCTCTTCTTCTCTTTTTGAGGAGAAGGTTTGAAGCTTATTCCATTTAGAACACCGTAACTCAAATTGCTTTAGATAATCCTTTATTGAGATAATCTACATAATGTCACATTATAACGCTTAAGACCATTTTTATTTTTGTATTGCATAGGTAGGCGAACGAGCGGATGGGCCACCTGATGGTAAGTTGTCACCAACGCCCATAGACATTGGCATTGTAAGAGATTTTAACAATCGCTTACATCGCCAATGCGCCACCAACCTTGGGAACCAAGAAGTTATGTCCCTTGTGCCTGTAATTACACTGGCTCACTCACGCTTCAAGCCGAAACACAACAATATAAAGTACCTACTGCTACCTACCCAGACGAGCTTGCACAAAGCTCTGCCACCAAGTAAACCTAAAGCTCTACCACCATATCAGTAATCATAAAAGCCAAGCAAACTACAGACACATACGCATTGTGAATTGAAAAGTGACATTATTCTTGTATAATGCAGGTGAAACTGCACGGCAACACAAGTCTTACGATGAAAAATAAATAATGTTACCCGTCTATAAAATCTATTCTCAAGTCCACTTTAACGATATTCCGATAATGATCTCGCTTTGTTATGTTACAAATTTACTTGTTTTCTCTCACAAATTATACTCAGTAATTTAATTATTTACAGTCAAAGAATCTATCGCCGCCATCTTGTTTTATCTATGTAGTATTGTATCTTACTGCACAATATTGTTTCGCTAACAATGACTGTTGTCGGTGAACGGAAGATGTGGCTATACGTATAACGCAAAACCATCATTCTGCCTGTCTTTATTGTAGTTGGCCTTGTCGCACGCGATCTAGCTTTATTTATTACTTGTAAACACTATTTCCATGTATATTTTTATAACTTGACTTGTTATATAAATTATATTATTTATTTAGGCAATAATATTAAAAATTGTCATCCCGAAAGTTTGTTCTTCTGTTATTTTCGATAGCAATCCATTCAATTTGGCATTTAAATCGATCTCAAAACGATTAAGCGGTCGAAAGTAATTAATTAATTACTCATAAACAACTATACTGAATTAATTTAGGTCGTCGTAAGTGGACGGGACCTACATACATAATATATAAAAGTACGTGTAAAAAGTCTATGAATAAAATTAATTTATTTTGGTTCAAGTCATATTTTAAATTATTTAGTTGTCTATTCTACAAAAGTTAATAACTATAAAGCCCTCATTTTACTTGCTAGCTTTTTTATATATCCAAAAATTTAAGTGATGTTGCCATTGTAAAAATCTAAATAGCGAAATTTCTGTTATATGTAGGTATGAAATGTAAATTAATTAAAAGTGATTGCTACAGATAACAGACACATTTCAAGTAAGTGAACAATATGAGTTAATAATGTACTTTATTGTTGTTATATAATGAAGAGAGAGTTTTATTAAAAATAAATGACGGTTTTGCTTTTTTACGAATGTTTAATTTTTTTTTGTTACATTTCAAATTAATACGATGTTTAATAAAAATATTTTTATGATTTCGATCGCCTTCACCTCCATTCATAGAAATAGACGAACGTAAACTATTCCTGACGTCATTATCTCTCGATCTGAGGCGTTATGTCCTTTGTGCCTGTTGTGTCCCTTGTGCCTGTAGGTACCTAATTACACTTGTTGGCAATGTAGGCGCGGCCACGAATCAATTGGTACTTCAAAGCCTTTATTATCGTAGTCGAAAGTGAGCAGTCACGCTCTCGTTCGAGCGGCAATTAGTTGAGTTAAATGAAATTGTCAATTACGGCACCCGTCTGATGCGCCGCGCATCTGCCCTGTGCGGTTGCTTCTACAATAATAATGCTTTCTTTGACAGAAGAAATGGCGGGAAAGTACGTCGTAAACGGAACTATTATTATCTATTATTATTTGGTCAAAACAATACAAATAGATGTTCGTACTGGTTTCTGCCCACGGCTTTGCTTGCGGTTGAGGTCGCACATAAAACGTGACATGTGTATGATATTTAAGGGAACCACGGGCCGGTGCGTTCAAAGCGTCCATGTCGAACGAACAGCAATCAAACGCACGATAACTACTCGTACATGAGAATAATATCTTCATCAATATGACTTATTCTATTAGACAGCGTGCAACTCAGTGTTAGTAAAAGATAAAGGTATTAAATAAATAAATAATAATATAATTATTCTCACTTTGCATCAGCAACGTTCTGATCAGTCGGGGAATAAAGACTAAGTATTCATTAATTGTGCTTAATTTGTATTATAGTAATTAACTAAGTGGTACATTTATCAGCCATTCTACCACTAAACAGCACTATTTCTTAATGTCGCGTTCCGATTTGCAGGGTGAATAAGCCAGTCAGCCAGCGTACACGCACAAGAGACATAACATCCTAGTTACCAAGGTTCATGGCCCAATGGCGATGTAAGGAAAGGTTTAATATTTCTATCTTTACACTTAATCACGGTAGCGCAAATATTATGATTGTGGACATCGATTACTATTCTCGATACGTAAATCGATGTCTCGTTTTGTTCTTAATCGATGTAACGGTGAGATCTATTATTCCGATTCCAACCAGACGTTAGTATATAATAAAAGAAACATAAAAACTGCTTAGATTTATTGCGGTATAGTCTATTTATAATAAATATATTACTAATAAAATCTGTATGATTATTAAGACCTATATTTAATTTGCAAGTCGTGCTATTATTTGTGAATAATCTAACTTTCTGTACAAAAACATAACATCTTTTTTTTTAATTGAGATACTTTTTACGCTTCCTGAGATGCTGTTAAACTGTTTACATTGACCCACAAAAGAGCAACCGACTATCGACTATACATAATATTCTTAATGTCAATATACTGTTAAAATTATTTTTAACTCAAGGCACTAAATAGATAATTTGTATATCTAGTTATTCAACGAGGCGTCGTTTAAGTAAAATATAATACAGATAGCTCACGATTTAATGAATAATATATCTGAAGCAAGCTTGTTTAATATTTTGAATAGGCAGGCTGACAATCTATCGCTCTATCTGATAATATGTGGCTTCTATCGGACACATATATGTGCACTATAATGAAACATTAACTATGCTATCACCGTCAATGCGTCTTCAAACATGGAAATGTCACTTTGTGTGTCTGTATATAGAGTTACTACTTATTGATTTCCATCCAGGATATATACATTTAAATTTATATAATTAACATATCTATGTAATTTAATTGGTTCAAAGATAGCTGCTGATTTCTGCTGTTTCTTGTCGGTTCTTTCCGATAAAATCTATTTTGAACTAGATTATTTACAGGCTGTTACTTTATTTTTTTACTGAATCACTCCTCCTCATAATAACATGTACAACATATTATTCTGGACGTTAACTAATAGCTGTGTCGTATTTACCACTTGCTTGAAGGCCACAAAGGAAGATATAATTAATAAAAAAGATTAGCAAACGAACAACACCACGGAAAGCCACCTGCCCATAATCCACATACACTATTACTATATGTACATACATACATATTACGCCGACAATGCCCGACGAAACACCGCGATATGTGCCCTTGTGCCTTTCATGATACTGGCTGAATGTAACTCTTAAAATAATTTCACTAAATTTAAATTCCTTTTAATTATTAATATTTTAGGGATCTTTAAAAGCCAATTTGTCACTATTCAAATTGTTCCATTTATATTTTATTATACGTTTATTCACACGGATTTGCATGCAGTGTAACATTAGGAAACGGAAGTACGCTCCGATTCCCGCAAGGCAATTGTCACCTGGTCGTCGACGTGACGAATTGTATTAGTTTTGCGTCGATAACATCACTATCATACAAAGCCATGCCGAATTCAAGGCTATTTCGGTTATTTTAAAATGGTTACTTTGAATGAATTTGTTTGTATTTGACATTAAATGCAAGACATCATAGTTATTTGTATATCGTAATATATTCGAAAAGTTTTCATAACATTATAGGAATAATAATCTGTAATCTGAGATGGAAGTTAATTTCGCTACGTCTATAGTTTTGATGTTGAACGCGGATTATGATTTCTTCTTACATGAATATTAAAGTTAACTTTCTCTACAAGGCACTCGAACACATTGTGCGACGACTTTTTTTCACTTTCCGCGCGTGGTATTATTAAGAAATTATTTCCTATAACCATTGTTACTAAAGTTGTGTTTACACACATGAAATAATGACACAATCTTACAACAGATAAAAGCCAAAAAACATGGAAATTAATATAAGTTATGTGGAACAAATGTTGCGTATGATACCTTACATTACTTTATCCGTTTTAAGCGATACGATAGAAATTTAAGTATAAATGTAATACCTAACCGTTTTACATACTATAAGTACATACTTTATAACCTACATATTTTATAGCTATGAAATATTAATCTAATTTTTAAATTGGACAGTTGTTAAGGCCAGCTGTCTACAAATTATCATAGTTTTAAGTCCATCACTAGTTACCTGCCTCGAGTTCGCACGGGCAGAATAATGGTCTACGTAAATCGATTATATACATACAACTCTAGTGGTTTACCCGGCACACAACAGTAAAGCTTCCAATCGGTATGATGTCTTATATCTTCGACATATATCGTTATATTTCATTCGATTTTCATAAAAACTTAATAAATTATACACCTATGCCTTCGTCATGAATTACTCCGTGCATTGGTAAACCCTTTATGGAAAACCGTTCTGTAGTTTTTGAGTTGATTGCGTTCAGAGAGACAGACAGACGTTGAGGAGGAACTTGGTTTATAATACGTAGTGATAACTTGTTGAACGAAATAGGGATTATCAAATGATTGTCAATTAGATAATACGCATGATATAATTCAAAGTTAATTCCTAAGCGGTAATCACAATTATCGTTCAACAAGCGGCTCGCCTTGACCTGTGAAGGGTCACGTTTACGAATACTTGCGTGTCAGGTGACTGAGTAATGGCTAAATAATTAGGGATTGTCCACATCTGTTGGTACAATGTAGATTCTAGATAGTAAAAGATTTTTATTAAATTCGAATACGACTTGTAATCGATAACATACGATTTCCTAAGAGATATCATTTATTACCAAATCTATTTTTGGTACGTTGTTTGGAACACGAGTTTATAACTTAATACAGTAAATATATTTATTTGTTCCTGTTTACAAATTTATCAAAAAATTATTTTGGAACGTGACATTTTTAGATATCATTAAGTTCGAACATTTTATTTATTAGCTGTTACGTAACAATAACACAAGTATAAAACAAACTTGTTGTGATAACGCTTGTGTAATTAGTTTTCTATTACATATTAATTAATATTATGATGCATACAAGTAAGAATACGTGCGTATGATTGTTTATTGTTAAGTTACACCATTATCTTTACTATTTACCGTCACCACTGAACTCGTCCCACTACATCCAGCGTTCATGAACATCAAGTTTACCTGAACGATATCTGTCTTTTCTGTTAAATTCTCGAACCTTGCTAGAATTTCTTTCACAGACACTTTGGGTTCCATAGTCTCTTCGTGTATCGTCTCCATGTGACCACTGGAGGAGGACGAGAAACTTTGGGGGCACTTTTTACGTTCGGGGTTTTTGCGGCGTATAGGTTCTGGGTCGCGGGTGTCCGCTCCCGAGTCGGAGTCTTCGGGAGCGGAGGCATCGGCGCTGGACGCGGCGCCTTCGGAGGAGTTAATCAGTGAATCGAGACTGGGAGCTCGTCGGGGTGGCGAGAAATCGTCTTCGAATTCTAAACCGTAAACGCGTTGTAAGTGGCGCCAGTTATCGCGCATCGCGGCGGTGAGGCGCGGCCGCTGCATAGTGCGCGCGGGTGCGCGGTCACGGTTCGACTGCGCGTCGAACGCGGACAGTAGCGCTATGGGGTTTGGAAAGCTCTTCTGTGTTGACATTTTGATTGATGCTTCTGGACATTTAGTTATGGGTTCGACGCGTTTCAAGGTTGTCGTGGACAGAAATAATCATTGTATACTATTACGAGAGTGCTCTATATTCGCAGCTCTACACATAAGTTACGCGCTACGGGAAATTATTGAAATGTCAAAATAAATTGAAATGAGAGAAGATAACTTTTAATAACGGTAGCTAGTGTAAGGTTGACGTACATTCTCTGCTACGATTATTTCCTTTTACGTCCCCCCTTGATGCCGGATGTTGTTACTCGCTACTACGTGATGTAAGGAAAGGAAATTTATTTACTTCTTGTGACGATTGAGTTTTATATAACGACTCGTATGATTTCTGCGAAACGTATATGATATCGATTCTAATTTATTTAAATATCAACTGATATGTACTCAAAAGGAATATTATTAATTTAAAATAAATTAATTATTAATTAATTATATTTTAAAGAGCCATGACGGTTCAGTTGTTAGAACCTGTTAATATTTGATTGGGGATTCAGGTCCAACTTATTTTTTTAATAATATTTTATCTAGGTTAGTAAATTTTGGAAGTCAAAATATTGAGAAATCTTTCGTAATTTATGTCTCTTAGAGGTAAAATTCCTGTTCTTAATAAATCTATCTATTTGCCATGTGTAATGTATGTATTTATTCAAACATAGTGATTTGGTTTATATCATCAATTCATGAAACTAATTCATTCTCATTTGGTAAAATATACTAACGACACGAGACAATAAAGTGAAGCAAATGACGATGTAAATAAATACTTAATCGACGGATTCCAGCGAACTTAGCAATGGTATACATAAAGTAACAGCCTATGAATATCCCACTGCTGGGCTAAGGTCTCTTTTCCTCTTTGAGAAGATTTGGAGCTAATTAATGGTATACATAGTTAAAGATAAACATAAACCTACTTAATATACTTATTACATACACTTGTCTAACGCCAGAACTTCATAGACTAATATTTTTGCAATCAAATTAATTTTTATTGACACTCGTCGTAAGCAAATCTTTGAAATTTTAATGTAACAACATAACATATAAATATTGTTTTTTCCAAACAAACCCAATGTTTCACAGAAAATTTGGCCATGTTGTATTTAATGAATAGATTTGCTGGTCTAATAACTTTTTCATTACTCATCATAATAGTGAAATTTACTATGTAGATTTTATTTTATCAGCTGCTCCAGATTTAAAGGGAAAGTATGAAAATATTTATGTTAATTTTTTACAAAAAATACTTCGAAACAAGGCTTTATGCACTATACAGTATCAGTGTATGAATAATAGTTTTGTAATATACTATATGTGATATTACTTTTTATTCTTCTAATTTTTCACTGACACAAAACTTTTCGAATGACATAAGTTTAATTCCTATATTTTTAAAATAATTTAAATATATTTAAAGTTTCATGTTTACGTAATCATGTAATCATTTGCTATGTTCGATCTAGTGGCTAGCTATTACAGCTTCTCTGCTCCTCTATTTCTCTACTCTCCTACTTGTGTACAGTTTCAATCCTGGTTCCTTCAAGTAGTTCTCATGTGCCCGAGGCACTCATATTCATACTTGTATTTGAGCATCAACTGGTATATTCGCTCATGCATAATTAGTTAACTTTTCTCGTCAATCATGAAGTTCGATATCACGCTAAATAATGTAAGCGATAAATAAATTTCTACTATTGATCAGACTGGTCTCACAGCTTTCAGGCTTCTCTTATCCTACAATCATGTCGAGTTTCGCATCGGAGTAATTATCGTTATATTCAACTAAACATGTAAATATTTATGACGAATACATTTTTTAAATATTTTATTGTCAACAAAACATAACTAACAATTTATCATATCGATCGGTTTGATCGAACGAGTTAATCGTTTTAAATTTTGTATCAACTTCTAGAATTATAAATAGAAATGAATACGTCATCTAATACATAACTTAAACTTTTCCACTCTTAGGTAATCAGACTTTCGACCACGGAGTAAGAAATTTCAGTGTGTTCGCGGTCAGTGTAGCGGTGTAGATGTTTAACGGGACCGATTCGAGCTGTGCTATATACTTAAGTACACAATTTATAACGATCGGTTTGATTATTAATTAAGATACTGTTGAAGCTTGCTAGTGACGGTTACCGATGTAACAATTAAAGTGTATTAAATATTAAATACCACAAATAATATTTATACTAAGCAATTATTGAACAATTTATTACTTTAAAATTTGGATGTAATAAAATATAAGAATAATAAATTGATTAATTACATTTGTTCATTAATTTCAATGCATTTTTAAAGTATATTACACTTTTATAAAAAGGCGTAAACGTTTGTTTCGCTTTATTTATTTTTTATTATAACTTTTTTAATTCGATCAACAGCACTATGTACATAATGTTTAACGCACCGTGAGCATGTGCACCTTGTTAATGTAACTGTATCAATTACTTACTAATGAGGAAATAAATTGAATCGCTAATTATGGCGAGAAGAGATTTTGTGGTGAAATTGTAAATTATCTGAATATCGTTTAATATTTTTATTTTATTTTTTAAAGTGAAACTTTTATAATTACTATTAAAATGACAACGATGTTTAGGCAATATAAACTATAGCATATGAGACTACTAATAAATAAATAATCTGTGATAGCGTCTAGTAAATCTTTAATATGAGCTTAGATGGGAAAAGCTTAAACATGAGTCAGAATTTCATTCGACACATGCAGATTTTTTCTTGATGTTTTCTATTATGGGCAACACGGCATTATGAAGACATGATTGATTCAGTAATGTAACCCCAGGTATGAACTCGCGACCTTTGGTTAAGTATGTGATCTATCTACTAGAATATAACTATCTATACGTGCGGATAATTATTATTAACATAATAAAAATATTATTAATTATTAAATCACGTTGAACCAACTTATATTTTCATTTTCTTATTAGATGGCCCTAGTTGTACAAATAATGTGTAGCGTAATGAAAATCTATGTTATATTTTTAACTACATTTATTAGATAGCTTTATTTTTAATAAGCTATCTAAACAACAGTACATATTACATATATTTATTCGAAAAGTATCGCAGTATTACCGTGTAACCCATACAGTCATCAAAGATAACTATACGAGCGATCTTAGTAAGTAATTAGTTACAGCTGGCTGCTCAGATATCATGGTTTTTAGGAATAAAAGCGGTGAGTGCGACCGGTAACTTAGACTAGACGACCGAGGCGTTTTAGACACAGTCGAGAAGCAGCGAGAAGCATCTATCCACTTCACACGCTTGCATTGGATACTGGACGTATGCCAATATGCCACGCACGTAAAATATTTGAGTCATGGAGAGTCGCTCAGGCTCGAGCAATCATTACGAGCGTTTAGTCCCTGATCGGAAAGGGTCTTGGGAAGAAAGTTTTTCATTGCGTCACGGAAAAAGAGAGATTAGAATACGCGTATTGCGTGGTTACATTTAAAATTAATCTTGTTCTTTGGCGTCTATATACATATATAAATTGTTCGTATAACAACTTCCAAAAAGTAAGTTTTTTTTTAATGTATTGACATATAGGCTTAGACCTATCATGGTAATTCCGAGCGGCCATACAAATAGGAAAGAATCGAATATTAAATTAGTTTTATGAACTTTATTGTTGCTTTTAATGATACACAAGATCTTATAAGATTATACATTCAGCCATAAACTATTTTTTTTTTGTTGTCTGTGTGATTACGGCGTAATTACTGCGTAGTCGGCTAATATTCGTATAGTAGTCGTAGCGATATTCGAATAGGATTTTTTCAATTTAATACGTAATCTTAAAAAAATATATTATATACAAATTGGTAGAGTTAGGTGTAAGTAATCAGGATCGATCCTGTAACTCTCACATCGCGCTAAGCACTTGAGTAAATTATCTTATTTTACTATAAAAATAAAAAACACCGCTTATTAACTAGATACGTTATTTAGTTTCTCTTATTGGTTAGTTACTATCATAGTTCTCTCCTAAAATCTCTCCCTCTAGCTCCAGTGGTGCCATTTAAGGCCGCTCGCTCAAGGAGACTTTTTGCAGCGATGCAGTAGCTATGCTGTCGCGCGTTTAAATGCACAGAAGCGATGCCAACGCGTTACTAACTCGCTACAGCATCGCGACTGTAATATTTTTGCTTGGGATTGCTAGTACTTTTATTTAATTATTTATGAAAAAATGTGCTGTATTTTTATATAAAAGTCGATTTATAATGCATAAATGCAAGTGAGTTTGTTTATGTTTCACACTATCATCAAATCATAAAATTTTCCACACCGTCATCAGGGGTACAGAAAAATCATTAAATAAAATATTTACAATTATATATAGGTAAGTTTTGATAAGTGACCCTCCCTGACTACTGTTTAAGTTGTACCGATATTATTCATTATAATACATACATAATGAAATAGTGTCGGTAACCATTGTGTTCTAATTACCACAAATATGTTTTTAAAACAAATTGTTTATCATAATAGTAGTTATCAAAAATTCATGGATACAAAAATATGTCGGAAATTCCGTGTCTATCTTTTATGGCTTTACATTTTACATACAAGCTGCTACTGTCATAAATATTATCGTTCACACTTCGCAACTTCGACCCTTCCTCATACCGTCCAGTCTAAATAATGAAGTGTACGGCGGACGTACCTGCGAGTGTTGCAGCACGAACTCCGCGATGAGCGCGTGCGCGTGGTGCGCGAGCGGCACGTGCAGCGTCAGCGGCGCGTCGCGGGCCGGCGACAGCTGCAGCGTGCCCGGCGTGGGCGCCGCCGCGCGCAGCGAGCCCAGCGGCAGCGAGCGCCGCACCACCAGCCCGCCCGCGCCTGCGCACACCACGCTCGTACACTCGCGCCCCCCCGACGAGTCGCACTCGTTTCGACGACAAGAGCCTCCCCGCTCCCTCACCTCTGACGCCCACGGTGACGGCGGCGTGCGACACGGCCAGCACGGCGCTCTCGCCGGGCGGCAGGCGCGCGGCGAACAGGCGCGCGAAGTAGAAGGGCCACTCGCGCGCCATGTCCACGGCCTGGCGGCGCGGCGGGCGGGCGGCGCCGTGCGCGCGCAGCCACGCCGCGCCCGCGCGCCGCTCGGCCGCGCCCAGCCGCAGCGACGCCGCGCCGCTCGACACGTCGTGCACGATCTGCGGGCAGCCGAGCTGTAGGGCCCGCTCCGGCGCCGGTAATTACGGGGCGCGCGTCGACTCACCTGCGCGTAAAGCAGTTCCAGGATGGCGGGCTCGTTGTACGTCTCCAGGGGCGTGAACACCTCCTTGCGGACGCGCAGCTTCCACGGCACGCGGGCGTACGTGAGGAACGCTCGGTCGGAGGGCAGCAGGACCGCCGGCGCCGGCGCGTCGCCTGAACGCACAGAGCTACAGTTTAGACGATACTCATCGACGTATGAGTCAAACGTCAGCGCTGAACGGTCGATACTTACGTTCGATGTGTTCGGTTTTATCCGTGACGTGGGTCGAGACCGACTGCCGCCTCTCCGCTTCTAGTTTCCTGTCTCTCTCTTTTTGTGCCATGTGGGTCTTAAACGTCGGACGTTCGGCCCTCTTTAGTGTATCGGCGTTGTCCGATGGAAACATGATGTCGGATCGTGGACTGTCTCTCGCTCGCCCCACGAGCATATCCCGAGAATTTTTTCTACCATCGTACCGTTCGAAATCGTCGTACATAGCAGAGGAACGCTTGCGTTCATAGTTCTCTTCCATGTCGTTATCGTCCTTTCTCCTCTCGGCCCTCGTCGGATGTATTTCATATATTTCGGATGCATCCCTTCCGGAGTAATTATCACGCATATCACGTCTATTGTCCATTGTCGATTCCGAATCCCATTCGTCTCTCCCCATTCGGCCCTTGTCGTCGTCGTAGTTAATCCTGATATCCGAGTCCTCCCCCCAATCGTCTTTCACTCTTCGATCCCGACGATCGGCGGTCAAGAAACGTGACGCTAAATCGTCGCCCTGAACGGATTCGTCGTCCTCTTTTCGTCTCGAGCTCCAGTTAGCCAAAAAGGCATGTCGGTCGTCAGCCTCCCTGTTCTGGTGCACGCCGAAGGTGTCTCGGTCGCGACGCAGCTGTGCGAAGGTGGAGGAGGCGTCGGGAGCGGGCGGCGGTGGGGCGGGGTCGTCGGGGGGTGAAGGGGGCGCCACGGGCGGTGGGGGAGCCGGGCCGGGTGGCGCCGGCGGCAGCGGCGGCGGGGGCGCGTCCCACCGGCCGGCACCTCCCAGCTGCCGCTCGAGCATCAGCTTCCGTGTGTCTTCCAGTTTGTTGATCGTACGCGGAGTCTCCGCAGCCGACGACGTACTCCGTACGGAGTGGTTGGCGGTGACGCGTTCCAAACGTTGTCTCATTTCGGAACTCAGCTTAAGTTTTCCTACGCTTCCGGGCGAGGGTCTCTGTGCGCCGATTTCGAAACTCCTCCTCGCCGTTCTCTGAGTGGATGGTTCCCTAGGAGAAGAAGTGTGCCCGTCCACTTCGAATTCCTCCCAATCTATTCCGGGCGAAGCCTCCGAGCGCGAACGCCCTCGAGGCGGCTCGTGTTCGATACCGTTAGATTGAGCTTGTGGTGTGATTCTCCGTTGTATCTGTCGCATTTTAAACTTCGTGAAATCTTGTGGGGTATCTTGCCCGACGGCGTCCTTGGGCGGTGGCCACCTCCATTTTCCTATTCTGACGGTTTTTGCACGTCCGTAGGGATCCATAAAGGGCCGGGCTTCAGACGGGTCCATGGCGTGCAGCGGGGGTGGCATGGGTGGCGGCGGCGGAGGTGGCGCTCCCATCGAGGAACTCTCATTTGATTCACGTCTTGATTTAACGGAATTTCTTGGAGGCGAATGTATTTGCGCGTGTACTACTGTCGACGACCGCACAGGTGACGTTGGTGCAGAATCAGTCGATTCGACAACCTGGCCTGCCAGAAGAGTTTGTAGCGCTTGATTTTGTGCCAAAAGCTGCTGCTGTATTTGAAGATTCTGCGCCATTGCGTTCTGAAGGAACGCTCGTTGCAGATTTTGATGGTAAGCGTTAATATCTACAGTGCCCGGAGGAGGTAAATGGAGCCCTAGAGCCGCCGCCAGCGCCTCAGGAGTCGCCGGCATAGCTGGCATCGAAGGTGGCAAAGATATAGCACCAAAACTGAGCGCGGAAGTGTTTGCGCCTGAAGTCCTAGGCGTTGCACCACCTCCTTTGATGGCCCCAGAGAGCCCCTCACCGTCAGTCAATCTCTTTAAGCTGTCGTTCATGAATATTGGATCGAAAAGATTTGTAATGTAGTCATCCATGGAGTCTACATTAGACTCCTTCCTGCTCGTTTTGCCACTCTCCTCCTGGCCGCCACCTTTGATAAGCGTCGTCATGCACTCGGGCCTGCTCAGAGAGTCAATGTTTTCGGTGTAGGAGCAGCTGAGGACGCCATCGATGAACTCTCGATAGTCTCTGCCACCCTTGATGCTGGCGGCTAGCGAGCGCGCGTCAGACAGCTCGTCGATGTTAGGATCGAGGACAGGGGAGAACAGGTCGTCGAGGAACTGGTCCACGTCGGAGGCCTGGCTCGGGACGCGTACTCGCCGCACGTGGGACGCTAAGCTCGGGGCTTCGGATGTGTCGGACATTGCGGACGATCTGTTAATTGTAAAAACAAACAACTTCGTTTAGCGTTAACGCCGGTGTTACCACTGAATATTAAAATATTAAACACAAAATATAATGAATTGAAAATATTATTTTTATAAATAAAATTAATCGTCATTATGATTTTACATTTATTTGGTTTTCTCGTAAATTACCCCAATTCCGGGAAATCCAAATAATAAATGGAAAGGCTCACCATGTCAAACTAATCTTATTAATTTGATTTCATTTACATTACATATACACATTTAGGCGGTCATTTAAATTCCTAATAATATTAAAAACTCTTATTTCACTCCTTACCTCACTCCTCCGAATTCCGAGCTCTTCTCTATATAAGCGCGGCTGGACTGCGAGCCGGCCGGCGCCCGCTTGCCGGCGTACTGCGACTTGATGTACCGCGACTGCTGCCCGCGGCTGGCCCCGTACTCCGCCTCCATGCCCTTGCTGCTGGACACGCTGGGCGCGCCCCCCAGCCGCTCCACCGAGTGGTAGCGGTCGTTCAGGCGAGACTGCGACAACCCTAGGTCGGCGAACTTGGTGGGCTGAGGCGCAGGGTTGTCGCCGAGGAGATTATCCAGAGATCTGCTTCGAACTTTATCGGATTGCTGCTCGAAGTAGCGCTCGTTCAAAGCCGATTCTCGAGAGAGTATGTCGTGCGATATCTTTCTGGAATATTCTGAGTTGATTTTGGGTAAAGTCCGCGTTTCGTCCCTCTCCATCTTCCAGTTGTACTCCGATATGTTTTCTTCGATCGAGTCTTGTAGCATGCGTTGGATGCTCGGCGACCGCGACTTCGGCGGTTCCGGCGGTGGGACCTTATTGAAAATAAAACAAACAAACATATATTTATTCGGTTACTTAGTTTTAGAATTTAAGTATCTAGTTTTATAGAAGTAAGGTAAAATTAATGTAATTCCTAAAATCAGTTCATTCATGTTTACGAAGAAAATATACCGAAGTCGTATTAGGAGTTGAGTTCTCACCTGCGGCCGGTCGTCTGCTGCGGGCGTGCGGGGAGGGGGCGCGCGGGGCGGCGGGGCAGGAGGGCCCGAACGCGCAGCGGGGGGACCGGCGCGCGCGGCGGGGGCCCGCAGCGCCTCGCTGCGCGGGGTCCACAGCGCGGGCCACGTCTCCACCTCGCCCACCGCGTCCAGTGCGTACTCGCAGCCCGCCCACTCTGACACGAGAACATTAAAATAGGTATGCGATGAATGAAATGAAGACTAACTTAAAAGGAAGTATGTAGCATAGTAGTACTGCGCGCACTCACCGGTGAGCTGTCCGTGCAGCTCGAGGCTGAGCGTCCAGCCGGCGGCGCCGCGCGCCACGCCCGCGCCCGCCAGCGCCGCCGCCGCCGCGCGCTCGCACGTGCTCCACGGCTCCACGCACACCGTGTGCACGGACTCTGCGCACGGGAACACACGTGTTACTTCGACGTCACGTATACAGTTGATTCACCGGGTCGGCACCCTCGCTACTGACCGTCGTATAGCCGGAGCGCCAGCGCGGGCCGCGCGTGCTCCCGCTGCGCGCGCCACTCGAGCAGCGTGGGCGGCGCCCGGCGGGAGCCCGCGCTCCCCACCCCTCCCCCGCACAGCAGGCGCAGCAGGCGCGAGCGCTCCGCCCCCGTCGCCAGCTCCGATATCAGCCGCACGAGGTACCTGGCGAAATCGGATATCTTTACTATGGCTCGAGTGTGGACGCAGGGGCCGAACTATATGCCAGGTGCATTTATTATGTGACTGTATATATTTATGGCTAAGTATAAAGGCTAAATAAATCGTATATAGGCGCGACACGTACTTGTGCAGCGCGGGCCCGGGCTGGAAGGCGGCGAGGCAGTGCGCCAGCAGCCGCAGCACACGCGGGGCGGCGGGGGAGTCCCCGGACGCCTGGTTGACCAGCTGCACGAGGATCTCGTCGCGCAGCCCGCGGGAGCTCAGGCCGCGGGACGCGATGTAGTCCGCCAGCACCTGCGACACGTCCACACTGACTGACGGTGCTAGGATGGCTCGCGTGTCGGTGTACGACCGAATATCATAGAAATGGATCGATAATAATCGAACATTGATAAAAATAAACACCTCATTAAACTACTCGTTTCAAATATACCTTCTGCCTGGCTTCGTTTCCGGCGGCAGACTCGTCGCACCATCTCAGTATAAGTTTAAATATTGCTACGGCATCGTTGAAATCTTGATCCCTGAAATAAATATATGCATATAGCAAACCAAAAATTAATAAAGAATAATACCTTAATTATTTCAATGATAAATACCTAACAGCTGCTTTTGACAAGAAAGGTTTGGTGATGGGATGTTTCTTCGGACTGAGCTGCCCGCCGTCCGCGAAGTACACGGAGCTGAACTTGGAGAAAGCGAATTGTTGTAAGTCGGGCAGCTGGATGCGTTCCTCTTCCGCGTACACGTCGCCCGACACCTGAAATAATAAATTACGTACGATTTTAAACCAAGTTATAATGGTTAAAGTGGTAAAAAGACATACTATCTTTTGATATATTATGTTTTACATCTGTGAAATATAGCAATGGACGAGCAAACTGGATAAACAACAATCTTACTTTTGTGATATTCTTGTCCGTGTGCGGAGGCTGCCACTCGTCGATCTTCGACAGTATGAACGCTAACTCCGCAGGCACCTCCAACACTTGCATGCTCTCCGCCTTAGCCTTTTCTTCCGCGGCACGACGTCTGAAATAAAATTAAGTATAAGTAAGTTCGCGCGTCTCCGCAAGTATCGAGGACGTGACACAGAAGAAGGAGGTCTCGTGGTTTTAAATTTTTCATTACGGTAGTCAAACATTATTGTAATAAGCATCTCGTACATGGGATTAAGACACTTGGGAAGGTTTACGTATAAGTTGAAACGTACTTGGCGGCGGCCTGCACGGCGTGGAGGCGGCGGCGCGCGTGGTCGCGCAGCGCGCGCGCACGGGCCCGCGCCCGGCGGCCGCGCACGAGCGCCTGCGCGCGCACTACGCCGCGCCGCACCGCCACGAAGCGCCGCCTCTCGCGGGCCCCCTTCCACCACGACTGGATGCGGACGGCCGACTCGCGCATTTGGTCGTAACGTTTCCTGAATTTAAGATATTTATTTTGTAATAGAAATTATACTCCTTCATTGGTGGCGAACGAGGTGTGTATGATAGAATGAAAGCCACGACGAGTACCTAGTGAGGTATCCCCGGATGCGCGCCTGCAGCAGCGTGGCGGCGTCGCGCAGCTTGTCCGCGCGCGCTCGCTCCAGCGCGCGGTGCAACGCTTCGCGCACGAACACGCGCGCCGCTCCCAGCTGGAAGTCTGCTCCCACTGAAACAGATAGTCGAATGTAGCAAACGGATCTTCCTTCGGTGTTTGTTTGCCCGGTGGACGCCATTCCCTTACTTAATATCATAGCCTTGAAACTGTAGCTGAACTTCTTCAAACTTTTCCATTTTATTTTGTTAGTTGTGTTCAACATGTTACTCGGACTTGTATGTCCGGCTGCGACTGAAGCCTAATTATACGATAATGATAATGATAAAATATTTGATAGACGATGAATTTTGATCGCTATATTAATTGTTTGGTCCATTAACTTGACTATCGTTAATTCTAACAATCATATAACGGTTATGTGATTAAACGTTTTGTAATTTATGTTGCCTCATTGGTCTTGTGGCTAACTAGCGTCTGGATATACCGAGACACAAGTTCGAATTCCAGAAAAAATGGCAATCCATATACGTTTTCCTTAAATTTTCGAGAAAGATTTTATTTATATATTCGTCAAAGGATTCCCCCAAACCTAGTTCAATAATAATTCATTTTAGTGAAATGCAGTACATGGTTCATCATGTAATCGGCTTTCAAGACGTAAAAAAGTATAACTCAAATACGTGGACTAGAACAAGTTCATAAAAGTTTACTAAGAATACAATGTTATTTATAAGTAAGAATAAAAGTATCCATAGCGACCAGGGCACTATTCATACTACATTCACATCGAAATCGCGTCATAGGGACGATATTTACGTGAGACGGTATAATTCGTTTAGCAATTTATTAACAGTTTTTCACGGAAAAACTACTGGATAGATTTCAATAAAATTTTCTAAATTTTATTTCTTAGACATATAAAAAAAATGCGATCTTAATTTAATAAAAAGTTATTAAAGTTTTAAGAAACAACGATTTGTATATGCACTGCGTGTTCAGTGATGTATGTTTAAACAAAGTATATTTTTGCTTGCGATCTTTTTGATGCTTTTTCCTTCGTACATAAGAAAACTTTGTTAATATATCAAGCAACGCGGACGAAGTCGCGGGTATCAGCTAGTTTGATATAAAAGTCAAATTATATGATAAAACATACCTGCCCCAGTTGGCGGCATTTCTGCGAGAATTGAGTTGCATATTTCTCTGTACGGCGTCGAACGAGCCGGCATCGCCTTCAAGAGGTACCTGAAATGTAAACAGTATATAATACAATATTGTTCATTATTAAGTTGCATCACTGATAAAGCCTGGGCCCATATTGCTTAATCAAATCATTGGCAAGATATTACGTAAATTGAGAACGTGTCAATCTCACCTAACTATGCATAATAGCCTCACTTTTGGTCTATTTTTTAAGTCTATATAAATTCTTGTAATCAATTTTGCAACAACTCGAATGAATAAGCGAACTCGAAGGGTTCTCGATAAATAATCGATTTACTTGTTTGTCAAGGATTTCTATTGTTTCATGGTAAAGAAATACTACCCACTTATTAATACCTTGTTAGAATGTTTACATTTTTTTTGCATTTATAGTATTTATACGTAATACATGCTCTTCGCTGGCCACTTAATTTTCTTGAAGACATTAATTTTTTATAAAGTATACATAAATAATTTTCATCTGCAATAAATTTGTTCTTTTAACTCACCTATATCTATCCACGAATGCTTGGAATGGTATTCGTATAGGATACCCCGTCTGTCTGATCTTGATGGTATCCAGCATACCGGTATACCTCAACTGAGAGAGTACGCACGGCATGTCGAACTTCATGGGTGACTTATCCGTATTAGGCTTAATGCAGCGCACAAACCAGGGGTTGCACCGAGACATAGACTCAAGCAGCTGGTGTAGGCTGTCCGAGAACCTGTAGTATGGAATGTGAAGGTTAAGACATTGGAAAATAATGTTCTGTTCAACTTATACAATCATTTGTACATTTTTTTTTATTTTAAATTGGGATTGCTACAGTGAGTTAGGAAGTTGTGGTATTTTGCAATTTTTTAAAGAGTTTATCATAACTTTCGTATTTGTCACGATGTTGTTATTCTTTAATACGATATAATGTTGTACCTTGCAGCAACAGTTGGAGTCCTCGGCTTCATGGTCACGAAGCGTCCATTAGCACCTCGAGGTAGAGTCTTGTTGGCATCATGCTGAGCGCGAAGTTGCGTCGACATTTCCGCTACTAGAGGTACCTCACTGCTGCACAAGAGTTCTAACACGTCAGCTCGAAGCGCATCCCGGTTCTTATCGAGGAAACCGTCGACATTGTACCAGACTTGTCCGGCGTAGTGTTTAATCTAAAACAATTTCATTATTGATAAAATTAAGTTAATCTAAATGATATTGTAAGAGAAAAATTATATTAATGTCTTACCCCGAATTCATTAGCTCCTAACCTCGGCCTAGAATACAGCTCATTAAGAGCATGATTGTAATGGCACTTTTCTAGAAACGAGGCGTCGGATGCTCGCGGGAAGTTGCTTTCATCGTCTAATAAGTGTAAGATACCAACCGGTTTCTTGCTGAGCAGTTGAATAACTAAAATACATAATTTAATATATTCTACGTTTATTAAATATATAATATATATAAAGCTGTAGTTGTGAATGATTAATACCTGGTGAGTTATCATTCCACGTGAGGTTGGACCACTCCAATCTTTCTTTTTGGTATTCTTGCTGTTCCAGCTTAAATATGTGTTTATTAAAATAATGTTGGAGCGTTTCGTTAGCGAAGTTTAT
Organism: Nymphalis c-album; assembly: GCA_963151315.1. NCBI lineage: Eukaryota > Metazoa > Arthropoda > Insecta > Lepidoptera > Nymphalidae > Nymphalis > Nymphalis c-album. The sequence goes on along the minus strand of OY720594.1, from coordinate 661,442 downwards.
ACAAAGTTGCTCGAATGAATTCTCTTCCAAGTCTTCAAATCCGAAGATATCGAGGAGAGATATTCGTTGAGCGTCGTGTAATCCAGCGCGATGGACTATCGAGTTTATTCGAAAGACAAGCCAACTAAATAATGATGAATAAAGTGCCTTAGCGAAAGCATCTCTTGCGTCTAATGCCTGGTCAATGGGCAGAGGAGACCGCATTCGTTCTGCTCGAGCCGCTGTTACCCTTGTCGTGAGAGCTCTTGCTAGCTCTTCCGCAGGTACTTTAAGTAAATGCGCCGCCCAGCGTACTTCAGCACCTCCTCCTAATTGAACACCTTCTTGTCCATGTCTTAGCTGTCTTCTATGAAAATAAACATTTCCTAAATGGAGAACTGCAGCTAAAACTTTAATGATATCCTCTCTCTCAGAATCTCCAATTCCTAAAACTTGCATAGCTCCACACAGAGCAGACCAATCGGCACCGGCACCAGCACCGCCAGAATCGCCGCCCTGATTTAAATAGAAGTAATGTTCTGCTGTCAGTAAGCCTCTCGATCTCCGTTGCTCCTCGTCTAACCCAGCTAGCAACTCGTAGAAAACGTGGTAGTTCCGCTCACCAGGTGATTGCGTAACGATACGAGACTTTTCAAGCAAATAATGGGCTACCCTAGCGCCGGCCAAAGCGCCATCTTTGAAGTATAATTCTAATAATTTACCAAATCGACTAGAGTTATGATTTTTTGGCGTTCTCGCATTGCCAAAAGCTTCAAGCAAAGGCGCCGCTTCAAGAATCTGCTCAGAGACGGGTGCTCTACCGGGCGGTGCTGGAGCTACAGCTGCGAGGAATTGGACAGCTAATTTAGTGGATTCTGTTTTTCCGGCGCCCGATTCACCAGATATTAAAATAGCTTGTGGATGAGGTAGAGATGCACGCGCGGCTGCTGCAATGGCGAAAAGATGTGGCGGTAGATCTCCTAAAGCTTCTGCTGCGTGGTACCTGCGTATAAAGTTTTTAAATATAGTTTTTACCTTTATTGCAATGAATGAATTGCTACATATTTAAATGAGAGACTGCTATATTGTATACCTTCTAGCTGTTTGCAATCCATACAACGAATCGACAGGCCTATAGGGATTAACGGCGACTAGTATAGAGCCAGCATATGTGTATATAAGGCCTTGTTCGTATCTAAGTTTGAGGTTCCAAAGCAGCGCCGCCTCGTGTAGATCGTGGAGGCGGGTCATATCTTCAACCCCGGTGGGTCCGAGCTCCTCCCGTGGCCATACTGGATCGCCCTCTTCCTCGCCGTTACCCATTTGCAGAGCAAAAGTTTGGGGCTGTAAAAGAATATTAATAAATTAAAGAACCTGTTTATTATAATAAGAAAGATTTAGTCAAACTTTTATGCAGTAAAATTTTATTACATAGAGTTCCATCATCTACATACAAATTTATTTAACAATATAACAGCAGCGAGCGTCGTAATACCTACTGACTTAGTTGAAGAAATAACGAAACTTCAGCGGCACGGAACTGCAGCCAGATGGAAAATTATTACCGACAACGTGCCTACACATGACATAACGTAATGACTAGACCACCGCTACCGCACAATCGTATCAATCCATCAAGCTCACCGCTAAAGCACAATTCGCTTTCGAGACTATTCTAATTTCCTATTCCATTGCTCGCGATCTTATTTAACCATTTTATTTGAGGTGAAAAGAAAAAGAATATATATGTGTTTTACACAGCACGAAGATATAGAAATGTGTAAAACTTGTAAACGTTTACACGGCGAAGTAAGTCAGGCGAATCAGCATGCAATGCTAAGTAGTTTATTATCTATACTGTTAAGCGACCCAAAGACTATAAAATCACTATGTTCTAAAGCGATCCTCAAGTAATATAAAACTGACATTGACGTGGTATTAAATGGTATAAATACACAACCGACTTATAAATTAAAATTACAGTAAATAGCTATTATCCTAAAAATAAATAATTAATGATTAACACTATTTATGAGAGGTAAATAGTTTTAACTATTAATTATTTTGGGATCAAACAATAAGAGTATCGATAGAACTTTATCCATAAAATAATAACTAACGCCATTAATCCATATAAGAGTTGTTGGGGGTTTTACATCATACCCTTAAGTACCAGTTTTTAAACAGTTATAAATCCCGCTACTTGAATGGTTTTATTGGTGACATTAGCTTAGCATTGTATGTAATTATGTAATATTATAAATATAAAAATAATAGTTAATAGTCAAGGAGCTAGGTAGAGCTCTAATGACCTAGTATACCTAGGTAAATTTCTCGGTTTTGTTGATGCGTTATGATAATAGACAGATTAAAATAAACTGTATGTATTAAAGACAGCTTTTACAAATTGTTTGGTGTATTTGTCAGTATAAAAGCCATCGGTTCTGAAGGCGGCGTCTATTATAAAGTTATCGACTAAAACTAATTACTAATTAAAGTACGCATGTTCAATATTTACAATTTCATCAATCATCTTTGCTTGTACAAGCAATGAATACTTACTTTATTTTTCTATATACATACATTTATAGAATAATATATCCAATCGACTGCAAAGCTTTTCCTATATGCCAAGAAGTTCGTGACTATAATAAAATCCCACAGATAAGAAAACATTTTTTCAGGAACTTAAAGTTTATATCAACAAAATAGTTAACAGATAAAATTGGTATTATAAAATTTGCAGATATATAAGCTTTAAACTAACAAAGCATGCAGAACAATAGCTAGTAGGTTATTTAAGTATGCCTTTATATGTTAATAAGCATTCAACAAAAGATTAATAAAATTAATGATGTCCATTGCTACTACATTTCTTATAAATATTTAACTCACTAATTACATTTAAAATTATTTTATTTAAGTGTAATACTTTAAAGTCCAAATGTCAATTTCCAAATGTGTTCAAATTACATAATTATAGTACCTTTAATTTGTTTTAATTTTGTTGATAACAATTGTAAGAGATAAAAAGTTATTCAGGTAAATATATAGACGACAATGCGCGCGAAAACTTCTCTACAACTTGTCCTTTCCTGCAATGCCTAAAGTTGAGTTAAGAATTAAGTTGCTTTACAATATTCTTAATTATATTGTGCAATAAGGTATTTTTTTTAATTTTTAATGTGCCAAATAACCTATTCTTTCGGTCAACGAAAACAACAATATTGATTTAATCTATTGATTAATTTTTAAGTAAAAAAATAAATATTTAATTTTGACTTAACCAAAAGAAAAGTTATGGTTATTATGTATTTGTTATAAAAGGGGCAAGTTAAATATATAATTATATATAATAATAATAATATCTTGGAAGTATATTCATTTTATTAGGTAACGTATTACAAATGAGTTTAGAATTTTGTGATTACGTTCAAATTCTCGTAAACTCTCGTAATCATACGATTTACGTTCTATTTTACTTTCTTTAATGCAATTTTTTATCGCTATCTTGCTTTCACTTGTATCAATCATAATCATTAAAACGATCACTCGAAAAAAAAACCGAATTGAAAACGATATAATTACAGAAATAACATACATTAGAGACCAGAACGTCCATGCACAGATCCTTCAATAGTGGCACTGATTTTTGTCTACGTTTTCTCATCGTGTATTTCATACTTGGTTTTTTCTTTAGAATGGGTTTTACGATTACATCCGTGCTTCTCTTTTGTCTTCGAATATCACAAGGCAAGCCATACAGATACGGCAGAGGTTCGAATACCCAGGCCTGGGGAGACTTGCTTGGTGCTGGTGCAAAGCGAACACGCATCTACTCGATACCAATTTATGATTTGATTTGCTTTCAATTAAATTAGCTATAAAAACTCTTTCGTATATAATTTTATTTTCTCTCACTCAATGATTATCATCGCTGACAGTTTTTTTTCTTGTAATATCTTGATGATTAGAGTCGGTTTCTTTTGGTCATTATTAAGCCATTTTATGTGTTATTTCTCTTGAGCGCTTAATTGTATTAATCATTATTAATTGCATTTCACCTGTCACGTGGCATTTATAAGTAGATTATAATTAAATAATAAAAACGTAGTATAAATATTTTTACACTGAATATAGTTCCACGAGTCACTGTATCCCGCGCCACGCGGCTAACTGATTCACATGCTTGCTAGATGAGCTGGCTAACAACTGTTATGGAGCTCAGGATAACGGCACCAACTATCCTGTCTTTGGATCTTAAGTGTTACGTAAATTAATACTACGTAGTAGTAGTAAGTAGTTCCCAATAGAAGTAATTATTGACGTGACAACGTCTTATAAATTGGTTTGCCGGGTGACACTTCAAGAAACTGCGTTACGCTCCGCTCACGTTATGCGCTCACAATGAGAGCGAGTGAGAGGCACGCGTCCCTTCCACTCGGGCATGGTTAGCCCGCCTAAGAGCGAGAGAGACAGACATAAAAAGTGAAAGGCACGCGTCCCTTCTAAGTATAAATACGTATGTATGTGTAAAGGTAAAAATAAAATTTTGTTAATATGAAATTCAGTGCGAGATTCTTTGTATAAATTAATGTTTTAAATATAATTCTTTGTATAAATAATTTTTTTAAATTGTTACTATTATTTCATCCTTCTTTCTACTATACGAATGAATATTCACATTAAAATTATTTTACCACTCAAAGTCGTTGTCACGTAAAACTTTCGCCCGTATACCGACTTTACAGGCAACCAATTTTTTTAAGACCTAAATATATAATTCTATGTTATCGAGTCAAGAATATTTACTAAGATTTATTTCGACTGGCAGAAATATATTTTTTAAAAGAAAATCTTGTTTCGCATAGATGGTTAATGTACAACAACAATGTTGTGCAAAGTGATGTTCATAAACACGAGGAATTAGAAAAAAGTAGAGACAAGCTACCAGGCGCGTAGAATATGTCGGAGTTAACTCTCTATCGACATTCCGACGCACGGCCTTGCGTTACGCGCCCGAATGCCTGCGCTTAGGACGTACGCACACACAACGCTTAAAATACGTTTACACGGTATCATTTTTGGGTAGGTGCTAAATTTAAGTTACGATATTATCTACTTACACAATTTTATTATTACTCGCCGAGGTAGAGTTTGGTCCTTAAAGTGCATGTTTATTTTTTGGTTGAATAAAAAAATTTAGTTTATCTAAAATATCATACTACACAATAAGGAAATGAAAAGAAAGAAATCTAAACTACTCTTGAATTTAGATCTTTTCCAAATGATATTTCAAATTACAAAATTAATTTATAATCCGAGCAAATTATATAGAGCTAAAAGATTACGGCCGAATACTGAAACGTGAAAACGTCCTTCGGTTAGCGAAGTTAAAGGTAAATAATATAAAAAAGTTCGTACGTCGTTTTGATTTACAAATTCTGATTTGTTAATTTATTCAATAAACATACAGGAAATATAAATAAACAGATTAAACTTTAGAACTTTAGAAACCAGTCAGAATGCCAAGAAATATATTTTTTATTCTTTATTACATACAGTATAAAAAAAAAAAATTGGTTGCCTGTAAAGTCGGTATACGGGCGAAAGTTTTACGTGACAACGACTTTGAGTGGTAAAATAATTTTAATGTGAATATTCATTCGTATAGTAGGAAGAAGGATGAAATAATAGTAACAATTTAAAACATTTATTTATACAAAGAATTATATTTAAAACATTAATTTATACAAAGAATCTCGCACTGAATTTCACTTTTTATGTCTGTCTCTCTCGCTCTTAGGCGGGCTAACCATGCCCGAGTGGAAGGGACGCGTGCCTCTCACTCGCTCTCATTGTGAGCGCATAACGTGAGCGGAGCGTAACGCAGTTTCTTGAAGTGTCACCCGGCAAACCAATTTATAAGACGTTGTCACGTCAATAATTATTAAATTTTGGACACATGTTATGTTGGGTTTCTATATTTTTTTCCTATCTTTCTCTGCTATATAGCGCGAACGAGCGTTCCTCTGCCCGCTGACGCTGTCTTTGGGCCAACAACTAAATGTCAATTAGAAAAAACAAAAGACAAAATTTTACAATTGTGCGTTAACGATTTCCGATAATTCTACTGTTTATTTAATAAATACATACACTTAAATTAATTAAAATATATAATTTGTTATATAAACCTTAATAAAATGATTCTATTAAAACAAAATAATTATTATCGACGGAAAATTATTTTTAAATGATTGAGTTGTTATTTTTAAATGTCAAGATTTCGAAGTAAACAAAGATAGATCATTTTGTAGTTCTTTTTTCGGTAAACAAGTCAATTTTCCAATCTGCATTTCATGTTATCATACTGGATAATGGCCACAATATTCAAACGCTTGGCAAACGCTAGTGCTGTAGGCCCAAAACGCACGACAAGGCACCGAAAAAATATAATATATAATATATACTTATATAATTTTACTGTAATCTCTAAGTCCGGGCCTGACAGTTGTATATAGCTATTGGGCTTCAGCGTGTTTGCCTGTGTTGCGTTGTCATTGCAAAAGATGATACAGCTACAGCTGTTTAACGGAGCTTATCCTTTTTTAATACAATAAGAAGGTGGACGAGTAAATGGGCCACCTGTTGGTAAGTTGTCACCACCGCCCATAGACGATGTATCAAATATTAACTATTTTTTTACATCGAAAGCGTTTTGATATTGTTATTTTTGATTCAATAAAATTATTTACAAAATTAACATTATTAAAACATTGAATAAATTTCAAATGATGTCATCTCGATACGATATTTGATGTAACATATTATGTCAATTTGTTTTGACAAAATAAATGTTAATTTTGAAGAGAAACTACTTTAGATGCGATTGTGTAAAATTTCACGGTCATATTTGAATGTAAGGTTCGAAATCAAATATTTTTGACGCAATGGGAGTAAACTAAATGTATTTATACATATTTTTTTTTTATTATTTACCTAATAGGTACTTGAAGAGTAATATCCAATGAATCCACATCTTACGATATTTTTGAAACTTATGCAATAAGGAACGTTAATAAGTAAACAATTTACATAAGATCTAAGAGGGATCAATATGTCTTACTCGTAAATTGTAAGCACAGAGTTTAATAGAAAACACTTTAAGGTTATAAAAAACACCCACGTCTATACAAGTCCTTGATCACGACAAACAGCTATAATGGAGTAAAATAGGTATATAATTATATAACTTATATAATTATATATAAGTTATATAATTATATTATAAGCGCGCTATGAAATGATCCTTATAGGCTTACAAGTGATGTATTGAGGTTTAAATTCGTTTTCTCATACATAAAGTACACATACTCATGACTCCATATTACATCAGTTGTACATATACTTATATATTATGATCGTTTCATTGCGTCTGACTTATAATTATTTGTCGTCTATAATATTCCTCTACGACTTAAAGCGTCCACACGGCTAATTATTATGAAATATACGGGTAGATCTGATTTTCACCGAATCAAATAACTGCCATTGGTTTGTAGTAGGTACGTACGTGTCTGTTTCGTGCTATTATATTTATTTAAATATGTAACAAAACACTGTTTTATTTATTTTCAAAACGAACGGTTTCTATTAACCGTTCATAAGAGACAATCAATTAAAATACAGAATCAAGGCACTCCCTTAGTTTCAAAACCACTCAAATCATTACTAAGCCAATGAGATTTAGACCAAAATAAAATCTAATTAAAATAGATTTGACGAGCAGTGTCTATGAACATTCTAAACCTGGAGAAATAACAGCTCTCATCTGTTCGTTGTTTTTAAAGCTACTGCATTTGTAGCTCATATTAAAAGAAAATCACATTCTTTTATTTCTCACCTGGCCATTGACCACGGCGCTGACCAGCAGCACGCGGGCTGCGCGGTGGACTTCGATCAGCTCGCCGGGCAGAGGTGCGGGCGCGCCGGCTGGTTGGAACCACACCGAAGCGCCCTCCGACCACTCCACGAGCCCCCCGGAGCCCGCCATGCTGTACAGATAAAAAAAACAGGTTAGTAAGAGCGAAGTTAAAGGTTAGCGGAAATTAATTTATATTTATTACATCTGATCACGAAACATGCACAGTCGTTTAATATTTATCGAAATCGTTTTTGACGATGGGATTAAGCAATCGTCGATAAGCTTCTATATTGTGAAGAAATAATGCTGATTTTTTTTTAATACTAGGTTACCCGCGTGTGTAGGAGACGGGTTGTTAGACAAAATCAGCCTTTGTCCATCCTTGGGGCTCAAGCTGCTTACCAAATTTAATCAAAATTGGTTCATTGGTTTGGCCGTGAAGTTTAACAGACAGACGAAGTTTACTTTCTCATTTATAATATTGATATACATAATCATATTTCATATTTACTTAATAAATCACAGAGTTTAGCATTTTTATACAAACTAGTATCTGTGACCTATAATTGGGATTTAAATTAAGTGATGTGAACCGGTATTGTGGCGATCTTTGTAAATGTCGCACATTAGTTATGTCGACAGCACGACTCTTGAACCTGACCTGACCTCTTGTAACGATTTTATTAATTCTGAACATCCGGAAACGATGTGACTAGCGCTTATGAAATATTTGATTTTAGTCTAGGTCATATTCAGATTATTTAAACAGGCAACACTACTAATAAATTCGAATTTTACGCTATTGACAACACTGACTTACTCTATTTGCATTTTTTTAATAATTGTAGCGAATTCATTGATTTTCATACGTAATTATTATTGTTTATCATTTTAATTAACATGCCTGTTATTGAATTCTAGGTAAAGTACACCTTGGGAATGAGACGATCGCCGCATGGCTATTTCTATTTATTCTTTTGTACAATGCATTAAAAGAGTTTCTTTCGCCGGTTCTTCTCAGGAATCAGGGCTAGATGTTTCTTTTCTAGTGTTCCTAGTTTGACTATCAATAAGCAAGTGTAATACTATAAGTGTAATATTGAATAAAGTATTTTGAATGAGTAACTACTAATTTTTTTTAACGGTTACGTTACGTGAATTTAATTTAATCTTACAAAACGATTCAAAATTGCTTTAAGAGCCAACTCCGATACAACAGTAAGAATATAATAAATAAAAACTATAATAAAACTCAATCAAGCTATTATAATTAACGTCAGATAAAATTGGTTTGAAAATTGGAGTGACATCATTTGTTACTTTATTGTAATAATAATCATTTATTTGCATTAAATGTTGAATTGTTTGAAATGTTTTACAGATATTATGATTTCTAATATGTACCTAATACATTTCGCACAATATAATCTTTACTCCTATACTATTGGGAATACTCATTTAAATAAATAATTTTTAATACGTCACTGTGGAATAAAATTATCGAGTCTCTTGCCAGTTGTTCTCGGGACACATTTCGAATCAGTGATAATGCTACATGATTAAAAAGTACTTAGGTATTTTAAAATATATTTTTTAATAGTTCAAGTTCCCAGGGCCTCCAGACCTTACTTATTTTCTGATGTAAAAAATATGTACAATAGAGTAGTACCTATTAATATTTCGTGATAATATACATATCCGCTGGCATCGACCGACAGCCAATTCTCTAGTACCGGGTGTTACAGGTACGAAAAAATTGTACTCACTTAACTTATAATCTGACATCTTGATTTTTATGTATGCTATTTAGGGGCTATCTTAATATAGTTGTCAAAGTTGCCAGACTAATCGTAGGGGTTAAACATGCCGTAAGCGTATTTAAAGCGCCATCATTAAAGTTAAAACTTCTTTAAAGTGATCTTGAATAGTCTAATGGATTTATGCCTTTAATAATAATGATATAATACCCTATTTTCGAATTACCTACTAAAATGATTGCAGAATAATGCTAAATTTGAAAGAATTTTCATGTTTTTATTTGTCTATTTACGGACGAAATTTATGTATCATATAAGACATATATATTAAAATAACTAAAATGTTTTTAAACAAAAATTCCTATTTTTAAATTATAAATAAATATATTGTGAAATAAAAGTAGGTATATAATAAAATAATTGTCAGGATTAATGGAAACATGATTTTTTATTTATAATAAGTATTTTATGTGGTGGTAAGTGGCTAACGACAAAGTTTATAAGATTTTTCGGTTAAACTCTCTTCATTCTTGTCGGACACAGTATATGTGTTGATGAACAATTGAAGCCTGGCTGCACCAACATCAATTATTCCAAAAATATTACAAACATTTGTCATTGTATACAGCAGGAAAACTCATCAGTTATTAGATATTAGAATATATATGCGAGAAGGTGGGTTGTGCGCGAACTCCTTTTCCAAGATTTGAATAAAGTCGACCATTGTCTTTTACATATATTCGTTTCCTAGCATAATCTGCTTTTAACTTTTTATATTTTCATTTTGAACAACATATACCAGGTCTTCACCATAAGATTGAACTTGACGAATACATTTTGGGTTATTTTTTCGTTCCCTACTGTTACCAGCTATCAGGCTTGATAAAAAATCCAATAACTCTTGTGGCACTGATGCTTCTCTTTCTTGTAAATTTGACTCTGATGTACTTTTCTTTTTTATTTTCAATATTGATTGTCTTAATACGAATGCAGCTCTATGGAGTATATCTTCATTTTTTAAATGCTCCAATGATTCTTCGTCAATGCTCGTCATATTCTTTGGGGTTAATATTTTTTTATTTTGAATTATTAAAAATTTTATCTCTTTATCAAATATTTTTTTAATTTTTAATTCTAAATTATGTGGTGTAAAACTTCCTTTATTTTCACAAGAATCCTCTTCACTTTCTTCCATTATCTCTATATAGTATCTGTGAAGATAAGTTAAATAATAACAGCGTCCTTTTTTAATTATATTTTCTTCAATAAAATCAGTTAATTCTTTAAATGCTGTTTGGTGACGAAGGCGGAGACAATGCCAGTGACTGTTACGTTTTTTCTGAGATGATTTTGCTTTATTAGAATAGTCTAATTTACAGATATTGTGGTAATAAATTTTTGAATCAGGATAATTTATTATTTTATTAATGAACTCTGCATTATTTTCACTATACATGTTTTCAACTATTTTTGATAGAAACATTTTTTTGATAGATCGGATCAAAGGTAATCTTTTAGAGCGATGTTTTTTAGTTTTTTGGTCACAAAATATACAAATGGTATTCTTCGTACCTGTACTTATATCATTTTCAAGTGAAATATACATTTCTGAAAGTGAATCATTTTCTAGCTGGACACAATTTTCTTGTGAAGTTGATGGAACGGGTTCGACGAACTCTAATTTTATGGTTGGGTCAGGTATTTCAGTCGGCTCGGGTATAGGATCAGATGCTGGACTAGGTTGTGAATAAGATGATTCATCCTTAGTAATTTGCACATCTATCATGAATGTTTGTTCTTTTGAAGTAGATTTTGGCAGATAATAATTCTTCTTCAACCCGGTAAATGACTTATAACACGGTCTGTGGTGACCACCGTCAAATAAGTTATCCGGTAATACAACGTCTTTAAATTTGAGGTTATGTTCTTTTCTATGCTTTAAAATGGCTTTACACTTGTTTAGCGTGCTTTCCGTAAATAATGTTAAGTCTGTGTCCGATCTATTACAAAAAACACATTTCAAAATCTCTGCCATGATAATTTTTGAAACACAGCTAATATTTTTATTTTCTCACAAATTATGTTATCAAAATAACAGACAGACTCGACCAAACACTAGATTGAACTGAATAAAACGCACACTATACGTGTGGTTATCTCGCTCACGCTCAAGCTCAGGTATAGGCATTTCGCTCACATTTGAGTGTGAGCGAGAGGACTATACGTCATGTAGTCTTTCGCTTTTACTGACGGGGGAACTTTAAATACTCTTGAGAGATGTTTGGCCCCTACGATTAGTCTGTCACCTTACAAAATATATTAAAATAGCCCCCTAAATAACATAGATAAAAATTAAGAGTCATAATGTAAATAAGGTTATGATTATTTGCTCTCTATATTTAAAGTGCCTGACAATAAATACTGTCGTCAGAGGTGTCTGGCAGTATTCATTTTAAATTGTTTACAATATTCCCTACAACATACGTAAAAATCAGTCGTAAGAATGTAAGTATAATGAGTACAATTTTTTGTACCTGTAGTACCTGGTATCTTAATATTGGCCGTTCGCCCAAGCTAGCGGGTATACAATATGGGCGCTCAACCGTGCTGCCATCTGGTTTCAATGTATCAAATTAAATAAAAGCTTTATGTCTGAAAAGTGCCATCTATCAGCTAATTGCGAACTTAAATCACATAGGAAATATTATCATAAGCAACTTTTTTATGTAAAGTAAATGGCTTAACTAAACAATATTCTTATTGATTTGATTTGATCATATTTATAAATAACTAATTTTCGCCCTCGTGTGAGAGAGTGGAGAGGTGCTAGGCACCTCTGAGAACGTGTATGTATAAGATCATGACAACAGAATAAGTTCAGTCATAACGGCGTAACAAAAACACAAATAAAATATAAACAAACTCACTATCGCATCTGTAATATTAGTTTTATAAGGAATTTAAAAACGAAATAAACATAATGTACGATTAACAAGTGCTTTTATTTTAAGTATAATATTGATATTTCTCATACATAAATAATATAATTACATAAAGCTAACTAATTCTCAAATAACAATGTTCGTTTTTTATAAATAAATCGGATTAGCCAACGCGGTGGGAGGCATGCTGCAGCCGCATGGAGGACTCGCTGAACAGGGGGTCGGCGAAAAGCAAATAGGTGGCGGCGGGGGTGGCTGCAGGCAGAAGGGTTCCGGCGGGGGTGGCTGAATACACAGCGGCGGTGGAGGAGGTGGCTGGACACAAATAGGGGGCAGCGGTGGAGGCTGAACGTTAATGGGACACGGTGGAGGCGGCTGCACGTAGATCGGTTCGGGGCAAGGTGGCTGGATCGTTATGGGGCACGGGGGAGGCGGTTGAATGTACATCGGTGGTGGCGCTGGCGGCTGAATCATCATTGGCGGTAGAGGGGGTGGTTGCACAGGCATGGGTGGCAATGGGGGTGGTTGGATCATTAGAGGAGGCATTGGGGGTGGTTGGACCAAAATGGGCGGCAGCTCTATCATAATTGGCGGCGGTGCCGGAAGTTCAATCATTATTGGGGGAGGTATTGGCGGATTAACATATAAAGCTGGCGGAGTCGGTGGCGTCACGCACATCGGTGGTAGCGGTGGCGGGTTGACGCACAATGGAGGTGAAGGAGGCGGTGTTATCGTCATCGGTGGTAACGGTGGTGGAGTTATACAAAACGGGGGCAGAGGGGGAGGTGATACTGATATTGGTGGGGGTAGAGGTACTTCTATAAGTAAGGGAGGTAGAGGAGGTGGCGTTACACATATCGGAGGAGGCGTTGGAAGTGACACATAGATGGGAGCTGCTGGTGGCGCGGCGAGGGCTACCGGTTGTGATGGACAGCCGCAGGACTGTTGGTAGTACAGCGGCGACGGTGCATATGGAGATACATAGTACTGGCCCTGAACTGTCTGTAAATTAGAACTACAATTTAGAAAAAACAACTTTTAATCCAATTAACGTACTCGATACAGCCTTGTAATTAAATAGCACTTTAAAAATATTTCTCATGCCGGATGTTATAATTTATTAATTCCAAAGTGTTAATACATAATATATCCCGGGTATATTAATAATTACAATAGCTTTTTCTGTTTTCAGACTCATTATATGTGTAATCAATATAAATTATTTCGTCAAATAAAAAAACGTGCTTCTAAAAGTCAAAAAAACCTTATAAATAAGATATATTAGGCATGAAATATGTGTATTATATCTTAGGCAATCGTTGCATATTTGATAGCAATTACTTTGCATCTGCGTGTCTTTATACGGACAACCATGTTTTTTCGGCAGTTTACTCTGCCAGTACGAGATCGACAGAGCCAACAATGCCGTAAAATTGCCGCTAATGTTATATTTTGTGAAGCCATCGATAGCCAGTTTAGTTTAGTCCCACGAATACTGAATAAAACTCGGCCAAATTGTATTCTATGCAATGCTAGAAACACAAAACGCCGTCTCCAAATAAATCGGATAAGAAATAGAACTAAAATACAAATACAATCTAGCAAGCGTAGTATACAAAGTAACTGCTATCAAATATGGGACAAATTCTACTAATCTTTAACGATTGCGATGCCTTCCCGATTCAATTACAAACCAACTTTGACTATTCTGTATTTTTCGGATCAGAACCAACACACGCACAACAAAACTCATAGTAATGTCATATTCGTAAAAGTACTTACACAAATTAGTGATAGGGCAGCTAGAATAACTTTTCTCGTTGTCGCCTCCATTGGCGACTAATTAAATTTGTCATTTTACTTCGAATGCACTTGTTATATACCAATATGTTACCTCAACGTTAACGATTAACAAATCACATTGTCGGAATTTGTGATCGGTTTAAGGTTTCACTCCCTATATCGTTTACGAAATTCCAAATAAGCAGAAGTAGATAAGCCACGTATTGTCATAAAGAAATCCTTACACGTAATATATAATAACTCTTATGTAATAATTTATGTCATAATTGTTTTGATACAACCACAGATAACATGATAATCACTATTATTTTTCTATTTTACGCTCTATATAAAACTTCACTTGTCACGCTGTTAAGTTAATATTTATAAAATTAACATTAAAACCTTAACTAAATACAAATAACATTTAAAAATAATTATTATACAAGTCGTGACCGCGTAAAATATAGGAAGTTGATTTTAGCCTACTCCTTTTTGTCACACGCCTCAATGACTCCTTCGCTGTTCTATTGGCTAAATATAAGGCCGCAAATCTTCAACTTTTTCCGTCCTATCGGATTCGGAATGGAGAGAGCACCTGTTTGCACACTTACTTGTGGTATTTTATTATAATATGTCCTGTGCAGTTGGCTAGATTATGTCGTGCTATCAAAAGGACATCACCATCCCCATTATCGTGATTAATCCAGGGGGTGGATTGTGGAACTCTTCAAAGGCTAATTACATTCGAAATATAATAAATAAACCCTGGAAATTAGGTTCATTGAGACTAGCACGAATTTGTGACATTACTACAACAATAATACAACAACAATACAATAGCGTCTGGTCTTTTTGACAAATTGAAGTTCTTATATAAGGGGCAATGTATATAAACTGTATATAACATAACACAATGACTGTACAAATGATGACCACGTGGAATGGTGGCGAGATTGCCAAGAATGCAATGGTTGCGTTTTCCTTTTAAATTACAAATCCGCTTCCATTGCTAAATGCAACCTAATGTGACCGGTACGAATATATTACCGCAACTATTCTCACTAACACACTTATTTTAAATTAAAACGAATACACCGAATTTAAATAATGTTTAAGTAAATTAAAAAAATTAAATCAATTTATTCAACATTTCATAACGCGAACACACACAGTACGTAACGTAGTAAAATATTCATAAAATTATATCATGCAGTAGAGAAATGTGTCATATAAGAAATGTGCGATGTGTTGCTTAGTCGTCATAATATGGTAATAATCTGCAAAATCATCGAGCTCGGTATATCTATTTACTAGACAAGGTTACACTTCAAAGATGGATAATGTATGTCTGCACGTGCTAAGTTCGAAACCATTGCGATTGGTTATTAAATTATTTTTATTTTATACAGTCTTTAGTGCGGAAGTTTATACCTGTTATTATTTTAGCGCTACTTAAAGAGCGGATTAGTGGAACCTTAACGAGCTGCTAGTTTTGCATTTAAAATTATGCGTTATACTGTAATTATGTGTCACGCTTTTCTTAACTCGGAGAAGGTAAATTTAAAAGACACGTAGTATGCCAAAGTATAAAAAAATTAAAATAATATTCTGGCGGCTCAGTGTTGACAGCACTATTAATAACCGATTTGACCTCCTTACGACAGGTTCAGGTGAAAAACTTGAATCAACGAGTATTATAAGATGGCTATCTTTTATTGAATCGTTTTTCAACTTTAAGTCTGTTTACCGTTAAAATTAAGAATATGTTTTCAATTTCAAATCAAATCGAAATGTATTTTATGTATATTATCATCTTCATTCATGTATGTATCATATTCATGTATGAATCATTAAGCACTTTTGAATAGTAGAAGTATAACTATGCAAAGCTATCACCGGTTCGGATGATTCTGACAAGAAGAACCGGCAGAAAGGCAGAAAGTACAAAGTTATATCAATCGAATACAAATAATTTTATATAGTAAACTGTAAATCCATACTTTATATATATATATATATATATATATATTAGAGATGCGCCGAATAGTCGTTTCACCGAATAACCGAATACCGAATACTATTCGGTTTAACCTTTACCGAACCGGATATTCGGCCGAATTATTCGGTTTACCATTTCATTGTTTTGCCGCGTAAACTGGTAAGAAGACGGCGTTTTCTAAAGGCCATTCAAAGAAGCATCCTCGATACTAAAAATTCAAGTGAATATGAAAATATAACAAACAGGGAAAGATTTCTACAAAATGTTACAAAACTCCAATCGGTGTGGAATTGGACAGCTATGCAGCTGAAAGTCTTCTACCAAGAACCCAGAGCCCTTTTGATTGGTGGATAAAGCATAAGTCTAAATATGCACATTTAACTAATTTAGCTAGTCTTTTGAGTGCTCCTGATATGAGTGTACAGCGAACGATTATTTTTGTAAGCAGTGAACCTATCTCTTATTTTATTTCTGATCTCTATTAAATTTCTATAGATTCTCTCTGTCTCTATATATCTATGTTAGTGTCAATTTGCCACTTAAGAGTGTTCATGTAAATTTTTAAATGGTGATTTACGGTTTGGTAATGAATATTGTTTAAGGTTAAAAAATAAAAGTTGCTATAGTTTACGAAATAATTATTCTTTTGAGTTTGAAAAATACATGCTGATTTAATATTATATTGTGTTGTGTAGCCAAGAAAATAGAAATACTCGAACCAGATAAACGAATATATTCGGCACCAAAACCGAATAGTTCGGCCGAATACAAATAGTGAAAAAGATGCCGAATATGCCGAATACCGAATACCTAACGAATATTCGGCGCATCTCTAATATATATATATATAATCTTGTGTTGAGTAGAATGGCTTATTTTTTAATGTTTTTATTAGTAGTATTTTAATGTTAAAAATTTGGATTGGATTCGAATTTATTTTAAAATTATCATTTCTCAATACGCAGTGGATGTAATTAATTCTGAGTGTAAATGTGAGAGGAGGAAGTATCTGGGCACGCCCTTCTAAAAATGAGACAGGAGACCACAAAATATGGATATCACCGGCTAATCGTAGGTATGCACTGTCAGTTTATAATAAATCTAACAATCTTATAGAGACAAAAGAACGCATGCATTTTCTATTTTAGGTTAGGTTAGTTATACGTGAATCTATATATATATGTATGTCATTATCATCATATATTCACAATTGACTGAATATTTAAAAGACTGACGAAATTCCTAGTTATTATGTTCCACAAAAGTTCACGGCTCATCGCGGCTCAGTCAGAGCTTTGCTAAGACTTAGGTCTTGGCAAGGGCTAGGCAACTGATCTACTAACTTCAAAATTAGAAGGTATTAAAATTTTAGTAAAACTCGTTGACCTTAGCATATGATATATTAAATGATTCCATGCTTTATTCAAAAACGACCCAAAAAGAGTTCATTGAATCCGGTAAACGATCGTGAGGAGACGCTTCCGTCCGGACAAGTGGAACTGCCGTACTGTTGATGAATACCAATATCTATTACACTGTAAATAAAATACATACAAGTCGAACAAAGGTTCATTAGAATTGTCTGCCTTTTTGTTTAGTCGGGTTATAATTGCATTCGTATGCGGCATAGCTGCCTCGAGAAAGGCTTTCTAAACGCACGTACGTAGCGTTTAAAATAACGTGTCGGTCAACAACCAACAATTGCTCACCTGAGCAAATTCTCTTTATGTCTCTTAAAAGATTTCGTACTAAAAACTTCTTTCCTTAGTCTATTATAATCAATAGATATATCTATGCTCTGTTTATGTTTAGTTTTATTCGGTTGTTAACTCTTACTTATGATCGCACAATGCTGCAGACATACATATATATCGAATGTCGGAAATCGGAATATTAATTTTGCAGTAAAGAAAAATATCGATGTGTTAAGTTCATCCACTGTACAACGTTTATTAGTAAGATCTTATTATAAAGATATATTTATACTGAATGCCAATATTTTCACGATGGTTTTTCGGTCAATAAATTCTAAGCTCAGAATTAGAAAATGCCGTGCTTCGAAAATCGCAGAGAGCTATCAGTGTTGATATATCTCGGGTCGTATTTGACCGTCTTCCCATTAGATTCATGCGTATAAATGTACTCATTTCACATAAAAATCATGATGTTCAATCCTAATTTAATTCGCACGAAGTCGGAAAGCTCGTACTTTATATAAATTTCAAATAAAGAACAACAATAATAACGAATTGTTACATTACGAGCCGTATATATTTATTGCGTAATTTATTTTCTTGCTTTCCGTTCGTCAGATTCAAATACAAAATGACCATTCATTACGAAGGTATAATAAACGAGGAAAGATGGCACGTTGGCCCTAATATCTCTTCCTAGGAAGGGCAGTAGAGAGCTATCTGACTGCACGCCTCGATGATTTATTTGCTGCATTGTGGCGAACAGAGAATTGCTATTTATGACCTTTTTTATCCGATATCTTTGTTATGACGGATTTTATAAAAATAGTACTAGTATTATAAGATATGTTTTGAAAATGTTTAGAAACATATTCAAGGAAAACGTACATTCCCATCTAGGGAAAAGCAGTTCCTCATTTATTATGGAGAAAGGACATAAGTCACGTTCTTCTTAAGAAGAAATAAAGTGCTAGCCAATGATATTGGGATATTTAATATAAAGAGTAATATATTCAATTTAAAAATATTAAATTAAAATATACATTACCTAATGAAGTGGACTAAGTGGATTAAGGACGGTGAAGGAAAACATCGTGAAATTCTGTCACATGTGAATTGCGCCAACCCGCATTGGAGCACCGTGGTGGAATAAGTTCCAAACCTTCACCTCAAAAGAGGAGAAGAGGCCTCAGCCCAGCAGTGGGACATTCACAGGTTGTTACTTTTACCTAATTAAGTAAGATCATATTTTTTTTGTTTAAATTCGCTTAATTAAGTTGTAAATCAATATTGTCAAATTAAATTAAAAATGTCATTCGGCAATTTTTTTGGTCTTAGAACTGAATATATTCATAAATATTTCTACATTTATGAGTGTCTACTCCTCATGATCATCATAATGATTTTGAATCAGACGGGAAAGTCGTTCGTCATCCCTCTAATGAGTAAAGTTATATTTGATGCTTAAAATAAATAAATTATAATTGTAATATTTGCATTCAATTAAATATGTCTTAGAAAATATATTATTATTATATGCAATTTACGGAACCGAAGCTTCTACAATGATATCATGAACAGGCACTCTTTAGGAAAGTACTTTTCTGTCACAGTATTTTGAGAATAATATTAAAACAACAAAAAGTATGTATTACTTCACATATATATTTATATAATATATAAAACAATGCGCCCCGTATTGTGTAATTAAAGTTAAATAAAGACGTCGGTCAAAATAAAAATATCAGACCGAGACTCGTAGGAAACATTGACGCAACATTTGGTCACCCGTCGATAAACAAGTATTTTACGATTCAGCTACAAATTATTGAAAGCAAAATTTAAACGAATTACGCGAGAAAGGCGAGTGTGTTTCCGCATGTGTTTTTTGCACATCGTACCGAAATTAAGACGCGCCTTCACATAAATTATCGTGTATATGTATAATTCTTTAATAAAAAACTAAGATGTATCAATTATCGGTACGATTTCAACTTTCATATTTTGTAAGCCTAAAGTGTGAATGACACAAATTGTAACACTTTAGTTCACTCTCGCGCAAGTTGATAGCGATCTAATATAATTGTGGAAACCTCTCATTTAGTGATCAAACCGAAAGTAATTTTAGTACACAGGTAATTTTAAAATTCAGATAATTAAGAATTGAATGCAATAAAATACGCCAGGGAGGATGTCATTTGTATTTAACGAAGTCGATAATAGACAGTCCGTTAAAAATATAATTAATAAGAATAG
Source organism: Nymphalis c-album (assembly GCA_963151315.1). NCBI lineage: Eukaryota > Metazoa > Arthropoda > Insecta > Lepidoptera > Nymphalidae > Nymphalis > Nymphalis c-album. Next base: position 641,106 of record OY720594.1, on the reverse strand, counting down.
TACTTAGTCGCATACTCAGATTAAATGACAGACGTTTAGAGACGTCATATCCGACTGACGCAATTAACCACTTCATAGGTTTTCATGCCAACAGATTGAACAAATTTCCAACATTACGTAATAAACCTTTTATTGAAGACATAAATTGAGATTACGTTAATTGATTACCAGGATGATTTAAAAAGACTGCATGTAACAGTCAATTGTAATTAAAAATGTTCAAGATTGTGGGTGTATATAATATGGTTGCATAAGAGAGTCTTCAGTGTGGGATCGAGGCCAGAGAGTTCGAATCCGTGTCAGCGGAACAATGCAGTCGGTACGATAGGCAACAATACATCAAAGTCATTAATTGATAGCAAGCTATTATCGTCTTTCATTAAAAAGTAATAAGATTCAATTGTGTTTTGCTTAGGCTGTGCTGTTTGACATGACCTTTGGTGTATGTGTTCATGGAAATATCACACCACACTATAAGTATTATTATAAACTTATGCATGTACATAATTGTAAATGTATATATAGTCAGTATTATTTAATTTATCTCCATATGTGTTATGGCATATTGTTCCGGCTGATAAACCTATCCAATATGAAGCCGTGGAAGTCACTGAGATAAGGAATTACTTCATAAAAATGGCAATATATACATATGGCGGCGGAATCTGGACTGTGATGGAAGCGCTTGCTGGATCTGACAGCAGTGAAAATGTGAAAGCATGCATGCATTCACATAGCTAATATTCATAAATCTTTATGGATTATACTAATAATTATAATATACAAACTTATTTAGCGTTGAAGTTAATCGAACGAACGCTTAGTTACTGGATCAATCAATAAAAATATATTATGTATTTAAAATCGGAACTGTTGATGTCGAAGGAACGTATAAGATTTTTTTGGTTAATTCCATCAATAATATATGCAAGTCACCTACCTATAATAGTACCGGGAAACCATGCCACCAGCAAACCATTCCCAAGAAGTTATGCGAAACTTATCAATTTTATTATCATGCAATTGACAAGCCGTGTCTACAATGTGTTCTTGATTTACAGTTAAATGGGTTATTTTCTTATACAAACGATACAACGCTCAAAATTCAAGTAAGTGTGACTTCAATGAATCAAACTTAGGTCAATTTATATCTGACAGTCAAAGTTACTCGCTAATAATTTAATAGATTGTATTTAAAGATGTCATTTCAATTACACGATATTTTGCGTCATCGATGTCGTTCGAAATACGCAATTTTTCGTCACGTTAAATTTCAGGCGTTAATAGCTAAACTCACGCCTGCGCCGAAACGTTGCGTAAGATTGTAATTTTTAAGCAATCGCAGTGAAAAATTATAAATAACACCGTAAATTATTTTCATATCTACAAATCATTTTGTTAAAAATTAAATTAATAAAGTAATTTGGCACAATGGATGAGGTTAAACTGGCGTTAAATCATCGGCTAGCAAACAATAGTGTGTCATGCAGGAAAGTAGCGAGTTCCGCTCCGTTACCTGAATGGCTTTTATTATTAAACGTTATAATACAGTAAATTTATTTTAATTCGGAGATTGATAATGCCTGGTGTCGTGGAAGGTCGCAATTAGCCCTAATGATCATTGGGCTCATCTTTGGCTCCGTGTCATTTAATCGGATAAGGTTACATAAATACTTTGTCACAAGTAAAGTTATAGATTGTATTTTACAATTTGTGTTAACGTAAAGAATCAAACTTTTAATAAAACGTTAACTGTTTTTTTTAACATATAATATCGTAATAAGTCACCAAAGTCACGAAGTAAATACTTACGTACTATTTAATATACAAAGTATGAAGTAAATTTTATATTGATTCATTTAATTTGATACGCGATTAATTATATATTTATAATTCCAATTTAAATAAAGAAAATACATTACCAACAGTATAAAAAAGCAACAACTCGTTTGTATTTTGATTTATATTTTGAGATGTAAAGCACTCCAGTTGCGATGTTGATTTCATTTCATTCAATAATAAAATAATGTTTTTACTACTCATTGTTTCGTTCGATTTGAATGTTAAAATATACCGTGAAGTTAGCAATGAAAACTGATAGGATCTGAATTTATGCCTTCTAGTCGTAATATATTAGCTGTAACCGAACGATACTTTGATTTAATAGCTATTATACTGCGTTACTTATACTGCATGATGTACTCGTTAGATACTTAATCAAAAGCTAAAAGTTTGTTTATTAACATTAAATAATTAACTTACCACACATACTTGGTCGTAGAGCTTTGTAAAAGCTCGTCTGGATAGGTATGTGTCTGTACCACCCACTCATCAGATATTCTACCGCGAAACAGTACTTGGTATTGTTGTGTTCCGGTTTAAAGGGTCAGGTGGCCAGTGTAATTAGAGCCACTAGGGACATAACATCTTAGTTCCCAACGTTGGAGGCGCATTGGCGATGTTAGCGCTGGTTAACATCTCTTACAATGCCAATGTCTATGGGCGTTGGTGATCACTTACCATCAGAGGGCCCATATGCTCGTCCGCCTTCCTATATCTACAATAAAAAAAATGTTTGAACGTAAATATATGTACTCTACATATTTCGTATTTAGGCACAAAATAAAACATACGTTGTATTTACATATGTTTTGATTAAAAGTAACGAAGGCGGTTTTAAGCGGGTCAATGAACTTAACTAGCACAATACCTGTCTAGGTTCTAAAATATTCAAAGGAGAGTTTTTGTACATTAGCAAAAAGCCTTATAACTTTTTTTATTAAGTTTTATTCCTGGATAAAGAATAAATATTATAAGATTTTATTATTTGGTCTTATGGCGTTTTTTTAGGATACTCCCGAGGTGCTTTTAGCTTGATTTCGCAACGCGTCACTCTTAGTAATGTCAATGCGATACAACCGGTTTCTCCTGTATCAGCTGTTGCAGAATAATTGTGAAACCTCGTAAATTAATTATTTTGACTATAAACTCATAGAATACATCTAGCAACACCGTGTGAATTTTTTGATACCTTGAGATTGTTATTGTACTCAATTTAATTTATTTGTAGTTACTATTTTTATAAAATAAGTAATGAATCATAAATGTAAGCTCATCTTAATTAAAAAATACAATTGAAATGAACGAATAAATTTGTAGCTCAGTCACTCGAGATTATGTAAGAATTCTATCATTGATTACGGACCGACAAGGCATTTACAACGTATGTTTACACTCATTTTTAGTCGTGTAATAGGTCTTATGTCTAATAAAAATCAAATAATTAAATATGAACTCATCTTTTATTTTTTTCAAAATTTCCCTTAAGTTCGAACGTGGGCTCGAATAATTGAAAAACAATGGACGTGGGAGCCACAATAATTTACACCACACAATACACAATCAAATACATTAGCATTGAAACAAGACTGACCTTACACCGACCTATTGAAGTTAGCTCTTGGCTCTGATCGAATAGTCCAGTGGCCTACGAAATAGCTTTTTATCAATTGTCTTTTGTAGCTTGAGAAAATGTTTTTATATATGTATAATAGGATAAATATTCATCTAAGGTTGAAATTGTGGTTGTAGACCTTCAGACGACGCAAGCCATTCGCGACATTCGCAGCTCGCAAGGTCAAGATGAATTCGTATGTTGTCTAGTCGTAAGCGATGTTCATTTTCGCAATTTTAAGTCAAGATTGTTTTGTTGGAAATATTAAAACTACTTAATATATTTTTACTTCAATATAGTTTTAGATTTATAACAGTAAACTGTCAATTTTTGAACTTTTAACTGCGATTCGCATTCAATGTGATATCATGCTTTTCGCGAAGTGCAAAACGTCGACAGTCAGTTAATATCTTACAGAAGCTTCGAGGTTACTCCTCCACAATGCTCCAATGCGCGTTAGTGTATACACATGAGGCCAATATTCAACTGCGAGCACATTAAATTAAAAGCCTGCGGCGTTGTTGTAAAATTTTGTGGAGAGTCAAAGTTAAACAGCTTACATATTTGTGCGCAGAAAATATCAGAAATTACATTTAAAAATATAGATAGTAATAACTAAAATGCAGTTAGGACACCGCCAGAGAAATGAGAATATGTATGTATATGTACAAAAAAACAAAGATGGATAACCTTCAGTTGTCAAATTTCACAAATCAAAAATCCTTTATCATTCTTATTTCTTCTTAAATTGTAGCAAGTTTATTTCAATTTTAATTCCCCGAATTTTACTCGTGACTTTTTATAATAGTAACTTTTACATTTCGTAGGTTGATTGTTTTTCCCATTCATATTTTATATTTTCACTTGAGCAATTAGTAGTTGGAGAAGCTTGCCGGCTCCACTCGATAAAATCTCCATTTTCTATAAGTTCGGCCATTAGGAATTATTTATAAACGAATTTAAAATGTGAGAAATTATTTACCATTCAACTAAAGTGATCAATCATAATATTGCTGACTTTTATGTTTCTGTTTTTCTAAATTTGATGTTTAATAATGCAAACAAAAATATGAGTAACAATTTAATAAATATTACATACTTTTAATGTTTTAATGTTGGTGTTCCTGAATTAATTTATGAGTGATGATTTATAAGATAACAATAGATATAACATCCGATATACGAGGTTTTCAGAGAAGCGTTTCATACCGGAAAGAATTGTGTAAATACCTATGTAATATAAAAAACGTACGGATATACCTCGCCTAACCTCGCATTGTTCGCTTCGAAAGTTCCCTTACGAATAGTTGACACACGTGTGTTATGTTTGCCGCGTCAATTATTTGTAGAAGACTTTATGTTGGCACTAAACTTTTACTTAAATTAATCGTGTTTTATTGTTTAGACAATAATTACGTTCTAAGTCACAAAGTTTTTGAACATTGTTATTTTACATGACTCGCGTGTCTCGTTTTGTAATTAATTTCACGAACAGACATTTATATTATTAATACATAAGAATATATTACTATAAGCTAAGCCTAGCTCTTTCTGGTGTAATATTAAAATAAAAGAAACTGATATATGTTGCTAGCTGTCTTGAAAGTTTTGCGGTTATTATTTATACAATATCTATTTTTGATTTAATTTGTATACTCATATGGACTAATCATACATATACAATAAGGTTATAAGAAAACAAAGGTTGTTTTTATGTAAAAACATTTAAAATGTGTAGTGGATAATGGCATAACGAGGTATAATTTCTAAGTGTTCCGCGAACAAGCTGCCGACATATCAGCCGAGTGCGGGCGAGGCGAAAGAAAGTTGTCCGCCGCGCCCTCCATCACACAGCTCTCGTGTCACAACAAATAACGACCTACGTTAGCAGAGTACGTACGTTTGTTTGCTTGTTAATTTAAAACAAAGTATAACTTGTATTTTAACATAATTATCTATGAATATATCTATGAAACGTATAACGTAAGTATAGTAATTCGACAGAATTCAATTACACATTCACAAACTAACAACAACCTACTGGAATAAATAATATTTTAATTTTAACTTATGAACAATTAATTAAGCAGGTAATTTATATTGGAATATGAATGCAATCATCATTGACAATTATTATAAGCTGAGTTTTGTTATATTGCATTTATTTTATGGAACCTTGTACGAGCCCGTCCGGTAGTACCTTTTTTTTTTTTTTTTACGTGGGGAAACCCTCATGGGTCCCCTCTGAAGGAGGGTTATGTCGGACTCCTACCGACTAAAACCACCACGGTACCCTTCTCGTCTTAAGTGGAGCGCCACGGGATCGCTTGCGCATGCTACCGTGACGCTCCGACCGTCCGGTAGTACCTAGGTAGAGGTAGTGCTTATGAAATATTCTACCGCCTAACAGCAAGACTTAGTATTGTGTATTCCGGTTTAAAGGTTGAGTAAGCCAGTATGACCAGGACAAGGGAAAAAAATATTATTTTTGCATTTGCAGGCAGTGACTTCATATTATCTACATGTGCCAGTTTCCTTACGCTTTAAAATAACTATTTTAATAAGTCCTATGCTCTAATAATGAGAAGGTTCGACGTAATTGATGCAGCTGTCGTAAGCGCACTATTACCTAACAATATTATGTTACATACAAAGTTTCGTTGTAAAAATTAATGCGATATAAAAAACTGTTATTCATTTTATGTAATTAGTTACCGCATAATTTTTAGAAATATCATTTATTTCAACAAATTGTTGCTCGGCCATTTATATCATAAAACGGTTGCACTTAAATTATTTATCTTTCGACGCTGTATTGCTATTTATAATTATGTAGTCTAATAAGTATAAAAGATGCTTATAGATCCTGAGCTTCTTTGTCAAAACGAAATTTATATTATTTTGATGACACTGCATGAAAAACTGGAATACTTTTGCTGGTATCTTAACAATTTACAGGTGGAGTGCTGAAATTCTGGACAATATTGATAGATGAGTGTAATTAATAAAAATATGATGGCGTCTGCAGAAATGCTGCTCCATAAGGCGTGGCGCCAGGACAGGTACGAGTTGGTGAAGCTGACGACTTGACACACCAAAAGAGGAAAGGATGACAAATTATAACATAAAATGACATCTTTTCATCAAGAATAATGGATCTACTGACTGTTTTTTTTTTAATGTTTAGTGATATGAAACTTTGTAATGTACATTTCTTTATTATTCGTTATTGTAGTGGCTCAGAACAAACTTCATTTAAATTAGAAAATAGCAAATATTCTCGCACTTTCTAGCAGGTCGTTACTGCGTAACAGTTTTTCTATTATATTATAACGACTTCATTACGTACTGACATTCAGTAAAAGTATGGTGTGTGAACATTGTTATCGGGTTATGTAATTGAAACGGTCGTTAAGGAACCACTTAAAGGTTAGAAAATAATTTAATGAAAGCTATAAATGTTGTGCCTACAATTACAATTACACCGGCTCTGACACGTGAGCCTTTATCGAAGATTGCGGATTCATATGGAAACATCGTGTGCTAACTTTGCATGTGTCTTATGAAATTTTGCACCACATGTACACCTTCATTGAAACTGCGCGGTGGAATGCTTCGGACCTTCTTAAGTGGAGAGTCCTTGCCCCGTAGTGGAATATTTGCAGGCTGGTATTTTTATACTGCCAATACCGGGACAGCTTCGCCGGAATTTTAGAAACAATATTCCGGCGAATAATCTCCAATGCGCCGCCAACCTTGGGAACTAAGATGTTATGTCCCTTGTGCCTGTAGTTACCCTTTTCAACCGCAACTAAACCATACTAAATATTACTGTTTAGCGGTTAAATATAATATTTTATCTAGTGTGTGGGGGTGTAGGGGGGCTCGAGCACCTAGTAAACCTAGTAAGCCTAGTAAACATGTGGTTGAGTTACAAATCTATGAAGATACCACATAACCGTTACCATAGCTACAATCTTAAGCGGTTTACTTTGTGAGGAATCAATTGACATACTTAATTGCACAAATCAGAAATGTGATTGTTATAATGTTTAACTTTTGAATGTTCTGTTTCTTTAAAATCTTTTATTACCGATTGTAAAGTATTTCCCTTTAGACTTGAAGTCGGATTAAATGTTTAAAGGACTAATATAATACTTTGCCTTTGATCTAACAAACATAAAGAGCATCAGCTGAGATTCTGCCTCACGTGTTTTTTATTTAGAAAGATTTACACTTGAAAGTAGCAATTTAGTAGCAACAACGCTTGCGTCCGTGTCACTTTCTCAGCTATTTAATTAGAATTAATATTAAAATTTTCTAATCAACTACTCGTACATTATGTGTCAAATATTATTTTTTAATAAATTCATAAGCTTCAACGATTTCTACGTTAAGTTACAGTCAATATAAAGATTTTTACTTGTACACTAAATTTATGTTTGATAGGACGCGTGCGCGATACAATCAAGAGCTCGAGAGCTGCGCACGCGCAAATATTATCGATAGGAACTCTCGCCACGCGATGTTTTCTGAACTGATATAAGACCTAGAACAGATGTTATACTTTTTCGCTTAAAACAACATTTTTATAATACTATATGAGCCCCTGCATATATTCTATACCAGGGAAGGTATCTTGAAATTATTTATTAATATCAATACTATTTTTAAATAATTTTAAGTTACTCGTTTATTTTTTTATTTTTTAGTATAGGTTTAAAAAACATCGCCAATGCGCCAGCAACCTTGGGATCTAAGATATTATGTCCCTTGTGCCTGTAATTACACTGGCTCACTCACCCTTCAAACCAGAACACAACAATACCTAGTAATGCTGTTTTGCGGAAGAACATCTGATGATCGAATGGTACCTACTCAGACGAGCTTACACAAAACTCTACCACCGAGTATAAATTACACGAAACACGATTGAATGACCATAACTTTAAAATGCATGATTGAATATTTACAATATCTCTGCTTTTATAATAAGAGTGCGACATATGCGAGTATGTTTATAAAATTAATGTTGTCTTCATAAGGTACTCGCTGCGTCTCTACTTTGGTATCAAAATTAAGTCAAAATAATATGTAAAGAAATCTTTCACTTTCAATATATACTACAAGGTACTAAGCGCATTGTATCAAAATATACTCTAATATAATAATAGGCTCTCACAAAAACTTTACAATTAAAAGTAGTGCCAGTACGAAATGTAGATTCCACTGAGAAAATTCGGTTGCATTGTAGTCGAATATTTCATGTATCCGAGCTACAGCAACAGTATTCGTGTAACTGCAGCTTAAAGTGTTGCTCTACATCGATTCTATGAAGCACAAACGCATGTCACTTCAATAACACTTTCTTTTAGATTTTCCGGATACTCACACTGTGTTTAATTTGCTACAAATGTATTATTAATATAAAAAAATGTGCTAAGTGAAATATATTTTGAGTTCTTATAATATTTTTTTTACTATGAATTTGACGAAGGAATTCAACACGTCGATTATTATAGATGAATTATACGGTTTTATGTCATCCACCTAAAGTTTAAGCAACCCACGAGGGTTGTATACAAATATTATGTATATCACTTCACAGTTTCAGCTGAGATGGCCCAGTGGTAAGAATTCGTGACTCTTAACCGCTGATCGTGGGTTCAAACCCGGGGAAGCACCGCTGATTTCATGTGCTTAATATGTTATTATAATACACCTCGTGCTTGGAAAATATCGTGAGGAAACCTGCATGACGTGTCTAATTTCACTGAGATTCTGCCTCACGTGTATTCCACCAAGCCGCATTGAAGCACCCTGGTGGAATAACATCCAAACCTTCTCCTCCAAAAAGGAGAGGAGGCCTTAGTCTAGCAGTGGGACATTCACAGGCCGTTACTGTACATTTCACTAAGAAAAATAACCGGTTGAGTTTAGGATGACCAATAAAACGCGATGTTAACATACTCAAAGCCAATTATAATAATTAATCTATTAAGTTTCATCGATACATTTAGCGTTTATTAACATCACAGATTAAATATTTTTATACGTTTTTATGACGCTATTATTAAACATGAAATCATATCGATTTTATACAACTTTATTAATATTATAGTTCTGGTTTAATACAAGATTTAGTAAATTACCCTTCAGCGTATTATTCGAAATGAAACCTGTTTTATGCCAAGTTTCACATTTTTCTTTAAACAGCAATTTCAATTCAAAAATATAAGCCCTTTTTTCTCGAAAGTGGGCCTTGGTCCACTTGCAAGTGATAGTTTTATCACTGTGAGTTTTTATTTTAAGGTTAAAGGATGTAAGAATTAATATCTATACTAATAAATAAAACTGAAAAGTTTGTTTGTTTGATCCGGCTAATCTCAGGTTCTTTTATCGAGGAATGTTTTAGGCTGATTTTTATTCATTATATTTTTATTAATCAAACGCGGGTGAAACCGCGGGGCACAGCTAGTATAATATAAAATAGAATACCGCCTGATATTAAGACGCATTTATATGCATAAAAAGCAAATCTTATATACCTACCTACTTACATATTATGTGGATGAATGTGAATTGTGTTAATAATTCATCTCGTGCTCAGCGGTGAAGGAAAGTATCGTGAGGAAACCTGCATGCGTTGGATAAAAAACTGTCACATGTGTAATATACCACTCCGCATTGCGGAATTATGTATGCATGTAGTTACATTATTTTGAAAGATAATGTTTAGGCATGTTCATAATTTTTTTGATATTTTTACTTCAATAGATAATGTAGATTACTAAAAGAAGAAAAAGCGCGTTTCGTGCCATTTAATATATCCAGCCAATAATTTGGTTTTCAATTTGTGTTCGAATTACATTGGCTCAATTACTTCACACGCAACGCAAAACATTGTTATTGGTGAAAAAAAAATTCTGCTGGATACCCCAAATAGATCTTAATGTATGTTGCATATTAATAGCAAACATATTATTATTATATATGTAAAAATATTTATTGGTTTTATAATGAAGTCTATTTAAATTCAAGATTTAAAAATACAGTCATAAATATTTCTTAAATTACAATACATAGATGCTCTTGTGATATAACATTATGCCTGTGCTAATCACCTACTTACGATGCATTTCTAATAATTTTATTACCAAGAATCTCAAGTCACAGATACGAATGTATGTAAAAGAGATTACGAAAGCAGTCTGACCACCTTGACCGCTCTTGCGGTCACCTGTTTCGTACCGCTGCCTGCCCAGTGGTCACCCTACCGTGACGTGTGAATGAGGAGTTCTCAAAGCCGTATATTTATTCCAATAAAAGGTCAATTGATGTCAGTAAACAATACAAAGTAATAAACATCCCAGCTGCACCTACTCGTACGAAGTACTATTCGATATAGTCGGTGTATTCAATTTTTACTTTTTCTTTTTAATCTTAATTTTTTTGAGACTTAATCTTTACTTTTGTATCCAACCTAACACCGAATGCTAAATTACTATTCGCCCAATTACGTGCCGTTGTTTTGAAATAAACACGTGTGTTTATAATCAGTGAAATATATTCGTTACTTTAAATTATTTATAGACCATCGAGAGATCAAACCAAAATAATAATTTTTATAGTGTACCAATCACAAGAGTGAATTTCAAACTAATCGTTTGAGTTCGACTGGACAGATTCACGTCGAATCTTATAATCAAAGCCTACATTTTAATGCGCTTAAAGTGGCTTTGCAAAAATAAATTTGGAATTGTTTTTAGATACATCAGATGTCTGTCTTTTTCCTTTCCGTAGTAAAAAATATATACTAATTTTTACAATTTCAGAAAAAACATATCGGATTAATATAATCAACTTATAACGGATGTGCGTAGTTTCAGTAGATTTGAACTTTATTATTTCTATTGTTTTTACTATCGACATAGGTACTTTAGTCATCAACTAAATTATCAATATTAAAATGAAATAGTTGAATTATCTGTAATGAAATGTGAAATAACTAATATTTATGTGTCACATACATGGTCTACCATCACAGTCATTACAATGTAGCCCACGCCCAGAGTCGTCGCATCTGGGCCGTCTCAATGGCGCGAGAAAGCCGGCTTTCGTTTGACATTTCGTCTGCATGTGACGATTATAGGTGCGGCTCACATGTTAAAGGGAAAAGCTGTTTATTGTCCCAAATTTCATTGCTTGCCTTATTATATACTATCTTTTTACATGTCCAAAAGTATGCATTTTATGAAGATAATTTGACGACACTTAACTTAGATCACAAGTTGACTTACGATAAAAGATAAAACTCGATATAAATTATATACACACATGTGAAAATCAGCCATGAGAATTTACGTGAAGTAATGTACCTTGTATGTACCTTGATCACCTCACACCTGGATATTGGCCGTTTGACCAAGATAGCTGGCAGGCATACGATCGTAGTACATAACTACATACTAACACTACTCAATCGTCCACATTTCATCCGTCAGAAAATTCGTGACGTCTGGCGGCCCCGGGATGTTGCTCTATTATACGTCGTCAAAATCACAAAAACGTTATTTTTCACTCATTTCGAAAAATATTTTTTGAGGGTTTAGAAAAGTTAATATCACGTTCTAATAATAAGTATGAATTGAAACTGATTATATAATTGTAAGTTATAAATGAAGAAAGTCACGGTGTCATGTAAGTCTGTCAATTACATGCAAGAATGCAAAGGAAGTCTTGCGGTTCCTGGGTCTAGGTTACAATTTAGGAACAGCGGTAATGCATTAGTATTCAAGTTACTCGTACACGAAAGTGTCTGCTGGCTGACTACCAATCGGAAAATGCAACGAATATAAACAAGAGTACCGTCAGAATAATAGTTACATTTATGTATTAAAATATAATTTAGCGTTACTTATTTATTAGATTTTGCAAATTCTAAACAGAACAATTTAATGAGAACCTATAAAATATGTTATTTCCTCCTATCATTTTAAGTGGTTTTTTTAATGTAATGGTTTTTTTCTGTTAGCTGTACGTCCACAATAACGGTCACTTCCGACGTGCGAAGACCTACTTTTGTTTGCTGCATTAGGACCAATACGTGTACGAAAGTAGGAATCTATTGTATACATTTGGATTTTCTTTTAACCTAATGATAAGTGATCACAAATCACACCACAAGTGCAGTGATGAGTTTTTGGGCAGTGTTTTCTTGTAAGGAGCCATTATTATTAAGATTTATTCATTATGTGTAAAAAGTTCATCTGAGAAATTAATTAAAAAATATTTTGCAACTGCATACAACTATAATATACCTAGTTGTATGCTATCTACATTGTACATGCATGACGAGTTGTTTAATTGTTACTGTTAGTAACCGTCATTAAATGCTTAAAGGTCAGATATATTATAAGAAAAGTGCGTTCGTTTGTATTCATATATAAAAAATATTATTGCCTAGCAACACCTATATTTATTGGTATAAATAAATTTTATTATTTTTTATTTGGAACAATTAAAATTAAACATTAGTGTGTAGGTATATAAAGATACATTTGCGAATCCAAATTAAGAGTAGTAGTATAAAGTATATTAAAAATTCTAAAATGATCATTGAAAAATCATATAATTAACTATTTATTGTACTCACAATACTTCATTATTTTAGTATACAATAAAATATATCTAAATAATAAATTTAGGAATACTTAATGTATTCCAGTGTACAAAATGATTACATTAATTAATAGGATATCAATTATGAGTGGTATATCTATACAATAATTTATACAAAAATCCGCATACATTATAAGCGATTCATGTCTTGATTGAAACAAAGCGCAATAATGACATCATTGAGGAGTTAGCACACCACAACGTTTGCAGAACTATACCTATATTATTAATCTGTGGTGATGCAAGCAAAACAGTAATGACTTCGCTCAATCTATAACAATCTATAAGGTACTTGTGATTGGCCGTGACCTTTTAAGTATTTTTTTTAAATTATTTTTATCAATGGAAGCAAACAGTAATAAAACGTGTTGAAATCGAAGTTGATTTTGTCCTTGATGCAGGACAGACAAGGAAAAATACACTGATATTCTAAAATAATTATATTAGTACAGTGTTTTCGCCCGCGTGTTACGAAAGCGGGTCAGATAGATTTTAAAAAGTAAACTATGTCGTTTCTTGAGCTTTAAGATCATTTTACACCAAATTTCTTTTCTTTTTTTTTATTGCATAGGTAGGTGGACGAGCATATGGGCCACCTGATGGTAAGTGGTCACCAACGCCCATTGACAATGGCAATGTAAGAAATTTTAACCATCGTTTACATCGCCAATGCGCCACCAACCTTGGGAACTAAGATGTTATGTCCCTTGTGCCTGTAATTACACTGACTCACTCACCCTTCAAACCGGAACACAACAATACAAAGTACTGCTGTTTTGCGGCAGAAAATCTGATGAGTGGGTGGTACCTATCCAGACGAGCTTGCACAAAGCTCTACCACCAAGAGTAGAGTATCATCAGTACTATAACCGTGAAAACGTAACAAATAAACAGACAGAGTTATCATTCACTGGGAACGTATGTATATTTCTTAAGACGCAGGGGATTACGTTCCCTTTGCCGGTTATAGCTAACTGCATGTAACTCCTAAAGTCGTAAGGTCGTAACACAGCCATGCAAAGTATTGGTGGCAGTAGATAGGCCGGTGAGTGCATCGTGTTGTCTGTGGTTTATGGTAATGTACGGTAGCGAAGGTATTGCACCTTTCCAGGGTTAATATAGTTTGCATACTAAGCTTTCAATAAGAACAAACATTGTGCACATAATTTTATCATATAAATTGCAATTGTGTAAAATATAGTCTATGGTAAATACGTATTAATTTTAGTATGTATGTAAAAATTAATGAATGTTTACTATTTAATTTTTTTTCTTCTTAAGTTGGTACCTATTACTGGAAGAGATAACGCCGCCTCTTATGTAAATTTGTCATTTCTATATTTAATATATAAATAATATTGGTATACTTATAATAAAAAGAAATGTGTTATGGCATTTTGATTTGATTCTTATTGAGAAACTTATTTGTTGATTATGAAATCATTATAATGAAAGCAATACCTGCGTATATTTTATTATAAAATTATTTGCTAGTTTAGATCGCTATGATAAAACAACAATCCAAATTGTGTTATATTTTATTATTACACGTCATATTTATCATTTGTTTCTGTTATTTTAATTTTAAGTATGATATTACATTGACTAGTAGACGAAAAATCAACAAAACAAACACAAAAATAAAAAAAATTTAACATTTGTTTTCGAGATCAATAAACATTTGAAACTTAAAAACAATCTTTGAAACTTCAGCTAATTATTTGTTATTAATATTATAAACTGGTATCTCTATCAGATTATTAGGTATGTGATATCATGGAGCAATTTATAACAAATGCGTGCAGGAGTTCTGTCGACGTTAGAAATATAGGAGAAATCCGTTAGAACACTTTTCCATTATCGGGCCGATCGCGACTTTCTACCAAATTCATCACGTCACAGCCGTTGTTCTAATGTAATTTACCTTAAGAATTAATTTCGTCCGCTTTAAATATTTTTATCTATGAAACTTATATTAATAAAGTTTATCTGGTATAAATAAAATATGAAATTAATAATTTGTAATGTTCTTATTTATTAGTAACATACACAACCCATAAGTGTCGAGCAGCTAGGCTGGCCAAAGGGCTCTTAAGGTTTATTCCAACACCACCAGGTTCGTTTGTGTACTTTTGCCATAGGAATAGGCTATATGATATAGGCTATATTTAGGTATAATGTGCATAATATTAAGGTATGCTTTACTATCCTCATTGAACAAAGTTCCGGCAATTCTGGGAGGCAGTTCAATATATAAATGTTATGTTCGAGTTGTCGCGGTGTAATCCTGTCCTGGTAAGTACCACAAACTCAATATTCTACAGCCAAACAAATATGTATTAAGCACATATTAGTCTCGAGTTTGTATTGTTGTATTCCGGTTTCGAGGCTGAGTGAGTCAGTGTAACTATAATTGCAAGGAACATAACATCTTAATTGATAGTTCTCGAGGTGGATGGCGCGGATGATTAATATTTCTTACATTGCCAATGGGCGTTCGCAAATTTCCTAGTAGGTATGCCCAATTTTCAATTAAAAAAGATGCTTAAAGCAACAACTCATTAATTTCATGCAACGCTCATTCATTGGTTAACATTAATAGCCAACCGTGACCTTTGTATTGACTGTCAAGAAAGGTCACGATGGAAGATGATTCATCATATACAAGTAAGTTTATTTGGAGACTTATATCCCGTTGATTTAAGCGAATAAACATCGCTGTTTAGTTAAACACTGATTTATCTCTCTGTCATCATTGATTTGACATTAAACAGAAGAAGACACAGTTTTCCTTAACTAATCAACTCCCGAACGACATAAATAAAGCCATTAATATATTTTTCATTAATCCTCAAATGTAATCAATGATGCGAAAATAATACATACGAAAATTCAGTATTTATAACTTATAACTTTTTTATAGTTTAATACATGACTTCTACAAATTCTTGACTAAAGGTTTTTATTAGGTAAATGATATGCCAGATGCCTTTTTTATATGTACATTTAAATACCCATTAACAGAAAGGTATGTGACTTATGAGGTTAAATAAACGTTTAAGGTACGGATTACGGGTCGCTTATTTGTTTTGGTAGTAACTAGTAACCAATTAAACCTAAAAATATAATTTATGTATAAATATATCCTAGCGAGTATTTCAACGACCTCACATTCGTATTTTACCATTTATTGTATTACAGCAGTTTATAGTTTTTTTTTTTAAATATTAATGTAGGCAACGTTCATTTGACACTATAAAATAAAAGAAATCTAATTACGGCATCGAATTTGGTTGTATCTTGAAAGCTACTTGTAGCCTTGTACATACATATTGTGTTGCTGGCTTTTCCTAAGGACTGTTTCACATAAACTTTTTTTATATCTAAGTGTACTAATGTAACTATAAAGCTGAAGAGTTTGTTTGATTGATTCGGCTTATCTCAGGAACTACAGTACTGGTTCGAATTTAAATATTATTTTTGTGTTGTATAGTCCTTTTATCGAGGAAGGTAGGCTGATTTTTACTAATTATATTTTTATTATTTATACGACTAAACTTCTTGTGAATAAATTGATTTAGTAATGAACATCCCGACAGTTTTGTCTCGGTTGAGCTTGAACAAATTTGTTATATCATATTATTACTTAAACGTTTTTTTGTCTGTATACTTGTGTTAAGTATCCTATGTAAATAAATTTATACATATAATCAGACCTTGAGGAAAGAGAGTGGACCGTTTTTGAGATATAATTATATATTTATATATAATATACTCTCTATGACAGTCTCGCCTTTAAAAATAAATTTGACAAAGAATTCATGTCTTATGGGATTTCTTAGTGACTGCTATGAATATATTAAAACTTTTTAAATGACAAGCTTAATATTTCGCGCTTGTTGAATGATAACAATTACTACGCGGCGAACCAGTCACAAAACTTGATTTCGATTTGTCAATACAGTCGGTACACAATAATTAAATTCATATACCATTTTATGTGGGTCAATGAGCACAGCTAGTTTCTATCGATTATAGTGTCATTCATATGAACGACCTTAGTGAATAGCTTTCATTTATATATTTTTTAGAACTACCCCCATCGACTCCAAAAAGAGAATTAAGTAATCTATTAAAAAAAAATCACGCGCAATATTTACAATCAAGTTGTGCGGTAAAGAACCAACTCAGATATTATGTAGGTGCAACAAACTGTTTCAAATGCGTAACCACATACACCTTACTGAGTTGAAACTAGAATTCGTGGTAGACTTAAGCTAGTCATAAGACAAGGACTCCAGGAGTAAGAAGCACAACGTCATCGACACGTACGCTAAGCTACTTACAGGTAAATAAACCCGAACTTCCTTCAGCCTCCGTCAGCTAAACTTCATAACACAAAGTTTGAACACTATGGTCACAATGCAACACTTATCAACAAACACTGTTGTAACTGCAAATTTCACACATATTTTCGTAATTGTAAGCGTACTGCGTAGCGGCTACAGCGCTGTCGCGAGCGAATGTAAGACTGGTTGTGTTGAGGTTGCGCGAACGCACCGCATTCCAACACTGGTAAAGTTACTATACTTCTCTCTTTCTACTACCAGTTATATACGTTCGCTAGAAAAGGACGTGGAATATACGTTGAATGCCGTATAGGTAGGTAGCCCCGTTATTCATACACACTACACAGGTAAAATGTTATGACCGTCATTGAAAACTATACTTTAATATTCGCCAATCGATTGAGTCAAAATTATGGAATGTCTTGATTGTTAGGTGAATGTTTGATTTATTGACAAATAATGTTAAGATATGTTGCGTTAATCACAAACCATGTAATTCTCGTAGATACTCGAATACAGCGATTAATAAAATAGGAACAATTATAATGAAACTTTTTAATTGAACTTTTTCTAATTAGAGTGATGTCAAAAGTTTATTTTAATATAACTAATTTCGTGTCTCTTTGTAACAGATTAACTAGTTTCTAAAGTTATATTTAGGTATAAACTTTAAAGTTAGATAAGTAAGCCATTTAAACGTCAACTTAGGATGGAGGAAAATAGACATAGATCTGATTTTGGGAAGAAACAGTGATTTAAGGAACTTAATTAAATAACTACCTCAAACATAGTGATTGTAAAAATACATTGTATACTGTGTACGAATTCCAACGAATGTATGTATATTTTTAAAATATACATATGTATGTACCTAAATTATTACATAAACCTAACAGCCTACTGCGCGTATACCGAATCGCAACAGGTTCGAAATTCAAATCCACCAACCAAACAGTCCAAATACCTGTACTTTCAATTATTATTATACTTAAACAATCTGTATTGTGTAATTATAATAATAATTGCAGTTACAATGTCACACGTTTACTTGGTGGTAGAGCTTTGTGCAAGCTCGTCTGGGTAGGTACCACCCACTCATCAGATATTCTACCGCAAAATAGCAGTACTTGGTACTGTTGTGTTCCGGTTTGAAGGGTGAGTGAGCCAGTGTAATTACAGGCACAAGGGACATAACATCTTAGTTCCCAAGGTTGGTGGCGCATTGGCAATGTAAGCGATGGTTAACATCTCTTACAATGCCAATGTCTATGGCCATTGGTGACGACTTACCATCAGGTGGCCCACATGCTCGTCCGCCTTCCATTGCAATAAAAAAAAAAACAAAACAAAAAACTTTGTTTTTTTATAGCGAAGACGAATTTTTTTAGAGCGAAGACGTTTTGGTAGTTTTAGTGAAGAGGACACACTAAGTAAACTTGGAATCACAGTGGTAGGTACATAGCCGTGCTGGTCGGAGATGGCCTCCTTCTGTGAAAGTGTGATGTCGCAGAAGGAGGCCGCGGAGCGGGAGCGGGAGGAGAATGCCGCTGCAGACCCGCTCCGTCGTAGAAGACCGGGGGGAAGGAAGCGACGTTTTGCGCACCTTCTCCCCCCGCCACAATAGGCGCCGCCGGGATTAGGGGGATTCCCAGTACCCTGGGATTCCTCCCTAGTGAATGGAGGCCCGCATAGGCGGGCCGGCCGTCGGGGCGTCACGGTTGCATGCGCAAGCGATCCCGTGGCGCTCCCCTTAAGACGGGAAGGGTACCGAGGTGGTTTTAGTGGGTAGGACGGGCAGCCGAGTAGCGGGGTCCCCGTGAGTCCCACATACCCGTTCCGGTCACTCGACCGGGCGGCATGCGTAAATGCATTTCCCCTCGAAAAAAAAAGGTATATAGCCGTAAGTCGGTTGTCAAAATTTCACGGTTGCCGAATGAAGTGAGTTCTTACAGAATAGCACTACTGAAACATCGATTGTGATGCTGCCTCGTAATAAACATGCAGGAACATTAAAATAATAATAATATAGATTCATAATAAGATACACCAAAAACACGTCAGTGGAGATACAAATACTCACAAGAAAAAAAACACCCTATTAAAAACAGTAATGCCAGAAGAATTCATTCATTCTTATTGAGCCTCATGGAATTAGTCGTGATGCTGGCAAGAGACCTGATGGACTGACATTGGTTCCCTGGGAACGGGGACGGGCCCTTGTGTGGGACGCAAATCTTTTTAAATGTTAGGTATTTGTATTTAGTTAAGGTTGTAATGGAAATAAAATTATAATTTATTCATAACATAAAAATAACTTTTATTATAAATACAATGAAAAAAATATTTAAAAAGTGACAACATTTCATTTATGTCCGTACCAGGGATGTTGCGGATGCCGAAGTTTTCACATCCGCGGATGCGGATCTTTGAAGGCTCACATCCGCGGATGCGGATGTTTAAGAACTTACATAAATATAGTATATTAATGAAGTATTAAAACAATGTTGAAGTAATTATTAACATTTTTATGAATGAAAATTAGTATTAATTGTTATTTAATGCTCCAATTGTTATTTAAGTCCTTCACTTACTAATTTTCATATTATTATTATTATTCTCTTGGGAGAGAACAATTTATAGATAGAATTTATATTTCGCAACTTGTATGACATCCGCATCCGCATGAAAATCCGCATTGATTATTGCGGATGCGGATGCGGATGTCCAAATCTATGCGGAAGCTCCGCATTTGCGGATGCGGATGCGAATATTCGCAACATCCCTGGTCCGTACATATATATAATATACATATTATGTACATACAATATTTACCAAAGAATTGAGAAACTGCTCCTTTTTTGTGCTGGGTGGAAAAATAATATCGTAAACGCACATTAATCCACCAAGTGTAAATTAATCTAATGTGCACTTGTGTTTGCGCACACACTTGGAAACATATTATATACTACACCGACACCGACCCACAAGTGCACATTATATGAACTGACACTTGTTGGATTGAAAAGAGTTCAGGTGCCAGTTCAGGAGACACTTGTGCAATATAATATCTCCGGTCTAACGATTTTTTCAAAATATATTATATACATGTATTTACTGTCTACTGATCAAAATTGAACGAATACGCACAAACTCACAGAAAACGTGTCTGATAATATTATAATATTATTATTCATCTTATTCAGGATACAGATACAATTTTCTATTTATTTGTTTAAATACCTAATTCTAAGACAAAACTTAATTTTATATATCTCTCGTAATTCAGTCCGCGTAGCTATGTTAGGTTTGGTAAAGTTTTAGCACTCTATACCCTGTTCCAATGGGAATAGAAATAAATATAAACACACCGTAGATTTACAAATTGCATGCGATTGTCAAATCGTTCTGCATTATTATGCACTGTAAACAGTTCTTGATTAATTTACCCTTATTTATAATACGACACTATTCCAATTAACTGGTTATACTCTCATTAATTTAACTTGCAAAGTTCCGAATACAATTCGCGGACATTGAAAACGCCATCTTTTCGCGTATCCATAGTCAATATCATAGATTATTCAAGATGTCGACCAATGACATCGCGTCAATTGATATCGATGACCAATGATATCGCATTCATTCGGTGTCAAATTTGTTTATTTATGTTTATTCTTGTTGTGGTTGGAATAGGCTATAAAAGCAAGTTTAAACTAATAAATAATAATGTCCTCCAGACTGATTTTCGACCACGGCGGCCAATCTCAATAGAGCCAACTGCGCACGAGATATTATAGTGCACAAGTGTGTGCGCAAACAGGTGCGCTCTCTCTACCCTAGCTTTCATAATCTACTGGGGCGGCAATCCGACCGGATCAAGACCGGAAAGAGTTCAGGCGCAGGACCAACAGCTTAATGTGCTTTCCGAGGCATGAGTACACACTTCCATCTTCCAGACTCTGGGCTGCTACTGAAATTTTTCTGACAGAAAAACCCAATAACTATTTATTCGCCCGACCTGGGAATTGAACCCAGGACCACCGAGGTTGTAGCCTTATGTCTAGCCACTAGCTAGACCAACAAGGAAGTGAGACCGGCAATCAAGGCAGGTTTACGACTTGATTACACAATATGAAATTGATTTACTGTTATCAAATAATTTAATATATTAATGTTTAGGAGTTTGAGGTATCGGCAGAGTTCGAAAGATACCGGAATCGACAATTATATCTGGTCTATTCTATCTATATACTTACAAGGGAAAAAAATATATAAAAGTTGTATTAAAAGATTTTTCTTAGGCAATGTTCCTGACTTTTTTCTTTATTTAATTAAGAGATATTTTTCCTATTTAAGGTTTAATTATTTCAGTTACTTTATATAAAAATAAAATATTAAAAAAAAAGAAATGTTTAGGTTTATATTATCTACGCGCTTTATAAAAATCTTTATATATACATATATTATATAGATCAGACATCTGGAAGTATAATATTGAGTTAATACAACCGCTGCCTATAAAATATTTTATTATACACCATAATATTATTTGAGTGTTTAAATTTTTATACACAATAAAATAATTAGGAATGATAGTTGCATATTATATAATATATATTTTTAATCTGTTATCTTTTGAGCTGTCACCAGATTCCAGTTCTTGTTTAGTTGGCTGTCGGTGTCACTTTTCATAGCTAAAGCTAAACTCGAAAAGTTGTTTGGATTTTGGCTTGTTCTAAACTTCGTAATAATATAATGTCATATTAAATGTTTTTATTATAGAAAACTATAAAAAAACTTATATACACTTTTGCCTACTTTAATTTAGGGTATGTATTGTTTATATTAGCATAACGTTATTGCTAATGTAAATGCCAAACATTCATTTTTGTTGTGGTTTTACTTTACAGTAATCTGAAGTAATGCCTAAAGTACGTCGAAGCCGAAAACCACCGCCCGATGGCTGGGAACTGATTGAACCAACGCTGGAAGAATTGGAACAAAAAATGCGTGAAGGTATTTTAACCTATAACTTTTTTCTGATGCACTTGTTAGGGGGCATCCATTAATTACGTGAGGCGTTTAGGAGGGAGGGGGGGTCAAGCCAAACATCACCCAATCTCACGTAGGGGAGAGGGTGGTCTTGGGAAATATCACGTAATTTTTTTTTCCTGAAGAAACAGTGTAAAATTGCGAGAAAATTGGATTTAATTAAGTAATAAATGGTTCTCCACTAAAATATGACTAAATCATGCATAATAATATTTATCGCGGTTTAATTATACACTTTTTAATTATAAACACACGACTTCTATGCTACGTTATTAGATATCTTAAATACTAGCCTTAACTAGTCTTAAATAAAAGTTTTGTATAAGTAAATTGCTTTTTTAAATAAATGTAATGTAATGAAGCACAGTTTAACGTATTTACATAAAAAATATGCATTTTTAAAAATCTCACGTGAGATTGGGGGAGGGGGGAGGGGGTCGAGCAAAATCTCACGACATCTCACCAAGGGGAGAGGGGGGGTCGAAAAATCGCCAAAATTACCTCACGTAATTTATGGATGCCCCCTTATAAGATTTTTTAAAAATGTTCTTCTCATCTATCAGTGCATATAAACACTAATAATAATTATTTTTAATACTTACTAAGCAAATATTTATAATAAAATACGTTTAGAACAAAAGGCAAATCAAATTTTGAAATATGTATATATTTAATAAATATATTTAAAGAAGTAATTCTTGTATATATATGTATATGTATAATTTGAATCTGGTTTCATTTTTAGAAAATATCATTTTCTTCCGTGTTTTCAATAGTCAACTTTATTGATAATCAACTTAAACTCTTTCTGACATCTATTGGCGAGTAATAATACTATTTTTTTGAATTGGGAGCAACTTCTTTAACAACACTTAAGTTACTTTAGTTGAAGGTGTTGTATAATTTCTAAAAAACACAATGTACCAAAAAAATATCTGGTCATCCAGGTACTATAATATAAATGGTATAAAATAATTGAAATTTTCAACATTTATTCATTAATATCCTCATATCCCCCAATCAACATTATAGTTGTTTTATATGAATTTTGTTGTGATGAAGGTATTGTAAAAATGAAATTGTTTACTTGCAGCTGAAACAGAGCCCCACGAGGGAAAAAGAAAACAGGAGTCTCTATGGCCTATATTTAAAATACATCATCAGAAATCTCGCTACATTTATGACTTATTTTATAGAAGAAAAGCTATCAGTAGAGAATTATATCAATACTGCCTAAATGAGAAAATAGCTGATGCAAACCTCATTGCTAAGTGGAAAAAGACTGGTTATGAAAACTTGTGTTGTCTAAGGTGTATTCAGACAAGAGATACAAATTTTGCAACAAATTGTATTTGCAGAGTCCCTAAAAGCAAGTTGGAGGAGGGTAGAATAGTTGAATGTGTACACTGTGGTTGCAGGGGTTGTTCAGGATAGTGAGAAACTTTGCAATAAAAAATCATTGTTCAAACACCTACATGAAAACGAACTATTTTAAATTGATCGTGAGGACAACTGAAACATGTGTTTGTGTCTAAGGATTTAAACAAATCAAGTGTTTGTCACTACACTAGTGTCAGTTATAAGTGAGATTGATTCATTTTGTATTTTCTTGGTATTGTCATTGTGTCTTTATTTTGATAATTTGTAAAATAACTTTAATTTTAACACAGTACACAATAAAAGATTCATAAATATTATTATTCTTTATTTTTAGAAAAATGAACTTAAAATGACTTTTAGCTTAATCTTACATTAATCACATATATAACTGAAGCCAATTACTATTAATAACTCTTAGTCTGGTAAATAATTATCTACTTAAGTAGAAGATTTATAATATTAAAGATTAAACAAAGACAAATTAAATTTTAAAATAAGTGATAACAAAATATTTCTTTAATCGTAACTTTGATATTTTAATTATAACTCGTAAAAAAAAAACAAATTAGACTGTAACAGGTTTGTTTCCTACTTCCTTAGAAAGTTCTAAAATTAAGTCTTTATATATTATAGGATTCATATTCTTGCCCAGCAAGTATAGAATAAACCAATCACCAAAACCAAAGTTTTTTACAATTTTTGAAACAACTCTCCTTTTAACATATCTGAGTTGACCCATGATCATAGAAGTACGAAGAGCAGGTAACGTAAAAACCAAAATTCGAAATAACACTGCAGCGGCAGATAATAATGTGAGAAAGAGGAGCCAGAACCATAGAATAACGAAAATTTTCTCATTTACAATGTTCAATGGTAACACACAAAGCCTATCTTTCAGTTGCAATGACCCCGATGGTCCATAATTTCTGAACCAGCATTTTGTAAGCTTTGGGAAATATTGATCCATAGGGTTAACAGAGGAAAAGTCCATAAAATTTGACGGGACTTTAGGAATGTGTGTGAATGCTGCAACTGCTGCACCATAGTTTCTAAATGCTCCTCCCAAGAACAAATCCAGTAGAAATATTTGGCCAACCTATTAAATTTAACAATCCTTTTTATTGGTAATATCAAGAAGGTTAATACAAATTATTACATAAAGCAACTTCTTATGAACAATAGGTTTTCAAAAACTAGATATACTAAATAATTTTTTTGTAAAATGATAACTTACCACATTGAGAAGATTCAGTATCTCACAGAAAGCATAACGCAAAGCATACATGTTGTGTGTGTATAAATTGGTATAACTTAGATATGCAATAAGTTCTCCACGTCTATACTCTGTCCAGTCTTTTGTAACCATTGGACTAGCTGCAATTTTACAAAGATGTAATGTTTGTACTTTAAATAACTTATAGGTGATGTATGATACTTACGAGTTTTAAACACATTATACTTTTTAATATGAAGATAGATTAATACTATAAATGTATTGAAACAGAAATAAAAACTATTTTTCTTTTAAACAAACCTAAATCAGATGCTAATGCCTTCAGTCTACCGCCCTCCCACATCTTCCAGAGATAACGTGGAGTATAAAACATGGCAGCTTGCCCCAGCAATACAAAACAGACCCATTGGTAATATGTATGTTTTATTTGCTCATCATTGATGTTTGCAGGACCGACACCTAAATATGCCATATGTTTTCCTTCCACACCTTAAAATAAAATAAAAAATAAATACATAAACTGCAATAAGATAACGGTCCATGACAATAGGATTGTTAAACTTACCAACAAGTTTACTTTTCAAAGTATACGTCCCGTATATCCAGCAGTAGCTATTGATAGCGTCTTTATCAAGGTCTTTGTTGCCGTCACCCATGCAGTGAATAGGTTCACCGAAAAATTGCTTCGAAGTAACTAATAACGTGAACACCAGCAGTACTATTACCGTCAACTTGTAATGCATTCGAAAAATATTATTATCCGTACACACATTTTCAAATTTTAGAAAAGAGCGAAAAGGCATGAAAAGATCTATCATCTTGGAAGTTGGAGGGCGGCAAACTACGATCCAAATCCCTAAAAAAGCCTTCGACTCGAAACGTGTTTAATAAACTTTCTTAACTACCCGCCAATATAAAATTCAGTTCACGATTTTACCAATAATGAACAAAATTATTAATAATTGCCAAGTTTATTTAGTTAAATTTACAAGAAACAATAACTAATAAGAATTGAAGCGGGAAATGCCACATTAATCTGTAATTTGGCTTAAGGAAACAATCAAATCTAAAACTATAGTGTAACTATTTATACATATTTAGTCCTGTGATGAATATATTCTAGTTTTATTCTACAACCGGAAATCAAAAGCAACCAAAAAGGAATACTATACTATTATAAATAAAATTATGTTATCAAACATTTAAAATAATTGCAAATATAACTTTATAATAAATACAAAGATTCGTAAAAGTACAAAAATGCATTCACAAATGATGTATATATATATATATATATATATATATATATATATATATATATTATTAATATCAATATATAATAATAGTAATATTTATTATGGACAGATAAGTTGACGACTATGCTTAAATAACAATAAAACCTCTTTCTATCAACCCGAGCAGGTGAGTAAATATTTAAAAACGATGTAACTTTTTTTCTTTCTGTTATTAATTCAAACTAAATGATTTATTTTTTATAAATAATTCATAATACTAAAAAGGGTAAAATTACGCCTTACAAATAAAATAGCATTTACACGTTTGAGAGGAATTTATTTTTCTTATAAATCGAACCATTTACAGCTTTCTAAACAATTTATGATCAAATTCTAAATTAACATATTAATACCTAATAAATAAAAAAATATGCATAGTCATTATATGTTACTGACATCTGAAAGGGAGACTAGAATTATACAAATGAAAAAGAACTCAACGGAATCGTAATCCACCAATCAATAAATAAACGATAATTACAGAGTACAAAAATTAAAAACATTGTCATTTGATATTGTAACACATTTGGCCTCTAGTAGTATATTTATTATATATAAATAAAAAAGATTAAATGTTTAATTTTACAAAACGTCCCAAGCTACCCATGTTTAGACATTTAAACTCACTTCCTATTTAGGCTTTCGAAGGTACTTCTTCACACACGATAGTGTTGCCTGTGAAATTATTCATATGCTTATTTTCGGAATGGGGTCGACCCCACTGCAACAGTGTAAGAGGTCAGGTACAGGAGTGAATTAAGTGAAAATATATCCGGCGAGCTTTTTAGGCTTTTAAGTTTTAAACATTGTCTGGCCGTGTTTACAGGTAATGCGTAATGGACCAAACGTATACATGGTATTAAGCTACCTACTTACTATTCACACACACGCACACACACACTAAACCAAGCTACATATTTCACAGGGACGTTTCAAATCAGCGACAGAGATAGTGCCATTTTAATCCCTACTTAAAAATGGCGACAGGGACAGATACATTTTATTGTGAAGAATGTAATTTATCGCTCGTATGGAAATCAAACTATAAAATATGTCTTTTTTGTCGTATATGTCAAAAAAAGTTAGGTTACTAATATTAATTATTATACTGCATGTTTTCCATACATGAAAAGATTCTATTTAATTAGAATTTGATTAAATTATTTATTTAATCATAATAAATTTGTATCGACTGCGTGATCTTTAATTTGGAAGAATTTAGAGGTCTGAAGGACTTGGGGCAACGAAGGAGTCGCCCTGGACGCCTCCCGGACTGGATGACGCTCCTAGCTATTTTCCAAATACAAATAAATTGGATAATTTCTTTCATTCGGGTGTTTTAATTAAAATTTATTTCAGATAAAATTGAATTATTTAAACATACATGGGAATACAGTAAAATACTACGATTATACTTAAATTTTAATATATTTTCAAAATATATTACATTAAATCCTCGGGATATTTTTTGTTTCAGAAATGTATTCCTAAATCCGGCCCCGCCAGGGCTATGAAATTTGACAAGGATAGCATTCTAATATGTATTAATATTTATAATTTCACTTCATCACTTGAAATTGTAGGGTTCAAATGTTGCGACATATGCAGTTTAAAATTTGATATCGGACCCCATAACTATAAAATTCTTAACCTGGAACTATGTTGACAATATTACATTATCATCCCTCTCTTTTCCTTTGTAGCGCTATCTCCGTCTACGATTTATGTAACAACATTATATAACTCTAATATCACTTTATTATTAAAAGTTTTGTGACTACTTAGTATATTTATTTGTCATAGAATAATTAACTCTATATAGCAGTGGAATGTATGTTTTTGAATGTGTTTTTTTTTAAATGTTAAGTTTTTTATTTTAGTTAACAGCCAGCCAGCACCATACTTAACATGAAATGTTTTATATTTATAAAAAAGGTCACACAAATACTTTCTGTAATCACAAAACATAACAAATTTAAGCCACACCTATTCTAAACTAAACATAAAGCAAATTGTTTATATTTATACTTATATAAAACCTAAGCCCAACAAACTGAAAATGTAGTAATTTTTAGGGATCCCTAATTCTTATGGAATTGTAGTCAATTGAACCTTAATTCCTTCTAATAAGATTTAATTTGTAGCCTAGAGAGTCTCCGGTACGGTAATGTATCAATTTACATAATATATTATTATTATTGGACTCATTTATTCGTTGTCGTCTTTAATTAAATTCTAACTAATGAGTTATCTTTGTAACTTTCTGGAATACATGAAATGTATCAAGAATGTGTTTTGAATTCAAAGTCGAGTCGGTGCACGTTTACAATCCTATCGCCGCCCACAGTTCACCTTATTCACAATTTGCTCTTAACCCCTGCACTGTATTCGTCGAAGGCCATGTTCCCTAAAGCGAAGATATTATCGGGGTCCAGGGCTCCCTTGGCGGCTAACAGCAGTCGCCTGCCGGGCTCGCTCACCGTGTCGGTGTACCATTTCTTCCTCAGCTTCCCGACGCCGTGGTGGTGGGATATCGACCCTGGAAACGACATAACGTTTGAAACATTATTATTAAAATATATTTTGTTGAATATGCATGGGACTGATTTAGACCGGGAGATGGTGTCAGAAAATTCCAAGTATTTTATTTTACAAGTAACGTAAAGTACAAACAACTTCTTATGGATCATATTAGAATATGTTTGTACTTTTCTGTACCCCGAAAAACGTATATGCAAAAAAGATGATCGGTTGATTAGCCAAAACGTAAAAACC
Source organism: Nymphalis c-album (assembly GCA_963151315.1). NCBI lineage: Eukaryota > Metazoa > Arthropoda > Insecta > Lepidoptera > Nymphalidae > Nymphalis > Nymphalis c-album. Next base: position 611,886 of record OY720594.1, on the reverse strand, counting down.
AACAAACAGACTCTCGGCTTTACGACAATAATATATGATCGTTGTTATACCTACCTATTTGCCTGTGTTTCGTAGGTCTGAGATATTAATTACCTAAGAGGTAAGTGCTTAGAGTAGACAGACTGACCTCCGCACGCGATGATCTGGTCCCGCGCGGCGCGCTCTATCTGCTCGTACTCGTGCACGGGGTCGTCGAAGCCGACGGTCTTGAACCCGAAGTAGAAGTATATGCAGCAGCCCGCGTCGTAGCTGAAACGATATACCACTTATTCAAATTTATGATAGAAATAGTTACGATATACCAACACTGGGTAACGCTAATTTATTGGTTTAACTTATTCTAGATTAATGAAAGCGGTCACCATCGCCTTTTGACCTAATGGAGGAAGTGTTGGTATGCGTGCGTGTGTGCGTACTCACGTCTGCGTGAGGCGGCAGGAGATGTGGTAGTGCGTGCGTGTGTGCGTACTCACGTCTGCGTGAGGCGGCAGGAGATGTGGTAGTGCGTGCGTGTGTGCGTACTCACGTCTGCGTGAGGCGGCAGGAGATGTGGTAGTGCGTGCGTGTGTGCGTACTCACGTCTGCGTGAGGCGGCAGGAGATGTGGTAGTGCGTGCGTGTGTGCGTACTCACGTCTACGTGAGGCGGCAGGAGATGTGGTAGTGCGTGCGTGTGTGCGTACTCACGTCTGCGTGAGGCGGCAGGAGATGTGGTAGTGCGTGCGTGTGTGCGTACTCACGTCTGCGTGAGGCGGCAGGAGATGTGGTAGTGCGTGCGTGTGTGCGTACTCACGTCTGCGTGAGGCGGCAGGAGATGTGGTAGTGCGTGCGTGTGTGCGTACTCACGTCTACGTGAGGCGGCAGGAGATGTGGTAGTGCGTGCGTGTGTGCGTACTCACGTCTGCGTGAGGCGGCAGGAGATGTGGTAGTGCGTGCGTGTGTGCGTACTCACGTCTGCGTGAGGCGGCAGGAGATGTGGTAGTGCGTGCGTGTGTGCGTACTCACGTCTGCGTGAGGCGGCAGGAGATGTGGTAGTGCGTGCGTGTGTGCGTACTCACGTCTGCGTGAGGCGGCAGGAGATGTGGTAGTGCGTGCGTGTGTGCGTACTCACGTCTGCGTGAGGCGGCAGGAGATGTGGTAGTGCGTGCGTGTGTGCGTACTCACGTCTGCGTGAGGCGGCAGGAGATGTGGTAGTGCGTGCGTGTGTGCGTACTCACGTCTGCGTGAGGCGGCAGGAGATGTGGTAGTGCGTGCGTGTGTGCGTACTCACGTCTGCGTGAGGCGGCAGGAGATGTGGTAGTGCGTGCGTGTGTGCGTACTCACGTCTGCGTGAGGCGGCAGGAGATGTGGTAGTGCGTGCGTGTGTGCGTACTCACGTCTGCGTGAGGCGGCAGGAGATGTGGTAGTGCGTGCGTGTGTGCGTACTCACGTCTGCGTGAGGCGGCAGGAGATGTGGTAGTGCGTGCGTGTGTGCGTACTCACGTCTGCGTGAGGCGGCAGGAGATGTGGTAGTGCGTGCGTGTGTGCGTACTCACGTCTGCGTGAGGCGGCAGGAGATGTGGTAGTGCGTGCGTGTGTGCGTACTCACGTCTGCGTGAGGCGGCAGGAGATGTGGTAGTGCGTGCGTGTGTGCGTACTCACGTCTGCGTGAGGCGGCAGGAGATGTGGTAGTGCGTGCGTGTGTGCGTACTCACGTCTGCGTGAGGCGGCAGGAGATGTGGTAGTGCGTGCGTGTGTGCGTACTCACGTCTGCGTGAGGCGGCAGGAGATGTGGTAGTGCGTGCGTGTGTGCGTACTCACGTCTGCGTGAGGCGGCAGGAGATGTGGTAGTGCGTGCGTGTGTGCGTACTCACGTCTGCGTGAGGCGGCAGGAGATGTGGTAGTGCGTGCGTGTGTGCGTACTCACGTCTGCGTGAGGCGGCAGGAGATGTGGTAGTGCGTGCGTGTGTGCGTACTCACGTCTGCGTGAGGCGGCAGGAGATGTGGTAGTGCGTGATGTGTCTCCGCGCGCACTGGTCGCGCACGGTCTGCTTGGTGCGGCGACACAGCGCCAGCGCGCGTTCCCACGACACGGACGTTTCAAACGACTCCGCCACCACTCCGTAATCTAGCGCCAGGTCCTGAGTCGACGTCAGAGTAAATATATAAATATTCTTAATATTTTGCACCCATGTATTGCGGTGCGGTATCGGCCACCACTGTGTGATGTGTCAGTTCGCGCGTGCCATTAAAAATGCCTGACAGATGTCCACTTTTTAATTCTTTAATCATATTATGTAAGAGATGAACACTTAATACATTTTACCGAAAAAAAAATGTGTTTCCAAAGCTATCGGTCACTCCAAATTTTTTTTACCATAATCTGAACGTTTATATCAAAAAGTTTAAGCTTAAAATAACCTCCAGAGAAAATGGATCCATGGATGGATCACTGGTGTGCACACGCATTGGCAAATGGAAAGTTAACCAATTAGAATACCGATAGTTTTGTTGTATTTATACAACAAATGGCTGCAAAATTTTACTACCTATTTTTTCACCTATCCGTCGTAAAACGATAGGATGTGTTTTTAGTCGTGGACTCTCGGTCTATGTTGAAAAAGATCAATCACTGAGTTTCGCGTTGGTTTGTTTCGGTAGAATATATATTTCGAATCGGTGTTAGTTTCTTAAAATATTGCAATTATTATGTCTACATCAGGAAGTTGAAGTAAGTGTAGTTTAGATGATACTTAGAAATGCTCGTTTGCTTTTTGAAAACCCTTTCAACACAAATAGCGACATCTCTAATGTGTCAAAGCACATTTTACACCAAGCCAAGTCCCTTGCTAAGTACTCGCGTTTAGACAAAGAAGACCCTACATGATCATAGTCAAAAGGAAAAAAACTTACCCTAATATAAGCGATAACGAAGGTCAAAGTGTATCCCATCTCGCCGTTCTTCGCACCTCCGGGCACCCCTCCGTGTCTCGCGGCGATGTTGTTCAGCTTCTTTTCACTGTCCGCGACCTGCTCGGCCGTGCCCTCCATGAGGAGGGTGACCACGCACAACTTGAGGGGGTCGAAGCCTTTGATCTTCGTTATGTAGAAACGCTTTATACCATCTAGGAGCACGCCACCCCACGATTGCTCCATTTTTAGTGCGTGACCGAAACGGAACTGATAGAAAGAAATACGTTAAAATTTCGCGGTCGGTTTTTACTTCTTATGGAAATTAAGATACAAGAACAGATAACAAGAAAATTAAGGAAAAATTAATGGTTCTTATAACAAAAATGTGGTAAGTACATTATTTAAGAGGTTATGTTATTGGTGCAAATCTGATCCGCTAATCTTATAATTTTATAATTACAATTTGTGGATTATGTGTACTAGTATTAATAATAGAGAACGTTTTATAGTGGTAAGAACGCGTGAATTTTAACCGATGATCGTGGGTTCAAACCCGGCCAAGCATCGCTGAATTTTATGTGCTTAATTTGAGGTTATAATTCATCTCGTGCTTAACGGTGAAGGAAAACAGGGCGAGGAAATCTGCATGTGACAAATTTCACTGATATTCTGTCACATGTGTATTCCACGAAACTGCATTAGAGCAGCGTGGTGGAATAAGCTCCAAATCTTCTCCTCAAAAGAGGAGAGCTCAGCAGTGGGACATTCACAGGCTGTTACTGTATTGTACCTGTTCATTGTCCATAAGTCGTATACTAGATGGTTGAAGACGCTGCTTAGCTACTTCTCTCTCGAAGTAGAATCCCGATTCCCAATCCGGGAATACCAGCGATCCGTAACGAACTACGGGCGGTAATGGACGGATCTTCAAAGTGACCTACGGTGGTTAAAACATTTTTGATTGTTAACTAATTCTGAAGCAAATATGAGCAAAACTTTCTAAAAGATGACTTCAGGTAAAACAAAAGTTTGCCAAACAACAAACAAAAGTTACCTCAGTAACAACTCCCAAGCAACCTTCAGATCCCATAACTATATGTTCCCATTCTGGTCCGCACGATAGACGAGGGACGCGGCAACTCTTTTCTATAACACCCGAAGGTGTTACCACCTGGAAGCAAAGTTTAACTATATATTGAGAAACCAAAGACAGAAATGCTGCCTAATTGAATACCTACTTCTTTTATTTAGATTTGATTTTGATATTTTAATTTTTATATAGAATACTATGTTCATTTATGACTTCAAGTAATTACCTTAGTTTGCACGACAAGATCTTCTATATTACCATACGTGTTCTTCTTCATACCACTAGCCCTAGTTGCCACCCAACCGCCTAATGTCGAGAACTCGTACGAGTCTGGCTCGTGACCCACTGTGAAGCCTCTCAGACGCATCTCGCGTTCTAAGTCCTGACCAACGATTCCTGCCTAGAATATTAACAACGAGTATTAAATACCATGCATCTTATATGCTTTCAAGTAATAGGGGTTGATGAGAGAACACTCAATAAAGAGGCCCTAGCCAAGTTGACATTCTACAATTGTAAACGCCATAGAAAACTAAACAAATGTATGAGAATGACATCTCTCAACGATAAGTCACGTGGTCATTCTCATACATTTGTTTAGTTTTCTATAGCGTTTGCAATTGTAGAATGACAACTTGGCTAGGGCCTCAGATCTTGATTCGTTGGTTTAATTCTATGTTTATAAAATCATTTAATTACAGAAGTCTCCTCATATAAAGACAGTACATAATACAAATTAAGAAGGACACTAAAAAGGATTTTAGGAGATCACCACAAAAATATAACTCATCATCAAAACAAAATTATATATCTCAACTAAAAAACTGCGGCCACATTAGCTAAATACCAATATGTACTTTTAAATGAATATTCTTATTTTGACTATATTACCTGGACTCTCGCTAGTAACTGTTCCTTGTCTAACCACAATATAGCGTTCATTTCACTTGTGTCGAGGACCACGATGGGTCTGTCCTCATTTGCAGGGCACGTCACTGCACCGGACACTGAGGTTCCACCACCAAAGGGTATGATCACAAAATGATGTTTAGAGGCACAGCGTACTATTTTTTCTACCTTGAAAATCGTATTAAAATACATTATTTTAACTGAATAATTTCTATGTACATTTCCAGAGTTAAAGTTAAGAGTTAGTCATAAATTATATTGAAGGGACATATTTAGTTAACACCGAAACCCAAGCGAAGGCTTTTATTACGAAACTTTACTGTGTTCATTATTTCGCAACATCACTTTCGTGTAATGCTTTGTGATTAGCATTAAAGTTTTGAAGTTCACGGCAGGAGAATACGAGCCTAATTGCGTCGAGCTTGACACCAAACGTTTCATTTCTGGCGTATAGATAACTTTGTTGTGATGCTCTGTCTTTATTAAGTTTCAATAGTGAACAAAAATCTTTATCAATATATCAATGGTTCTAAGGGTGTAAAGATTCTAATTAATTATTATATTTCATTAGCTTATTATTGCCTATGAAAATAAACTTACCTCGTCATGGCTTGTCGGCCAAATCACAGCGTCGGGAATTCTAGGAAAACTGTTTTGTCTTAAATTATAAACGTCATGCAAAGTCTGTCCGTGTGCCCTTATAAGTCTATCCACTCCGTCGGTACTGAGCAATGATATTATTTCCAATTCTTCCTTTATATTGTTTGGCAATCGACTTGGCGGGAACGAGGTTGGTAGTTCTGGTCTTTTCGGTTCTTTCGATAAGTCTACATCGAACATTTCTTTTACCCATTGTCGTGCGTGCGGTAGATTTTTTCCTGATATTAGATATCTGAAAAAGTATTTATTTTAAACTCTTAAGTTACCGGATAGACCGCATAGTCGAACAGTATTGTTTTGTTTTGGACGTGATTTCAAATGAGAAGTTATATAAATATAAACGAAAGAATATTAAAAAAAAAAACCTAATCGATTTTCGTCGATGATCATTAACTGAATCCCTATCTATAGTAAGCAAATTGTATCACCGAACGTTCACTGTCTCCGCAGTCATACAGAAAGATAAAAGAAATACATAAATGAGACATTTGTTTCTTTCAATCATCTAAGCTAATCACAATACACTGCTAGGCACCATCATAAACTCCTGAAAGGATTCATGTATCAACTAGGCCAGTAGTACATTATGCTATTACGCGTCGTGCTGTAGAGGTATGCGGAAAAATAACAACAAGATCAATGATAATATGTGTCAATTTTTTTACGAGACATAGTTTCACTTTTGGTAGAACTTTGTGCAAGCTCTTCTGGGCAGGTACCCACTCATCAGATATTCTGGCGCAAAACAGGAGTACTGCAGTGAGAGACGCTTTGTACTTAGTACCCACTCTTTAAATACTTTACCACCAATCAGTATAATTTGTATCGCTGTGTTCCGTTTTGTAGGGTGAATAAGTCAAAATAATTAAACACTAGGGACACCTCAGTACCCTCATTTTAGGGCATTAGCGATGTATGGAATACATATTTTTTTAAAGATAGCCAATTCCTATACATACTTATATATCATAAACATAATAGAAAAAAACTACTAGGTATATAATATTTCGTCTTGCTCTGGCTCAGACTTAGAGATCTAAGGCTGTACTGTTCCTATTTTGACAAAAATCGTCTTGATCGTGGAACCCCTCTTATAAAGACCGGACAGCTTCTTTTTTGTATTATTACTCTATCTTCAATTTACAAAAAAGAAAAAATTGAAAACACAATTGTATACATTAACAAATATACAACTTCCTTACAATAATTTATGTACACATATATTACAGTGACTTTATGTTTTGTAATTTAAAGTTAAAAAACTATTTTACTTAATGTCTTCACGGATTACAAAATACATACTAATTAAGTTTTAACTTCTCATCAACGAAACAAACATGTTGACGTATTTACTTACAGTAGTATAAGAATTAAAAAACAGCAATGATTATTTTAACTTTATTTAAATGATTACAATTTTATTATACCTTCTTGAATTATAATTTAAATTGAATTATTTAATATAATTTAAATTCTTTAACTCTGTTTTTTAGAATGCCGATCGTACTTGAAAAAAATTCAATTTTGTGAAATAAAGAGGAGTTTTGTGCCCAAGATCGACCGCGTATGCTGACAGAGACTGCTTAATTATAATTTCTCGCTTAGTGTATTTTAGTTATTTCCATAATTTCCTATAAGCGAATGGCAATCTACACTGCAGGCGATATTTATTACCTGGAACCAGAAGATCCTTTAAGTTGTAAATTTAAATAATTTAAGCTATTGGCTGTCGCTTCTTAATAAACTATAATATGCATATAGGTAAGCAAAAACATAAAATATTTTCCCAGAAATTGTGACGCAGTCGTCCATGCTGTTAACACAAGAGACAAGTATAAACTTATACCTAACGTCTATATTCCGATTACACACGATTTAGTAAGTACGAAAATGTGTACCTACGCTATTATAACAAGATCCAAAAAAGAATAAAATAATATATTCAATTGTAAAAGAACCATAAACGGAACGTAAGTTTGTCTTCTAAAGGATCACTCGGTGGTAGAGGTTTGCTCAAGCTCGTCTGGGTAGGTACCACCCTCTCATCAGATATTCTACCGCAAAACAGCAGTATTTGGTATTGTTGTGTTCCGGTTTGAAGGGTGGCTACCTACCCAGACGAGCTTGCACAAAGGTCTACCATCAGTATTAGACTTTAGGCATCAAAGTCAGTCAGTCAAAGCCTTTTGATTTTATTTAAGAAGGAGCTTACAGTTTTATTAAAAGCTGACTCAATCTAATTTCCAAATATACTAACCTATTTGAAGAGATTATAGAATGCTAAAATCTCATAAACGTGTGTTTTACTTTTATGTATGTCAACATAGCAAAGACTAAGACAAATGTTCCACCCTCAATGAGAACACTGTTACAAACAATGGACACATTCATTTGTTACGTCTATTTCAAATATTAGAGCCCTTGTCATGTAGATAACTTGCTGCAATGACTTAACGACAGGGCAGGCTAGAGACAACACGGCACGACTTGCTATTTGTTGTGTTTTTGAATATAAATACAGTTATTTTACAGGATATTTAATTTATGTACAAATTTGGCATTTTAAATATATATACATAAATTACATAATTGAAGGATAGGTCTAATACAAATCAAATCAAATATCTTTATTCAATGTTGAAGTGTTACACTTTCTTATTGATTGTCATAAATCTACCACCGGTTCGGAAATAAACCTCAGACCTGAGAGGAACCGGTGAAAGAAATTCAGCGGGATTTTTTTTTTCAACTCATATTTTACAATATTTAATATAAGGAGAGGGTGTTTCAATACAGTAGTGCGATTTTTGGTAGCCATTACTATACAGTAAAAAGAATTAGTAAATAATGAATTAGTTTTATGTATTTTATTTGATTTTTCATTGATCTTTTGGTCACGGTCCCCGGGACAGTCGCTATTGTCATTTAACTTGCCTAATTTTGAGTGCGTCGATAGAATTGATTAAAAATTATAATAAGGTCGATTAATTTAAATTTTACATTTACCACTTAAGATTTTTTAATTTCAAAATCGTTAATTAACAATGTATATTCTTTAATGAGTAATTATATAAATGAAATAATGACGAAGGTAATAGTATTATAATAGTAGTATAAACTTGGTATCCTTTTATATTGCACATTTTTAATCATTTTTCAAGAAGAAATAAAGTTTAAAATTATATAAACATTAAATATAATAAACATTACTTGTTTACGGTCTTACTGTCAATGTCAAACTGCAAACATATAATAATAATGTCCTCCTGACCGACTTCGGCTACGGCGGCGGCGGCGGATAATATCAAAAGAGATAAACCAACTGCGCAGAAGATATTGGTGGTAGAGCTTTGTGCAAGCTCGTCTGGGTAGGTACCACCCACTCATCAGATATTCTACCGCAAAACAGCAGTACTTGTTATTGCTGTGTTCCGGTTTGAAGGATGAGTGAGCCAGTGTAATTACAGGCACAAGGGACATAACATCTTAGTTCCCAAGGTTGGTGGCGCATTGGCGATGTAAGAGATGGTTAACAGCTCTTACAACGCCAATGTCTATGGGCGTTGGTGACCACTTACCATCAGGTGGCCCATATGCTCGTCCGCCTACCTATGCAATAAAAAAAAAAAAAAAAATATTATAGTGCAAAAGTGTGTGCGCAAACACAGGTGCACTCTCTCTTCCCTAGCCCTCTTAATCTTGAGGATAAAGCAAGGAATCCATATAAATACTAAGTAGGTAACTAATTTGATGTCTTGCTTGTTCTTATTTGTAGAATGTAGCTACTATTCCGAAATATTTCCGGCGTTAAATAAAATTATTAACAATGAAATTTTTTATAAGTAGTCTAGTTCGAAACTTCTTTAGTTCTCAATTCGAACTTCGTCATTCATGAATCGATTCAAAAAAATATATTTTGTTTGTCAGGGTATATGTATTGAAATTTGACAAAGAAATAGGGGTAATATTCTTTAGGGTGATTAGGGTGCCTACTTTGGCACTGTAATTTCTTATGCGCACGAATTTTATTTGAAGTCGGTGTTATAATAACAGATTATTAAAAGCACAAATTTAACACCAACTGTTAACATGTTGCTGATAACTTCTAAGTTATTTTTGACGAGCCGGTTGGCGTGGTTGGTAGATACCCTGCCTTTCGCGCCGCAGGTCGTGGGTTCGATTCCCACCCAGGACAAACATTTGTGTGCATGAACCTGTCTGTTTGTCCTGAGTCTGGGTGTAATTATCTATATAAGTATGTATTTACAAAAGAAAAAGTAGTATATGTAGTATATCAGTTGTCTGGTTTCCATAACACAAGCTCTGCTTAGTTTGGGATCAGATGGCCGTGTGTGAATAATGTCCCAGAATATTATTATTATTATCCAGCTCCACTTAGATGTTCAGCTGAATTACATTTCAATATTTTTAATAATGTTTTTAATTTTTTTTCGATTTAATACATTATTTGTCTTTAAAAACGTTTTTTTTTTTAATTTATGAAGTTCTTGAAAAGGAAATCAAAAATAATAAGTTAGGTTATAAATATAAATTTGTAGTAAATTACGTATTCGTATAATGTTCCCGACGATTATTGGGAAGGGAAGCGACAATTTAGCTCGGCCGCCCACGACACACGCTCAGATCCAGTCATAGCTCGTTGACACCACTTTCTTGTGACCTACGCTACGGACATTTTAGACTCAATTGAACGAGAATACTTTTAATGAACCGCGCGAATAAAGCAAACCATTAAAACCGCACAATGACATCTTCCTGCGGGAATTATCACAATTAAGTTTCGTTTCTACTGTCGATATTATTATGACAAGTTTTTTTTATTTAAATGTAATTACTAAAAAGGTTTTAAATTATAATTAATAATAACATTAACTCATACTTGACACAAGTTATAATTCAATCTCCTTCGTTTTTAGCCAATCCTGGGTGCAGAATAAGGATCGTGTTTATCAGAAAAATGCATCATTGTTATCGCATATAAACCGACATGTCAAATTTCAGACTCATGATAAGTGCAAGTGACTAAATTAACTTGCAAGATTTGACGCACAAAATAATATAACAAACATAGCAAGTTAGATAAAAGAGAAATCTTCTATAAATATCATCAATGATCACAAGTATTTTTTTTTCATCCACTGTCGGCCACTGAACTCTATATTATACTCAAACGAATTTTTAATTATTGAATTCATACTCATGTCATATCAATTTATGCAATGCCCGAAAAGCGCGTTACGAAAACTTAATTCGAGTATAATCGAACCACATATATTTTTAGTCTACGCACTCAATTTAAGTCGCTTATCAATAATCATCATTAATATCACACAATAGTCATCATTATCACACATATGTTAATATAACAAAACTATGTGTAATCGGCGGTTCTATCGCTTACATAGAGATTTCTAGACTACATTTGTGTACGACTTGAAGTCGAATAAAGCGGTGAGGTGAACAAATGTCTATAAATTAGTTAGAATAAATACTATTATTAATTACACAAACAATAAATGTATATATAATAAATATATACAGACATATGTATTATGTACATAATATTTGTTTATCTCTACTACACCGGCTCGTTGTATTCGCGCGACTATTATTGAACATAGAATATAAATATGATACATATACTTACTTATATTTACTTGGTGGTAGAGCTTTGTGCAAGCTCGTCTGGGTAGGTACCACCCACTCGTCAGATAGATAGACTCTTTAGATTCCAAGGTTGGTGGCGCATTGGCGATGTAAGCAATGGTTAACATCTCTTGCAGTGCCAATGTCTATGGGTGTCAGTGACCACTTTCCATCAGGTGGCCCATACACTCGTCCGCCTACCTATGCTATAAAAAATACTATATCTCGATAGCGTATCTAAAATTAAGTGTTTAATGTATAATAGTACTAGAGCCCACGACCAAAACCATGTCTCATAGCAATACGGCAAAAACCCTATAAAATCGTTAGATTGTATGATTCTGAACCCGACTAGGTGTGTAGTAACGGTCGAAAGTGTAGCAACTGCGTGGGAGGCCATTTCTGCTGTGTCAAAAAAAAAAGACAGTCGGTATTATAGCAATACGTCTGATAGTGAAAATGTAGATAGATTTTATAATTGTATTACGAAAAAGTTTGTTTTCAGACATTTTGCGCGTAGCATATAGCCTGAGCGTATTTTTGAAAATGTCAACAAATTTAGCCGACCTGTATCATAGCAATACGGATAAATTTTTTTTTCAACTTTTCGTATTGCTGCCATGATTACCAAAAACCTGTTTTCAGACACTTTAAGTGTAGCATATATATGTCTGATAGAGAAGGTGCTACACTTAATTTGTCTGATATAAATTTTTTGCACATGTGGACAACTTATTTTATCATGTCCAACAATTTTCAGACATATTGCTATGATACCGATCGGTAAAATTTGTTAACATTTTCAAAACGGTCTCAAAATTTAATGCGTTCACATTTCCGTCTGAAAATTGTTTTGTTCGCATCAAATAACCAAAATTTACTAATAAAAAGATTTTCAGACGTATTGCTATGAGACATTTTTTTTGTCTCATTTTTAATTTTTTTAAGTGATTTTACGGGTTTGCGCTACACCACTAACGTCTGAAAAATATGTTTCCGGTATCTCAGAACTATCATTCAACTACACTCTGCAAATCAGACATATTGCTATGATGCAGTTCGGTAAAATTCTTTGACAATTTTGAAAATTCGGTCAGATCAAACGCTACGCGGAAAATGTCTGATATTGGTATTTTCGAGTTCAGGATAATAGTATCTATCGATTTGATGCGGTTTTGGCCGTATTGCTATGAGACAAAAATTTTGGTCGTGGGCTCTCGTACTATAAGTAAATACTAATATATTGATAAAGTAAAATAGGGCATCGGTTTATCTGATGACAAGTCTTTAGCATACAGATAAGGGCTGTTGAATTTGAAACATTGATAAGATCGATGAGTGTATTATTCGGAAGCGGATATCGAACGTGGTGACAAACGGACAAATTCCTACTATCATACTTATATTACGATACGTAGGTTATGTTCAGTTTTTGCTGATTCACGAAGATTACACATACGATTGAAATTGAATTTTCATATTTTACTTAGTAGAGGATTTTGTGCCTGGGTAAGTACCACCCACTCATTATCGGTCTAATTCATAATATGTTATCGGCGCCTTATAACCTCGCTACAAGTATTAAGTCTTAAAATGTCATTCATAATAGGTCAAAAATTCTTACAAGTTCTATAGCGCAACGATAAAGTTATACAAGCTAGGACCCTACTATAACGCTTCGATATTAGCAAAAAACAAGGTCGATCTTGGTCAACTGACGTTTGCAATTGACATTTGATTTCTATCTGTATTTTCAAAAACAAAACAGAAGTATATTTATTATTATTTTATTGTGTAAATCAACTATAATTTTTTTGATTTAATACTTATTTTATTTACATTAAAATTACATATATATGGGTGTTCGACTGTGCTGCCATCTGGTTTCAATGTAAGTAATATATTCAATTAAATCTTTATATCTGTAAAGTGCCATCTATTAGCTAATTCGGGACTTAAATAACAAATATTATTAGCAACTTTTTGTTCTAAACAAAATGTAGAATAATAAGTTGTAATTAATAATTTTAGAATCAATTCTAGATAATACTAAGGTTAATTTTCTTATTTAAATCATTTTGGTATGTAAAACGCATTAAGCTGGTCACTAACATAATACAAAATAGTAAATACTTATAAAAAAAAAATAGCGTCTTGAATGTCGGCAAAACTGTTTCGTAAGTTTGGAAGTAAAATTAAAGTGGATTTAAGTAGTTAAGTGTAATATTGTTGTGTTAAAAATGAAGATATATTAATCAACAACTGTTTGTAGTGCATTATATAGCGGAGTTATCAGCAAAACTCTTGGAATATTGAAAAGTATGGTTTGTTTACATTTATTTCTATTTTCATTGGAATAGAGTATATAACGTTAACACTTGTTCTCCGGGCAGATTACTATGATAAGTAACGAATTAAAAAGCATTTTAATATTAATTATATTTGTAATAAAGCAAACATGGTATTTTTATTGATAAAAATACAATTTCCGTAGTAAGTCTCACAGTAAAGGTTTAAAAATATCTTATTTCTTTAGACGATCGTTGTTAAGTAATGTTGTTAAAGAGAACATATAATTCAGTTTATTCCTATTGAGTGTCTTATTTTCTCATGGATTCTGGAGATAATTCTGATGGGGCGCCGACATATACTACTTTTTGTTTGTAAATATATACTTATATAGATAAATAAGTAAATGTAAATGATTAAATAAAACAAAATAAGATTTAATTTTATAATATATTTTTGTAATATTAAATTTTCTTTTAATATCAAGTTTTTACTTCTAATATTTCATTTTCCATTTGAATTGCATGCAGTTCCCTCTTGTATTCAAGTTCAAATGCAGCCATTTGTTCTGCAGGTGATTTTAGTCAATTGATTAGTGGATCTGAAACACCGCAAATTGAAATATTTTAGTATTAAAAGAACATACACATTGTAACCTGGGTTTAAATTACATCTTTTTATTGATATTAATATACTTTTTTCTTAATTTTTCTAGGTTTTGGACCCATTTAAGAATTTGCAAGCCTGGCAGGCGGTGATGGATCCAACAATAATAAGAAGGTATTGGAGGAGGTGGTGCCGCTACTGTGTCCACAAGTACTGAAATAATAAAAATGTATTGATAAATAAAGTGATTTCTGTGTGTATTAAAATTTATACAATAACATACTGCTTTAACATAGTTTGTTTTGTTTTCTTTTCCACACTCATTCTAAAAAAGATGATTAAATCAATTGATTCCATTATTACACTACATCCATAATAAAAATATTTGAATTATACTTACCATATCATTTGAGTTACCGCTGATGTTCTTTCGCCGGTTCTTCTCAGGGCTGGGTGTTTCTTTTACCAACGGATAATAGTACCCAGTTTGACAATCAATAAGAAAGTGTAATATTGTATAAAGTATTTTGAGTTTGAATTAAATTTTCCACAAGTGGAGAGATGTAACATTTCCTGTAAAGATGAATTTTCATATAACAACACAATAATATTTCTTAAATAACTAATTGCAAAAAGCATGAGTGATTTGTATCTCATTATCAAGATAGAAATTCCTACCATGTAAAAACAATGGGATGCAATATAAATTACCTGATTTATATTATCAGAGTCAATAATGAACTCGTTAGGTCTTCAGATCCTTTATCAAATCTATTAAGAAAATTTTAGAAAGCAAAAACAGTTAATTTTACAAATGCATGCATGAAAACTAGTGAAAAATTATTGACTTGCGAATATAACAAAATTGTAACACTAACCTTATCTTCCTCTAGCCAATTTTCACTTCTCTGCCTTTTTTGTATTCGTTTTCATTTTAAAACTTTCCTCGACAATATAATTATTATAATTTGTTGATACGATTAAAAATCATAATAATGACACAAGATGTTTGATATTTTTTAATTTGTACCTGTCCACAGATAAAAACTCGGTGAAACCATTCTCTATCATTCAATTCATTCATTCCATTTTACCAATTTTTTACGAAATGGCAATCTTGTGTACGATAATAGCATTTTACTTGTCGGAGGTTGTTCAAATGATTTTGAATTGAAAATGTTATCGAACGTTTGATAGGCTATAATGACGTTTTAACAAATATCGGCTTACACCTTCGATAGGGGTTTTATTATGAATTAGACCGTATATATTGTACCGCCTTTCAGCAATATGTAGTACTGTTCCGGTTTGAAGGATGCGTTTGAACTGTATTACTACAGGCAAGAGTGATAGGACATCTTAGTTCCCATGGCTGGTGGTACATTGACGGTGGAGAGGATGGTTAATATTTCTTCCACTTACAATCAGTTGTCAGTCTGCCAACGTATTTTCATTTCTAATGCGTTCAATGTAAGATATAAATAAGAACATATGTTTTTATATATCTAGAAAATATACGATGTGTCATTGTACGTATAGAAATCTATTTGCAATAATTGTAGATCTTTTTGATTAAATAATACGAACTTTAACGTTGTTTACTGCAACTACAACATCCGTCCTTATTTGTTGTACTCCTTGAATAATATTTAAACTATAGAATAATAAATCTTCGACTTAGTTTATGTATATTAAGACGGCACAAACTTCGAACATGAAAAAGCTAAATGTTTCTTCTCCAGAATTTATTTTTTTTTTGCTATATTTTGTCCTGTTTTTCTTAAATAGATCTTATTATATTTACCTATATATATGTATATATTTCTTATATGTAGGTGTATATATTTCTTAAATAGATCTTATTATATTTATCTATATATGTAGGTGTATATATATATATAGATATAGGTGTATATATAATATAGAGTATATATTTGTATATGTATATACGTTTTTGATTATGTCGAGTCCTACCTGTCTCCCGTGAAATACGTCATATCGTCGCTTAATTTGAACAAAGAGTCCTTGTAGCCCCATCCGTACCATTTGAGCAATTCTTGTCTGCAAGAAGAAAACAAAAAAACACAAAATTAATGTTATCCTTGGAGTCTTTATTTTACTAAACACAGGTCAGTTATAATATCAATATTTACCGTAAACGTGTGAATATATGTTTGATAAACATAAAATAAACATAAAATAATTAAAATATTTATTACTACCTCGGTTGAACGGGGAGGAGGGGCGGAGAGGCGCGTTTTTAAAGTGTATTAATTGTGCTTTCAAATGATATTAATTTTGGTAGGGTACAATAATAAGCTTTGTGCAAGCTCGTCTGGGTAGGTACCACCCACTCATCAGATATTCTACTACAAAACAGCAGTACTTGTTATTGCTGTGTTCCGGTTTGAAGGGTGAGTGAGCCAGTGTAATTACAGGCACAAGGGACATAACATCTTAGTTCCCAAGGTTGGTGGCGCATTGGCGATGTAAGAGATGGTTGACAGCTCTTACAACGCCAATGTCTATGGGCGTTGGTGACCACTTACCATCAGGTGGCCCATATGCTCGTCCGCCTTCCTATGCAATAAAAAAAAAAAAAAAAAAATAAGTTAAGAGTATTATTCGCTTGAAGTCAAAATTTCAAAAGGTGCGATTTTTTTGACGCTGAGTTCATTATCAAGGAGTCAAGTAGTCTTAAACGTCGCGTTTATCCATTTTAATGTAAAGCTACCCGTCCGAAACGAAATTCAGTAGTTACACTTTTCCATCAATTTACATAGTTATGATAGTTGATGCCGTGACATCAATTGCAAAAGCTGTTTTAATTATTTAATTAAAATTTAATTATTGAAATTTACTTTCTGGAAAGGCGTGCATCGCCTGTTAAAAAGGCGCTTAGTGTCTCAACAAATTGTATGATTGCAATTTGCAGTAAATTCAACCAGAAATAATAATAAATACCAAAATAATTGTCAAGGATTGACGGCAACCCAGCGAGTCGCCGGTAATAAGATCTACCAATTAGTTTTCTTGGTGTGTACGTTTTTATAGCTTAGGGTGGCGAGTATATGGGCCACCTAAGGGTAAGTCACCAGCGCCCATAGACATTGACATTATAAGAGATGTTAACCATCGCTTACATTGCCAATGCGCCTCCAACCTTGGGAACTAAGGTGTTATGTCCCCTGTGCCTGTAATCACACTGGCTCATTCACTCTTCAAACCGGAACACAACAATAGCAAGCACTGCTGTTTTGCGGTAGAATATCTGTTAAACTTTTTTTTCTTAGTCAGACAGTTATTTTATATAAATATATTTCAGATAAATAAAAGTATCTGATTGAGTCATAAATATAATTAAATGGTTCGAGACCCTGATACGTAGTTCGAAATTCTACCGCTATAAAGTTTGTCTGATGCTGATTTCGGATTCAGTTTGTTATGAATAAATGCAAGCGGGCAAAGTCAATTGTATTATTACTTCATAAACTATATTTTATGTTTGTTTATCGACTAATACAAAAGCCAATAAATAACATATCGTGAGCTCATGTTAATTTCAAACAAACAATCATTGCACATCGTTTACTGTGTATTGTGTACACTTCATTTAACACACAAACACTATTGTTTAATCCATAAATACTATGTACATAAATAGTTCTATGGCTAAATTAAATGGTCCGAGCATTCAATTACGAGCTATTTAATAACGAAAAACTTATATTGCTTTTGCTACTCTTTGAAATACTATGTAACTTTACTGCTTATAAGCCTATTATTATAAATAGCTGCTGGCTATATATTTAATTTTATGACTCAACTGTGCTAAATGTATATACATCACAATCATCATTTCATGGTTAAGCGGCTGGGCGAAATACACATATGTATACCCTTTTCTAATCGGAGTAGGAATAAAGGTAAACACATCGTAGATTTACAAATTGCATGCGATTTTTTTTTTCATAGGAAGACGGACGAGCATATGGGGCCACCTGATGGTAAGTGGTCACCAACGCCCATAGACAATGGCATTGTAAGAAATGTTAACCATAGCTTACATCGCCAATGCGCCACCAACCTTGGGAACTAAGATGTTATGTCCCTTGTGCCTGTAATTACACTGGCTCACTCACCCTTCAAACCGGAACACAACAATACAAAGTATTGCTGTTTTGCGGCAGAATATCTAATGAGTGGGTTTTACCAACCCAGGCGAGCTTGCACAAAGCTCTGCCACCAAGTGAATTATAGATTTACAAATTGCATGCGATTTTCCAATCGTTCTGCTGTATTACGCACTATAAACAGTTCTTCATTAATTTACACTTATTTATAATACAAGACTATTCCAATTAACTGGTAATATAAGGTCCTACAGACCGATTTCGGCCACGGCGGCCAATCTCAAGAGAGACTAGCCAACTGCGCGGCAGATATTATAGTGCAATAGTGTGTGTGTAACGGCTTAACATGCTTTCCGAGGCACGGGAGTGTACACACTTCCAACTTCCAGACTCCGGGCTGCTACTGAGAATTTTCTAACACAATGGGGTTTTCTGTTGTTCTGTTGGGTGTGGGGTTTTGTTAACTATTTATTGGCCCGACCTGGGAATTGAACCCAGGACCACCGAGTCTGCGGCCATATATCAAGCCACTAGACCAACGAGGCAGTATATATACTTAGTCTGGCCATAAATACTATTACAATTAAAAACAAACAAAATATAACATTTGAATGTCGCGTATTTTAAAAGATGACTTAGGACTTGCAGCCTATAAGAGACGTACTGGTCATTTCTTAACTGATAATTTAAAAAAGAATAGAAAATCGAAACAACTACTGAAGCGGTACGCAAAGGGAGGTCACAGAAATGTTTTGTTTACGGATGAGAAAATTTTAACAATTGAGCAACATTTTTACAAACAAAATGACCGTATTTATGCTCAAAGCTTTAAGGAAGCTTCCCAATTAGTCGACAGAGTGCAACGTGGGCACTATACGATTCCAGTGATGGTTTGGTAGGGTATTAGCTATGAAGGAGTGACTGAGACATACTTTTGTGAAAAAGGTATAAAAAAATCGGCACAAGTGTATCAAGATACCATTCTTAAGAAGGTAGTAAAGCCCCTTAACAACACCATGTTCAATAACCAGGAATGGTCCTTCCAGCAGGATTCGGCGCCGGGTCATAAAGCTCGGTCTATGCAGTCTTGGTTGGAAACGAATGTTTCGGACTTCATCAGAGCTGAAGACTGGCTGTCTTCTAGTCCCGATCTTAATCCGCTGGATATTAATTTATGGTCAGTTTTAGAGAGTATGGCTTGTTCTAAATGCCATGATAATTTGGAGTCCCTAAAACAATCCGTACGATTGGCAGTGAAGAATTATTCCATGGAAAGCGTGCGTGCTTCTATTGATAACTGGCCTCAACGTTTAAAGGACTATATTGCAGTTAATGGAGACCACTTCGAAAAAGCTTTTTATATTTTAAATTTTTTTACACTTATGTATTAAACTAACACACTGTAAAAGTAATAAATGTTATTTGCAATAGAAAAATATTTTTTTCCTTTGTTACAGTATTTATGGCAAGACTAGGTAGTATGACAGCGTGGAATGGTGACTGTCCCCGATCAAAAAAAAATAATATCATATAATAATATTATTTCAAGTATGCTCTTACGATACTTGGTGGTAGAGCTTTGTGCAAGCTCGTCTGGGTAGGTACCACCCACTCATCAGATATTCTACCGCAAAACAGCAGTACTTGTTATTGCTGTGTTCCGGTTTGAAGGGTGAGTGAGCCAGTGTAATTACAGGAAAAAGGGACATAACATCTTAGTTCCCAAGGTTGGTGGCGCATTGGCGATGTAAGAGATGGTTTACAGCTCTTACAACGCCAATGTCTATGGGCGTTGGTGACCACTTACCATCAGGTGGCCCATATGCTCATCCGCCTTCCTATGCAATAAAAAAAAAAAAAAGAGCACCGGTATGTAGACCGAAAGTAGACACTACCGAGAACCGGCAAAGTTAACTATTATCCTTAAAATAAGATTACATATAACACCATATACAATTTAAACTTTCTAAATACATAAATGCGAAATAAAATATATGTTTATCTAGCTAAATGAACCTAAGCATATTCTGACAAATCCGAATGGTGGTAGGTGGTGGTTGGTTTTACCTATAACCAAACTTAGTGAGTAGTCAGCTTCATTAAATTAGTATAGATATTTAGTTATAAACCCGATATAGACTCGTGGATCGTAACCGAGTATTGTGGGTTAAAACTGGCAAGCTGGACTGACTTTTTATTATATTAATTTGTGGTTAAAATTAATCTCGCTATTGTGTAGAAATACATCGAAGAATAAGTTCCAAAACTTTAGTACTTAAGTTTGACCTTTGTTAAAACAAAGCAATATTGATTGTTTAGCCCTTACTGCTAAGTAATTTTTATTATGAAGCCGAGTTTAATAGTTTCTTTTATCAACGTATGACATATCAGTCGATTGCGACTTATCACGATACCCTGATATCACTGATATCGTATAGCGACCTATTTACACTAATAATAAATTAGGGACATTCATTTTTCGGAAAACTGTTGTATTAGAATGTGTAATATTATTAGTATTTGTCGAACGAAAGCCAATGGACGGAAAAGATGGATCATTGACGAATGTAGGTTCAAAGTTAACCAAGCAGCACTGGATTATTACGTGCTTTATTTGCGTTTACAAATTCATCTCGTAGCTAATCTGAACTGAGAGCCTTCTTGAAAGATGTGAGAGGACCATTTACAAACCTGCTTGAAAGAAGTGAGGCCCTTTAAATATTAAGCAAAAAAATATATATTTGCCTAAATAAGTTAAGTATATAATTATGTAAATTGCTAGAAAAAAGTAACTACTGAGTCTCCTGTCGGCTCTTCTCAGATAGATTTCTGTTGGTAGCTTTACATATAACAAAATACTGTAACATGGCGATTCAAATGCCTTTAAGAGCCCACTTAAATAAAAATTTTGATTTCGATTTTTTGAATCAGATTAGCGTTAACATGAGCAGCAGAGCGTTACAGTATTTATTTGCAATGTCGCAAGCGTCTTGCATTACTACGCATACATAGGTACTTTTTTTTTTTATAAAACGCAATTGATTTTACATTTGATAATTCATAATCAACCCAAAAAAGATTATTAGATAAGGCCTTTCAATTAATATATGTAATTGCTGTATGTTTATATATTCTGATAAAGAAAGAGCCGCGATGGACCAGTGGCTAGAAGAAGTATCTATTCCGAGTTCGAATCCGGGCTGAACTTTCATATTTCATATTCTTATTTATGTTCGTCAGGAGACCTACATGTCGTGGATATTCACCAACCCGCATCGGAACAATCTTGGGGATTATTCCCTAAACATTTTCCTCAAGAAGACGCATTCTTAGCCCAATAATGTATAATTTATAGGCTGTTACATTTTGCTTGTAATTTGTCATCACGCTGTCCTAATTCTGGTTAATGGATTACAATACAAATGTGGCAGAAATTCAGTGAAATTTGACACATGTAGGGTAGGTGACGAACATGAAAATTCAATTGTGCTTGCCTGGTTACGCACAATGCACTTACGATTCACGCCTTCTAACTTGTAAATTTTGTATGAACTAAGAACAAAACTAAAAGGATTCGATGTTATTTCTATACATTTAATCTAAGGAAACTAAGACGCTGTAGGTTTGTTTACGCTTATGCCGTTATATCTTATTTATAGGACACTGATGTTTGTTTTTCTGAGACGAGATTAGAAATATTTGTTTTCTAAAGCAGAATTCGAATAAAATTAGTTCGTGTGTTGTTTCGTTGGTTTTAATGTTCTAGTTATAATCATTTTTATTTTATATAATATATTATCTTGCCCATAGACATTGACGCAGTAAAAATCACCGCTTATGTCTCCAATGAGCCTTAACAGGACAATCTTTAGAATCTATGTGTCCCGTGTGCCAATAGTTACACGAGTCAGTGTACACTTCAAACCAATAATATACTATATATATGAGTATTGTTTGGCCGAACAATATGCGATGTGGTACCAGCAGTACCACCAAATAAGAATTTGTATCGCGTGTTGTTAAAATAAAACGTTATTTTTATTATACCTATATAATATTAATGAAGGACACACACAATTCTACTTCTCATTAAAATATACGATACGTGATTATCACTTATTATTACTAATGTAAATAAACTTCAAGAACGAAGAAGCAAAGCATATAAAGTTAAATCCTTTATATGTATAATCACTTATCTACATTGTATATCAATTTGTTTTCATCAGGCGTAGCGTGTTTTCCTGTATCTTCGTGAATTTTCAGCTTTTTTTGAATGTATATAATTCATTTTTTTTATTTCATAGGAAAGCGCATGTGGGCCATTTATGGTAAGTGGTCACCAACGCCCATAGACAATTGCATTTTAAGAGATGTTAACCATCGCTTACATCGCCAATGCGCCACCAACCTTAGGAACTAAGATGTTATGTTCCTTGTCCCTGTAAATACACTGGCTCACTCACCATTCAAACCGGAACACAATAGTACCAAGTACTGCTGTTTTGCGGTAGAATATATGATGAGTGGGTGGTATCTACCCAGACGAGCCTGCACAAAGCTCTACCACTAAGTAAATTTTTATTAACCCCTAGGTCTATTCCACTTTATCTTTATTTAAATTTCTATTTCTTTTTTAATTAATTTGCTTTTTCATTTTTAACTGTTAAAAAATATAGAACGTGTGTTATTATATTTGTAAGTGTTTAACCCTTTATCATACTTTCATATCAAAAATATTGATATCGATGATAAGGATGGATGACATATTATGATTTGTAGATTTTTCAAGTTAATAGCGTAACTATATATTAGGTAATAGATTAAAATTATCGGATAATTTTGGCGGGAAATTATTATAGGGTACAACCATGAAATGTTTGCTTATTAAAACGTTTGCGCTATGAGTACATTACAGTTTTGATATTTTTAGAATAACGCCTAGTTAATAATACTTTGAAAACTAGGACAGAAAACCAGACGCGCGTTTTAATAATTAATACTCATGTATATTTTTATAGAACTGCACAATATTATACATAATAAAATTAATAATAAATATTTAAGTTAAACATAGCTAGTCCATGCTGGTTAATTTGAATGAATAACAAATAAAAACCCACCTTTGCCTAGGGATCGCACTTTTAACTTTGATAACAGTCTCATTTTTCTCATCTACTTCACGGTTCTTATTTTTATCACTAAAAGTAATTGTTTGATCACTCTGCATTATCGCATTGTTATTATTTTTATGTAACTCCGAATTTTCTAACGTATTTTTCGCACCAGTTATCATGCCGGTTGACATTTTTACTCGAGTCGAGACTACGATTATAGATTTATGTCCGCCAACATTTGCTACGATTTTTATAAATCGCGCAGCCCGCCGCGCATGCTGAAAAATTCTGTCGATAAAACAGGAACTGTAACCGTAGCGACATCTATTGTATATTTTGAAATCCATTAGATGCGCTCTCTTCTTGTTTCAACTACTTACCACAAGATGGCGACTCTCGATACTAAATAAAAGTCACTATTAATTTATTTATTTTATTTATATGTTGTACGAGACATACTTACATTAAAGATTAAACGTATTACAAAAAAACTACATTTAATATAATACGATTATATGACTATTCATTATAATAATTTATTAAAAAGTATATTGGCCAAAAATATAAAAAATCTGAAAAAAGTCATATCTAAGAGCGTTATACATAATATATAAATAATCAAAACAAAATGAAATAATTCGAAAAACATATGCACTATATAGTAAATGCATTTCAGAGCCTCAACGTTCCAAACAGGGACGTACAGGGACACATAATTCTAAAACTTTGATCAATACTACATAAAACAGTTTGATATGCCCCTGTTTTGGAATAGTAAAAGCATTAGACATAAACCTATTTGTGGCATCGTATTCTTAATTCTACGTAATAATTTAAATTCGTGACGCAGTCTTAATAACATACCTAAGCACCTATCGATTACTTATTTTTACATTCTAAGCATAAAGCGTTTATTTACAGGAGTATAAGCTCCAAGTATATATGTAATCGGTGTAACATATAACATTAAAGTAATTAAAAGTCTAGAGCCCTGCAGTAAACTGATTTTTGCCATTCACAAACACAAATGTAATAAAATATTTATAATTACAACAAGAAAAATTATACATGTAATTTCTTGTGAAAGAACATAAATGCAACATAAACCATACGCTTTTGTTCACTGACTACAATAACATTTTATGTAAATTATTGGAAGGTTCGCGTTCCGTAGTTTTACCATTTAAATGTAATAGTTATTATATTTTCCTATACGATCGATTTAAACCACGTAAATGATAATAAAATTAGGGTAAAACAAATGTAGCGGTCCATTTACATATAATCATTATTTCAGATTTTTTTCTTTTGATAATGGAGGCCTAACTGGTATTAAATGTTTGGTGGGCAATATAATTTACAACAATTCATATTTTTATTTTTGTGACATAGACATGTTATTGTATTTTTTAACGTTATGATTGATACATAATGAAAATGGAAGCTTTAATTATTACGTGTTTCTCAAAAAAAAAATGAATACAATTACATCAGTCTATACTGTAGAGTACGTTTTAAATAATATCTGAATTAGGGAAGTAATCTGTGGTACTCGGCGGAATTCTTGTTCTTGTCGATCACGTAGAATGACTTTGGCTTGCCGTTACCCGAGAAATATTTCCTGAACGACGTCTTTTTCGATGGTACGTAGTAAGCCAGCGCGTCTATCGAGTTAGGATGATTAATTTTCGGCCAAGTTGGTGTACTTTCGACGTTCACCACATCGTCGTCAAATCTAGCCTGTGGACGGTTCTTTGCGAGTTTGTGTAATACTGGCAGGTTCCAGTGGTAGACCCTCGCTGGTTTCCCGTTGCTTGTCATCTGTAGTGGTAAGGTTCGTGCCGCGGCCGGGGCTGGGTCAGCGTGGGTGTAATAACTCGTGTTCGGCGGTAATTTTATCACATACATTCTTGAATCACCGGTCGCATGACGCCGTCCTTGCTCAGCGAGACGTTTTCTATGATGAGCAGCTGGTATTCTGAGCTTCTTTAAGCCGAGCGAGCTGAGAAGTTCGTGAGTGGTGGGCTCCTTTCTATCTAAGGTTAGGTTGTCATCTTGTGATGCGGGCATGGCGCATGTTGCTGCTACCGCGAGTAGCAGTGTTGCGCATCTGAAACAATTAAATTCACAAATTAGTACGATAATATTTAGTTAACCTTTCTGGTATTCATAGTTTTAGTAAGATTCCGCCGATATTTCTAACTTTGGCTACAAATCAACTTAAATCTTTTGTTAAACGGTCAGTGGATTAGTGCACACTAAAATAATATAAGTATTTTAGTCTTTTTAACGCATAAAATTATTATATTTGCGTGTCAATATCATAATGTTAAGAAATCTAGAAAGTATCGAATAAACGGATCCTCTGTCATTTTCACCCGAAAATGTTGGATGCTCTACTTTTGATTTTAATTGGAAAACCCCCGAGTCTGAGCTCGTTTGCTTTGCTTTAGCATAATATATTACATTAACGATTGCATTTTTTATAATATTTCTAGGCTATAATCTCCGACTATATTTTATTCACAAAATTATATTTAATTTGTAAGTACCGCGTTTGTTTGTGTAGCTCATGAATTGAAAAACTGGTTCTATTATAAGGTTTGCGAAGATTTCAAAAGATGTAAATAAATACGTTCTTTCATCTTAAAAGAGGAACAATAGGTCATCGCTGGACACGTCTCATAGCATAACAGCCACTATTAGTTGAGTCATAAAATCTATTATCGGATATATTCATCCATTGCCAGTATAGTCAAGTTGTTTACAGTGTTCTCTGAGAAAAGGCTCTCGAGAAATCAAACAGTCGAGGTAAGTCGCGTCCTCGTTGTAAAGCCGTTGTAGTGTCTTTGGAGTAATTAGCATACTCTGTAAAGTTATGTTAATAAAGGTGTAACTACAGCGAGCTCTCTTGAGATCTGAAACTTTGTCACTAGCTACTAGACTAAGGAATTATTTAAATAAGTTTTCTGTCATAATAGTTTATCGTGATTTAATTTTATTTTAGTTATTTCCTTAATCTTAAAACATTATCCAGGATAAACAAAGATATACATATAAAAGAGTATCAACTATGGAAATACAGGACACGTCTCCCATATTTTTATAGTCGATCCCATAAACATTTACCTGGCTCGACTAAAACTACGCCATTAAATACACTCATATGAATGGTACCTATGTAAATTAATACAAGAATTGAATTCATGATAATTTATATACAAAAATATAAATACCTACCTAAAATGTTGTTATTACAATATAAACTTGATGTCAAATTATTTCCAAACTCAGTACATATCCACCTTTATCAAACGGAATCGCGCATCCATAAAATATTTGTGTTTGTCAAAACACGAGAGCAGCAAGCTCCGTAATTGAGAATCGCATGCATATGCAAATTCAACGTCTTTCTTCGACGACGCGGCGTTTCTTTGAGAGTCCAGAAATACTTCAACTATGAATCGTTTTATCTATCCATCATATAAGGATTTAAACAGTCCGTTTAAGGTGCAAGTATTTTATACAAAAGCTAAGTTTTATTTAACTATATTTAAGTAGATTCTTTTAAGCATTTTTGAATCATCATTCAAATAACTAAATAGCCATGTTTCGTGTTTGGCGTTAGGCTTGCATTAGATTAAGCCGCTTCAATGAATACTTTATTATCTTCGTATAAAAGTCGTTTATTTAAGAATTTAAAACAACGTATATAATTTAAAAAGACCCAATTATCCAGAAAGAGAGATTACAATATTATTAATATCCGAATTAGTATAATCTAAAATGAATAAATAATAATGATATCTAAATGAAAATATCTTTTATTCACGTTGGCACGGACATGAAAATTTGTCGTCGAAATTTAACAAGACAAATAACATACAAAGTTACCGTTTCGAAATGCAGATTCTACCGAGAAGAACAAGCAAGAAAATCATTAGTCAATCATTTTCATTAATCAAATCACATGCTAAACGTGTTCCTTAAATGGAACGCATTTTAATCACAAATTTCCTAGCGGGTTTATTTCACACAGATAAAGATATAGCAGATTTCGCTCGATTACAGTATAGTTAAATTGAGATATAAGATAGAGAAATCTAATTTCGATCAAGGAGTACTTAAGGCCCGCTGACCGCGTCTCCAGCCCTGAATTCCTGTCGAGAAATTGGCATTAGGAGCCCAGGAGCTGAAAGTGGGTGGGTCTTTATAATGCCGTTTGTCGAGGGTTACCCAGATATGTGGTATAGACAAATTAATGATAAACGATTTTATCAATAAATATTTTCGATAATGTCGTCGCCTCTTGTGCTATGTTTCATATAAATATTCCAATTCATTAGTTATATGAATCTGGAGTGTAAACCTTCATTTTCCTATTAAAAACCATTAAGTTAAATTCTTTGTTTTCATTGAAAATTCCAGAAATTTCCAGACAACGGCGACTGGCTGTAAAAATTACAGTGAATAAAACGCCCTTAACCAAGGCAAAGAATGGTAACCATGAAAAGAGAATGTAGTAAAATTACTTAACTTTTATTTTTAATTATATAATTTGTTTTATTATTATAATGAGAACCGTCTGCACTGTGGTCTCTGCCTAGTTTAAATGCAGGGTATGTTAAACGGTCATTGTTTTCTTCGTGGTAGTTGTTGTCATAGACAGGCTATTTTTATTACTTGAATACAGTACCATAATGTCACAAGTTTGTACAAATTAAACCTCAACTTAACAGTACTTTAGGGATTATGGTATTACAATTTCAAAATAAAAAGTTTATAAGCCAATTTATTTTGGATTTAACACTAACGACTTAACTGTTATTAATTATTTATTTGAAAAAAAATCATGTTCTACTTACATGTATTTTAGTATTATCTAAAGAGGATAGCTATTTCATAAAAAAGGTTAAACACCTTTCTATAAAATAGTGCGATCAATTAAACCATTTTGAGTTTATCCAGTACAAACAAACATACAAAAAAAATGGTTGTCTGTAAAGTCGGTTTACGGACGAAAGTTTAACGTGACAACGTCATAACAGATAGATGCGGCGCAAGCGTACAATCAGCGTAACGGGACAATGAGTCATCCTGTTTCGTGCATGCAGCCAGCGTTCATCGATTTATTAGACGTTGTCACGTCAAAAAACAAATCTTTTCTCTTTATAGTACCTACTAGTATAGAAGAACTGTTATCAATCAACGGATGACGTATAATTACTCTTATTTTAATTAATCTTTATTTTCTAAAAAGGTTGCATATTACACAGATAAAAAAATATTATTAATTATAATAAAGGTACTGCTTAATGTTCACTGATATCATGAAGGAAACTCGTTTAGTTACTGTATTAAAGTAGCGGAGATATTTCTCGTAGATAATCTGTGACTGAGATAAGACAATCTTATCATTGGTTTTTGTGTTAAATAAAACTATTAAGTAGGTAAAGTATTTTAATCACTTCAATTAATTACTATTTAGGAGACACGTTAATAAATAGTGCTTAATCTGACACAATACTGTTTATCTCAATTAAATTTATCTTAATGGACATTTCATTGAACATTTAGTCCTATTGCTTCTTTGATTCAGAAACTATGGTAGCTTTTCATTAAATTTAATCTTGTATAATTACGGTTTCAAAGTGCTTGCAAATTTCTACTTGAATAGTATATGTGTATATTGAATTTGATTGAGATAAGAGTTACAAATAAAATTCAACCAAAAATAAGCAACTTGGGTATTACTTGGCAGTGCCTACGAGCATATAATAAATAATCACTTTTTTAATATATTTCCAATAGCTGTGCTTGAGATTCGCGAGTTAAATATAAAACTTTAAATAAAATATATGTAAGTTAAGTATAAATAACATTCTCGATATAATTCCCTTATTCAGTAATTGGCTATTTCAGGAAACTGAACTAATTAGAAAATAAATTAAGAAGATATTTCATTCAAGCAATTTCGAACCAAATTTTACCAAACAAAAAAAAGTATGGGCGTTGATCAATTTTTGTAGCTTAAAAAGCAATTAAGATGCAAAGTAATCGCTATTCACAAGTAATTATATATGTTAACGGACGTGAGAAAATTTCTTTAACCCAAATTAGATGGCAGCCTATAGAGCCCAAGGCTTACACGTTTTTCATCAAAGAAATCAGGTTAAATTCACTTAAATAATATGTCGAATAGCTGTCATTAAAAGAACATGACTTTTAACACTTAGAAATAGCTGTAAGCTGACCCTTCGTTCGTTGAAAGCTCTATAAAATGATGAAACTTCAATAATGCCTCAAATAATGGTGTATAGGTTGATTTATGTTTTGTCAACTTGTATTGCTATTTAAAAATGATAAAAATGGAAAAAGTGATTGACAATAATATACATTCAGCCTTATAATTATTATGTACATATACGTTGACGGATAAAGATATTATATTTTTGTCGAAATATAGGTAGGTATAGTACAAAATCAAAGAAATGTAATGTTTGGTTTAAACATAAATTCAACAATTTTGGCCATTGTTATTATAATTGTAAGTCAATGTATACACAATACATAATACCTATTAAAAAATAATTCATTAGGAATTCAAATGAAAAGCCTTAGAAATATTTTTTATTTTCTTAACTCATGATAACATGATGTGGTTTTACACGCACAAAATGATAGCGAAAATGCTTGAATTCGTTACTTCAATCAATCATCCATTTAACTTAGACCGACGCGACGTCGTAAACGAAACAAACTAACGATGATCACTGTGATTACTATTCGATTGTAACCTTAATGCAGAATTAGCCTGTCCACGTCGTGAACACATTGCCTATTGAAAAAGCCCTTATACAGAATTGAATTAATCGCATCTATCGTAACACGCACACGCGATGCATCTCGTCAGTTTGAAGAACAATTTTACGAAAAATAAATACCAGCATTCCTATATTTATTAATTTCCTTGGCTAGACTTCGATACAGTCAAAGGAAACTAACCCATACAGCCAGTTAAAATAAATATTTTATACTTAATGTTAATAATAAAGCTAAGTAAGATTAGAAGTAAACTACGATCTTCAAATGGCTAAATTAGGATAACTATCATGACTATATAACTCAGAACATCGCCTTTCTGCTTTTGTCTGGTTTAATAACGCCTTTATTCTGCCCAACGCTTAGTATAATGTTAACAGTGCAGTATTAGAATTTATAAAATATATCATAACAAGCTTATATAATTCTCTC
The DNA here is from genome assembly GCA_963151315.1 of Nymphalis c-album. NCBI lineage: Eukaryota > Metazoa > Arthropoda > Insecta > Lepidoptera > Nymphalidae > Nymphalis > Nymphalis c-album. Next base: position 581,271 of record OY720594.1, on the reverse strand, counting down.
GAGTATTATATTATCAATTCTTAAACTTTCATATTAATTAACTATGAATGCAGAAAATTGGTTTGTGATATTATTATTTATTTATTCTGTGGCTTGATTAGTTTCGTCATCAAAAATCGTTACATATGTTATCTAGGCTGTATTTTTAAGTCCAGACAGTAGTTCCCACGTGACATTTAGAAATAGGGACAGAATTTATAAAAAAAAATCGTGTTGATGTATACTTTTTTTTAAATAATGTTCCAGTATGTATGACCGTTACAGTTCGTCATTAATATGTATAAGATAATTATGGTATCAATTTTAGATAAAATTTAAAATAAAAAACTTTTACACTGCCTTCGATTTATTTTACAAGCATTTTTTATCTTTTTTATCGTGTGGCACAGTTTGTTGAATTTGTTATAAAAACTGACACATTGGGTTATCGTTTTATTATTAATTTATATAATCTCTCATAGAATTGCCATCACAAAATTGATTGAATTAATATGTTTTGAGTTTTTAATACTAGATTGCAATTTATTAATTAGAGATAAAAACTTCAGACTTGATATAAATGAGATTTATTAGGAAAACGTTTATTAATTGATTTTTTACAGCAATTACTTAATTACATTATAATTATTGATACAATTTTTATATATGAAGACCTAAGTATTTTTACTTAACCGTCTTAAAATGAAAAAAAAAAAAACAATTTCCCGGTGGAAATCAATTTTATTAGCTGATTAGCTTAGTTGTTATTCTCAGGTAGTACCGGAAAATAACAATTATGCGTTTCTTCTTTCATTTTGTTATTCCTTACTTGATGTAGACGCTCAGAACGGATTTTACGCAAATCCTATCCAAAATACTTCTTATCTACCCGTGTGAAGCCAGGACGATTAGCTGGTAATTATACATTTGCGACGCCGACGGAGGCATTGCATCGGTGGAGTTGTGATGTTTAGTGATGGCTTATTTAAAACGTAATGAGAATTCTTTGAGTAGATGTTTGCATTTAAATATTTTTTGTTAGCAATTGACTTTATAATAGAACGCTTATTACTTGCATACACGCCAACTTTTATTGATTCCCAAGCGTAAACGATGCATTATGTATCGTAATTTTTTTTGTACAACACGGAACTTTTATAGTTTTTCTCACATATATAATGTTTTATATCAACAAAAAACAGTGAAACGAAACTTTCTGTAATGTTTTTTTTAAAATTCCCATGGGAGTATTTTCTATGTAAATAGAGTAATAATAGTAATGTTTGTGAAGTCGGAACGTCGCTCATGGTGGACCGGATAGGAATGTTGGGCTTGAGGGTATCTATTGCTAAAACACAGGCCCTCTTTTTCCACGGTCTGCGTCGAGACGCCCCTTAAGGGATCTATCTAGGTATATGGACCTGATTCTTGACGGTCGATGGAGCTTCGGGCACTTTGTTCTACTGGGCCCGAAGCTTATCAATGCTGCTGCCGCCTTGGGCCCCCTTCTACCCAACGTGGGAGGCCCGGAATCCGCAGAATCACCGCTGCGTGGTGCCCAGACGATGAGGGTGCGCTGGTTTTTACCGGGTATTCCGGCGCCTTCAGAGTCGATCTCCACGTACCCCCCCCCCCACTTCACGTGAGGAAAATTCTTAAATGCAGCGAAATAAAAAAAGGTATCATACAAATTAAATGCATTCCAATTTACATTTACAATTTTTTTTTCTTCTGAAAATAATTTTAATTTCAAGGATGCCATACATGTTCCCCCACCTATAGATAATGAACATGTGTCCCACTCCCACATATAAGAAATAATATTTATATTAATAGATATGTATCGAGTATTTTTAACAAACACATGTAGTTGTTATACTATACTTTGGAAGTATTATTATAATATAATATAAGTCGTTAATTGGAATAGCACTATATTGTAAATATATTAAAATTCGTTTGTAGTGACTGGTGCATAATAAAGAAGAGCTATTAGCAAATCGCATATCATAGTATCGAGCATCGTAAATACGTGCTGTGTTATAAATTTAAATGACTGATTTATACTATAAAGTAAACCGTCAAGAGTTATGCCGGTACTTTGATGTACACAAGCAAATCCGGAGCGGCTAGTTTTCAATAATAGCATAATAATAATCTTCGTGTTAATCGTTATAGCTTGGTTCCGCCTGCGCCTCATTTAGCTGTGGGGCGGGATTCATTGACTAATCTTGCATCAATTGCATGAGGAAAGTCCCGTTTCGATGAATAATTCTCATACTTTATTAGTAAGCCAACGTGTATCTCTTGTATTATATTATCGTACGTACAGTATTCAGGTACAGCAATAAAATGTACAATATAGTATTACAATTAAAAGCTTCTTGCCATCGATTTGTTGAAATGTTACGCAAGCCACCTATAATGAAACGGTCGTACTTTTTATTCATTTTCGCAGGCATGTATACGGCGATTCTACATTTTCATTTCAATATGTAAATACGATTTTCATTTTCATAACATTATTTGATATCTACGACAGTTAAACTGCCTTGACTCTTAAATATTTCGTAATCACAGTAGTTCATGGAACTGCGTATGAATGTCGTAGATTAAGCAATTTGTGTCCACATTACATGTTAGTACATATTAGTTGTTCTGAAACGTTGGCCCACGGGTGTGGGCGTGCCTTAACATCGCTGACCGCATGACCTCGACTCCCAGGTCAGAAGCGCGGTCAACGCACTAACGTGCAATGTCGCAGCACTTTCGTAAACGCGTCTGCCGGCTACTTCTCTTACCATAGATTAGGAGAACATAGTTTATTGATTGAATTTAATCGAATTAAAAATGTAAATCGTATGTCAAAAATAGATAGTCTTCTAAATTTAAAATTTTGTATATATATTATTCTCGCCAGTGTTGCTATCAATAAAAGCTCAGTAAATGTAAAATAGCCATTGGATGATCTTATCAAATGACAGTCGCCTACACCCAGCCAGACCACCCGGCAGTATCTATCACGTCTAGATACAAATCGTTGCAATGCATATATTTAAAATAGAATCATTGTATATACACTTATCTGAAGGACGTAGCTTGAATTTTCGGCCCTAATATTTTTCTAAAAAAAATTGTCAGAATTCTTCAATTGGATAATCATGTCAATAATACAAAATCAGAAAAATATCGTACACGTTTTTAAACTGTAATATAATATATAGAACATATGAGTATATTTCAAAAGTATATAATATGCAGATAACTATTAGGCTTAGTCGAATTTTGTAGGGACGAGCTGTATAGCGAAGAGGCAGAGACCTGTAGATTCTACTTTAGTTTCGCACTGTAATGCAGGTGTCTCTAAAGGTGATCCTAAACATTAATGGCAAGAGAATGCGAACCGAGGTTAGTTTAATAGTTTTATTGTGTTGTATTTTTATATTTCTTGCCGCAACGACGGTCAACGATCGGCTCTCAACCGCAGATCTTAATTTTTATCATTTCTCTCAGTTCTTGACTAGTATTTCAAAGCGAATTACGTAATTATGTTTGTTGAATTACTTTGTTTTTATTTATTTTATGTGTCGTCATATTTTATGATTAATGGTCTCCCTGAAACTTGAAGCTTCTATAGTTCCGCGCAAGAATGGAATAGTGAGTAAAATAGTTTACGCTTACCTAGAGGGACCAATATTCTTATTAAAATAAAATCATCTCAAATCAAGAAAGAAACTTAGCGATTTTTTCACAATCGATTTTAAATATAACATACAGTAACAGTAAGTAACAGCCTGCTACCAGTAACATCCCACTGCTGGGCTAAGGCCTCTTTTGCTTCTCCTCTTTTGAGGAGAAATAATATAACTATTTTATAATATAATTGAACTAATATTTTATTTGAAATTAACTAAGCGATAGTTTCGTTTACAAAGTTTGCTATTATCTTAATGATTATAATTGGAATTCCAATCACTCTATCGACTCATCTATCAAGCGTGATCTGAAATCTTTGACAGGTTGAATTTTCACATGATATACATTTCTCTTCACAAAAACATGATTTACACGAATTTCGTTTTAGGCGACACGCGAATAACGACACGCATTGTCATACTTGCCGACAACAGTCGCCGACAATTAGCATATTATGTCGCTATTTAGAGCGAAATAATGGAACTACGGTACTACAGTTTGTAATTAGTGGCCTCCGTGTGACAATAACATGCATAATGGTTTTGTCTTGTTTCTACTCCCATCAACAATTAAAACTAAATTTGCAAGCGATCAGGCCGATAATGTGCGCCCATGATAAGATACACGACTTAATTATTATCATTAAAAAAACAGTGGACGAAATTAAACCAAAATGTACTTGAATTTTTCATTTTTTTATTCATAACAATAAAGCTCGTCGATACCAAACAAAAACAGGGAAAATCGGTATGAAAGCAAAGAAGACTAAGGTATTGAACTGTTTTTTGAGATTCCTATATATTGAATATTAATGCACCGTATTCTAACATCCTCCTTAGTATCCTTATATTTTTCAAAATAGGTACATCCCATTCGGTACGGTATCATATTTATATTGGTATATAACGTAAACTTATGTATGTTAATAAGTCCACACATGTAAATCTGTCCACACATCTCCAAACACCTCGAAAGTTCAACGATATATGCGCCGCCTTGAATTTAAAACATTCATATTCGTTCTTAATTCTTTTACTGAACCCGCTTCAGAAATCGAACCCAAAACTTAATTCCATCAGTGCCACTGAGTTATCTTGTCCAGAACTAACATCCCCGAGTTGAATATAATTGCTCATAATTTTCTTTTTCAATTATAAAAAATCTTTCACTATGATTAGTTGAATAAGCGATTACCATGCGACCCTCGTCACCTGTTCAAGGTGAACCTGTAATCAGCCTGTAATCAACGGCGACCATCACATGTTTGCGGTTTTGAACTCGGGCTAAGGTATGTTTATTAGGTGTGGAACTAGGTTATCGTTACCGTTATCCCTAGATAATTTCACGCATATTTTTCAAGAAAATTGTCACAGATTAATATACAACAAAAAACCAACGCAAAAAGGTTTTATTCACCAAAGAATTTTTGAATCGTCATTTTATAGAATTATGTTAAATGTCAAGTTATCACCGGTTTGGAATTCTACCAAATGTTCAGCCAAATATAGCCGAAGTGAACCAAGTCGCTAACTGACCTGTAGGTGGGTATGTGTCGGAAATTCAACCCATGTGTAAAAACTGAGTGGAACAGTGAAGCGGAATACACTGTAAACTCTCTTCGTAATACTCTCTGTTACAAATACTTTTACCTTCACTAAGATTTCACAATGTTTTTCAAATGTTAACGGGTTATGTAAACTTAATTCAAAGAGTTAAGCTTTGTGCAAAAAAAAACAAAACTTTGAAATTCGAATTTGGTTAAAACTACTACTACTTATAAAACCACTGTTGAAACTATTTTTATTTTCAGACTTTTAATGAGTTGATTTTCTGCAGCTAAAACCACAGACAATAGACACAATCATCGTGTTTCTCTTGCCTACAGGGACGCATACAATACAAGAGTCGTTAACGACCAGCCGTACCGTACACCATTTTTTTAAAGGAATCCTGACAAATAATAAAAAAAAACCGTTTTCAATTTTAGTTTAGCAGTTGCCTGCGTATAATATATCTTGTAACGGAAATCCGCTATCATTAAATAGTATATTGGTTGTGATTTCGAAGAAAATAAATTTCAAGTTCCATATCAAACAAGCAAAATACATTTATCCTATCATATTAATCGTTGGTTTATAAATAGAACAGCATTCTGTAATACCAGACCAACCTGGAGCTGCATAGCAATTAGCTCAATCTCTACTAGTCGGGTTACCCTAACCTGTTTCTTTATAGCCCTTATTGTCCTAACAATAAAAACCATAATATAATAAATCTGTAAGAAGATGTGGATGTGCGCATTATAAACATCAGGAATGTAGACAGGTAAGTTGGTAATTGCGTCGTGATTTTTTTTAATGGATAAGTGAATATTTGATTTTTGAGACACGTGTTTAAGAATATACAGCCAAAGCTCATTACAAAATAACCATTGAAATTATAATCGAGAGAATTTCATGACATTCATAATTATACTTGCGAATATTACTTCGTCTATATTTACCAAACTCTCACAAGTTAGGTGACATTAAAAATCAAAAAAGTAAATTTATAAACAAAAAAACAAAACAGAGATTTTCATTTAAGTTTGTTTATTGCGTATAGCGATACCAAGTACACAAGTATGTGTCCATACATATTAGGATTATAACGAAACTATTTTTTTTTTTTTTTTTTATTATATAGGGAGGCGGACGAGCATATGGGCCACCTGATGGTAAGTGGTCACCAACGCCCATAGACAATGGCATTGTAAGAAATGTTAACCATCGCTTACATCGCCAATGCGCCACCAACCTTGGGAACTAAGATGTTATGTCCCTTGTGCCTACAATTACACTGGCTCACTCACCCTTCAAACCGGAACACAGCAATACAAAGTATTGCTGCTTTGCAGCAGAATATCTGATGAGTGGGTGGTACCTACCCAGACGAGCTTGCACAAAGCTCTACCACCAAGTAAAAACTATATAAAGGACTAAAAATTGTCTATGATCTCATTTCGATATCTTTCATAAGTATTGACAGACTGACTGTCCGCTTCAAGGCTGCGCGTGAACAAGGTCTATGTCAGTTAGCTGGGTGCAATTAATACGTTAATAGTATATTGATGTAAAAACAAAGACCAAAGCTTAATTATAACATATAACACACCCATACCGTATAGTTAATGAGTTTAAACATAATATAAATGTTTTGTGTCTGTTATTAAAACAATTATCATTATATTCGGGATAGGTTTAAACAAAGCCGCCAATATGAAATATCCTCTATATATCTATGTAAAAAACATGAATCAACATTCTTCTTTATATTGTAATACATAAAAAATCAATCAAAATCAAATCGGTGTTGGTACCGATTCGAAAATTTGGCCTAAATAGGCATTGAGCTTAGAAGTTCAAATTAAGTTAATAATATATTTTATTGAAACACAACGCATTCGATTTACCTAATAAATGTTTTTGTCGTAAGCTACATTGATTGCTTTAAAGAAATTACATAACTACATACATAATTGGTTACACTTAAGTACGAAAATGTTCCTTAATTAATTCATTACCGATTATATTAATCTATCTTATATAAGCTAGGTTACGGTTAACTCGATTTATAGGCGCTGTTATTGGTGGCTGTACTAGTTATATTATATACGACAATCAGGTTCTATTACAATGCGATTACGACACCGAGGCAGCGGAAATGCACGTCGCTTATGTAAATAATTTCGTTAGTTGGAAACGGCTAGTCGCTAGGATACGGAAATTTATGTTGAGCTATTTTTCATTTATAATGAAAATTTTGACATTCGTATTTGTTTTTAATTTATATCAGCAGGCAAGTGAGAGAATTACATTCTTAAACAGTGACACTTCATAAAGATTAAGCGCCTTGAGTCAATACCGGCCATTGGATCTAAGATGTTATGTCTTTTGTGTCTGTAATTACACTGGTTCACTCGCTCTTTGAACCAGAATATAACATGAATAGGGCTTGCATAAAGCCTTACTAGTGATGCTATTTTTCCAAATGGCTCTGGTTTATTTAGAAATAAATTGATTTACGCAAGACTTCAGACGATAATCAATAAAATAAATATTATAGACGCGGTCAGATGTTTTAATAATAGCTATAATATATCCTACAGATTTCGTTCCCGGCATCGCTGTTGGTCCCACACTTACGCCTAATTATTCAACGTACAGTGTGAAGTGAGCAATTTGTAAGGCTTTCTGTCTTTAGCAATTCCCTCGAATGTAAGGGACAATAATAAAAATTCCTTTCCACGTCAGTTGCCGTTTGTGCAGCGTAACAAGCGATCCTTCTATAAAGGAACATATAACATTTAAAATACACAGATTAAATAATTATTTTAAACACTTTTATAAATCATTAGGTATCTAAAAAAATCGAGTTTCTTTTTTATTTATGTAAGGAAAAAAAACAAAACTTTTGTCGCACAAAACTAAAATTTTATTTAAATAAAGTTTTGATTTATGAGTGAATACTATTTTTTACAATGTGTTTGTCCATAATTAGTTGTGCACTATTTGTATAATATATATTCAAACATGTAGTGTTGATCTTGATTACAATTTATTGATGCTAATGAAATATTCATACCTATATGTTGTTTTATATTTTTATATCACTAATATCGTATCGATTCTTATTACATTCTGACAGAAAAATATAATGTCTTAATCACTCTATTTTCAAAAAACTATTTTAATAATATATTTTAAATAATTAGGTATAGGTTATTTTTTTTACATAAGGCAACATTCTTTGTATCGTGATTATAAGTAATAAATTTAAATAAATTTTGTTTCCCAGAGTTTATCTCTAGCTTCATAATATTTGCAGTCAACACACGACACTATTTTGTGACCGACCGTTAAACTTAGGCGTTAAGTTATTTTACGTTACTAGCCGCAGCCAAAGTTCATTGACCTTAAAACCAATATATACATTTAAAACAATATGTTTGTACGTATCCTACCAGTAATTTCAAAAATGTTGACTATCTTAAAGAGTGCTCGTTGATTTAATATTTCTTAAATTAGATGCTCGTTATTGTGGTATAAAATATTGTATATATTATATAAACAGTTTATAAATATATTTCAGTTTAAAGAAAATAAAATCATCGCATATTAGCTACTTCTTTTTGGATTTTTTTGTTTTCTTTTATCATTGTCTGTGTGTTATACTTTATTGAAATATAACATTTATTTTTTTAAAAAAAAGTCATAGACATATCATAGACATTACTACCATTGTTACCTGCTATGTTAAGTATATAATAAGTAAGTGTTAGGAAGTTCAGCTGGCTATTAACGGTTATAATACTCTGTGACCATGCCCAAGTCCCTATAAGTCCCTTCAGAGCCGTTAGTGACCGACTAGAGATTAACACTGCTAGTAATTGCCATGACGTTTAACAAGTTTTAAGCTAACTCGGCTCATTCACTTACAATTGTTAATGTGAAATTAGCATTTGTTATAATTATTTCCTAAATTATATGATTTCTTGGTACTTTCATTTAATTAATATGACAATTAAACACTGTCTTTCAATGCTTTTTAACCGACTTCAAAAAAAGGAGGAGGTTATCAATTCGTCTGTATGTTTTTTTTTTAATAATTGTCGTGCTGCTCTCACTTTATCTATATATATTTTTATTTGTATATTTCAATAGTATGTATATATACATTTAACATATTACTTATTTTGTTTGTTGTATTCATAATGTGTTTATTATTGATATTATTTTGTGTAGTAGGAATATCTGCAGAGCTTAGCTGTTGATTCGCAAAGAACGCCTAATAAGCGTTGCATCAGCCTCTTATGTACCACACTTGGTGGTAGAACTTTGTGCAAATTCGTCTGGGTAGGTACCACCCACTCATCAGATATTCTACCGCAAAACAGCAATACTTGCTATTGTTGTGTTCCGGTTTGAAGGGTGAGTGAGCCAGTGTAATTACAGGCAAAAGGGACTTAAGATCTTAAGTTCCCGAGGTTGTTAGCGCATTAATGGCGATGTAAGCGATGGTTAAAATCTCTTACAATGCCAATGTCTATGGACGTTGGTGATCATTTACCATCAGGTGGCCCATATGCTCGTCCGCCTTCCAATGCAATAAAAAAAAATATCTGGACAAGCACTACTGAATTTGAATTATAAGATATAATTACTTGTGTATCCTAAATTCAATTCGTTCATGAAGCATTTAAATTTACTTACATAAGGTTTATTAATTATTTACAATAAAGCCTAATTACAAGTTTCATTCATAACATTACAGAGATAATGCCTCGGCACACGCGTCGCGTCGTAAGCAAGTGCTACCTTCGACTTGGGCTTCCTATTCAGCTGATTTAGTCGATAATGCTAGTAACGCAGCAATATGTACCCACTCGACCAGTTTCCAGCCAGCGTTACTGACGTCGGGAGCGCTATCTCTGACATCTTTGCGAGGAAGATAGAAGCTCAATGGACTAGTACGGAGGTGTTGCGTGAACGTTTTATTTGTCTAAGGTCTTATATTGAGTCAATTAAATAGAACCAATGTTTATGTAAAAGTAAATATACGATTTTAAAATTAATTACAGTAAGTTATTGATGTCACTTTTTAAAAGATTTGTTATTTGGGAATAAGTCGGATTAGCTCTACCCTGAGCTTGTGTTAGTACTTTAGTAGCGCCGAATGGGAACGACAGCAGCTACAGCTAGTATATAGCCGTAAACACTTATAATTATGTAAGAAATAAATTTTGGAGTTTGTTACACCATGTTTTCGGTAAACCGACGATTATTTCCAGTTCTTTTTTTAAATATTATATATTAACTGTAACAAGTTTATTTATTTAATTTTATTCTATTCCAAAGAATAACAGTAGAAGTTCTACTCCAGTATAGACATCATCACAAGCCTATTAGTGATTCATCTCAGTAACATCAGTACAAGGCTATGGCTATTCGACGTCGCAGTCAATTTCCTAGAACACATTAATACCCAAATAGTATCGAAGTTCAGTCATGAAGGAAATGAGATGTAGCCCAGTGAATAAAATAACAATATAATAGGATGTTAAAAGATGCGTACCGTTCCTTTTAAAAATATATTTAATGTGACCACCGGCCAGAAATATTACTATAGTAATACTCTATTAAGCAAAGTTAATTTCATCACCTCGTCGTCACAGTAGTTATCCATATTATCGTTACATATGATACGACCGCTTTGAAATTATCGCAATGAATTGTGCTATGTTGAAAAAAATCGGAAAGATATGTATTGTATTACAGGTAACTAATTCCGTTGCATTTAAATAATAATAGAGTTTTCAATGTGTCGTTGGTATATTGTCTAGTGAATGAAGATCTTGAAATCTTAATTTAAAATCTTAATATAAAGACAATCAAAGTATTTCAATGCTTAGCAATATTTGAATCATATCTTACAATTTAAATGACGCAACAGATTAATGTTATAATAAAAAAATATCGTTCAACTTTTGTTGATTCAATCTTGTTGCAAGCGGTGCGAGCGTGTTGTCTCACATTTGCTTCATGACTGAACTTCGATTGTATTCATTGAGTTTAAAAAAAAAGCAATTACTAAGAAATCGACTGCGAAATCGAATAGCGATAATATCGCACTGATGTTACTGAGATGAATCACTAATAAGCTCGGAATAGTCGAAGTTGGAGCAAAACTAAAATCGATAAATTTTTCACATACCAAAGAATATATATCAGTACTTGTACAATTACGATGCACATACGTTGCATGTTTTTGCTATCTTCACGTTTAATTTGTCATTATTATCATTACCATTTTTATATTCCAATCTTTGGAAATCTATTTATGATACGAACAGTTTTATTGCTCTATTTACAAAATAACAATATTACTTTCTTAAGACTAATAAAGTTAAAATTTCGGAATGGGAGAATTTAATGTACCTACATCAAAATCAACTCAACTCAAAAATTTATTCCCAATAAGAATTAGGTAGCTGGGAATTTTTAATTTAATAATAACAAGTATATTCAATATTAAAGTATTGCATTTACTTTATAATTGGTGGTCAGAGTAAAAACTCAATAACTATATCAATATAAAAAATAAAAATGGACAATATTTATGAAGCTGCTAATATTTTATAAAATAAATCTTCAAAAAGTTTTTTATGCTAAAAAGATTTATTTTTACATGGCAATAAAATTAAAAAAGTACCAATAACATGTATACTACTTTTTAACAATACGTAAAATATGAATATTGTTAAAACAGCAACATAAATGAAATATCGGAACAAATATGGTTGCAATATGGTAGCAATGTAAATAAATAAACCTCGATCAACATAACTCGTTTAAATTCCTTAACAGTCTTACTGATTTTAACTTTTTTACAATAAAATGTTCTTCGTGTGACTGTACGTCTTTGAATTTCTTATAAAATCTAAATATACATCCATGGGAACAGACAATCGGAGCCGTCACGACTTCATGTAATATTCAGAAGACGATAAAAATGACGTGTATAAAGATCGGTTTAACTAAATCTCCTATTTGTAAACGTCTTGCAAATAGGTTATTGATATTCAAGCAGAACATTTTATGAAACCAATAAATGTAACAGATAACTCCTAGAGAAGCTTATCAGCTGTCTATCTCAATCTCATCTCGCTCTTCATTCAGACAATAAAATATCTTGGAAATCTCTGAGTTGCTATCGTCTATATCAGACACAATTGTTTTATTGTTTAAGAATGTTTTATGAAATTTATTTTTTTATTATTATTTATACATTAACTAACAAATATAGCTTGATTTTCGCCAGGGTGAGTGTTGCAAATTACATAAATGATAACTTAATCCAATTACGAATACAACAAGTATGAAGTAAGTTTTTTTTCCGTTTTCAGTTGAAATATCAGATAATGTCGTGGGAAAAGTAATCTGTATATGAATATATTTTATTAAATTGTTACCTATGTATAAATATTACACCTTTTACTTATTCAATCGATCTGTTTAAAGTTATTGTGAGAATCAATCATTATGACATCGGTAAACATAAATAAGGTTACATTTTTGGGATCGGCAAAATTTTTACCCTTCAAACTCACTAATAAAATGATATCAACGTAACTTCTTATACATTGCCGCAAAGCCTCGGCTACTTCTATTTTTAAATACAAAAACAGTATATTATATTACATTGTTAAAACGTCTGTGTAACAGCGCGGTGTAAGTTAAAATTCAAAATGAAATGCGATCTTTGAAAAGATATCGTTGTTTTATGAAGTCTAGCTTATTATTGCGCTGTCTAGATGTCTGTTAGATAACAGATAATGGAATTGAGTATAGGGTTTGTAGTACAATAGCTGTATGTACTTAGTGATGGATTACTAGAATATACTTTGTGCGAGCCATGAGTGTGCGTTCTTGAATGATTTAATAAAAATTTTTTTATATATTCTTTGCTGATGAACTTGTGTTTATTTTTAATTATTTATATCAATTAAAATTAAATATGCCAATTCTAAACCTTTTTCTCGAAAGTGTAGAAGACGTTAGCATGGACACAGTAGAACATAATTATATATGCTTATTTACTTATTTTGTTTATTTATTAAATTACCTAGAATTAATTATTTTTAGACTCGATACTATAACGTCCCGCCATCACGAAATGCTTATCTCAAGTCAACTATGCAAAGGAATCGTCCATTTAAGTCTGGTAATTCTTTTCTTTTGCAGAATTCAAAGTCATGAATAATGCAACAAACATTATAATGGCCGCAATGAATCATTAAACTTGAATGCGTTAAATTCTTCGACACTAATACATAGAGACTTTATTTTTAGTTCGTGGAGACGTTCCAAGTTGGAAAAGTTATTAATATAACTTTTTAAGTGCTATTAAGCATTGCGTATTATACTTTCGGCACATAAACTTATAAGATCTTTATTGAGGAAAAATAATTAATTAGGATAACTTTTTTATAAATTATCTTTTCTTTATTTTAGAGTTTATTTTATGTAGGAGTATTTTTATGTAAGAGGGGGCAAACGAGCAGGAGGCTCACCTGATGGAATGTGACTACCACCGCCCATAGACATCTGCAACATCAGAGGACTTGCTGGTGCGTTGCCGGCCTTTACATACCTACGTATCGTACACGTCTACGTTTAATATACATAAAACGTCAAGTTATTATCTTTGTTCTCAGATTTACTTGTTTATTGTAAGTATATTATATTGAAATCTGATCTGTATGTATTTCATCATCTGGTCTCGTAGCTCTACAATTTATATAAATGTATTCGATTTCCAATTCGGCTTATACATGAACGATCGTTGCATGCGCGTAATATATTCACCGCTAATTAATAATTAATTTGGTTCAGATCTCAATTATATGTTTATGTTAATATTGGTTCAATTAGTTTTCGTGACGAGTTTTATTACTCACTAGCGGTTAGCGTTTCGATTTATTTTAATTTTATTTGAAAAAAAAATAAGCGAGGGCATTGAACGCTTTTAAATTAATAATTAACTATCACAATCTAGCCGAGATGGCCCAGTGGCTAGAACGCGTGAATCTTAAACGATGACCGTGGGTTCAAACCCGGGCAGGCACCACTGAATTTTCATGTGCTTATTTTGTGTTTATAATTCATCTCGTGCTTGACGGTGAAGGAAAACATCGTGAGGAAACCTGCATGTCTCAAATTTCACTCAAATTCTGCCACATGTGTATTCCACCAACCCGCATTGGAGCACCCTGGTGGAATAACCTCCAAACCTTCTCCTCCAAAAAGGAGAGGCCTAACCTAGCAGTGGGACATTCACAGGCTGTTACTTATCACAATCGAGAAATAATTGTCTTTATTCTGTTAATTTAAACTGTTAATGAAGTTGATAGTAATCGTATCCATCTTTATCAACTTCTGTACGTGTGTGACACTGAACTCCTAAACAGTTGGACCGATTTTGATGTTTTTTTTTGTTTGAGTTTAGATCTACCTCGGTATGCTGCACCGCGATCCGGCCCAGGGTTTTTACTTAATAAAACAGTAACATAAAGAAAATAATTATTTCAAGTCGACTTATGATTACAAGAAGTCGAGACAGGCAGCCTGTTTAGTGAATTGTCATATCAAGTTTTCCTAGGTTTAACCAGTTAAAGTCATAGAAATCTCCACTCGCATCTACATATTTCTCTGGCCATACCCGTTTCACATTTCGCTATCAAATAAATAATTTTTTAACGGTATCAAATACTACTCACTAGATATTCATCTTGGAGATAAGATATTGCAATATACAAGGATAAGTTTCAATTATAGTTGAATCGTGAGAGTTGAGGGATCGATATACAACTTTAATATGAACATTAACGGTAAAATTCCAATCCTGATTTACGTAGCGTTACCATATCATGTTTATTATAAAAAAAAAAAAATGCTATTCAGTTTTTTATTTACCAATTCATTGGTGTAGTACTTGTGAGTTGCATTTGTATTTAGGGAATCACATGGTTGGGTTTTTCTTTCAAAAATTGTCAGTAGTAGCGTGGAGTTAGGAACTCCCGTGCTTCACAAATACCTACGTACATGTCTTGCAAATCGTATCGTACGTTAATCTCGCGCCTGTTCTCGCTCTTGTCGTTTCAAATTACTTTGCCATTGGACTATGAGTGAGTGAATAAAGAGTACAAATATTATTACATGCATTTAAAATTTAGTTATTGCCGTTCAGCCTATAGCCACAGTCCGCTGGGAATAGGCCATCCCTAAGGTGCGCCAAAGCTTCCGATTCTAAGCATTCCGAGGTTTTCACTCTCGGACTCATCTGGTCCGAAGGTCATACCCGATAACCGTGACGAGCTCTCTGTCGCTTTATTAATTTGTTAATTTTGCAACTTGATTGGTGTTGAGTTTTCCGACTTCTTGTCTAAGTTTCGACAACGCAAGTGATATAGATACAGTAGTTGTATGCCGAACATAAGCAGCATAAAAAATCTACGCCTCTATTCTAGGTCAAATTTACGAGTATATAAAACAAACTTCCTTTAGTTAATTGTACGTCTAACTTATATAAGGAAGTTCATATAAAAAGAAATGGAATTAAATGAAGTAGTACGGATACAATCACCATTTATGTTAGCTGGTTTTCCATAGCCATACCAACTAACATCGAACTCGCATTAAGGCCAAGTCCCATCACGACTGGACTAGTTTACTGATGACGTTTTCATAAATCTTTAACATAACTCGCCAATCGGATGTAAAGTACAGGGGTGATGTAAGCTTCAACACATTTCCTTAACAAGAAGGGTTTACATTTGTATAAATTCGTATAAATTGTAAAATTGATATTATGTTGATTGCGTACATCGATTATCAGATTCGATGGTTATATACAATTTAATGTCCTTTACAAAAAGTATGTTAATATCTTTAATATTAGAAAAAATAACTTCAACTTTTTGACAGTTTATTATTTAATAAATTGTCATACTGTTCACGGGTGATATCAATGATATTTAAAAAACGGTGAATTTGAATAAGAAACTATTAGCAGCTAGAAAAACATGAAGGTCATTGACCGATTGATAAGATTTCAATTTTAACACAAAACATTCAAGTTGAAAAACCATTTTTTTGTAACGATACGTGCTCCAAGTTTTTTTTTCTGCCAATTGTGTAACTTGTAAAGACATCAAGCAAGTGAAATTTGATATAGGATACCTACAATATTTGAAACTAGTTTATTACTAACCCTATTTTATCGTTAATTAAAATTATATATATTTTATTAATATTTAAATTACAAAGCAAATAAATGTCAAGATAACAATATGATATTAAAAAAAAGATATTATATTAAATGAATATGTATAATTATACTCATGCTGTTTTAAAACTATTGGAGAAAATATAATTAAAACTTTTTGTTTTTGCCCAATTTACATAAAAAAGGATTATTTTGCGTAATAATGCCGTTTGAAGATTTATTTATCACAAGAAAGTTCAAATTAAACCACATATTTTAAACCAATATTGACTCATGCGCAGACGTCATGGGTGCGAGTGAGAAAATGTGAGTAACCAGTGTAGGGTCACCCACGCCACCATGTGTGGTCATTCAACTTTGTTTTTCTACTTAGACAATACACTCGAACAAAGGCCACATTGCATTCTGCCTGAATGCATTTCTGGTGCCGTTTAGTTTAGATTATATTCTTAAGTTTCTAACATACAATACCACTTTCTATTAAATAAAAACTATTTTAAGAAAAGACCTCATTTTATTACAGCGAAAGTCGATATCTGTGGGCGTTGGAATTGTGTAAATATTTGTTTTTAAATATCATAAAAGTAACTGTTTAATAATGATATACTAACAACAAATTGGGTTATTGTGTTCGGAAGTTCTTATAATTGACTATAAAATAAATTAATGTTGTTTTTATCTGTTTTAGATGTAAAATATAATCCATATTGTGATCGGTCATATACTAGATTTTTAATATGGTTAGTGTGTTTACTTAATTAGTGATAAGCTTACTACTATAAAATTTAACTTAAAAAAAATTGCTTTACGTATGTTTCAATTCTCATTTTGCCGAGAAGAACCTTCGAGAAAAACAGCTATAATGTCTTAAATTTAAAACCAACTGATTAGATAAAGGATACTATACTGTGAATTAGTAATTCGTTAACAAAACATAATTTGTTTAAAAGAAGTAAATTCCAAAAACTATTCTGTATTTATTGAACTGTTCTATACTAGGTATAATTCTTTTTTTACTTCTCATGCTTGGAGATCTTTCAGTCAATATAAGATATATAAGAAATGATTAATATAAATAATAAAAAGTGTTTAAATATAAATTATAAAACTAACTTTAATTACTAAAAACATATTTTACTAACTCACACTTTGTTTTTGAATTATTAATTAACAGCATATGTATACATTATATAATACCAGCTGTGCCCCGCAGTTTCAACCGCGTTTAATTAATATAAATATAATGATTAAAAATCAGCTTAGAACCTTTCTCGAATAAAGGACTATACAACACAAAAAATATTTTTTAAATTCGAACCAGAGATTAGCTGGATCAAATAAAGAAACTCTTTAACTACCTATATTAGTATATATAATAAAATTTAAAACGGTAATGTATGTAATATTCAATTATATTAAAATCCAAAAGACATAGAATGATTGATTGTCATATATAAAAAGTTGTTTTGATATTCTGTCTTCATTATCCGAGTGCATATTAATAGAAACGAAAAAATAACGGAACAGACTCTCTGCTTGAAACATATCTGGAGTAGATAAATTGTTTTATGTCTGATAATTCACTTTATTCGTCGATCAACTTTTCATTCGATGTTAAAAATATGGAAGACATTGTGATGCCTACATTCAATGTCTAAGTAATTAATGTATTTTTTAACAAAACTAACGGATATTATCCAAATAGAATTATGTACAAATTATATAATAGTACTAAAACTAAAAAAAAATTATTTCATTAAAAAACTATTTCATTAACTTATTAAAAATTATTTAAAAAATAAAATAAATTGTAAGCTTGGTTTTTGTTGCTATCATAGGCTAGACGCTAATTTATACTTAATAATAAGCGCATGTCGTGTCTATATCAAGATAAATGTAATCATATGTTTTCATTGATTGTCATTTTGTTTTGTAGACCTATGAACATAAAATAAAATAAATAAAAACACGTCATATATCATATAGTTACTATTAATAAATATAATCATATTAAATATTTCCTATGTAGTAAACTAGTAACATTAATAAATTAAAATTGAATGGCTGGCTACAATTAACATAGTAAAAGTTACGTAACTCTAATACTATCATAACAATCATCATCAAAGTCTGTCAAACACCGTTATAAAACGTGATCATTGCTACCAATCGACCAGCTATGTTGGTTGAGCAACCGATGTCGTTCAAACTTGTAATATTGTATAATGATTCAATTGCAACGTGAGCTTTTCATTGATAAATAAATGAACATAAGATTCACAAAAATGTTATTAAGCGTAATAGTACAAAATATAAGACATAATAATAATTATAGAATAGTACATATTTCAATGTCCAGATAAAATAGCTTTTATAGTCGTTTCGAGTATATTTTATTACCGGTTTTGTTGTCACTATATTGTCTGTGGTCTTATTTATCTGTCAATTCACTATGCATAGGTACCTTATTCCAATCGAAGAAAGAGTAAAGATGAACAAATCTAGCCTGACTAAAATTATGAATATTTGCTTTAATGTACCGAGCCAATTATAGTTAAATTATAAACATATATTTTTTATAGTAAGCCTTGATGGTCCAGTGGTAAGAATGCGTGAATCTTAACCGATGATCGTGGGTGATCTAACCCGGGAAAACACCACTGAATTCATGTGCCTAATTTGTGATTATAATTCATCTCGTGCTTGACAGTGAAGGAAAACATCGCGAGGAAACCTGCATGAGTCAAATTTCACTGAAATTCTGTCACATGTGTATTCCACCAATCCGCATTGGAGCAGCGTGACGGAATAAGCTCCAAACCTACTCCTCAAAAAGAGGAGAAGAGGCCTTAGCCCAGTAGTAGGACCAGCCCAGTGGGAGCAGCCCAGTGGGACATTCACAGGCTGTTACTGTACTGTATTTTTATAGTAATTTGAATGCTAGGTTCAAAAGTTTTCAAAATGGCTTGATTCATTATAAACTAACGGTCCAACACAATTTTATCGTGACATAAACTTGCCTAATGGCTGGGATGCGTTGCAATGCCCCTTTTAATGTTTTGTAAGTAATTATACGATTCGACACGCGCGCTACCTACTGTCGGTTCATGTTACTGGCGGATACCTTCGCGACGTGCGACCAACACATCAATGTTTCATCACTATCGATTGAATAACTCAATAATGCACGGGGCGAACAAGGATTTTAATTAATTTTGATATATTGATACACTAGCTTCGAAGTAGCCCATATTTTGATTTCATTCAAATCCATTCAGCTGTTTTTGCATAATTGTAAGACAAACATCCTAACATACAAACTTACACATTAGTCGGCTTTGATTGATTACTATAAAAAAACTCGGCGTTAAATATAGTTAATCAATATTGTTTGTCTAGGTTTAGTTAACTGTTAATTTTATTTATTGTTAAAATAAACAATTAGCATACCCGTTGTATGCTATCCGTCTTCGAGTTTTGAGCTGGTCACAAGGTATTAATTTGGACTTAATTGTATTTGGAAATCTTATCAAGTAGATCAATCATTGATATCATTGTTCAATTTCAAGTGTCATCGATTTTTTATTGCGTTTATTAATTATGATTAAAACACGATTGGTTCTTAAGTAAATTATAAGGTTGATTGACTGATTGACATTTCAACGCACAACCAAAACAGCTTAACCTATAAACCTAAATGATATGGTGTGTACGGATTAGAAGCTATCGGGGAGTCAAGCTGCCACGCTCCGCTTACGTTCGTTGCTGGCGAACTACTACTAGCTGAGAATCGCAGTTTCACTCCTATTATTAATAAAAATATAATGAATAAAAATCAGCCTAGAACCTTCCTCGATATAAGGACTACATAACACAAAAATACTTTTTAACTTCGAGCCAGTAGTTCCTGAGATTAGCCGGATCAAACAAATAAACTCTTCACTTTAATATATTAGTATACATAATAAACTTGATTATTATCTTTCGTTAATATCAATAAGAATATAATAATCTCTTATAAGAGATTGTATAGTGATTGTTTGCTATCGAAACAAAACAATAAGTATACCTAATGCACATATTATGTAACAGAAAGAGTTTGAAGAACTAAATATTGTCTATTCATAAACGACCCATAAAGCTTTATATTATCTATTTTAATTTCCTGACATACCAAATATATATAATCCAAGAGTATATTAGTTAGCTCAGTCATCGTCTTTGATTACAAGTAAGAACGTAACAGTTAGCACTATTTGTTTAATCTGAGCTACAAGATGTATTTCACGGCGCATTTAGTCGTTTCACGGGATATCGCAGATCTAATCAGTAAGTATCATGTAGCTGGAGAATATCTAAAATAAATTGGTTCTTTATTTAAAAAAACGATTTTTATAGACTAAATGGAAAAAAACCTTTTTTATGTATTTTATTTGTTTTTAATCATTAAAACAACAAACTTGTTATTTTTATTTTTTATTTGGGCCACCTGATGGCAAGTGGTCACCAACGCTCATAGACAATGACATTGTAAGAAATGCTTACAATGCCAATGCGCCACCAACCTTGGGAACTAAGATGATATGTCCTGCCTGTTACTAAATTACACTGGCTCACTCATCCTTTAAGCAGGAATACCACAATACAACGTACTGCTGTTTTATGGTAGAATATATGATGAGTGAGTGGTACCTACCCAGACGAGCTTGCGAAGCTCTACCACCGAGTAAACTTATATATATAACTTATTATTTCATGTGTTATTGTATAACTTCATGTATTATTAACTTAATGTATTATTTCATGTGTCGATTTTGTATTTTGATTGCTAATTAACAATACTAATACTACTTATAATGCGAAAATACTTGTCTGTTACACTTTCGCGACACAATGAAACAATTTTGATCAAATTTGATATGAATCAAGTGTGAACCCATGTAGGACATATATTTTCTTATATCTGTATACTCCCTATAACAGGCGGGCGAAGCCGCGGCCATAAACCAGTGAATTATATGGTAGTTAATAGTATCCATATACTTTTACTTGGCACAATTAACTGGTCTACACTACAAGTACATAGAAGAAAATCCAAAGAAATGAACCTGTTCCTATTCACGATAAAACGAACGATGGTTACATTGTAAACTACAAGCCGAGCTCGCGATAACTTTATTATTATTACTTATATCATGGGTGAGACGAGATGACCCACTTGATAGATCTCTATTTGCTAAACTAAAGTCTGTTCGCTTAAAAACCCGGAAAGCGCAAGTTTTTTGAATGAAATAGTATTCATATTTGCTATTAGTTTTATGTTTCTATTTGCATACATTGATCCACAGTGTGCATGAGCGCTAATCTATCGTTTAATTTACGATTAAATGCTGAATCATTTAAGTTTTCATAAAGTAGTCATAAAAAAAACCTAAACTTACATATGATATGGATACTCTTATACATTTTATAAAAAACGAATACAACTGATAATTTTTCCTAAAGTTACGTTCTCGAAGACATTTGCGAATGTAAGCACTACCCGTTTAAATAACGAAAATCCACTATTTCCCCAATAAGCTATTTACGTAATAACCACGCAATACATATATGTATTAACAACTCGCGGGTCAACCTATCGTCCCTAAACACTGCACCAGCGCAGTCACTCCTGACAAGTTACTGCCTTTTTTTACGTGGACAAATCCATCATGGATACCCTCCATATCTCTTGATGGAGGGTTATGTCGGACTCCTACCTTCCTTCCCGTCTTAAGGGGAGCGCCACGGGATCGCTTGCGCATGCTACCGTGACGCTCCGAACAAGTTACTGCCTGGCCAACTAAGATCGTTCGTACTTTACTTTATTTAGGTATTATTATTATTTCTAAAATAAAAATAAAACATAACACACATACAGAACGTATTTAAGGAGACGACATAAATTTATACTTAAGAAAAAACTTCGTGCTAAGACCAAATTAAGGCGAAATGTCGGAGGCCGGAAGTCGATAAGGCAGTGAGAACATCTGCTTTTAATACGAGTACAGTGGCCAGCAATTAGTCACACGATTCCTCTGAATCAGACGGTGCGAGGCTGACTCTACATTATTTTATAAGAAACGGTACAGTGCGAAAATCATACATACATACAGTAAGGTGCAAAACTGAGTCAGTAACTAACATTTTTATAAAAAAGTAGTATAATAAATATTGGATGAATTATTAAATAACAAATAAATTATGTCATTAAAAAATAGATTTATTTATTACTTTAATTAAGAAAGTTCGATAGACTTAAACATACTTTTGGTTTATAATTATCATAAATAGAATTGGTTCACTTTTGCACCGTTACAAAAAATACTGATTTCATAACTTCAATATTTAGTCCAAAGACCTTTTGCTTTTATAACAGCATGCAATCTGTTTTCCACACTTTTTACAAGTTTTTCACAATACTCAGGTGGAATTTGGTACCACTGTTCTTGAACACGTTCCCAGAGAACATTACAGTTCGATGGCGGTGCTTTATATTCATTTAAAAGCATGCTCTTCAAGTATGCCCATAAGTTTTCTATCGGATTGATATCCGGACTCTGAGATGGCCAGGGCAGAACTTGAAACTCTTGCTTATTCAGCCAGTTTTTTACTATTTTCGATGTGTGCTTCGGGTCATTATCGTGCTGGAATATTACTTCATTAACAGGGAGCGGCATATTTTCAACAACTTCCAACAGATGTGTCTGAAGAATATTGCGGTACATTTTCCCATCCATATTTCCTTCGATTTTATGAATTGGACCAACCCCATAAGCTGTTAGACAACCCCACAATTTAATATTGCCACCACCATGCCTCACTGTTTGTATAAAATCTTTTGCTTGTAAACGTTCACCGACTTTCTTCCAGTTCCATTTTCGACCGTCAGTGCTGTATCTATTAATTTTGGTCTCATCTGACCATATAACTCTCATCCAATCATCTTCAGTCCAGTTTATGTATTCTCTTGCAAATTTATTTCTAGCTTTGATATTTTTCTTAGTAAGAAGAGGTTTTTTCTTCTTCTCGATAGCTTGCATATTTGCTCTGTGTAACGCCCGACAAACAGTCCACTTACTCACTGACGTGCCAGTGTCTTGTTTTAAGATTGCCGCCGCTTCAGAAGCTGAAGAAGCTTCACTAGATCTTAAATAGTGAATAACTTTTCTTATGTCTCTATCAGATAGTTTTGTAGTGCGGCCGCCAACATTAATTGGTATCGGAAATTTACATTTGGCTCTAATTCTTTGTATTGTTGATTGACTTACATTTAATTCTTGAGCGATATATCTTGTAGATTTTTCATTTTTAATTAATTCTTTTACATATTTTACAATATTCTTTGCAATCGGTTTCATGATTGTATTGAAGAGATGTAGATGTTAAATCTGTTCACTGCGCTGTATCGAATTAAACTAAATAAAAAACAAAGCGGAATCATATTTCTTTACTAATCCTGACAAGTTTAAACATGTTTATACTTGAACGCGAAAGACGTTTTTAACACGGTGCAAAAGTGAGTCAATCGATGTTAACTACCTCAAAGTTTAAAACGTAGATATTGGATAAAAAATGTACGGGTTAAGTGAATAGTGGGTTATATTTTTTAATAATAACACATATGACTTCGAAAGCTTTTAACTAGTATGGTTAAATTTGAAATGAAAAAAAAATTCAGTGTACTGACTCAGTTTTGCACCTTACTGTATATAGTTTGTACATTATGTATGTACATATTTCTAGTATTTTTTAATAAAGAGAATACGAAATTCCAAAAATATGTACAGAATTTTTATTCATGTAAGTATTAAGGTACTGATTTAATGTTAAGTTCGTGTATAGCGTGTATACAAAACGAAAATCGAAAATAATATAATAAAGAGATAATAAAAATTCCATTACTGGGTCAGAGCCTGTTACTGTTTAAGAGAGTTTTGAGTTTATTCCATGAAAATGGCTTACTTAATATTATTGCGTAATGGCTTACTTATTTAATATGTATAAAATTCAAAGGTAAGAGTTAGTTATAGCTTCTAAATATGTATATTTCAAACCGTTTGGCGTGCGATAATGACATAAATTATGGTATAAATAAAAAATTGCACTTTACAATACGAAAAAATATATATACGGAATATATAATGCGTCAGGCATGTCCGTCTTGACAGATTCCCGAACGGATTACGGAGTAACGTTTGTTAGACGAGCTATTATTGTCACGTACTCACTCACTACTGACTGCGTGGGTGCGTTTATTTTTTATGAGTTTCATCGATTTTTCACATTCACAGTAACAACTTATTTACTTAAAAGAGAGGTCAAAGACCTTTTCGATGTCTTTGCGAACGATTTCTGTCTTGCGTTTCTTTTGAATAGAAGTTAAGTTTTGCTATGAAGTCATTTATCACTATTAATTGCTAGATATTTTTTGTTAGATATATTTACGAGTGAAAAATTATCTTGTGAATTACTTTTTTTCTCTAGATCGTTCAGTAATTGCTGTTGTATTTATTTGAATTGTCGTTTATTTTCTAAACTATTTAATTTTTCAATTACAAAATTTATCAAAATATTCATAAAATGAATAAATGAATATGTAAGAAGCTAATCGTGTCTCTTATTATTTTAAAATATCTCAGTTCTGTGGACATAAGTTACTTATAGCGTCGGTAGCTTTTACGAGAAATATGTACGCGATAGACGCCAGGATATATAGGCATGCGACAAGACCGGATCCCACCGAGTAAGAATCATCAACTTACCTCTACCGCCTAGCAATAATATTTCATATTATTATGTTTTAGTATATAATGGGAAGGAACTAATAATTCAGAAGCCAATGAAGCCTCAAGTGCCGCGGTTGACAGCGAGGTCTTTGACTTGTATGCTCAATGTTCTAAAAAGTGCACATATCACTTCTGTTCCATCACCAAAGATCCACTTAATATTACGATTCGCCATCCTCTTCTAGTCAAGCATCGAGTTAAGTGGTTTTTTTTAGAACAGAGATAGCATAGTATTTTTTTAATATCTTTATTTACTCTTTAAATTAGCGTTATCTTTCGTAGTATAAATCTGGAAATGGAGGCGACAATTTCAATTGTCAAGGGGTTTAAAATCGAAACTGCAACCTTCACACCGATCTTTGCAATGACGCTTCAAACGGTTACAGACCCTTAACATATTATATAAGACACCTACATTAAAATAGAGCTACATATCATGCTAAAAGTTAAATAAACCGTAGAAAAGACTACCTACAGGATATTAAACATTTTCCATAGAAATATGAGAATTATAATTTATTTGTAAGAAAATTGATCAACGACGTACATTAGTGTTCGTACTAGGAAGACCACAGTCCGCGGTTGTTAATTACGGAGAAGCATTACGTACGAGTACATGCGAAGTGAGCCTTCGGAATAATCGTGATGTTTGTATTCAGGCCGACACGTCATTTACATTTCATTCTATTCTAAAAATAAATTTATTGACACCTGTGAATTTTTTATCTGTTATTTCAAAACAGTGTTTGTCTTGTTTCTTTTATATATATATATATATATATATTTATATGAATGTTTGTCTGTATGTCCTTTATAGAATCGTAAACTGTGCATTTGATCGTGTCATTATTTTCAGCAAAGCGTTGTGCATGAGCCCACAAAGGTTTCTGAGTTGGTACGACCCATCTATTGATAAATAATTAATAAGCAACGTAAGAAAGCGCACAGGGTATACCTATTATATATGTGCAATTTTAAATAGTTTTACTCTCCATCCGTTGAAGATAAGTTGTCGAAGCAATTAAAAAGTTATCTTAATAAATTTAACGACGAGCAATTTATAATCCGTGAACACTAAAAATCATATAGTTTATAACTTGTAATCAAAGCTCGTAAAATGAAGATTTGATCATACCGAAATGTTTTAAATAAATTTCTACCTTTAAACTTTAAAAAAAAATTAAAATATCAGTAACAATATCAACGTCATCCAATTGTAATTGTATTTAAAAAAAAAAATTTCTTAAACAACAGAATAGTTTTTGTTTATTTAATATTTCCTGATATATTTTTATGAAGAACATTATTTATTGGTTAAAAAAATCATTTGTGACTGATAGTATTACGAATGGCTCGATACAGTGTAAAACTAATAAGGAAAATTTGTCAAGCCTTGTATAGTGTCAGTGTTGACACGAGCGTTTGCCCATATACATCGATAGTCGATACCTGTCCAATAAATATCGTGACCCACATCGTGAGACAAATACTATGTCATCGATAACGGTTGTGGAGATGAATCACTAGCTGTTAGCAGGAACCCTGACATTGGATTGCTTATAAAACAACTTGTTTATTTATAATAGGGCATTGACATTTTTTGTTGGAATATATTATTTTAAAAATGTCGTACGTCATAAAAATTAAAACACCATGAATTTTCATTATGTTCGGACGTGTTTTTACTGGTGGCAATTACTATGTAAATATTTTTAATTTTACGTTTAATATGTATGAATTTGTGTGTGAGTACGTGTTAACCGTTTCTGTTAAATCATTTTCTCTTGACACCTTTACTCGGTATCAACGTACTTTCCTACAGATAATAAAGTTGGCTGATAGAGAATTTTAGCATCATGATGATATCCTCCTCACCGATTTCGGCCACTGCGGCCAATTACAAGAGAAATTAGCCAATTGCGGACTTATTATAGAGTGCAAGTGTTTGCGCAAACACTGATGAACTCCCTATTCCGTCATCTTCAAAATCCGATGAAGCAGAAAATCCGCCACCACAAACAAAACCAATAACTTTTTATCGGGCCGACCTGGGGTTTGAGCCCGGGATCTGCGGCCTTATGTCTAGCCACTAGACCAATGAGACAGTTAAGTTAGCATCTTAACGAACCGGTAAATAACACATTTAAGTATTGATAATTGACGGTAAAATACAAAATAAGTACGTAAGTAAAATGATGCGTATAACAATAGAAACTTGATATATATCATAGATTTTACAAAAAATATCTTAAGTTAAACCTGGTACAATGATGTTTGTAATCTTTAAAATATCTTGAGTTACAGGACCACCACATCGAATGACGTTAGCATTAGGTCAACGTAAGAGGACGTGTGCCATGACTATAGCAAATAACGACACTCGCAATTGAACAGTTAACACGAGAGGTGATAGCCAGTCGGCTATCTATTGATCGCCACATGTTAAAAAGCAACGACATTACTTGTGAATTCTTGACAAGTGACAAGATTATTTGCACAGATAACATTATCCGTTGCCATCAAGCAAAAAATTACTTAGAACCTTATTTACTGACGTTTCGGAGTGTAAATATCATATTAGTTTATATTATCTAGCGTGTCTGATGCGAAGATTTACTTCAGTCATGTGTACTTTGCATTTATCATTTTAAAGCCTGTACACAAGCGTACAATCACGGCACGCAGTGTATATAGTAATGTAGGAACTATTATGACAGCTTTCAATGAGCACAGCGACCATGCTGTTATCAAGTGTCACAATTATGTTGGTTTGTATAGATTTCTTCACGTCCACACAAGCGCGACACCACACTAGCGCGGGATATACTGTTCGACCGCTAAGTGCCTTTTCAGAGACGCGGGTCACGGCGACAATACTGCGACCGCTGCCACCGGCCAATCGTGAACCGCGCATAATTAGTGTACATGTCAAAGAGTTAGCACGGCACGGTGCCGAGCCGAATAAAGAGCAACCGCATGCATGCGAGAAGGTACTAAGTTTCTATCCACACTAATATTGAAATTATGTATTACATCGAGTAGGTTACCGAATGGGGTGACGTAATCTTTTCCAATTTAACCCCTCGAAGACTTAAGTTTTCGAAATTACTTTAATTTAGCATGAAAATTCCTAAAGGTAATAAAGGTAATTATGTATATATTAAAAATAAAATTATTCATCATACTCAGACCCAGAGTTATTTTTGCTCACATAGCCTAGGTACTAGGTATATTAAGAGAAATACACAAAAACATGTATAATAAAATATCGTATACTCTTTAAGATTGTATGCATGGGTGAATGCCACATAGGATTACAACCCCGATACTGTAATACCGTACAATAAAGATCAACGATAAATTAAGCGTCGAACTCGGAAAATAGTTACGAGTTACGACTCAATACAAAAAGGATAACCTTTGGTTTGTAATGAACATAAACAATACTTACATATATAATGTATGTAATAGCTGTATAATTTATTGATTCCCTTCAACCGAGCATTGCTTCCACGGAAAAGCACTGTAGAATTTATTTTAATTAAAAAAATAATAGCTACGTAAGAATTTTTGTACACAATGAAGGTGTTACGTGAGAAAAGAATAATTACATTTTACGGCAGTATGTGTTCAATTTGATCTTGAAATGTTATTATTATCTCGTACAAATATTTTTTTTAATACTTTTCCATTACCAAATTTGGGTTGTAATTTCGAGCAATTTTTAATATTTCTTAAGCTTGATTGTATAACAGTTTAGTGTTCAATCGTATGGGTGGAACTGGTTTAATAAAATCATTTCCAAGAGTTGACCACCACATACTAATAGGCGAAATAAATTTTTTAAATTTTATCGCTGCTTTATGATTAGCGTATAAATCTCCCAACATATAATATAACAAAAAAGATCTTCTTAAACTAATACATTAATATATAGTTATAAAAGTTATTGGTATATAAGCTTACGAAAACGTTATGTCCTTGGAATTTTTATTAAAGATAAGATGTTAATTATATTAAAAAGCTTACAACATTATTTTTCTATAATCGTTTAAAGTGATGGTCACCCTATTGATTATGTTGCGATCAATTTATCACGTCTAAACGGATTCAAAGGTGAAACGAAAATAACACGAATTTTATATTATTTAAAAAAAAAGGAATGCACAAATAAAAAAATAAACATTATACACGTTCTAAAATATGTATTTCATAAGAATTCAAATATGTGGACAAGAATTAATGAAATTACTTAATATAACTTAATTACGGAATTTTGATGCGGATTTAAGAGACAATTACTTAAAAAACAAAGCTAACAGTTATGTGACGTAACTCTTAATTAAAGGCTAAAGCTGGTAACACTATTACGATATGTCAAAAAGATTAGGGTCGAAGATCATTAACAATTGTAAATAATATAGCGTCGGCTAATACATTACAATTATCGGAGTAACATTATCAAAGGATTGATGGATTTGGTTTTATCGAATAGCTAGAGTTAGCTCGCCTTATCTCCGGTAACATGACACTTGCTAAGTATAATTATGAATCTATTATTTTTTCCGCTATAGAAACCTTATCAGAGAGGACTGGATTAGTTATATTTTTTATATAACCTCTACTAGCTATTCTTTTTTATTGTGAGAACACGTTTTCTGTGACTATGGGGCTCCATTAGCTTGGCAATATGAGTATATTGTTTTAATTTTTACCAGTTTATTTGTAGTTTTTGCAGGAAACAGAAAACTTAATAATATATTTGAATACATAAATCGCTTCACGTATGAGCTAATAATATACGGTAGATAATAAATAACGAAACTATCATATCCACAGTCACTAAAAATTACTTATCATATTAATACTTTTAATTTCGTTATTTTAAGACGCATACTGGTTTTATAAATCGGAAATAAAATCAATCGAATTTTCTACTGAAAAAAATCTACAAATCGTTTTGTTCTTAAGGCTTTATTATGCAATATGTATAAAATAGCTAGTTTGTAACGCGCTTTACATAGAGGTGTTGTTGCATGGAAGATGAAGACGTCGAGTAAATAAGCCTTTAAGAAGTTGCTTGATAAAGAATTAATTGCTCTCGCGCGGACGAAGTAATCTAGATGTGTTGGCTGAAGATACGGTCAATTAATATGTTTCAGATAATTTAAGTCGAAGCGTATCTTATGATTTTTTTTAAAAATATAAAATTTATAGTCTTTTCAAATATTTACACAATTTGCTTTTAAATAATTACATTTCCCATTTTCGACATACGACCAGTAGTTGACGTACGACCGTAATAATTATTGCAAATTTGAGAAAAATATACCTATATGAATTTTTATTTTTTGATTTTTTTCTAATCTTATTTTTTTTCTCAAGCAAGGAATATTGTTTGTCGAACAAGAGGAGAAAAAAATAGATTTAGATAATTTCAAAGAGATTAAATATGTAATATCAGAAATTATACTATGTGTTCGGAAACAGCTGTGTCTGCTCAATTTGGTATCGGAAATACTATCCATATTTATCCTTTGTACCTCAGCAGGACCAAATGTGAATGTACCTTAGCTTAGATATAACTTCCAATTGATCTTCCTTTAAAAGCTAACATTTTTAAATATATGTATTATTTAAAAATACAAACATTTATTTAGTTATTTGTTGGACACATACAATTTTAGATTTCAGTTTTATATAATACATTATTGGGTTGTATATATAAGTTAAGTTTCCACTTAAAACAACATCATATAAAATCAGTATTGTTGAAAAAACTAATGTTTTAGCATAGAATGATAGTTAATATTGCCGTAACTTGCCGCGCGTGGCTTGCATGTCGGCGAGGAGCTTTGGCGCATCTTGGAATTGGCCAATGTCCAGCAATGGTTTGCGATTGGCTAAATGATGATTATAAATGTATTTAACTATCATTTATATGTACGCGATAGAAACAGGTATATTGCGGAACAAGAATAAAATTGTATTAATAATAAAATTAAATTACAAACAAACTTTTATTTATTTCGCCGTGAGAAAAGTTTTTTAAATAACTTATATTTTTTTACGCATATTTTTATATCACACAAGTTCAATGAATCTTCAAGTCGTAAAATATTAGGAAAATGTATTGAAACATAATAGGAAAACTGTTAATAAACGGTAAACTTCGCCTTCGACTATTTGACAATAAAGGCATGGCCCCATAAACACATACACACACACACAACTGTCCAGTGACCGTTCACTACATGAGCACAATTCTAACAAATTATTAATAAATCTCCTTAAAGTCACCGAAGTGTTAGTGCTATTTTGGCAAACCGCAGATAGTTCGATTAATTCTTGAAATTTTATCTAATAATAATTGATTTAGCCAGAATTTATGACTCAACAATTCGGTTTTGATCACATTTAACGGAATTCAGATAATACTGCTACATTTAATTTGTTTTTGAATTTTTTTACAATATTAGTATATGATTTAGTGTTTTATGTAAGATTTATCATATAACTCTATTTAGATAAATATAGTTGTCATATAATGCTGATAGTAGTCTATAATAAAAAAAATTGGCGATTATTGTAATGTGAACACGCTTTCGTAACAATAATGTCTTAAATGAAATTGTAAACGAAATTTGTAAGCAAATATCGAGATTTGCGATTCCGTTTGAGTCGGTAAATATCAAAGGAATACGAAGGAACACGTATTGCTTTGTACGCTAGAATAGATAAGAATAGACGTTTGAAATTTACTGAAGTTGCAAACACAATTGTAAGTTTTAGAAGAAAATCCCCGTATGTCGGAAAATTTAACAACTTTGAAAGTATACTAATATTACATTTGTAAAACCAGTTATTATTTAATTATTTATTAATATATTGCTTTCTTAATATTTGTAATAAAAATAACATTTTTGTATTTATTTAAGGTTTTAATGTAAATAAATATGTATCTAGAAATTAAAAAAAAAACAATTAATAAATTCCTAATAATTAAATTATCTTATATAATTAACATTTTAGAGTTAATGAGTGAAGTTTCTGTTAAAAATAAGTAAACTAATATAGTTTAAAAGATAGTAAAGAAAATATAAAAATTCCCACACCTCTTTGAAATAGCTGGAACTACAATTTAAAAAAAAACGTAGTATAAGACGACCCGTCAAAGTTTATAAACTTGTACGAACATCATTACAGTAGAACTCCGATTATCCGAATGCCGATTAACCGAATCGCCAATTATCCGAATCGGTCCTAAGCGTAATATAAAAGATTAAAACCGAGTATATGCAATTTTTGTTTTGTTTTGTTGTAACAAGTTGGAACTCGCTGGAGTCCAGATATATTTACACTGTTATGGTTGAAAGCTAGAGGTAAGACACTACATGTTTTGCGTCGCGCGGTCATTGAATGCTACTGTCATTTGTCAGTGAGCTCTTCCCTCTTTCATTGTGCGGATCGCTATCTACTCGTCTATATGTCCGATTATCTGAATTTTCGATTATCCGAATCGACCCGGGCCCCGGTCCCAATTAATTCGGATAATCGGCGTTCTACTGTATCTGTAAATGCCTACGATACCTACACGCTCTTGTCCAGTCTTGAAACGATGCCACCATAGCACATTTCTGAACTAAGCTTTATTTTTATTTATGTAAATTTTATAAATATCTATTAAATATAAAAATTAACTTTGCGTTTTAATATGATTCAAAATCGAAATGAAAATGTTTATTAACTTTGAATAATAATGAGTAAAACATTATGAAAGATTTTTAAGAAGCGAACGATTTAAATGTGTTTTTTTTTCGTCACAGTACTGTTAGCACATCTGTACACTGAGACGAATTTCAGTTTCTTTAATTTGCTGTATTCAAAGCAAAAAAGCAATTCTTTGTATTCGTATATTCATGAATTGTATTCATTCCGATTGCTTGAATTTTATTTTATTTAAACTAATGTTATGTTAACGGTAACTTTTTAAATTTAGAATAAACTTCAAATAGACAGCGGAAAGCGTTTATAAATTAATACATTGCTTGTTTTAAATTTTATGCATTATTTATAAGTACCACTAATATTTTAAATATACTTTTGTATAATGCGTATAATGTATACTATATCATCGTTAAATGATTAACTGTACAAACGATCATTAAATGAATAACGTTGTTTTAAATTAATTTTTACGACATAAATCTTAGAGCTACGATAACACAGTGGATAGATCTAAACGGAAAGTCGCGAATTAAAATCCAGACACGCAGAAGAACATTTTTATTAAGAAAGCCTACTTGTTTCGGATGAACTTGAGTAGCGTGGTCAAATAAGCGTTAAACTTTCTTCTCAAGAGTAGAAGAATGTAGCCAGCAAGACATTTATGAGTATTTTTATATTACCTATTTGAAAGGACATAAACGTTATAAAATAAATACATCAACTGCGTAAAAGCTATTAAAGTTGATTGAGACACAGATACAAAAAGTCATTGCGTCTGTGTAGTCATTAATGTATCTGTTAGCACATGGCACACGTCCCGGACATCGCGCGATTCAATCCCGGGATTCCGCGAACGTCGGCCCACACGCAACCTCATATACAGCTCGGTTCAACTGTTAAATATAATAAAGACGCCGACAAATATAATTGCCTATCTCGATAATCATTTTGCCCTTTTTAGAGACTAAAGGCATTCTTAATAGTAATATACCTTCATTTTAAGTTTCAATTCTTAAAGAGATCTGGTGGCAGATTAGGTACTTATTTTTGTCAACCATTACATAGATGATAAATAGACGTGGCAATAGAACTCGTTGGTCTTCCTTCGGGAGAGTTGGATAATAATTTAATTGTATTGACTTAATATATTTATACTATTTAATAGTCGGAAACAAATAATTACACTCTGACTACACGTTGAGCCGGTGGTCACTTTAAAATATAAATTTTACTGAATCTTGTGAAAATAATTTATCAGTGCTTTCTTGAATAGTAGTGAGAGCCTCCTCGGAAGTATATTTTAATTTTTAATTGTAAGGTTTAAAGCACAAGTGCTAAAGCTAGTCTTCATTGTTTATTCTACCATCAAACAGCAATCTTTAGTGTGGGTGAATTGTGAGTCAGTAGCAATTACGGAGCATGAGACATACTATGTTGGGTCCCATGGTTGGCGATGCATGGCGGTGTAAGTGTAATCTTATATCTTACACGACAGTATTACCGTCGGTAGCAAGGTTGCTTTTATACCATCCTATTATAAATTTTAAAACACACTAACTTTTATAGCCCTAGCTTGCCATGATATTAATATCAAATATTTAGTCTTCGACATCCGGTGATGTGGAAGAACCGTAAATTTTATGGATTCGAAGAATATATAACCTGTTGTAATTAAAGCACTCTTAATGGTTTATAAGATGTTTACGAATGTATATAAGATATATTTATGTCTTCTTCATATGCATTGGGACACGTAAGTTTTTTTAGATTAGAGGTCAATGAACCAAAATGAAGTTACTTACAAACTTGCTGATTAGTTCTGATTGGGAGACATTAAACATATTATATAGTAGTATAGGATACCTCAATAAAAATATGTTGCATTTTGCATTTTTTCTTTCTTTACTATACTTTCAAAAAATTACATTAATAAATAATAATTTCTCGATTATTTTCACAGGTACAAATTAACTTGTTTGTTATTATGCGTCTAAACTGCATGTATCAAGTTTAGTTTAAGAATCCTAGTAAAGTAGGTTGTAAATATAGAAAAATATATATGTAATCGTTTTGTTTTGACATTTACATATATTGCTTTATCTTACCTTATACATATAATATATATATATATATATATAAGACTATGTTCTAAGCATATTCCCTTTGAATATAATGCTACTTACGATCTCTTGGCGGTTTAATTCCATTTATTATATATTGACTAAAAAGAAATATCATTTATAAATCGTGGACGAGAATTTAACAATCTAGAAATAAAAGATAATTATCCGCAGCGATATATATTATTCAGAAGCGTTAACTTAATGCCTGCAATTCTACGCTGTACCCGCACTTGGCTTACACCCAGGACGAGTCATAAAATATTACTGCCCATAATAGGGCTGTATAATTGGGCGAAAATCTTAGATTGGCCAATTTTAAAATGTACCATAAATGCACGACGGCACTAGCTGCTGGGATAGAATAAATATGTCTATAACGAAATTAACCGCCATTTAACTCCCTTAGTTAAATGGAAATATAAATAAGTTAAATCATTTGAAAGATTATAAAACTATAATAATATAATATAATATCTTGGGACATTTTTCACACACGGTCATCTGATCCCAAACTAAGCAGAGCTCGTACTATGGAAACCAGACAACTGATATACTACATATACTACTTTTTCTTTTGTAAATACATACTTATATAGAATACTATCTATATAAGTATGTGTTTACTCGAAGTTATCGACAGTCCTAACAAATACTTCACAACCTTAACAAGGTTGATGGTCAAGTATAGAGTAAAGTAATGTAAAGTTGACAATACAAAATAGGCTCTTATTTGAATTTTTATATAACTGTTCAATTTATTAATATGCTCTGATTTTATTGTATATCAATCCATAATAAGATCGTAGTTAAGAGATATTTCGATATCAGTTTGAATTTCATCGCTAATGTGTTAATTTAATAGCGATACTAATTAATTATATAAAATGTATAACAGAACCTACATATTACAATGTATGCATTTACTATTGCGATACTTATATATCCAGACACGTCACAGCCCTAATCAAAAGACAGGCTTTCAGACCAATCCCTCTCGATAATTGGAAGTCGGAAAACTCTAAAACCTACACTAATAAATCAAAACGTATGGTTAAAAATGCATAGAAATCGACATTGATGGAATTCCTCTAGTTACAAATGTGAATCAAAAACTATTATTATCACAATAGAACAATTTAATATCCTAAATGGTTATTATAATGACGTTGTAGAAATAGTGTTTTAATGGGTGTAGCGAAAATAAATACACAAAAAGCGTAACAACGCAATTTTAACAATCCATGCATATTATTCTGTGACAAATAAAAAATAAGTAAAATAAATAGAGCTGATAACTGTTAATACAGGCAACCACTGAGTATTTTTAGCACGCCTTTTATCCTCTATAGTATATTATTTTGTTATCAAATATATTTTTTTGTCTTAACGTATTTTGAATATAAGCTGTAACCTTCAAATATACAACAAATCGAAATCTAACGTTAAACTTTCATCTATCATGTATCTATGCGTTTGTAATATATATTTTGTAATTTTGTAACATTAAATCATTTTATTAATAAAATAAAATAAATAACATTAAAAAAAGTACGAACACAAATCATATGGTGTAGTCAATCGGTTTGAATTTGAAGACTGAAGAAGCACACCTCTTTCTTTGAATTAGTAATTTCTTAATGTCCTTTAGAAGTGCGCTTATAGTGCATTAGATAATAAAAGTCTTCTTCACGTGAGCGTTGATAGTTCAACGGCTTACCTGTCACGTAGACATGTGAAAACACCGGTTAGATTTTAACACTTCAGACTATTGTCGTGACCTACCGCACGCTAGACGCTTTGTTTGGAAGAGAAATAAATTACTAGCATTAAATACTACTACACCGTATGTACTCCTGTGGTAGGTGTCATGAGAAGACTATTGGTCTATTCGTGGTCACGAAAATCAGTCACTGACAATCCATAACTGAGGAAACAGATGGTTTATCTCTGGACTTCTTAAGACACGTGATCAGGAGAGATGTCATGTGAGACGTAAAGTAAAATAAGAAAATACTGGCCACAGCTAAAGAAAATTTAACTATAAACAAATATAAATGGAACCTGAGTAAAATTTATAACTCTAGTATAACTATTTCGTTTCTAACAAAAATAAATCAATTAGTCAAACCGTCAGTATAATTTTAACACCAAAGCGATCTCTATCTTCTATCGTAATCCAATCCACAGCAAGCAAATTGCCGTCACCTAAACCCATACAGAGTTCATTACGATATTACACTTCAATTCCGAGCTAATACAATTTAATATTACGTTAAAACGAAATTTAATACGCTGAAAGGGTTCGAACAGATAACAATCTTGTTTCGACTTCATAAATCATATGTTTCAAGCGAAAACACGCTCTATTATCTTGTTTTAAGTAATGAAATACGATC
This sequence comes from Nymphalis c-album, assembly GCA_963151315.1. Taxonomy (NCBI): domain Eukaryota; kingdom Metazoa; phylum Arthropoda; class Insecta; order Lepidoptera; family Nymphalidae; genus Nymphalis; species Nymphalis c-album. Next base: position 543,696 of record OY720594.1, on the reverse strand, counting down.
ATGGGATTATTCTAATTTAATTTATTGTTAATGTCGAGGAATGGTTTTTAAATTACACTACAGGGTATACCAGACTGCAGACGTTATTTATTCATGTTTTCATTATACAATATTACACTTAGTATTAATATGAACAATGTATATTGTACATCCAGAAGATATTTAAGATGAATAAGACGTTGTAAACCTCTTTATAGAATTATTAATTGAATATTTTAAAGATTTAAGATTTATTTTGTGTAAGTATATGCGGAGTCAATGGTCAATGTGAAGAACTAGCCAAAAAATTTGAGCGGGTTCTTTTTTTATAAACATTCCTATTTTTCGAAACGTTTAATTAGGTATATTTATTAGAACGGACGCAAATAGAATGATTGACTGAACAGCTGGTTATTTATTTTTTTCAAACTCTTCTGTGGAACAAGCCTTCAAGCAGTATAAACAACTGAACAAATTATCATATCATTCAATTTCATTCGATCAATGAATGGTATATTAATGCACAGATTAGCAAGAAACCTTTATATTATAAATGAATTTAGATTGAATTAGCAAAGGTATTTTCTAAACTGTTATTATGATCGATACAGCGAAATAACTTAAACAGAATATGAACGAACTATTAGAATATAAATAGAACGTAATTGCCCAATAAAAAGTTCCCCACCCAAGGGCTTACAAAGCATTAATAATAACAATGTAATATTAATAATTCAATTTTCAAGCAGAGCTCGACTTCAGAACTTCATAGTTTAAAGTTGTTCATCCGTGTAGCGATACAAAGTTGTTTTCCTAATAAAGCCAATGAAACTCAAACGGATCGAGTTACGCGAATACAGCTCGCTATTATATTATTATTCAAATCCAGTCAAGTAGACTAATGAAATTATTTAACATATATAATAATTATATCATTTAAGAAGAGGAAGCCTTTACCCAATATTAACAACCTGTAACTGTTTTTTAATTATTAATTGTTTTAATATCTCGAATTGTAGCATATTACCTGTTTATAAACAGTTAGACTACTTCTGATGAAACGATAATATATTTTTTTAATAAATATTTATGGATGAAGATGTCATTAAATAAGGATGTAATAATTTGTCCGCCATGATGTTGATGAAATTAAATCCCACTTGCCATTTGTTTTAATTACTATTAAAAGTAATCTATTTGCTACAGAATTGGCAAACGTTGCTTTATTGAATTTTAAAAAGATGCAATTAATTTTTCCTGTTCCAAATAATTTACGAAATATATTATCTGTTGCAAAAAAAAATAGTTACTAGTTAAATAGTTTCATAGGGGAGGGTTGCGAGTTCATAGTGTAATGTTTAGCAACGTCGCCTCGGGCTATTGTCACTACCTCTCGTCATAGTAAAAGCTAGAAATAATACAAAGATAGTTGGAGAGAAATAGTTCGCTTTACAGAACTTCAGTACCTATTGAAAATATAATGAAAATTCTTTATTTAAATTTTGTTAAAACTATTACCATTCTGTCTTAGTTTATTTTAGTCTATTGTATTTCTAAATTATTGTCTGTGATGGTCGAAATAAATGATTATTATTTTTGTTGATCAAAAAAAACTGTCAAAATAAATTAGGTAACATTATATTAGCCAGCTTTACCCTCGAACATGTTTTAAGCAAATTTGATAAATATATATTTACTTTTATACTGGGCTGTATTCTGTAATATAAGGTTTATTATTATTTAAAAAAAAGTTTCTAAACTTGTCAATGTTGTTAACCATTGAGGAGCTCTGAAGCCAATAATGAACTAAGCTAATAACCATCAACCCCGTAGTAGAGGAAGTGGTTCTATTTCAGCTTGCAATATTTGATCTAAGCAAACACACATTGCAAGTTAAATAAAAGCTTGAAAACACTGCTAAACTTTTAATATATTAATTGTTCCTTCAGTATTTGTACTTTCATGGAAATTTTACCGAGATTAGATAGTCCCTTAAATTTATTCAATTTCAATTCTCGATCAGATTAACCAAATCAATTACAAATGTGGCGGTTTTACTTCACATTTAAATGATTTTCCTAATAATAAACACTTAGCGATGTTATACTCTATGTTACCGTATTACACTTGTTAATAAATCAACTTGACGTGTAATTACAAGCCGTTCCCTTCACACCTTGAGTCCAATCAATTCTGTCTCTTACAAAAATTATAACTACAATATTTTATTCAAATGTGCCGTCTAACTGTTATAATTTTTACATTTTTAATGAGTGACATCAAAGTTGCAGTTGTAGTTTTAAACTGAGTTCAAACTGAGTGCTGGTTTCAGCAGGTTCTGGGTTAGACTTGTGTGTTTTTATAAATATAGAACTTGGGAAATTTGTTAAAAATGTATTTATGCAATGGAATCTTGCATTTTATTCGCTCCTGGAAATTTGAATAATTTATTTTATTTTCCACGCACTAAATAATTAATTAAATAAACCACACACAAAAAAACAAAAAATAAATGTAAGTAATTGAAATCTTCATTTCAATTGCGTTCTTATATTTTTAATTTAGTTTTGATAAAAAAAAATCTAAATAAAAACGCTATATTTTACTTGGTGATAGAGCTTTGTGCAAGCTCGTCTGGGTAGGTACCACCCACTTATCAGATATTCTACCGCAAAACAGCAATACTTCCTATTGTTGTGTTCCGGTTAGAAGGGTGAGTGAGCTAGGTTAATTACAGGCACAAGGGACATAAGATCTTAGTTCTCGAAGTTGGTGGCGCATTGGCGATGTAAGCAAAGGTTAACATCACTTACAATGCCAATGTCTATGGGCGTTGGTGACCACTTATCATCAGGTGGCCCATATGCTCGTCCGCCTTCCTATGGCATAAAAAAAAAATAAAAAAAAGTAGGTATCTGTAAAGTTTAAGACGTTATACAAAGACCGATTTCATTACTTTTTTAAATAACAATAAAATCTTTAATAAAAAATATTTTAAATATTTTTATTAAAAACTAACTAAATTATATTTTAGGATAAAACTTAATAGCACCAAGCTTTATATATAAAGTTACGCGTTTACGTTATATTGATTAAACTTTTTGACCATTTACCATGTACTCGTATGAAACATATATTGTATTTTATTAAAAAATAACTGTTTCTATATACTCGTTTTTGGCAATAAAAAAATCAATGATTGAAATATATCTATTTTAATCAACTTAATGTAGATTTCATTGATATTTTTTTATATTCAATAGATTTATTTAATATTATATTAAACATTTAGCTGTGTTTTATTTCCCAAAACGATGTGCTACAATTTTTTTATTATAAGAAAATAATATATAGACTTTTTATTATTCCCACACTTCGAACTTTATTATGGGAAGTTAGCGTCGTAAGGCTATTGTTTTGGTGTGGTTGACCACATTAATGGCAAAACGCAATTTTATAATTTAGGTCACATGTCAAATAAAAAAAGGTATAACGGAATTCATAGATTTGTTATTTTTTTTATTATTTGCAATTGTATATATAATAAAGTAATTAAGCTGTGAGAAACTAACCTTATAAAGTTCTGCATCGTTGACTGTCCGACGACCTGGCAGCAAAAACCTTATGATAAAGAAAAAATACACTCGTTTAAAAATTCAAATTTGAATTACGAATTCTCGCCGCTCGATCGCGTTAACCGTTCGCGTGCGTTCTACGCGAAAGCTGCGGTATTTCTGATACTCGCCGGCTCGCGCGGCTGCTCTTGAACTTGTGACTTGAGTCTTGACAGGTTGCATTGGCCTGCACACCGTTGCATTTTCGACAGAACGGAACATTATCTGCCTAATGTTACGCAGCCTCCCCTCTGTCGCCTGAAAGTCAAAAACGTGCGGGACACGAGGTAGGTCTTCTGATATTTGGCTATATACGGGGAAAGCGTATAGCATGTCACGTACGGAATCGTTTGAAATCACAGTAGCATAATTTAGCTCGGTCTTAGCTTTTATTTTCGAAGCAATTAAATGAATTGCGCTCATTAGTGCGTTAGACCGGACTAGCTGGTCTAGTGACTACATTGAGTCATTTGGGGTTGTTTTATTTGAACGTGTCCGAAGCTTTGACGTTCCTTTCCTCATGACTTGCTTAATTGAAAATAAGTGAACATAACACGCAACGCTTTATGTATTAAGATTTATTGTATTAACTTATTTAAAAAATCATTTACTAATAATATCATTCGATTATTTCTATCATTCTAATAGTTATGATATCAGATCGCTTAGTATTTGTATTTCACTCATATTTACCAGATTCATTTATAAGCTGTTACATGATTTTAAAAAAGCCGAGATGGCCCAGTGGTGAGACCGCGTGAATCTTAACCGATGATCGTGGGTTCAAACCCGGGCAAGCACCGCTGAATTTCATGTGCTTAATTTGTGATTATAATTCATCTCGTGCTTTACGGTGAAGGAAAACATCGTGAGGAAACCTGCATGTGTCAAATTTCATTGAAATTCTGTCACATGTGTATTCCACCGACCCGCATTGGAGCAGCGTGGTGGAATAAGCTCCAAAACCTTCTCCTCACAAAGAGGAGAAGAGGCCTTAGCCCAGCAGTGGGACATTCACAGGCTGTTACTTTACTTTTTTTTTTTTACTTTACATGATTTTAAACTTAAATTATAACATGAAATATTTTTATACAAGATTGTTTAAATTAAGAACTTAATCCTCCATTTTTTTTATTTGATTTTTATTGTTGTACAATCCGCTGATAGATGGGTATGGACCCAAGCGATCTATCAGCCCATACTTTTCTAATTTTTACATCTTATAGCACGTTTACTATATTTTCTTGTACAGCTGCAAAGAATAATCAGTAATTTTTAGTCACATTTTAATTTTTATAACGACAATCCTGTGTCACTCAATTGATGTTATTTCAACGTTCGGTGATCCTATTATTTTAAACATTAAAGTTATTACTGAGACGTATCAAAAAATAAATATATGTTCGTTGTTGCAGGACTTTTCTATAGACAGACTGGTGATCTAATAATCTCTCTACGACGTTTTATTAAATCTGTATATAATATAGTTTTGGCAACGTTAGCTAGCTAGATTATAGTTCTGACAAATTTATCTGCGATTATGTTCAAATAATAGGAAAAAGTAAAGTAAAGTAACAGCCTTTAAATGTCCCAGAGCTGGGCTCAGGCTTGCTCTTCCGTTGAGGAGAAGGTTTGAAGCTTATGCCAACACAGAACTTTTATGCAGGTTGGTTGGTATATATGAAAATTTTCCTCTCGATGTTTTCATTCACCATCGAGCACGAGATAAGTTATAAACACAAATACAGATCATGACAATTTAGTGGTGCGCCTGGGCTTGAACCTGCGATCTAACCACGGCTTTCTTGGCTTTATTAAATAATAGGATTTATCTCAATAAATATATAACGTATACACTGACTATGTTATCTACATTTATTATGAAACCATATCTCATCATATCATAGTATTGAAAAAATATTGCAGTAAGCTAAAGGTAATAGACCACAGAGGCAGATATTCGTTTGAGATTTTTGTTTTTACAGCTATTTATATCATAATACATAATTATATACATTTAATATACATCATAATACATTACATCCGTAATCAATGAAATGTGTATCAATTTGTAATTTAAAAATGTTTCATCCGTGTCTATTAAGAAACCATTTTTAAAATGAATGCATTTAATGTTTTAAGATCATTAAAGCGATTTCGAGGCGCGAAATAAGTATCAAATGAATAATCATTATCGTATATATGTATGTTAAACGATTCTATCCAGCCATTATATACGCATTAACATAGATTTAAACGGTCACATTAAACAAAAAAAATTACCTTATAGAACATTAGGTGTAGTTTATTATTACACACACGGCCGTCTGTTTAGATTAGAAGGTAGGCAACTTAATATCACTTATGGTATTGTTCACTTATATATAACAAACAATACATATAAATATTTATATATATATATAATTGTAAGTTAATGTTTATTTCTATTTATTTATGTTCAAATATATATTACTTAAAACATAAGACTGGGTTGGAAAATATAATTTAGTGTTTTCGTTACTTAATAATAAATGAGCAATTCATATGCAAATCATATGTTTTTAATCATCTTTAAGCAGCATATAAGTATTAATTTATCATAGACGTTTCTCAATTTTTTTAAATTAACATATATAATACTTAGGAAGGAAGATCCAAATAAGCTATTAAATGTCTCTATTTCTTCTATCTTCAAAACTCCACATACCATGGAAACCAGCATGCCTTGTGCCTGTAATTGCAATGGGTCACTCAACCTTCAATCTTCCGGTTTGAAGGTCAATAATATTTTGGTTGTTGTTGTTTGTATTTGTATAACGAGTATAATTATTTATATCATATACTTATTACCTTTAATTTTTCCTAGCTTATTTTACAATACAATAATACTATTATGAAAGTACAAAAGCCTTTTGAATGAAAAGAAACAGAAAACTGATATGTCAGTTGTCTACAAAGTTCATGGAAGTCAATCTTTCACTTTCACAATATCTCAGGGTTGCCACTGTACGTAAATTTAATAAGGCTTTTATTGACATGTTTAATATATTTACTTTAATACTAATATTGTTCCATCCCTACACCACGGTCTACTATGCGATGCTTTTTTATATTTTTGGTTACGTGACGTATATACGACCACCTTTAAAAAACCATAATCAGCATAATTTTAACCTTTATCCTTTATACAGGTATATCTATAAATAGTGTGTTTTTAAATGGTATAAGATAAGAAAACGCGTGCACTTGCGGATCAGTTTTCTCCACTTTGCGTTAAAAGCGTTTTATTCTGAGCGTTACATAAAATCACGTTGCACTCAAATTTCGTCTTGAAATGTTAATATTATCGCATCCTGTTTCATGATACAAAATTCTTTAGACATGATTAAAAATGACTCCAGCCCAATCATGGAATGAGGAAGTGACAACTCTTAAAGCCATCAACAGTAGTAAGTTTCCGTGGTACAAGGTCGTGCGGCAATCCTAGTTCAGTCAGTATTTCCCGTCCATATAATAGTTTAAAATATGGGGAAGGTATAGAAAGCCCGGTTTTTCTCCTTTTTCTACGCTCGACGGATGTCATTAGGCATCAATGCCAACTTTCATCTTTTTCTGTCACGACGTGTTTCTGTAACACAACACTCATTGGTCCGTGTACATACCAGATACTTATTTTTATTTATTACTTGAAATAACTTATTAGTATTGCAGATATGTCGAGCTAGCTAATAAAGATCCATACTTGGTTATATAAATTTATTGAAAAACCGCTCGGTGAGTTTTATGTCGACTCTTACTAGAAATACTGCAAATTAACATTCGTTCTGCTTGATTTATGTGGAAGTATTTTTTTGACGTACATTTACGGTGTTATTCAATAACCTATCATTCTATTTTGATTAAGATTACAATCAATCAATTCATCTACAAATAAGTCTAAGTAACATCACCACTATCTCTTACAGATAGTACATACTTATTTATTTATTTATTTGACAACACCAACAAGTAGTACAATAAAAATATACAATAAACCATTTTAAAAATATACAATAAGTCATTATAAATAATTTGGTAATTGCCTACTTTTTTATAGGTGTTCTACATGAAAATTGAAATATAAGTCAATATTGTAAAAACGATAATTAGAAAAAGTTAATTGATAAAATAAAACATTAGAAAATTAATAAAAATAATGAGACAATACTTACCTACTATATGTATAAGCTTCGATCAACAATACTACTAGATAACGCGTCACGAACAAAAACAATTCTCAAATGTGGCTCCGACCACATAATGAAAAAAAGGTTGTAAAACGATTTAATAATTTCAACCTAAACTATACCTTGTTCCTGAACAATAGAGTGCAGTTTAGATTGTATTGACATTCACTTACGATCTTAGGCCATGAATGACAGGAAGACAGGAAATGTACAAAAACGGTTTTTCCATATTCAACATTATTTCCTTAGCAATAAGTTATGATAGGACCATACTAGTTTGAAATAACCTCACAAACGTCATTGTGTTCTTATTTATCGAGCCGTCTTTGAAGGGTAAACGCCTAATCTAGTACATTATCGATCGAAGGTAAAAGCTTAAAAAATGAAACACTGCTTGATTAATTTGTCACAGAATATTAATCCATATTACAATAAATAGTATTTTGAAGCATAATCCGCGTAAAATAATTGACAGTCGCTGACACTTCGCAATTTGGGCCACGATGTTTATATTGAAATAACAAATAACAAAAAAAAGACGTTGAGTTTAATACGAGAGGTGCTGAGAACGAGAAGATAGACCGTTCAGTGCAGTACTGACTGTAGTTACAATATTCGTTTTTTATGTATTTAAATAAGTATATAATATACACAAACTTTGATTTATCATCCGTGGTATTATCCGAGCGAAATAATATCTGATGCCTAAAATAACAGTTAAAACAGTTATTAAGCTAATATTTAGTGTCTATACATTACACAAACTGACAGGTTTAGTCTTATCAAATTTTCAATTTAAAAAAAACTTATTTAAAAAAGAACTACTAGTTTTTCTCGAATTTCCCAGTTTAACGTATACATAATGTACCTACATGTCGTTTCAACCGATCGCTGGTAGCACATTTCGTTGGTATTATACATTAAACAAGTCCTAAAATATAGATAGGTATAAATATATATAGATAGATTTTAAAAATTATGAGACAACGATGCCGCAAAAGTTTAGTTGGCATTTAAAAATATGTAAAAATGCCAACTAAATTTTTGCGCCATCATTGTCTCGTAATTCTTATAAGAATGACAGTTTGAAATTGTGAATTGGATGAAGTTGAAGATTTATTGAGTACATCGTCCCCTGAAATCAAGAATTTGCAAAATTGGTTCTTAGTGCGCCTACATTCCGAAAATGAAGCCGCGCCTGCATTCGGAAAGATGTTCAAATTTCAATGTCACCATGTCTTATAATTTAAGCTATGTACTGATGAGTCAATCAGTCGAAAAAAACAATTTCTATTCATGTAATACAATTCAGTTCAGTTGGGAACTGAATAAGTTTCCTTTCATAAATAATTGTTATCGTCACAGACGCTGTCTGCAACTCTGTATCCGAGTCGTCGCGTCGACGGCCAGCCGACCGTGGCATTGTATGATATAATTAACGTCAAAGATTCTTTAAAAAAAATAAACTGCACATTTCTTATGAATGCGTTACAAATGCATTGAAATGAATAGCTTTTAATATTCTTTACAATTTAGAATAATAAGCAAGGAAATAGTTATGCTAAATTTTTATGACACAAAACTCTTAGGACAAGATTTTTAATTTTGGTACTTATTTTCTTCATCCCATAATTGTGAAAGTGATTGCCATGTATGCTTCAGGAGAGAAGAATAGAGCGTCGTCATTTCTAACCCAGGAAATCGTAAAAATGTTTAAGAGAAAATATTCTGTTCAGCGTATCCGTCAATATCGGCATTCAAGATCTCAAACTCAAATATTTTTTGGTAATAATCCCTGGGTTAGTATTCCTTAGGGTAAGCGTCATGCAGGCAACCGGCCCTAAAAGTTTGCCAATTCCTCCTTTTTTTGGCAGTGTTATGAAACACTACATATTTCTTTTTTTAAATTGAAATATCGTTATTTATTTTAAGCCTAATAACTAATATTTACATGTACGCTCAATGCTAACCCATTCTGGGAGTTGGTAAATTGTTATCACAGGTTATAGAAATAACCTATAAATCATAGTGAGTTCCAATCATCTAATAAAATAAAAGCAAAACCAAAATTGATAGTTAAGCACTTTTAATGTTATGTCTTAGTACATACGCTTACACTACGCTGATCAAAACTAAATTGGGCGGACAAGCGAATAATAAAACATGAGAAAGAGATAGCATTATTTTTAGTCTGTCAAATTCGTTTAATTCCGATATTGTATACAAAATACAATATCAGCATCACAAATGTTATAAGTAAAAAAAAAGTTTAATTAACATACTTAATGTTATTTAAACCACATTCAAAAGTTTTAGCACAGAAATACTTCACACACATTTCTATATAAAATAACCGATACATTATCAGGTCTCAAATTGCTTCACGTAATACGAAATACTTTGAACGTAATATTACTACGTAATATTGATAGAATATCGATATTTTATTTGTAGTATGATTTAAGACCGACCGAGTATAAAGATTCATCTCCGAGACGAATCGACTCTGATTGCTATACCTATTTAAATCTATAACATTTTGTTAATATCGATATTATTGTATAGACATAAAATTATAAACTTTATTGCGTATCATATACCTAAAGTCTAAAATAATATAATATTAATATAGATTGTGATCAATTGTGTAGATGTTACTGATATTACAAATATGTACTTCTATATAGATCGAAAACCCTTCTTATTAATTAAAATTATTAGCTGTCAAGTTATTAATTATACGTTACATAGCAAATACGCAAGCGAAATAGATATATATATATATCCTGGGACATTATTTATAAATTCAATATTCGCAAATAACGAAGCTGAGAATTAGAAAAAAATAAAACTTAGAATACCATTATTTTTGTTTTTGTTAATTACTAAGACACAGTAATTAACAAAAAAGAAATAAGATATTGGTATGTTTCATCAATATTACGAAAACAATGTTGATTCTATTCCAGTTATTGTGTTTTTTTTGACGTGACAACGTCTTATAAATTGGTTTGCCGGGTGACACTTCAAGAAACTGCGTTACGCTCCGCTCACGTTATGCGCTCACAATGAGAGCGAGTGAGAGGCACGCGTCCCTTCCACTCGGGTATGGTTAGCCCGCCTAAGAGCGAGAGAGACAGACATAAAAAGTGAAAGGCACGCAAATAAATGTTTTAAATTGTTACTATTATTTCATCCTTCTTCCTACTATACGAATGAATATTCACATTAAAATTATTTTACCACTCAAAGTCGTTGTCACGTAAAACTTTCGCCCGTATACCGACTTTACAGGCAATCAATTTTTTTTGTATAGGTAGGCGGACGAGCATATATGGGCCACCTGATGGTAAGTTATCACCAACGCCAACCTTGGAAACTAAGATGTTATATCCCTTGTGCCTGTAATTACACTGGCTCACTCACCCTTCAAACCGGAACACAACAATAGCAAGTACTGCTGTTTTGCGGTAGAATATCTGATGAGTGGGTGGTACCTTCCCAGACGAGCTTGCACAAAGCTCTACCACCGAGAAATGGCGTATAGTGTGAGTGGCGAAGACAAATACATACAAGATATAATAATAATGATAAAAAATATAGGCACCACATATATAAAGAGTAAGTAGCATATTGTAGTGTCTTTATGCTTAGGGTTGAGTCAGTGCAAATGCACTCACTTTCAAACAATACTTAGTATTGTTGTGTTCCGGTTTGATGGGTGAGTGAGGCAACAGGCACAAGGGACATAATAACTTTGTTTCCAAGTTTGTTGGCGCATCAGCTTCCTGTTCTATTTATTTCATGTAGAAGTGTTAGTTCCCTTATTTAAAAAAAATCTGGCATAGATTTATACAAATGCTATATTTTTCGTAAAAATAATGATAATCTCTAAACAAACGTTCAATACTTTGAATTTTAGAACAAAAGCTGGCTTGATGGTTTTATCTATACTAATATATAAAGCTGAAGAGTTTGTTTGTTTGATCCGGCTAATCTAAGGAACTACTGGTTCGAATTTAAAAATCTTTTTGTGATGTATAGTCCTTTTATCGAGGAACGTTCTAGGCTATTTTTAATTCATTATGTTTTTATTCGTGTTACAGTCGATGACAGTGTATACGTAGGTACCTATAATTATGTCGATAATGTGTAACAAATTCAAATAAATGAATAAGTAATCGTAATCCGAAAGTCAACCAGTTATGTATAATTAATGATTAAACGAACTTACCTGTACGTGAAGTTCAATCATAATTATACGAGGGCTTTGTCCGAAGAGATTAGTTTACTTGTAGTAGACACTAGGTGTCGCCAGTCTGCACTGTATTTGAGATATCACTTTTTTTTTTTTTTTTTGTATGTGGGTAGGCGCATCACCTTTGATGCCGGTGCCACTTTCTAATATCTTCATTTTGTTCAGAGCATCTTCTTTGCAAATGTTGATATTTGAATATCAAGTAGAAGATTTACACCTGGATAGATACTCTCTGTCCTATATAAAATATTGTTATATGGGAATTGGTAAATGGGGTGGGTGGGATGCTAATCTCTTCGGACAAAGCCCTCGTATAATTATGATTGAACTTCACGTACAGGTAAGTTCGTTTAATCATTAATTATACTTCGTGCTTTGTCCTCGAGATTAGTTTACTTGTAGATGTTGAGAGTGAAAATATCAACTTTCAAAGAACAGTACATTTTATATATTTATATTCTTCTGATAATCAAACTAACATTTGACAAACGTACTTTTACAAAAGTAACCTTTTTACTTTTACAAAAGTAAACTTTTGACTATAAATCTGGTGGTCAAAAAAGTACTTTCACAAAAAAGTACCCATTGTATAATAAAACAAATCAACAATTAATTACTATGTAGTTTTATATATATTAATTATCTATTTAAATATCATATTATATCATAAACAAGATTTGAACCATAATAACTGCTAGTGTAAAACTGTGGTGCAGTTTTTAAGTATTAATCTCTGAGTATTAATCTGAGTTTTTATTTTAAAATACTAAGCAATTAATGCAAGATGACTTTTTAGTACCATTTGTCAACTTCGACCATAGTGGGTCACAGAGAAAGATAAATACTTATCAAACCATTTGACATTTTATATCAAAATCTTAATCTATAGTTATTGATAGCAATCTTATTAAAGGATTTTATGAGAATATTTATGTCTAGAATAGGCGTTGTAATGCCGAGTTTTTTGAGATAAATAAAATTATATCAATTTAATTTCCCAATATTCACGAATATAAAATACCACAACTCATTGGTGTGAATTGAATTCAATACCTATGCAAATCGCAATACAGAAATTTGCCACGTCTTTGAGAAGGATATGACGTTAAAATATATAAATAAAAATAAATAAGGTAATAAGGTGGGCAGGAGATATTATAGTGCACAAGTGTGTGCGCAAACACAGGTGCACTCTCTTTTCCTTAGCTCTCATAATCCGATGGGACGGCAATCCGACACGACCGGAAAGAGTTCAGGCGCAGGACCAACGGCTTAACGTGCTTTCCGAGGCACGGGAGTGTACCACACTTCCAACTTCCAGACTAGGGGCTGCTACTGAGAATTTTCTAATAGAAAACCCATATAACTATTTATTGTCCCGACCTGGGAATTGAACCCAGGATCACCGCGTCCGCGACCTTATATCAAGCCACTAGACCAACGAGGCAGTCAAAATATATATTATACCCTATTCCAATGGGAATAGAAATAAATGTAAACACACCGTAGATTTACAAATTGCATGCGATTGTCAAATCGTTCTGCATTATTATGTACTGTAAACAGTTCTTGATTAATTTACCCTTATTCATAATACAACAACTATTCCAATTAACTAGTTATAACCACATTAATTTAACTTTCAAATTTCCGATTTCCGAATTCAACTTCGCGGACATTGAAAACGCCATCTTTTCGCGTATCCATAGTGAATGTCATAGCTTATTCCAGACATCGAACAATGACATCGCGTCAATTGATATTGATGACCAATGATATCACATTAATTCGGTGTCAAATTTGTTAATCTGGCTTTATTCCTGTTGTGGTTGGAATAGGCTATAAGTATATTAATTATGTGTTCGTTTGCACTATGTGCTGTCGTTATTGCAAGTGAAGCTGTTTACATTATTTTTATTATTATTATTATTTTTTATGGTCTTTTTAATCTCTATATGATGATATGATTATCTTATATTATTATTTCTTGGGCAAGAAATATATAGATAGTCTTCAGCTATTCAAATTTCCATATTTTGCACCAGACTCATCTTATTGCGTTAAAAATATTATAATATGGTATACAGATCCTAGGTATTAATCATATTTATTTACTTTTGCAAAATAAAACATTGTATTAAGTATGTGTCATACTGAATTATTTGAAAGTGAAGTCAACATTATTAGTAATAATAATGATAATAATATCCTGGGACATTATTCACACACGGCCTTCTGATCCCAAGCTAAGCAAAGGCTTGTACAGTGGAAATCAGACAACTGATATACTAAACATGTATACTACATTTCTTTTGTAAAAAGATACTTATATAGATCATTACACCCAGTCTCAAGACAAACAAATATGTTCATATACACAATTGTCTGTCCTGGGTGGGAATCGAACCCCCGACCTGCGGCCCGAAAGGCATCTACGAACCACGCCAATGTGCAACGGGCTCGTCGTCGTTAATATAGAAGCTAGAGATATACTTTTTATTTGTGTTTATAAAAAAGCCTAGGGCTTCTAAAAGCCTCCTTGTATCATGTATGTTTTAAAACGCGATTTCAGACTATGAGACATCATTAAAATATCATCTAGATATATTGTGGATAAGTAAGTGGCACAGATTTCATAATCTAGGTGAATACGAAAGTGGCAGTACATAAGAGAGGTTTTTTTTTTTTTTTTTTGTCATTGAAATCAGTAGGTACTTTAGATCATTCGAAAGAACGATCATGTATACGGATCAAGAATATTTGTCTTTCAGATCCACGTTACTCATAAAAAATCCCTTGGTAAGCTTTAATGCCTTCCTCAGGTCTTCGAATTTGAAGTGTGAGGGATCGATGAGTTTAATCAATGCTTTTGTATTTATATATACCACTATATACATACATAATTGCCACTTGGTTTGCTACTAAAAATACAGGAGATAGAATTTGGTTCTGACCGGGTTTACATTTCGTAATAGTTCCTATTTCTAAAGGATCACGAATAGACTCGTTCGTATTTTAATTCTTTCCGTGGCGGAAAGTGTTTTTGATACTTGAATATTTGTCTATTTTTCTAGACGAGAGATTTGTACCAAAGACAGAATAATTTTGTCACGCGTAACGAGTGACCGATGTCTGCGAAAGTAGGAACTTACCTTATCTCATGGTGGTTACGGCTGCGATGCTGCGCTGGACGCGACAACTGCTTCGAAGATGATGATCTGTCGACGCGATCCTTTTTTGCAGGCTCCTTCGTCCTCCGAGTCTCTTTCAGCCCAATTTTGAGATAGCCTTAACTGCTTTTAGTTTTCGTTTGGTTTTTGCTAAAGGCAACTTGTGAATTTTTGTCCTTTGTAATTGACCATTAATCTTCTTTCTTAATGTATTAAGAAGGAAGCTTCTTCTTATTATTGGATTAGTGTACTGACTTTTTGCACATAAGCTCATCAATGTTTGTTCTTGTACCTGATGTCATAAGGGAAGTAAGCATGGCTACGTATGACTCTACGGAGGTTCGGAGTTACGGAGGTACTGCTCTAGATTGCCTGTCTCATTTAATCACAGCTTCTATAATGGCCATGAGCTCCCTGCGGATGTCTTTTTGTAGCTAGATCTGGTTGAACATCTTCACCAAAGACTCGGGTAGGGTCGTTTCATAGAATTAAACGAAATTAATAGTTCTGATGACCCAAGAAGAAGTCAGCACTACCTGAAGGCAGCTCGGAAGTGTACAATAACGACCCGGAGGCCTTGACGCTGTTGACAATGAAGGTGGCGGGCGGCAGTGGCACCTGTCTAATGAAATCCCACTTAAAGTATAGGTTTGGTTAAGTGACAGTCCCATAGCCGAGATGGCCCAGTGGTGAGAACGCGCGAATCTTAACCAATGATCATGAGTTCAAACCCGGGCAAGTACCACTGAATTTCATATGCTTAATTTATGCTTTCTAATTTATCTCCGGCTAACCAGTGAAGGAAAACTGTCGTGAGATCTGCTTTTGTCTAATTTCAGTGAAACTCTGTCACATGTGTATTCCACGTGGTGGAATAATCTCCAAAAACGTCTCTTCATAAAAAGAGAGGAGGCCTTAGCCCAGCAGTGGGACATTCGCAGGCTGCTACTGACAGTCTCAAGACTGACAGCATTCTCAAATCAATACTTACCTTCCCAGAGAATGCCCGCATCACCGCATTAGTGAATGACTCCGTTAATCAAAGTAAAGTGGTAGTCCCAGAGACCACCCGCAGTACTATTGTAACGTAATAGTATATAAAATTTAGGTAGTATATTTTGTTTAAGTGACAGTCCCAAAGACTGACCGCATTCCCAAATCAATACTTTTATATTAAATAAAGTGACAGCCGTAGTAGCTGACCGCATTATTTATTTACTGCTATTTAGCTAGTCAAAATGTGTGATGAAGTGACATTCCCAGAGAATGTCCGCATTACCACTTTAGTGTTTGACTGCGTTAGTTAAAGTAAAGTGGTAGTCTCAACGACTACCCGTAGTACTATTGTAACTTAATAATATGTAAAACAAGTGAAGGTCCCATAGACTGACCGCATTTTCAATTCAATACTTATATATTAAATAAAGTGACAGCCCTAGTAGCTGACCGCATTATTTATTTACTGCTATTTAGCTAGTCAAAATGTGTGATGAAGTGACATTCCCAGAGAATGTCCGCATTACCACTTTAGTGTTTGACTGCGTTAGTTAAAGTAAAGTGGTAGTCTCAACGACTACCCGTAGTACTATTGTAACTTAATAATATATAAAACAAGTGAAGGTCCCATAGACTGACCGCATTTTCAATTCAATACTTATATATTAAATAAAGTGACAGCCCTAGTAGCTGACCGCATTATTTATTTACTGCTATTTAGCTAGTCAAAATGTGTGATGAAGTGACATTCCCAGAGAATGTCCGCATTACCACTTTAGTGTTTGACTGCGTTAGTTAAAGTAAAGTGGTAGTCTCAACGACTACCCGTAGTACTATAGTAACTTAATAATATGTAAAACAAGTGAAGGTCCCATAGACTAACCGCATTTTCAAATCAATACTTTTATATTAAATAAAGTGACAGCCCTAGTAGCTGACCGCATTATTTATTTATTGCTATTTTCAGCTAGTCAAAATATGTGATTAAGTGACATCCCCAGAGAATGCCCGCATTACCACTTTAGTGTTTGACTATGTTAATCAAAGTAAAGTGGTAGTCGCAAAGACTACGCGTAGTACTATTAAACTTAATAATTTGTAAAAGTTAAGTGAATGTCCCATTTTCAAATCAATACTTTTATATTAAATAAAGTGACAGCCCTAATAGCGGACCCATTATTTATTTATTGCTATTCTCAGCTAGTCAAAATATGTAATGAACTGCTTTACTTTAGTGTTTGACTACGTTAATTAAAGTAAAGTGGTAGTCCTACAGACTACCCACAGTACTATTATAACGTAAGAATATGTTATTCGATCAATAAGGTGATAACCCCATGAGTTAATCATGCTATCAATTTAAACAAAGAATATGCCTATACTATACCTTCTATGCATAGCGTCTCCAACGGCAGTGCGCCCGCAAAGGCGCCGCCCGAATATACGTGCTCTGTCGGCAACGATTGCGAATTCGGGACTCGAGTTGGATGACGCTCGCGATGTATATGACGGCGACGACGTCGACGGTGACAGTCTCCTCGATCTCGATATCCTATGTCGAACACTGCGTCGTGTGCACATAAACTTTTGTTCCAACTTTGTAAATTTGTTAGCTATGTACTCACCGCTAACAAATTCCGAAACAACACGTATACGTATTTAATAAACACTTTTACAACGGAACGTTTTGAATCGCACAAAATAATTTGACGCGTACTGACTGGCGGAGCACTGAACGTGTAAATGAAGATATTAGAAAGTGGCACCGGCATCAAAGGTGATGCGCCTACCCACATACAAAAAAAAAAAAAAAAAGTGATATCTCAAATACAGTGCAGACTGGCGACACCTAGTGTCTACTACAAGTAAACTAATCTCGAGGACAAAGCACGAAGTATAATAATAATTTTCCACGCAGTAAATTTTTCTTGAAACTTATTACAAAACCAGTAAATAATCGTATCTCTTAACGGTTTTTTTATTTACGATATTTTCATTGGAAATTTCAAGGCGTAAATAATGATTCAATTCGCCGGCCAGTCAATATCTTTATAATTTTTTGTGTCACGCCATTTTTAATCGTATTTTTGAAAGCTACAGTCAGCTTAATCGAAAAAAAAAAAATTAATAATAATATAATTCAAATCGTTCGC
Organism: Nymphalis c-album; assembly: GCA_963151315.1. Classification (NCBI taxonomy): domain Eukaryota; kingdom Metazoa; phylum Arthropoda; class Insecta; order Lepidoptera; family Nymphalidae; genus Nymphalis; species Nymphalis c-album. The sequence continues at coordinate 525,300 of OY720594.1, read as the reverse complement.
TTCGTATGTCAATGTCATTTGTCCGCCATTTTTGGGTTAATAGAGCGTACCCTTTACTTTTTACTTTTACGCATCGCTAATCGGATTAAGCTAATCGATGTAGACATGTTTTTATTATAATATCGATTCGTATTTTATAAGATAAAGCTTAGAATACTAATATATTTTATCTCTTAAAATGTATGTGAAATATTCATTATTTATATATTTATATATTGTAGGTACCATCCTGGGATCAACAATTTTTACAAACTACATAGGTACGTATTAGCATATAAGATGCCATAGCTAATAGTCCATTGACAATGTCTATTACTCATAATTTTTTAATAGGCCTATGAAGGTTTCCACAGTGTGAAAAAAAAATCTTACGATAAAAATAACTTTGTTTGTTGTGATATCGTTTTCATAAACTTACTCATGCGGTCACTCTGGTAAAATGATACCGTGTATTGAGAGTGGCAATCGAACCGTAAGAGATAGTGAACAGGGGTCTCATAGGCTATTAGCGAGTTTTCAATCAGCTTAACGTTCCAACTATTTATTTCATAGAGGATGATATTTCTAAAGCTACCTTTCACTAGTAAAAACCAACGAGCGCTAGGTTGTGTTTTTTTTTTTGGTAATTTGGCAATGGGTTTTCTTTATGTTAATGTGTATCCGTAAAAATCGACGACTGCACACCTCGTTTTGATTAGCAAATCATTTAAATTTATAATATACCTAATTCTTCTTATGAAGGTTATTTACATAATTATTAATTAGTTTATAGTACAAAGCCTTTTACTGCTCTATAATTAAAACTCCTTTAGTTTAGCATTACTTTTTTAAGCTACTAGTTGTTCCTCGCGACTCCATCATCGTCATTTTATTTTCCCTGAATACCGTCATTCACAAGTATATACGGACATAGGTTCTGACGAACAAAGAATCTGACATAACTACTATTACATTTATAATATTAGTATCGTTTTCGTTTGAACTACTTACCCTTTTAATGAGTTGTATAATTTAACATTACAGTGTTATGATATGAACATAAATTTAGTTACAAATGGGTTAACATCGATAACTTTACATTACTTTTTCTATTAAGAGGCTGGGCCCGGCGCTGGATAGAACATGTGCAACTTAACACAAGATCGTTAGTTCTTATCTGAGCAGAATCCATTAATTCTTCATGTGTTTAATTTTAAATTTATTTAATATATCATTCGTTCAAGCAGGTTCATAATTATGGGTCCTCGGGAATCGGTCAGAAACTAAGTAGTTGTTCTTTTCAAATCAAAGACATTCAAATATGTTTCGTCAATAAAAATCAATAAACACTACCTTCCAGCTATTTTATCATCTATATATAATCATGTAAGAGTGTAGTATACCAAACAATAAAACTATTGTGTGTGTTTATAATTTTTTCTATATTATTATCTTATAATAGAAAGCGATTATAAATTACAAGTCAATATCTAGCAATGTATGTCTTAGTTTGTGCATAGGTACATAATAGATAATACTCAGTCATTCAAGGATATTATAATATATATGTAGTATGTATAGAATAGATACAGTCATAGTTTAAGTATATGCTTAAGAACAACAAAATGGTTAAGCTAATTATATAATTTCAAAATAGATATAACTAGATATACTTAAATAGTTTAAGTTATTATAAGACAGAAATTATCTTTACAAAATGGCGTCAATAATTAAATTGTTACACCGAGCCCTTTTACCCTGGAGCACTATACGATCCAGTATAATAAGGACTGGTTGTAGTTACACTGGTTTTTCGTTCATAAGTTTATTTTTTATATATGTTTACAATAAACATACATTAACATTCCACTTAATGAACAATATATAGCGATTTAATCTATTCAAGATAATTAACAAGTTATTTATTTAGTAATAGTAAGCTATCTATTTATATTACGGTAATTCAACAGCATTGTATTGCCTGCCGAATGTCGATACGTACAGATAAATTATCACTGGCTTCATGCCAGCGTGTGCAGTAGTCGGTAGAGCCCGCCTACCGTGCTTAGACTTTGTAATTATGACTTCGTAGTTCGTACGATGTGGATACTAAAGCCTTCAATTAACTGTTAAATGCTTAGAATAGTTAAGTAGATAATTTGATAGTACACTTAAATACTGGTAAAGTTTTCGATGGAGAATATGTTTTTGCGTACAAATTTATTACTGATTATGATTGCCTTTGGTTTTTTCTGTCAAAGTACCTGAGATCTAAAAGTTGAAACGCACCAAAAACCGTTGCTCCTGCTGCGTCGGATTTACCGTCGTTGTATAAAACAATATACAAAGAAGCGTATCAAAAACTTTTTTACATAATTGCTTTTTTTATTTGATAGGAAGGCGGACGAGCATATGGGTCACCTGATGGTAAGTGGCATTGTAAGAGATGCTGTATATGAATAAAGTAAATATTTAATTTAAAAGATTTACAACTAATCTAAAGATAAATTCAGCATGTACGAATATTTTTATCAATGTCCGCATATAAGCCTGTACTCATTTAAACACGGTAATGATATAATTAAGAGATTGAACACTCAGAGAAAGTAATAGTTGCAATTTACTGAGTGACGCGTGTCGTGCCTCTGAGCAGCCCAACTAGACTGGAAACAGACATTATAAATCCATCTGTCACTTACTTAAAAAAGTATTTAATTGTAATTTATAAATGGAACTTTTCTTTTTCATTTCAAATGATGACGTTTTTACTGGTGCGTCATCTTCGAGATTGTATTCTGGGTTTTTTTCTTAATTAGTGAAATCTCCACAGAAGTGCTGTCCGTGTATCACAGTTTTCTTACGGTTTTATTTATAGTATTATAAAGTTAGAGTTAAATGCATCTCAAGAACTACCAGTCCTATTAGAAAAACCTGGTTGCGTCAATTTGCCAGTTATTTAAGAAAAATAATGACAAATACAGTTATAACTACTTATTTTCTAGTTATAATTATATGATACTAGCTGTGCACCGCGGTTTCACCCACGTATAATAAAAAAATAAGCCTAGAGCTTTCCTCGATAAAAGGACTATACAACACAAAAATAATTAATTTTTCGATCCGGACCAGTAGTTCCTGAGATTAGCCGGATCAAACAAACAAACTCTTCAGCTTTATACATAATAATACAGATATGCCTATGTAACATATAAGGTACGTTTTAAAGGGACAAACGATAAAAAGTTAAGAGTTACGACGATATATTGAAATACTTATTGAAATTAAATAATTTTGTATGTCTTTCTTTCTCTAAATAATTAGCATTTATAAATCTTTATGCGCAAACTATATAACTTTACAAAATCCTTGTCTAAACTCTATGTAACTGTTTAAACGTAAACAAGAAATAATCGCTATCAGATTTTAATCATTATTTTCAAATACTTGATCCATTATGTGTGATCAGGATCAGGATCTATACTAGATCAATGACATATTCTATAAAACTAAAATAAGAATTCATGATTGTAATGTAGATTGAAATGAAGAAATGCAGTCCCAGTGGGTCGACTAACCTGCATCATTACCGAGTAATCATAGTCAATCAAATACGTGGTACATATGGATATGATCAGAGTACTCTCTGATATAATCCAGAGATCAAGACATATTAGTGTTAGGTACAGTTATCCGAACGACTGTAAAATGTTTCTCATTGGGTCATTGGAGACGTCTTCGCTCAGCAGTGAGTATTTATTCGCTGCTAGTGATTATAATAATTGAGTACAGGTAATCACACGAAGTAAACCGTTTTGTCGTGCAACAAAATAGTTTTATTTTTTTTATTTTAACCAAAAATTAATAAAACGAAACGTTTGAATGTGCTAAAGCAAATCCCTTTATTAACTCCCTATCTTTTTTATGTATTATATAATATTACCTATCTTTTTGAATAATCTGGAGAAAACTATACATGTATTTTTCTACATCATCTAGTACTTATATACCATGTATTAGAGTAGGTATACCATGACGATGCTTTAAATCAGGCAAGTTAACGATTAAACGTTGGCTTATATAAGTGAAATATATATATATGCGACCTTATGTGGTCGGAGTTAATGACTCTATTTTTTCCTCCACATTAATTAACGTAGAGTAATAATAAACACATGATAATTCAACAATGAGACCGTAAGCTGACTTGTTTACAAAAAAAAATATTCGTATTTCCCAAAGGAGTCGTGTTGGTACCTAATTATACCTATTTACATAAAAAAGTATCGTGTTCCTAGCACTTGAAATGAAATCAAATATTACTTATTCAAATGTTCACTGTTTTTGTATATTCTATACCGCAGTGCGCAAAAAAATCTCAAAGCGTGAATACAATTTCACCGGCTGAAATTTCACCAAAACTGAAGAAAGTCATCGTTATAATCGCGTGACGCATGCACTAAGACTGTATTCGTGTTACAGACTTTATAAAATCGAACATTTATATTATAAAAATATAATCGGTTTTGACTATGCTACTTAAAGTAAAAAATTCATGAATTAAAAGCAATATAACCGATCCGTGAGCCGTATGTTACACAATAATTATAGTCAGCTGTTCTTTTGGGTTTTGTGGCATTTTCTTTCAAACTAAAATAATAGAGTATCGTTTTGTGTTTTGTATAAACAATATTATATTTACCATTTTATTTGGAAATGGAAGACAAGTAATGGCTATTCCAACTGGCAACTTAGAATTGCTGGTTCCTTAGTATATAAAAAATGTGCAGAAATGTGTGCGAAAGTGCAATCACTCTTCAGTCCAATTACATAATTCTAAGCCTACCAGAGTAAGGAGGCGCGGAAGAAACAGCTTTTGGCAATTTAGTGGAAAAATTGATAAATAGCTACCAATATCGACTTCATAAACAGCAAATATCTAGATAGACGAGCCGGTTGGCGTGGTTGGTAAGATACATGCCTTTCACTCCGCAGGTCGTTGGTTCGATTCTCACCCAGGACAAACATTTGTGTGCATGAAAATGTCTGTTTGTCCTGAAGTTGGGTGTAATTATCTACATAAGTATTTATTTACAAAAGAAAAGTAGTATATGTAAGTATATCAGTTGTCTGGTTTCCATAGTACGAGCTCTGCTTAGTTTGGGATCAGATGGCCGGGTAATAGATTATAGACCCCAGCCCAGATGGGCCAATGGCTAGAAGACATAGGTTTATTTTCGTGTGCTTAATTTTTGTTTATATTTCATATCGTACTCAGCGTTGAAGGAAAACATCGGAAGGATAAACCCCTACCACATAAATTTGTACGTACCAACCTACATTATAGCACCATGGTGAAATAAGTTTCAAACTTTCTCGAAAGGAGCGAAGGAAATAATCCTAATATTTAAAGGCCGTTACTTTTTTAGACACGCCCCTCACATTTTAATCATGCGCTTATTCAAATACCTTGTAATAAATATGTAAAACGACTGGTCGCAGTGATAACGGCAATTTTAATTAGCAGACGTTTAAATTCATAGGTACGTTGTATTTGATAAGGAATACTGTTGGACACCGAAATTGACCTAAAATTACCGTTATTTGTTTTAAATATTAAAATATAGCTGTCACTTATTTAGAAAAGATAAAATTTGCTATCGCTTGCTGAATATTTTTTGAGGTCTAAAAAACTTGCATCAATCAAATGAAAGTTCATCTCGAGAGCCATCGGAATGGGCGCACTTTCGCCATTCTGCGAAGGACATGGATCTGCGCGTCGTTCATATCCGTCAGAATATCCAAGGTGGTGACTAAAGTGTCACCTCGAGGTTTTCGTGCGATATCCATCCACTATGTATTTAGTTAAGGTTTTAATGTAAATAAAGCAAAAATAACAATATTATACTATTGCATTTATTTTAATTATATAAATGAATGACTTATTTATTCACAAGCAACACAAAATGTATAATATATAACTTAGAACTTAATTAGCTTAGTAATTGTTTAGCTCTTATTAAAGCACTTGACGCTTTTACTAATACTATTTATTTTAAATTAAATCAAACTTCCCAGAATAAAGCCGCTAGAAAAACACTTATACATCGTGCATCAAAATATTACCCATAATTAAACTTGACTTGACCAACGATTTGAAAAAGGTGGCAGGTACGGGATGGATGCGGGCTGCCCAAGATCGGGATGGATGGCGTTCTTTAAAGACCCGTCTTTCGTCCAGCAGTGGACGGCGATAAGCTTAAAAAAAACTCGCATGGTACCTATATTGTGTTATATCAAAAGTGCTAGGCTAGCTAATAAAGCATATTCATATTTTATACATGGTACTAATATATCAGCATTGTTATTTGGATAGCGTAGAAAAAACATTATGGTCAACAACCAAATCGACCATAGACATAGACAAAGTTAGTGTTGTCAATTCTCGATTTGTTTTTCCACTTCCTTTGTTTCCTGTAAAATATGTTAAAAACATCTAAATTTCCCTAAAAGCTGTTAAAAATGGTAATGATTATATCAAATTAATTGCACTTGACTAATTTAAGAAAAATATTATCATTGCATAGTGGGAAATAAATGGTTCAATTTACCGGGTAATAAACACTGCAAGCTTACCTGCTTTTTATTAGTATGATGTGAAATTAATAGGGTTACTGGTCCCTTATACTTACTTACGAAGGTTCTTCTTGATAGGTAGTAAAATAAAACTCGCTTACTTGTTGCAATGGAATGATTTATGTTCGAAGTATCGCCAGTATATGTAAAGATTAATCTTCAAAGGTTAATCTTTGTTTTTCCAAAGAACCGCTTACATTTCTAGCAATGCTTAAGCTTTAGTTTATTAGATATTGTATTAGTTTTTGTACAATATCTAATAAGCTTAAGCCAATTAAAAGTTCTAAAGTGAAAAATCATTTTTTTATGTAAGAGGGGGCAAACGAGCTGGATTCTGATGGAAAGTGACTACCCATGGATATCTGCAACATCCGAGAACATGCAGGTGCGTTGCCGACCTTTCTTGAAGGGTTTCATATCATATCCGTTCCGAAAAGTCGCCATTATAATAATAATAACGATAATTTCAGAATATTCGAAAAATATGAAACAAGATACAAGAATGGAACGGAAGAGCAAAATATTCGCTTGCCCATTCTCGCTCTATGATAAAAACATCGACGGTCATATGCGATTATATAAGCGATTATCGATTTAAGATTTTTTATAATCTTATAACACTTACTTTTTCGCTGATCATAAGCAATTTCTTCCCCGTAAATTTAAAAAATCCCATGTCCATTGGTTACGGGAGGAAATGTTTGAAATTGTGAATACATTATTGAAAAAAATGTAGATACGCTATTGAAAAATAAATCTATAATCGATAATTGGGCATTCTAATTTATATTAGTGTATATTTTTAATATAACAATAATTATATTATGTTAACTTGTTAACTTCATACATCATTGAATTTATCTAGTTTCTAAATACATTTGATCTACCCATTATTCGATATTTATTTTTTTGTAAATGCATAATTTTATTAACAATGTCAAAGTTAGCTTAATAATAACAATGTACCTGATTATCGACAATCGACATAAAATTACCGATATTATTTCTGTCTCTAAGTTTGTATTATGTCAGTTAGGGCTGTACTGTGTACGCCGTGCAGTATTTATCTATGCCACTTTACAATAATATGGCGGAGGCGGTGCGAATTGTCACTTTCTTATAATGTTTATTATTTTTTAATTGGAAGCGTAAATAAACTCTCAAAATGTCTTCAACGGAGCCGTCTCAAAATAAAACATGGGAACTTTCCCTGTATGAGCTTCATCGTACTCCACAGGAAGTGATAACGGATGCCACTGAAATCGCCGTGTCCCCACGTAGCTTACACAGTGAATTAATGTGCCCCATTTGCTTGGATATGCTTAAAAAGACTATGACAACTAAAGAATGCCTTCATAGATTTTGTTCAGACTGCATTATAACCGCTCTAAGATCTGGTAACAAAGAGTGTCCTACTTGCCGCAAGAAACTCGTATCAAAGCGATCTCTAAGGCCCGACCCTAATTTCGATTTGCTCATATCGAAAATATATCCGAGTAGAGATGAATATGAGGCTCACCAGGAGCGCGTGTTGGCTAAAATAAACATGTCGCACTCTCAAGCTTCGCTAGTAAACTCCATAACTGAAGGAATAAAGCTGCAATCACAAAATAGACCTCAAAGAGCTAGAAAAAACCATGAAGATAATCTAAATGCGTCCAACTCTAATGGTAATTCGGAACCAGCACAAAATGGAAGCAGTTCATCTGTACCCAAGGATACTACATCTACTACGAGCAATCCAACTCCACCCGGTCAATCTACGTCAAATCCTGCTTCAGTGAGAAGCACCCCATCCCCAGTCCCATCAAACGTTAGTTCTATATCAAAAAACACGAGCACAACTAAAAGAGCAAAATCTATCTTAACTTCAGAACGAAGTGAGGAGAGTGAATCTAGTGATGGCAGGTCAGTTTCAGAATGATAACTTTGAAATACCATTTAAAAAAATCATTTGTAGCTTTAAACTTTAGATTTTACTGCTATCAAAAGATTTAAACCCACTCACAATTCTTTCACTCAACTTCTTAACAAACTCATATCAAAACACTAAACTATGAAAATTGTAACACTTCAAACAAAAATGAAATCTATCATCATTTTCATTTTATTAAGTCACCGTTTGTTATTGTCTAACAAGAACTACATTCTGTTAAAATATTCATTTATTTATACTCATTTCTACAGTCATAATCAATTAAGTTAAAAAAACTATATATGGTATCTTCTTTACATACCAGACATATATTTTTCATGTATATTTTGTCATATAAAAATATGACAATTATTACTATATTACTTATAGCATACCAATATAACATAATAAATATATAGATTGAATTAATCTTTGTTTAAACACATGTTTGCCTATGAACAACTACTTTCTATACTGACAATTGAACAAGAAATTTAAAAATAATAATAATAATGGTAAATGTGTTGCTTACATTTTATAGTATTTATAGTTTCATTAACCAATTTTAGAACCGAAGGTGAGAATTCAATGGACACGGAAGGAGAAGGGGAGCCCCTGAACCCAAACGAAATAGAGTTGGTGTTCAAGCCGCACCCCACGGAGATGACGGGAGACAATCAGCTCATGAGAGCACTGAGGGACAGCTCTGTTCGGTATCTAAAAACAACTGCGAATGCTTCAGGTACACTATATATACATAAATTATTATATATACTCACCTTTATTTTATTTAAACTTAAATTATATTTATCCGTAATTGTATTACTTATTATTGTCTTATCAGTAAATGAAACATAAATTAGTTGTCTATCATCATAGACAACTGATATGAGAATCCTCTTTTCATTGCATTGTCAACATTACAAATTTATACAAACATATAATTTATAGCTCACGAACTTTTTGTCTGAAGATCTGAACCAGATTTTGAGGTTTTGACCCAAAGAAATTTTTTTTTTATCTGTTATCTATCTATATAATGTGATATATGATGACATCTAGCAGTCTGATAATAATACCTGCACATAAATCATTAATGTTTTTAATATAGTAAACAACTACATGTTATGCAAACTTTGCTCTTTATATTCTGTACTTAAAATAATTTTAAATACTTGTTATATTTATAAGAAATATTTAAAATGTACAAAAATATGCTATCATCTATCTATCTTTTGAATTTTTGAATACTATTAAAATTATTTAATCCAATCTATATAAATCAGCTACATCGCAAGTCTATATGTAATATTTTCTCTTTCCAGTGGATCATCTTAGCAAGTACTTAGCCATGCGTCTCACGCTAGATTTAGACGCAGAACTCCCAGAAGCATACCGTCTCCTCAACTTTTGCATCTATGTAGCTCCGTCTCCTGGTCAGTTTGTGCCACTTGCTGGCTCACAAACTTTAAGGCAGATCAATGATAAATTCTGGAAGGTGTGAAATTATTTATACATATTTTTTTTTACTATTTAAGCATATTAATTCTTATGATTATTTATTATAATCATATATTTATGTAATATTTATTTATAAAGAATACTGTCCACAAGATTGCTTAGGATAGACTTTTTAAAATTATTTGTCTTTAAATACTTTTTTTTTCAAATAACATATGAAACCTGCTTTTAATTTCATCAGGAATGAATCACTTAATTTAATTTAATATAGAAACTGAAGGAAAGGCACTGTAATTTATAAGTTAATTCTTCAAAAGTACACTGCAAACATTTCCCTAAATAGAGCAGAAAGTCTTTGTCTGTGGGGTCTTTAACAAGCTCTTATATTGACATAAAAGTTTCTGTAAATAGTAATAAGTAATAATACTACATGATTATACTGCACAATCTGCAAGTTAGTAATAAAAAAAAGGGTTTTTTTTAGAAATTTAGTGATAACTTATTAATTTATTTTTTATTTTTTAGGTCAACAAGCCTCTGGAAATGTATTATTCTTGGAAGAAAACCTAGAAATAGTTGCATTTTAGTGTATTGTAATGACTAAAATGAATATAGTGCGTACTAGTTTTAAAGGAGATATAGAAATTTTAATGAGACATGGACTCTTTTATCATATGATGAAATTTGGAATAAATAGAATATCATGAATAAGTGTATGAATAAATTTTAAGGATAACAATCTCTTAAAACTGTTATCATAACATGAGTGTTTTAAATCTTATTACTGAAGATATAAATAATGGATTCCTGCTATTTTATTCAATAATTACATGTAAAAATATGAATGAAGATCTGTTGTAAGATTATATGTAACATATGTACATTTACATATATGTATATTTTTTATTTTACACATCATTTATGTATGAAATGAAATGTTCAAAAATGTTAAATATTTTTATATATTTATGAATAATTAATTTGAAACAATTTTTATTTCTCAAGCATATTATTTTCAGTATAAAAATGTATATTACAAATTGTAATTAATTCAATATATTTCTTTCATATGTTATACATAAATATTAATGCATTCATTTGTAACCCATTTTTGGATTAATTTTGTAAAATAATAATAAGTATTAGAGGAATGTACAACAGTTGTGCAATTATTAAATATCATTCAACCTAAAATGTTTTTTTTACTAAATCTAGTTTTTTTATATATATAGTTAAAAGCAGGACATAAAGCAGTAAAAATAATTTATTTCTCACTTCACAATCTTATAACCCAACAATAAAATTCAACAGTTTACAATAAAATACTATAGTGCTTCAGTTTCAGTGGTATTAAAACAATAATCACATCCCTAATATTAATGTCATGTTCACATTTTTCCCAAAAACAGTTCTAAAATCAATTTATCCTGCCAATAGGTAGGTACTGTTGTAAAACGGCGCGAAATATGAACGCCTGTTAAGCAAGGCACAGTGATTATTAAAATGTACATCAATTATTTTTAGGAGGTATAAAACGTGATCGAAAGGCGTTATATTCTCTTCTAAGTGCTTTTGTTACTTCTACTTTTAAAGCTCTCAACACTTCTTCCATCTCTTCTTTATTTTCTGATTCGCGTGTAAGGACTAGTCTTTCCATGATAGCAAAGTCTAACTCTTCGACCCTTTCAGCCGCATCGGTCAATCGATCATAATCTCTCAAATAGTTTCGAAAAGATGAACTGTCTTCATCCCTGTAAGTGAGTAATCTTTCTGTATTTTCCCAAAGATCTAGAACCCGACGACCGTGTCTCATGTTGCTAGAAAACATGAAATTTCTAAATAATCGTCGACCCTTTTCGTCGTTAAGAACATTTTCAATTTTATCCGTATATCGATCTAAATCTGACTTAGTTACGCCTTCAAGATCATCACAGCCGCAGACAGCAAAACAATTATCCATATTTTTGTCATTTGTAAATCACCTTAATCGTTCTCATATTTCTTATCGATTTCGATATTTTGACATAATACGAAGGTTAATATGTACGTCTTAAAATTTATAACACTGACATCAAATCGATCACGTTAAATATAAGAAGACGTTTTATATATCTATGAAATATATAAACACAGTCTATGAATCACCGTATTAATCTTAACCAAAAATAAGTGAGGTTAACTTTGCTCAAAAATAGGCTTAGATTACTCACGAGCGAACTGTTTTCAAACGCAAATAAACTACATTTGTGTGCATCGTCTACGTTTCACAAGTTCACGACACCGAGATAACATAACACTAATACGCATGCGTAATTTTCTCTATCACAGAATAAACACTATAACATTTTATTTCTAAATTTAATGTAGAACAAATTAGTTTTATGATGAACACAAATGTCTAGATTCACGAGGTGAATGTATCACGAATGTCGAATACCAATTACATCACGCCAGGTGAAAAAAACACGTCTTGGCCTCGAATCGCGGCATTCATTCATGGGAAATATCAGGGCAGAGCGAAAACAATGGAGTCTCGCCCTTTGAATAATCACGAACCTCTTGTCTTACTGGTTGATAACTATGCTTAGTATCTAGTTACCTATGATGACTTGACTTCGTAATGTTATATACTTATAAGAACTGTTTAATTTATTAGAATAACCACATATATAATTATACATATTTACCTCCCTACATTAGCATTAGCATTGTTTGGTTCCAATAGTTATGGAATAACAAAATGAAATTTTCCCTGTTATTGTTATGACTTTGATAAAAAGATTTATACAAAGCGTTTCATATGTAAGCTAACATACAGGTTTTAACGTAGTAAATAATATTATAGAATAATTTGAAAGCTGGAAATCAATAAAATCATTGACACTAATTTTCTTAGACACCCTTTTTTCCTCATAAGTGTTTGAAATACCATATTTGTAAAGTTTTAACTTAGCAATAATGTTATACTAGTTCTTTGTAGCAAATAAATTAAAATAAGGATATGAGGGTACAAGTAAGAGAATAAACGAACTTATTTTTATATCCTAGATTTAAATAAATTCAAATTCGGTCAGTTACAAATTCAAAAAAATCAAGATATTGTTACAATTGGAGTGTTACAATATCTTTTGCAAATAATATTTATGTATCTTAAAAATTCTATTAAAAACTAAAACTACACCAAATCAGATACATACTACGGCGAGATTACGATAATACAACAAGTGACCACTTACTTGGTGGTAGAGCTTTGAGCTCGTCTGGGTAGGTACCACCCACTCATCAGATATTCTACCGCAAAACGAAAATAAGTAATTACAGGCACAAGGAACATAACATCTTAGCTCCCAAGGTTGGTGGCACATTGGCGATGTAAGCGATGGTTAAAATCTCTTACAATGCCAATGTCTATGGGCGTTGGTGACCACTTACCATCAGGTGGCATATATGCTCGTCCGCCTACCTATACAATAAAAAAAATGTATTAAGGTCCTCCAGACCGATTTCGGCCACGGCGGCCAATCTCAAGAGAGATTAGCCAACTGCGCAGGAAATATTATAGTGCACGAGTGTGTGCGCAAACAAAGGCGCACTCTCTTTTCCTTAGCTCTCATAATCCGATGAGAAGGCAATCCGACACGAACGGAAAGAGTTCAGGCGCAGGATCAACGGCTTTACGTGCTTTCCGAGGCACGGGGGTTCCATGTAACAAAACGCTTGCTTGATCGATACGGACTCCCACCGTTCACTTTATTTTGCGTGTACCGCCCATTACAAAAATATTAAATACAACAACAGAAAACCCCAATAACTATTTTTTGGCCCGACCTGGGAATTAATCCACGACGAACGAGTCTGCAGCCTTATATTTAGCCACTTGACCAACCCAACGAGGCAGATAAAATACATTGATAACATTATATATAGGTACATATATGTAATATTAAGCATCGCTAACCACCGTCACTCATGCTCAAGGGGATTTTAATCAGGGCTGGGGCACTATTTGAAAAACTTGTAATACAAACATGTACCTATTTGTTATAAATTACTAGTAATAAAATGTATTTTGGAATTGGTATTTCGTATAGGAACTCAATATACTTTTACAATATTACATTTAATAAGATAACTAGAAGGTTCGCTTACAAATCGCTACATTACAATATTATATAATTTCATATGTACCTTGAAAAGAAAGTAATGCTTGTAAAGTTTTCTAATACAGAGTTAGATATTGTATTTAGTATTTGTACCGTATTCCAAGGTTAGGTGCATAAGCAATGTGATACTTTTCAAGCGTGTAAATGAACTTACTATATTGAGAAAAAGCATACAGTCGAATTGATAATCTCCTTTTTTGAAGTCGGTTAAAAATGGTAAAAATGTTGTACCTATTATACATGCGAAAAATTATTTTGTAATTTGTATTTTAATTAAAGTAATAATATATTTTCCCAGTACATATTAATTTAGATTGTATTAACATTCACTTACGATCTAACGCCACGAATAACAGAAAGACATAGGAAATGTACAATAACGATTATTCCATATTCAACCGTATTTCGTTAGCAATAAGTTATGATTGGACCATAATAATTTAAAATAAGCTCACAAACGTCATTGTGTTCTCTTTTCGGGCCGTTTTTGAAGCGCTTGCTGCTAATCTAGTACATTATTGATCGAAGATTTAAAACATTATGTCATTTATGTCTATTTAATTAATAAAAAAAGTTATACTTTCATACACATTTTAATATTTTTCATTTTATTTAAATAGATTATGTACTATTAACTTTTAAATAATTTTTAATTACCCTTATATATACAATATTTATTATGTTCACGTATTATATTATAGGCCAACGTGAAATTAAAAACTAAAATAAAATGAAAGTTCCATAACAATAGATTTTTTATAGCATATGTAAGTGTCACCAACGCCCATAGACATTGGCATTGTAAGAGATTTTAACCATCACTTACATTGCCAATGTGCCACCATGTCCCTTGTGCCTGTAATTACACTGGCTCACTCACCCTTCAAACCGGAACAAAACAAAACCAAGTATGTACTGTTGATTTGCGGTAGATTATCTCATGAGTGGGTGGTACCTACTCAGAAGGGCTTGCTTGTGAAAGCTCGCCCCTACCACCAAGTAAATTATATGTAATTAATGCGTATCTTTTCAGACAAAACTAGAACCTTAAGAAAATAAGTGAAGTGTTACGAATAGGTAATATGAATGATTTTAAAAGATATATTGGATTTGAAATTAAGTCAACACTAATAACGTAATAAATTATTAATTATTCCTTATATTAATATTAGAAAAAAAGTCGGGAAGTGTATTAAAATATATAATTTTATTTGTTGATTATTTTTAAAGAATGAATTTAGTATTAATTGGAACGTATCTAAGTTGAAAGTGTTGCCAACAATATAAAATTGAAGACGCTGTCATTCATATCAACTGTCTAAGTCGGCCATTTTGTAGGTTTTTCGGCGACTGTAACACGTGTTCTGTAGGTTAAAATAATAATTTGAGAAAATATCAGTAATTTTTAGTGATATATTGAATATTTGTTAAACAAAAACTTATAAATATTTCAGGTTGCCAAAATGGCAGTAACAAAGAAACCCGTGGCTAAGAAAGGCCAATTGCATCAAAAGTCTGGGAAAAAGGGAATCAAAGGTGGTAAAATTAGAGGCAAGGGCCAAAGGAGGAAAATCAGCCTGAAATTCGCGATTGACTGCACACACCCAGCTGAAGACAGTATCTTAGAAGTCGGTAACTTCGAAAAATACTTAAAAGAACGTGTCAAAGTCGAGGGAAAAACAAATAACCTAGGCAATCACGTTGTCATCGCGAGGGACAAGACCAAAATCATCATCAATGCGGGTAAGATATTTATGTAAACGCTTTTACTATTTAGCAGGCAAATAGGGTTGGCATTTGAATCACGCATGTCGATTTTTTGTGAAATTTTTGGTGGAATAGGGAGAAGGGGGTATAAAATAACCCCCCCTAACACTCCCCCAGTTAGGAAACCCATCGTTACCGAGATATTTTTTTTTTATTTTTTTGAGGTTATGTCACTTCCAAACTATCATATTCTTGTTTAAGACTAGTTGAGTTTTATAGAAATTATGTTCCCTTTATCGAATCACACCCTTTAAGTGGTAGGGGGTGCGTAGTTCATTTTTTATACGAGTTTAAAGTTAGTGAGAAGATTTATAGTTTTGTTCTATAAAAGTTTGAAGTTACGTTTTAAGAAATGTCATTGTCATTTTGTATTGACAAGGGCGTTTGTAAAGTTCTAGAATATTAATTTATGATGTTTTTGTCGTATAAATATTTACTTTCATTTTATATTAATTTATTATTATAAAATAAGTTATTATAATAATTTACAAGTAAATAATTAATTAAAATATATAATTAATATTAAATTTGTATGATCATGTAACAAAACGTTTCCCGCCAATTTACGATAAGTTCGATATTACACATAAAAATGTAGGCAAAGGCAAAGTCATGTAGGTTAGGTTATGTTAGTCTTTTAAAGTACATCGCACGAGCCGAGCGAGCGAAGCGAGCGTGCCGCGGCAGCGGCCGGCGAAGTGCCAGAACCGAATCGGCCCATGTTCAACTAATCTAAAACAAGAAAATGATAGTTTAGAAGTGACATAACCTCAAAAAAATAAAAAAATAATATCTCGGTAACCATGGGTTTCCTAACTGGGGGAGTGTTAGGGGGGGTTATTTTATACCCCCTTCTCCCTATTCCACCAAAAATTTCACAAAAAATCGACATGCGTGATTCAAATGCTTCCCCGGCAAATATTTTACGAAGCAAGACAAAGGCATGCTTGTTTTTACGAGATAGTTATTTTCACGATTTCCTATTTACCTATGGATTATAACTCCAGCTGAAGTAATTTCCACAAAACAGTTAAACTTATATAATATTTTATGCAATATGGTACTTTTTGTATACCTATATATATTTTTCATCAAATTGTAGACGAATAAAAACTTTATAAAATATATTTGAATGTTTTTATATGATGCTAATGCTTTGAATCAAACGAAATTAAACATTGTTTCTTATTTAAATTTTATGTGGCTACTAATTGTTGCATAGTCGATTAAAAGGTTTACGGCATGGATTATGTATATGTTGTGAGAGCATACTTTAACTGGAGTGAAAGTAAGGTTATATTAAAACATAAAACAATAATGTTACTTGAAATCATACAAAACATGTAAATCTTGTTCGTAGCTTATACTAGCAAACTTATAGTAGCAAAAATTTATGCCAAGAAACTATCTGTATGTATATATTTTTGTTTATTTTATTATTACTCTGTATGGTATGTACTTGCCTTTATTTTTTTATTTTTTTGGGAGCTTTTTTTTCTATCTCGCTATGTTGATAGAAATACTAGACAAGCATGATTCTTAACTATCTCTTAAGTGATAACTTCTAGTTTGTGTTAATATAATAATTAAATTATGCTATTGACATCTGTAAATGTGATCTTAAGCAAGCCACCTCATCATAAATTACAATGAAATGACAATGAAGGATTGCCTATATTCATTAAATATATTACCATACATATATGATAAAGCATCTAACTTTTATGACCATAAGCATCAATTCATTTTTAGTTTATAAGTCACTTGTCAAATTAAAACTTAATTTTGTTAATATTTTTATTAGTACATTGTTGAAATAAGTATATGGCAATAAGACAGGATGCTTTTGATTTGAATGTAATTACTGAGTTACAAATAATGTATGTATTTGTTTCAGACATTCCCTTCTCTAAGAGATACTTGAAGTACTTGACTAAGAGATACCTCAAGAAAAACAATCTTCGTGACTGGCTCCGAGTTGTTGCTTCCGCGCATGATTCCTACGAGCTCCGTTACTTCAACATCAATGCAGACAGCGACAATGAGGACAATGAAGATTAACCTGTTGCTACAATAAAATAGTTTATACTATATCCAGTCTTATTTCTTTATAATCTGAAGCTCTAAGTAAAGTTTTCTATTTTTGAATATTATATTTAATTTGAATATGACAGCCTCTATTCTAAATATGAAATTGTAACTGACAATAGCATTTCATAATCTGTGATGTTGTAATTGAGTGTTTATATATATTTTTTGAGTTTGTCGTAGTATTTTATCATTTTCAGTGAAATATATTGGTTAAATTTTAAATTTATGATAATGGAAAAACCAAAACATGCTCTGAAAAAGATCTAAAAGTCTTATCAAAATATTTTTTTTTCATTTTGAATTGTTTTATTTACTATTTTTCAAGCAATTTTTTCAAATTATATTTATTCAAATATCACTCATAAAAACTTGAAAATCGACTTTCTGTGATGCGCTTATTTGTACTGCGTATTCAATGTCGCGTTATGTGTTAACAAGTCAATGGATAACTAAGACGTTGTAGAGAAGCATTCGTTTGATTCGAGTGCGAAAGAAACAATTCTAATATTAGATATAGCAAATATCATATTTTTGCCAGTTATAAAGACAACAATCAGAAAATGCGATAACCTAGTGCCACTTTTTAGTAAGTCGTTAATCCAACAGGACTGACTGCCTCGTTGGTCTAGTGGCTAGATATAAGGCTGCAGGTCCGACCTGGGAATTGAACCCAGGACCACCCGGTGGTCCAGGTCGGACCAATAAATTGTTATTGGGTATCTCTGACAGAATATTCTCAGTAGCAGCCCGGAGTCTGGAAATGTACACTCCTATGCCTCGGAAAGCACGTTAAGCCGTTGGTCCTGCGCCAGAACTCGTTTCGGTCGTGTCGGATTGCCGTCCCATCGGGTTATAAGAGCTAAGGAAAAGTGAGTGCACCTGTGTTTGCGCACAATAACATCTGCGCAGTCGGCTAATCTCTCATGAGATTGGCCGCCGCGGCCGAAATCAGTCTGAAGGACCTTATTAATCCAACCGGAAACAAGAATTTAAAATATAATGTGTCCATCTCTTTACTACAATATTAGTAGTTTAAAAATAAGAACACAATTTACGTACGTATCATTTATTTTATTTGGTTAACATTATGTACATAAATAATAAAATAAAACAATTTACTTAATAATTGATTTATCGTACATCGAAAAAATTTGTTAAACTTATGACCTAATTTCATCAAAAAGTTGTAAAACGCTACACTAAGCAAAGATTCTCCACTGTTAGCTATTGTCAGGGTTTGAATTATTAAAATGCACTATTAATTATTTTGAACTATAAACTGCTCGGGCGTATATAAACACCAGTTTTATTCTACTCAATAACATTCGTAATTGCTCGTTAACAATACTGTTTAGATGCAAACTTCATTCATACGTTAAGTATCGAAAATAAAAAGTAATCTTGTCTATGGTTGTATACATTTCGCAAATCGTTGGTTCTACGTTCGTCTACGTTTCAGTGCAAGTACAAGTTACGATTGAGTTCTGTTTACGTTCACTTCCCGGCGGCGATTTCCTTCATCCTGTTTAGAGCGGAGCCGGCCTTGAACCAGGATATTTGTTGCTCATTCAGCGAATGGTTCAGCTTGATGCGTTCAGTTTTTCCATCTTTATGTTTGATCTCGCAGTCGACTTGCTAATAAACAAAAACATAATAATATATATTTTATTATATATATATATATATTCATAATAGAGATTCAACTACTATAAATATTATAATATTATTGGGTTTGTACAAATTAATTTAATTCCAATATTATATGTATAATATATTTTATAACCTAGTGAGGAGTACAGTACTACATACAGGTTATAAAATAATCTATATAAAGGAGTAACAGTCCCGTTTCATTTTTTGTGTTACAAAATTATTATGTTCGACTTGTTTTCTCTTAAAGGCTTTCTTTCTATTACAATATTAGTTTAATTTTTTTAATGATTTTAATAAATTGATTTAGATCATCTAGATTAAAAGGTAAAAAGTATAAGCGTCGATCATTAACTCTCGGATTTCATATTCTTGTGGCTGTAATTATAAAGTTCACTCAATTATACAAGCTCACTACCCTTTAGATAATAAAAAAAACGATACAAACTATAGATGTTTGAGGGTACAATAAGATATGGAATGCTTGTATAAAGTTCTACCTAATCGGATTATTCAGGATGTTATAATGGTACAGGTAAGCGCGTGTTACCTTTCCAGGCGCGAGATCTTTAAGGCCGAGCAGAGAAAGTTTGTCGTCGGGCTTGATCTTATCGTAGTCAGCGACGTCGGCGAAAGTGAGCGGCAGCAGACCCTGCTTCTTCAAGTTAGTTTCGTGGATTCTAAGACAGGAAGAGAAGAATTAACATTCGAGTCGAAAAAATAATTTATAGTTTACTTTACAGAAACTCATATATATGTATATTGTATGTTAATATTGAATATGTACTTCAATTGGTGTTAAATAATATTAATGATTTAACTATTTTTTATTATTTAATACAAAAGAGTATTAATAATATAATTTAATATTTATCATCAGCAAGTTATTTAATTATATTTATCGTTTAATTATATGATTTAAGGATTTAGATTTTTTTTATTGTATAGGTAGCCGGACGAGCATTTGAGCCACCTGATGGTAGGTCACACTTACATCGCCAATGCGCCACCAACTTTAGGAACTAAGATGTTGTGCCTTTAATTACACTGGCTCACTCACCCTTCACACCGGAACACAACAGTACATGTACTGCTGTTTTGCGGTAGAATATCTGATGAGCCTGTGGTACCTAACCATTCGAGTAAATAGGTAATAAGGAAGTTTTAAATATGTAGTTCTTTTTCTTATTTAATATTTAAATGGAAGCTAATCAGGTCAATTCTACTAACATCGTTTCACAATCTCGGAATCGAATCGAAACACAATCGTCGATGTTCAGCTCTTCCCCTGTTCTATTACTACAACGATCCGGTTGCGGTTCGATTTATCCTCGACGTAACGCCAAAAGTCAACATTTAAATTTGATTTTGACATACACATAACATTATACTGATGCGGCTTCATGAGGAAAAGCCGAAGCCGGATCGGAATCGAATCTCGAACGTCAATAAACGTGTTACACTATTGTCATCGGGGCGTCACCTGGCGAAGGACTTGACGATGATGGCGCGTCCGCCGAGGTGGCGCGGCTCGAGCGCGGCGTGCTCGCGCGAGGAGCCCTCGCCGTAGTTCTCGTCGCCGACGACGCACCAGCGCACGCCGGCCGCCTTGTAGGCGCGCGCGGTGGCGGGCACGGCGCCCCACGAGCCGCTCACCTGGTTGCGCACCTTGTTCAGCTCGCCGTTCTCCGCGTTCGTCGCGCTGACGGACGCCGGGCGATAAAATATTATCTCTTTTGTTATAAAACTCGATGTAGCTATTTTAGGATTCTATTCCCCTGCGATTGAACATAAAGCTTTAGGACATGGGATGACATTAACTGAGTTCGTGAACTGTCCAGTCGTCGAATTCCCGTCCCGTCAGATTGTAAGAGTGAGACAATAGATAAGTGTTTTCACTCACACTTGTGACTGACATATGTTACGCGCAGTTGGACGGTCTCCAATGACATTATGCGCCGTGGTCGAAATCGATCATTATTTACATACATATAATAATAAAGACCTCCAGATCGATTTCGGCCACGGCGGCCAATCTCAAGAGAGATTAGCCAACTGCACAGGAGATATTATAGTGCAAGTGTGCGCGCAAACACAGGTTCGCTCTCTCTTCCCTTAGCTCTCATAGTCCGATGGGACGGCAATCCGACCCGACCGGAAAGAGTTCAGGCGCAGGACCAACGGCTTAACGTGCTTTCCGAGGCACGGGAGTGTACACACTTCCAACTTCCAGACTCCGGGCTGCTACTGAGAATTTTCTAACAGAAACCCCCAATAAATATTTATTGGCCCGACCTGGGAATTGAACCCAGGACCACCGAGTCTGCGGCCTTATATCAAGCCACTAGACCAACGAGCCAGTCAATTTACATACATATTATGTATTTATAAAGTAATATATACATTTATATAATAATGTAAAAATAATAACAGTTTCTATTTAATTTGTTCTAAGCTAATTAGGTAGTTCCAAGTTAACTAACGTGATAAACATGTTATTGGAGATGTTGTCCAGATGTCCTCTGTACTTGAGCCAGGGTCCGGCGGCGGAGATGTGGTCGGTGGTACACTTCCCCTTCACCTTGATGAGGATTGTCAAGTCTG
The DNA here is from genome assembly GCA_963151315.1 of Nymphalis c-album. Taxonomy (NCBI): domain Eukaryota; kingdom Metazoa; phylum Arthropoda; class Insecta; order Lepidoptera; family Nymphalidae; genus Nymphalis; species Nymphalis c-album. Next base: position 503,037 of record OY720594.1, on the reverse strand, counting down.
TCAGGTCCTTGCCGTTCCACTTGTCGAATGGTTCCAGGAGCTGCAGACGGTCGGAGGTAGGCGAAACGTCCACTTGTACCTCTGAAATTCAATTAATTTAACATTAGATATATAGTAATAGATATTAAACAAACAGGTGTTTTATTTGGGTTTATATATATAAAAAAATCGTCTGGTATCCCCCTGTGGAAACGACATAAACGTTTTACTGTTAAAAGTATATCAGCGTATACACATTGATAAAGTAAGTAAGCCTCACTCGATCCATCGGCGGGCGGGTGTTCGTAGGTGTCCTGGCCGGGGTCGAAGCCCTTGGCGGGCAGCTCGTCCGCGAACGGGTCGGACAGCTTGAACTTCTTGCCGTCGGAACCGGTCAGCTCGTCGGTCAAAGGGTTAAAGTCCAGCCGACCTGCGATATAAATACATAACATTGATCTATAAATATACTATTTCAGTATATGTAACAAGTTATATGGTTATGTTGTTTAATTAATATTAATAAAATGCGTTTCATGCGTTTTTCTCATTAGGTATATAATTTATTTAATAAATAAGAAAAATATACTTGGCTAGTATGTATTTGTAAATGTGTGTGTGTGTGTGTGTGTGTGCGTGCGTACCGGCGAGCGAGAGGGCGGTGACGAGCTCGGGGCTGGTGACGAAGCAGTGCGTGGCGGGGTTGGCGTCGTTCCGGCCGGTGAAGTTCCGGTTGTACGAGGTGACGATGGTGTTCTTCTCGCCCTTCTTCACGTCCTGCCGGTCCCACTGGCCGATGCAGGGCCCGCACGCGTTCGCCAGCACCTGCCACCGACCGACCATTACATTATGAAAAAACATGGAAAAATCAGACGGGCAAAACTGATAGATCTCGGTTGCATATTAGATATTTAAAACGTCCACGTCTCGGCCGTGACATTTAAAAGGCGACCCCGTGTGTGTAACCACACCGGCACAGTGCCCCATCAACGTGAACTAGTGCTGTGTCCCGAGCGCCCGCTCACCGTCCCGCCGAAGTCCCGCAGCGTCTGCGCGATGCCGTCCCGCTCGATGGTGGCGCGCACCTGCTCGGAGCCCGGCGTCACGTTGAACGGGATCTTGGACTTCACCCCGTGAGACAGCGCCTGCGCACACACACACACGCGACGTTAGTATATCGATCGTAGATTTGTATCTATCTATATATAAAAACATTTCCGGCGTATATTCATCTAATGATTTAATCGCCTAAAATTTTAAAATTAAATATCTGTTTGTATTGAGATGTTTGTAATTTTCGTCTTATTCTAATGCAGTCTAAACTATTATAAAAAAATCTGCCTCTTTCTTGAATAAACGTAAAACATTAAAACTACTTCATAATATTATGTCGAGTGAATTATATAAATGATGAACCTCCTTGACGATACTGGCGCAGCGACCCATGTCCTCGTACGAGGAGTTGGTGCACGAGCCGATGAGACCCACGCGGATGTCCACGGGCCAGTCGTTCTTCTTGGCGACGTCGCCGAGCTTGGAGATCGGGTTGGCCAAGTCCGGAGTGAAGGGGCCGTTGACGTGAGGTTCCAGGGTCGTCAGGTCGATCTCGATCAGCTACAGACGATCAGTAGAGTTTAACGAACGACGGAAATCAATGTACAGAAACCACTCCTACGAATAGTCGATTCGACATGAGGATACGATGAAGATAATATTATAGTTGAGGTGAAAAACAAAAACCAATTTTTGATATAGGTGATCTCGTCCATGGACTGGCGCTACGAGGAGTGGTCCCCACCGACCTGGTCGTAGGGCGCCTTGGGGTCGGGCGTCAGCAGCGGGCTGTAGCGCGCGGCGGCGGCGGCGATGTCCTGCCGCCCCGTCGACTTCAGGTAGGCCGCCATGCGGCTGTTGAACGGGAACACCTGCGGGACGAGTAGGGCGACCACTCTATATTGCTCGCTGACCTTCGTTTCAGTTTCGATTTGTCCGTGAGGATATTCCTTTTTCAAGTGGACTCTTATGAGCACATCTGAATCTTTACCGGGTTATAATTAAAAACTACATTTTAAATTACATGTAGATTCCACCGGGAGAAACTTTGAAAACATTCAGTCTTTTTTTTATCTTTTATTAAAACTTTATAGGATTAAATTCAGAATCGTTTGGCACAAGTGTGTCAGTCCCCTTCTTCCCGACACCACTCCCATAAAAAGGTAATTCATGAGATTTTTTTTAAAACAAATCTTTAATACATATTCTGATCGAAAACAACAGACTTTACTATTATGATTACATTAATATCCCTGTAACTCACACTGGTGGTGGCGCCGATCTCCGCTCCCATGTTGCAAATGGTGGCCATACCGGTGCAGGAGATGGAATCGACACCGGGACCGTGGTACTCGACGATCGCTCCGGTACCACCCTTCACCGTGAGGATACCTGCGACCTTCAGGATGATATCCTTGGGGCTAGTCCAGCCTTTCAACTGTCCTGGAAATAAAATAATCATAAAGAAATGAGTGAATACAATTCGATATTGGAACAAAATTAAATTGTGTGATTCACTTCTGTGATTTAATTTGGACAATTCTGTAATTTAAATTCCCCTCATTAATCTCATACCTAAGGTCTGACTACTAGCAGCAAATCCACATGTCCCGGGTTCAAATCCCAGATATTTTCTGGCTGTATGTTTCATATTGTAGCAGTTATTCTCCTTATATAATACAATCCAAATATTTGGTAAAAGTATTATAATTATTAATAGACAAGTACGTAAACTAATAACCTTGATATAAACAAGCTACTTGAAGGATTTTTTATAATAATACTCTTATCTGTACGACGCGGGTGACATTGAATTAACAGAACAGAGATGAAATGATATAAAATTTCCATTAGAAACTAAGTACGCAGGACTTTTTATTATCATTAATGAAGTCTCTTTTTATTGGCTCTCTTATAATCGGAACAGACAGTATCGAAAGTTTAGGCACCTGGAGTAACAGTTTTACGTGCATTCCGAGGCACACTGCAGAGTAATTTAGGACCGGAATCTTTGGATTTGTCAGGTAAATCAATCTTTTATCGACCTGACGCGAAAGATTGAATCCAGAAACTCATAGTCATCAGCCTTATAAACCAGCCATTAGACCACCGAAGCACTTTAATATATACATACAGACGTAAACGCTCTACGTCTACCTCGTTTTATAGTATCACTGCATATTATAAAACAAAGTCTCCCGCGTTTGCTGTCTGTCTGTATGAACGCGATAAACTAAAAAACTACTGAACAGATTTTCATACGGTTTTCAGTACTTTTTTTTTATGTAAGAGGGGGCAAACGAGCAGGAGGCTCACCTGATGGAAAGTGACTACCACCGCCCATGGACACCTGCAACATCCGAGGACTTGCAGGTGCGTTGCCGGCCTTAATGGATAAAGTGATTCAATAGGAAGGTTTACGTGTATAATTAATTAATGTTTTCTGTAAATTTGTTGAAATTTGACGATAATTGTTGAAGAAGTCAGAAAAAAACGAGCCGATTGGAAGCTTTCATCGAAAACGCTGTAAAATCCCTTTGAATTATAACAAAATAATGTTTGGTGAAATTGTTCCCCTTTCATAGATCTACAGAAAAGTCCGCGATGGCTTATGTCTATCTTTTAAGGATAGCTAACTATACCCACTTTAATGTTTAAAAAATGGTTACATCATAATGTTATAATTGGAAAGCTATGAAAACGGATGTAATATTAATCCTTATTAAATTAAATACGTTATTTACTTTAAGCATTTTATGTATATTATAATTGCCCTTTACACCACCCACTTTAAATTAATATCTTAGGAGTTATCGTAATTTTAAAACTATCGCGCACAAAATAATTCAAGCGGTCCCACACCGATTATACTAAAGGGCGATGCAACCGCCTGCGCGCCCACGCTTCCCGCTTTCGCCAAGCGTGGCTAAAAGCTTATCCAAATCCAATACAACGACAGTTTTTTTAGGATTATTTCTTCTGCTACTCGGGCGAAGCCGGGGCGGGTCGCTAGTAGTATAAATGTTATGTTAACTTTGATCCTCGTCTTATTTTTTATCGTTTGATTATAATTTATGTTCTATAAATAACTTAGAGAACATACGTAATATTTTTACCTTATCCTTAAAACAAGTATTCATTTAATTTTACTTTGCAATGATAATTTATTGCAACGTTAAAAATTACTGTAAATTGGATTTCATAAGACGGGCCTGCTCCAATGGTAAATCATCAAATAAGGTTGAGGCATATAATATACGTACAAACCATGGAATGATAAGGGGATATAAGAGTTCTTGTATTGAAAACGGAACTTAACAATAAAAATGTATCGAATATTAACAGCAAAGCCTTCTTGTGGTCGTAAAGCGGTCAAGGGTTTCGATTACTACACGTGACATGTATTGTTGAAGAACGTATTCATTTAATTTGCATTATTATGAGTTGGTAATGTGTGTTCGTGTGTATGTACTTTTACTGTCGCGTCACACGCAACTGTGCACACATGAGTGATGGTGAAGACCCTACCACACTCACTACCTGAACATCTTTTGAACTTATGACGGAATTAACCACTGCTATTATAATATCATAAGGGAAAAGACTAGGGTTTTGGGACGACGACATGAGATACACCATAATAATGACCTGGCAGCGACATAAGTGGCAGGAGTTATGCGTCAAGAATGAAGATCCCCGAGTGACGTAACATTCGGGTAATTGATAAAAGAACAAATAATTTTAAATCTTCTTTTAAACGTCTCTTATATAATTCAAATATGCTAGTTACGTTATAATCTAAAAGTACTTTAAGAAAACATATTATTATGTAAAACGAATATTACAATAGTCCAAAAAATCTGCACATAAGGCCACCCATCAATTGACTGTACATTATAATTATATAAATAAAAGTAAAAAAATCTAATACGGTATGTTTCATTGTGTTCGTATATAAGCGAGATAAATACCGAGCATATTATGCACGGGTATTTTAATTGAAAGCGCTCAGACGTCATTTGATAGCGCGTATCACATAATACGTCTTCATCGCGGACAATCTAGATAAATTGTACAAACGTAACACATACCGTGCTAACTAGTTAACACTTGTACCTTAACATAATAAGCGCTTACTATATTAATAATATATGTTTTTCTTTAATTGTATAATAATAATATCCTGTGACATTATTCACACACGACCATCTGATCCCAAACTAAGCAGAGCTTGTACTATGGAAACCAGACAACTGATATACTACATATACTACTTTTCTTTTTGTAAATACATACTTATATAGATAATTACACCCAGACTCAGGACAAACAGACATGTTCATGCACATAAATTTTTGTCCGGGGTGGGAATCGAACCCACGACCTGCGGCGTGAAAGGCATGTTCCTTACCAACCACGCCAACCGGCTCGTCAAAAATTCTTTTTTCCGTGTATTTAGTTATGTCCTAAGTCGTAGAACAAAAGTTGTTGCTTATGATATTAGCTATCTAGTCCTGCGATCTATGCGATCCTGCTGGATCATTAAAAATAACCCTGTATAATTAACTGCGATATTTTATAAAATAAATCATACTTTTCCTTACGGAACGGATAACATAGCGAAGTCGGAAACTTGATATTAATTTATAACAACGAATAAATTCTTCAGGTCTCGTAGCTGCCCTTCTTCGGCTTGCCCGACTTCGTACGGGTCAAATTCGTATAGTGAACCCCTTTGTTTTTATTTAGTTGGAAACTGATATTTCAAACTTATAGAAGTTGCTATTAATTTCTCAGGGAGCGTCTACGTCGCGAAAGGAGTAACGAATAGTTCAAAACGAAAAATGCCGATTCCGAAACTAAAACGATACCGAACTAAACCATGCCAAGAGTCGATATTTATTATTTTCTAGAAATGTGTTATAAACACAAAGCAATAATTATAATTAATTATGAATGTTCATATAGTACTCATTAAATTATGAGTCATAATTGAATAATAATTTTATCTATTTCATCCATTAATTAGCCTATTGATCTATAGATACGAAGTTCATCAGACAGTCTAAACTACGAGCGCTTAATGTTATATACTTAAATTAAACGTACATCATATTTCTCGTGACAACGATAAATAACATGTGAACGGGGTGTGGCTTATATAAAATTTAACAAGAAGTCAATTCAGAACGGGTAAAGGTGCGAAGTACAGCTATTTATATAATAATTTTACATACAAAAGTCTTCTTCGAATGCTACGCTACAATTTCTTTTATTAGTTGTATTGTATATTGGTTAAGAAGTTTTCTTTCAGCAAGGTATTACAAGTCTCCTTTAAAAGACTATATTATTTTGGATTTAATAATTCAAAAAGTGAATCCTCCTTCGTCCAGACATTGAAACTTTGAGAAGTATAACTTCTGACGATATCGTTTCGTGGTCATCAATCGATCTAATATATAAAGTGCCTGAGTTGCCTGTGAGACATTCGCTTGCTCACCAATCAAACCGAAAGTTAACGGAACAAAGTATTCCTATTGGCGGTGATTGATGCGGACCCAGTCGGGCCGACATCGAGGAAACTTATGAAATGTTGTTTTGTTTGGTAAAAATATTTGAATGTAATTTGACAACTTTGAAAATACAAGCTATTTTAGTTGAAGCCTAGCTCTAAGAAAATGATAGATAACATCGAACACATGTTATAATATTCGGAAAGAAATTGAATGGAGAAGAATATTCTTACTATTATAATTGCATTGCAACCTCTTCACAAATGTGGATAGGTTTTATATTTAATTTGACATTTAATTTGTTTAGAACGTTCTCGATCATTACATTGTCTTATCTAAACGCATACACGATCCACTCTGGCGGTCTGCCACGGTAAAAAATATCTCAGTATTTATAACTTTATATGTTTTATACGCCACTATCTATGCAACCGGCGCAATTCGGCGCCGCCGGCCTTTTTGAATCAGAGATTACATACATTACGTCTTCGTTCTGCAAGTTCAAGTTTGTCTTTGGAACTTTTAACATTTATATTATATATTGTTGTTTATTTACATAAGTATGTATGTTATTTGATATCTTGTTCTAAGGTTGCCTGGAAGAGCTCGCTCTTAAGTGATAAGGTCACGTTTTGTAGCACTACTTATTCAGATTTTTAATTTCACATTACTATTTGTTTTTTTTTTTGTGTGCAATCAACTATTTATTTCTTTAAATAAATTTTATTGATACGTGATTGTAAATAACCCACGACTGGGCAAACCTCCTTGTTTATAATTTGAACTTATACCACTGCTATAACTATGCAGATTGTTGGATACACATAATATGATAGTAAATTAAAGTAACAGCCTGTGAATGTCCCACTGCTGAGCTAAAACCTCTTATCCTTTTTTGAGGAGAAGGTTTTGGAGCTTATTCCACTACGCTGCTCCAATGCATGTTGGTGGAATACACATGTGGCAGAATTTGAGTGAAATTTGACACATGCAGGTTTGACTCACGATGTCTTCCTTCACCGTCAAGCACGAGATGAATTATACACAAATTAAGCACTTGAAAATTCAGTGGTGCCTGCCCGGGTTTGAACCCACGATCATCGGTTAAGATTCACGCGTTGTAGCCACTGGGCCATCTCGGCATGATAGAGGCATATGAAATCTTAGTGAAGCCTAGGCTTAAACCCCAAATCCTAACCGCTGTCAAACGTTTATAATAATGTCCTCCAGATCGATTTCGGCCACGGCGGCCAATCTCAAGAGAGATTAGCCAACTGCGCAGACGATATCATAGTGCACAAGTGTGTCAGCAAACACAGGTGCGATCTCTATTCCCTAAGTCTCATAACCCGATGGGACGGCAATCCGACAAAAAAGTAAAGTCGCAGGAACAACGGCTTTATGTGCTTTCCGAGGCACGGGAGTGTACACACTTCATTACGAATCAAAGTAATATATCACCGATCACCGTAAGTCGGTTGTCAACATTTCACGGGTCAGTAATGAAGTGACTTCTTACGAAATAGCAATGTTTCCGAAATTACTACTGATGAATGGATACTGAATCCTCATTGGTTGCCTGTTGTATCGAGGGCTGCCATCGACCAATGGATGGAAATTTGATGGATTTTTTGGAACGAAGTTCTTTTACGCGGCTTACAGTAGAGTGAAATGGCAGTGGCCCAAGGTCACCTTATAACGATATAGCATTCATACCATGCCTACCAAATACTAGAAAATGCGATGGGTTGAGCATTCGAATTTACGATATATAGGAGGTTGTGGTGCATTTGGTAAAAAAAAAACGATTTGAGTTGAAAAAATATCGCACCGAACTTCGTTCCTGGCGGGGGGTCCCCCAAGCGCACAATTTTTTTTAACATAGAATGAGACTAATAATGATATGAATAACTTAGCACTTACCGGTGAGCTTAACGCCGATAACTTTGGGGCACTTGAGCTCCCACGGGATGTCGGCCATCACGTCCACCGCGTCCGCGCCGCCCACGCCTGCACGCAACACATACGAGGGTATTATCTATACAGACGGATAGTTCTTGAGACGGGCGCGTTCAAATCATACGAACACTCCACCTTTATAGTATTCGTTTACCTTTATAGTCTCTTGTATGAGAAACTATTAGATTATATTTCAACATAATTATACGAAACACATTACTCTATAATATTGAATATGATGATGTGTGACAGACAGACAGACAATCATAAAAAGATAAAAAAGGTAGTTAAAATACAATATGCATTTATTTAATAATTGAACAGCCTGTATAAATAAAAATAATGTCCCACACAATATACTCAACTTTAATTGAAGATATTTGTGGTATTAATATTACATAATGTATATTTAAAACTTATCTGCAATTGGTTTATTTACTTAATCATTGTTTATTTTTATATTTCTTAATTAATTGGTTTAATGATTTCCGACCTGGACGAGATAAAGTTATCTTATAATATTTAAAACAAGTACAGCAGTACAGATAATATATGTCATAATTTACAACAATACTTTTTTTTATGTTAAGTTAAGCTAGTCAATAGTCTTACCAATGCAAAGACCTCCAAGACCGCCTCCATTGGGTGTGTGAGAATCTGTTCCGATCATCAACAGACCGGGGAAGGCATAGTTCTCCAAGATGATCTGATGGATGATACCAGAGCCTGGCTTCCAGAAACCAACACCGTACTTAGCACCGGCCGTCTCGAGGAACTTGTATACTTCTTTGTTGATATCCTGGCCATAAGCATTAAGGATAAGAAATCATTAATAAGTATTAAAAATGCTTTTAAAATCATTTTATAATTTTTATTGTTAAATGTGCTCTTATGTCTATTCACTAATATATTATGATGCTGTTACTGTATTTGTCGATAAAACATCATATTTTCAAAGTAAATGAAATATATACTAAGTGAGAGTATATCAATATTTATTAATATTAATAATTTTAATCGCAAATGCTGCTGTGCTAAGTTTATTTGTCAATCTATTTATATAAGGGCCCAATTTCTTTTTGGCATCAGTAATAATGATTGCTTAATTTATTTTAAGTTAATATAGAGATCAAGTATGTAAACAACAAAGAAAATAAACAATGACGTCATAAGAGAGATATAATTATTCTTATACATATGCATTGCAAGTATTAACTCAACATATATTATATAATCTAAGGCATGTAAAGCTGACATGTGAATATCATGTGATTTCAAAGCTGCGTAAAAAATGGGGATAACAATCAATGCCCAAGGGACAGGAGTGTCAAGATCTTCACATCTCTTCTTATGCCGTGTTTGGCTTTTGAAGATTCAATTTTTTAATTAATTTGATTATCCATATATTTTTGAAGCTGACTGTACAGCAAGTACAGTCAGCCTGATGCTAATGATTGTCATATGAAGCTATATTCTCACCTTAGCTCTTGCCAAATCCTTTACCCCTCCAACCTGTGCTTCGATCAAGTGATCGCAATGGATGGTAGATGGTACTGCGACTTTAGGTAAGCCAGATGAAATAAATTGCAACATAGCCATCTGAGCGGTTGCGTCTTGCATGGCAACACGGTCAGGTCGGAGACGTAGGTAGCTTGTGCCACGCTCGATTTCCTGCGGGAAATATCAATTTTGAGGTCAAGATTTTTAAGTCTAGGGCCTCTCTTTAATCTGTTTATGTTTATAATAAGAAGGCAAGGTTCACTTTTAGTTATATTTATGGCAAATGGTCGCTATCGCCTCCTCTAGCAGTGTAAGAAATCATTCCATTAACGCACCACAAATACAGCTATACCAGTTACTGACACATGGCAGTAAAATAATAGGTGACCTTTAATCAATAATAAGTAAATCAAGATTTAATTATTAAGGGGCCAGTAGTAGTCGCTAGAAATTAGCATATTATCTAGATTTGGTAATAAAGTATTTCTTCTAACATTATATTTTGTAAATGATATTAAAATAGTTTTAATAAAAAAAAGTTTTCAGGTATGTATGTTAAATTTTTATTTGTTATTATAATACTATACCATATGTTTGTTAATGCCTCTGTTAAATATTTGATATAAGAACGAAATAAAATACAAATATAACCAGCAAATAAATAATTGAAAAACAAACATACTGAATTCACCATATCTATTGCTAATATAATTAACACCTAATAGATATAATATAAAATGTATATGTAATAGATAAAATAATAATCAAAAAATTATTATACTTTTTGAACATTCAATAAGTAAACTGCAGTTAACAAGTTTATATAGATTTTTTTATATTTTAAAGTGATATAACTTAAAATACAGCAATCCTTACTAAAGCTAATACTATAATAAAACAATAGAATTCTTACCTGTCCCTTAGGGTCATCAAGGTGAGAGTACAGCACCTTTTCCGACAAGGTCATGTCGCGACCTAACCTCTTCTTGACAATTTCCAAATTTTTCGTTAATTTTTCGTAAGGAAGCGGGACCTTGTCGAATTTCGACATAGCTACCTAAAACACATCACGACACCTTTAAATAACAATTTATGAAGCACTACACACAATTTTCAGTTGCACTCTGATTACATAACAGTGTTATAAAATCACTGAAACACTATGAAATACCAATTTTTTCAGGGTTCTTGTGTACCTGGGCCGCTGCCGCGGTGAGGGGGGACACGCTGAAGCATCGTTTTTGGATTTCCACGAGAGCTATCCTCGTCCTGCTACCCTGAAAAAAATTATATTTCAATGACCTCATACTTTTTTCAGTTAATACAAGTTATTTATATAAAATGCGTGACTTGGATCCGGTTACAGATACTTCTGACATAAATTGACCTCTGTTTAATTTACGTTTCATGACCTTTTTCATTCATACGTGCTATCTGTAACTCGTTATATTGATAACATCGTAAACAAATATAATTGTTAGTGTAACTTCAGATACGGGGAGTTACGTGCAAAAATTAATTGATTACACGTGGATTAAATAAAAGAAAAAATAACTTACTTGGCCATGCAAAACTCTCGTACAGTGAGCCATGGTTGCGGGACCTATGTATTTTAATATTAATTTATTAGATAAAACTTTGAATTAAATAAATATACGCAACATGGATTTGTTTAAATATTTCGGCCGTATTTAAAACGCAATTTAATTTTCTTTATTATTTATTCGAGGAACACTCACTTCAACCGCTACTGCGGAATAATTTTAATTTGGCAGATTGAATTTGATTTGGCACTTGCAGTTTTGGCACATGTCTCGTGCTATGTTGTCAGCTGTAGCTATTTTGCCAAAATTGTTTGTAAAATGTGAAAGCGTATACATGCTATAATATGAGAATTTATATAGTATAATGAATGTGAACTAGTTATATACATTCATTAATACTATTTTTAGCGAATGCAAATCGATGCGACATCTTTATGAGGTTCTTAACGATAAAGATTTTATTTACAATTCGGTAAATTTCATTAATCTAATAAAATACTATTAAAATATAAGCTTGATAAATTAATTTAGCGTTAATATTAAATAAACAATGAACTAAGTGATTTTTATTATTTGAATAAGAACATTTATAGGGGAAAAACTTATTACCGTTCAAGCAACATTTATCTATAATCTGTTTTTAAAATATATGCGAGTGTTGTAGTTAATGTTTATGTCGAAATTGTAATTTTTTTTTATTTATGTATATAATTCAGTTTAAGCATTTCGTAAGAAAGTTTATCATTTATTATCGTGCAAAATATTGATTGAAAAAAATATTCTATGTTACTTCGTGTCATATGATGTTATGATACAGTCAAATAATCTGTTTATGCAAAATATGTCACTGTCAATTGACATTGAATTTTCATTTTTCATTTGTGAAAAGAAAATATCAAAGTTTTTTTAATTTGAATTCGTTCTCATATAATATATATTTCTTCATGAATATAATGTGACATAGTTATAATATTGTATTTGACTATATTTACTAGTGTTCTCAACATGACCAACGCTACAATTCAGGTACAACGCCCCCAAAAATATCTAAGATATTAAGTTCTATCTTAATAGATCATTTAAAAAAGTAGACGAACTACTTTTGTTATTAAGTCAATTTCTTAATGAAAACATAGTCACCTAATAACGGACAATAGAGGTTTTTTTAAAAAGTAACCATAATATCCGAAAATTATTTAAAAGCTTTAATTTTAAATCTAATCATATAAATTAATATTATTTCTAATAAGCATATTATTGTACAAACCATAGTTTGAATTGTTTACTTATATGAATATACATTTATTTATTTATAGGAAATAGAGGGTATAGACGATTATTGGGGTCCTGCCTTCAGGTCAGTGTATGAAGGTGAAGGGGGCCATGAAGCTTTCGTCCAGCAGCTTGACGATAGGATACAGCAGCATGACAAGGAGATAGAGAAGTTGTGCAACTTTTACTATCAGGTATATAGTTGGTTTTACTATCAGGTATAAATTAATTACTGAGACAATTGGTTAGATTTATTAGGTAATAATAAAACACATTTTAGGGCTTCATTGACTCCATTCGTGAATTGTTGCAAGTGCGTTCCCATGCAGAGGAACTCCATGCTGAAATATCTAATGTTGATGCTAATGTCAAAGAGTCAACTGAAAGTGAGTTTACAAACTATTCAAGACATAATAAATAAAATACCTATTAAATATCTGTACATAAATATTAAGTTAATCATCTGTATGTAAGTTAAATTAATCAAAATACTTAATGCAATGTTTTTTATAAATTAAACTAATTTAACCAGGAACAGACTAATATAAGTAACCTTATTTTGTGTTATCAGTCAGATTACTCCTTATAACTTTAATTATAGATAATCTCAGGAAACCATAATATTTTTGAAAGTATTGATATCTTTTGCAATCCTTACAGATGCCATTTAATAAATGCTATACACATATTGAGTTGCTCAAAAAAATGGGATACTTAAATGAACATTATCTAGAATTAATTTATATGAAATTTTATATTTTAAGGTCTCTGTACAAGAGCGGAAGAGTTGATCAAAGCTCGCCGTGTAGAACTCAATATAGCAGCAACAATCGAAAAAATGGAACTGTGTTTGCCATTACTTACTACATATTCAAAACTCAAAACTCAAGTAGAAGCTAAGAGGTATGTATGTTACTAAGATACTGCCTAAGTTTTTCATCATTGTGGCTTAGGTGACTGTTAAGCTTGGACCTGATGCAAAACCCTTCTTGAGTTTGCTTTTGATGGTGATTTGGTGATTAGGGTTGCCACGTGGGACTTTTATATTTGCAATAGAATATTTATGAACCGATCCGAACCGATCGTAACACATGCCCATAGCGATTGTAGAATCTTAGTTTGTGCACGAAAGGATGAGTTTCAATAAAATATGTCCGCATCGAGGCCACTAACAGCGTGTCGTGCAGGTACTACCCGGCGCTGAAGACGCTGGAGCAGCTGGAGCACGTGCTGCTGCCGCGCGTGGGCCCGTTCGCGTGGTGCGCGCGCATCGCGGCCGACGTGCCGCGCCTGCGCCGCGCCATCCGCGACGCCTCCATGGCCGACCTGCGGGACTTCCTCGAGCACGTGCGCACGCTCAGCCCGCAGGTGAGCCCCTCTTGTATATATATATACACTCGTGCGACGCGACCTACACGACCAGCGCTTTCGAACCTACAACTTTCTTACCACTGTTGTATGTTTTTAATGTTCAGGTTGGTGCAATGGCCTTAGTACAAACACAAGATATGCTCGGTAGGAGTTTGGCGAACATCGTTAAGAACAGGAAAGGTATGCTGTTAAAACGAGGCTATTTTATTAAAGGCAAAACTAAGATTTCATTTTACTCTAAATCCATCCTTAAATATCTATTTGAAAACCAAGAAAGAAGATACACGTAATCGATCTTATCTATCTGTATGTCTATCTTAGCCCGTTTCTCAGATTTCTCTCTGTTGAGCATGAGAGTGAAAATAAATTTTTGGTTAACTTCAGACATATATTTACCACATAAAAATATTTGGGCAACATAGCTAGCGAAATAAAATAACATACGAATCTCGATTGGAATGCAGAGAGTCCTCAGCAGACCCGAGAGAGCAGCGGCCCGCAGTGCCCGCACGAGCTGGTGGACTGCAGCCCGCTGCACCGCTGCCTGCACATACACAGCGTGCTGGGCGCCAAGAACGACTTCGTGAACTACTACCGGTAACGATACCCTCTCCGATTGTCTACCTTATAGTCAGTGTCATCTTTGGCCTCGTTGGTTTAGATATGAGGCTGCAGATCTCGAACAAACCCCATGTCGGGCCGATAAAATGTTATCGGATTTCCGTCGAAGATTCTCTGTAGTAGCCCAGAGTCTGGAAGTTGGAAATGTATATAGTTCCGTGTCTCGGAAGGCACGTAGAGCCGTTGGTATTGTAACGTTGTAAATATAATACATTAAATTACCTCTCAATATAACGGGCTCAGTTTTCGATGTACACGAAGCATTGAAACAAATAATCATTCCACCAGAGCTCAGCGCAAGCAGCAAGCTCGGCTCGTGCTGATCCCCGCGTCAGGCAACCTCCACGACTCCATACAGAGCATGAAGAACTACCTCAACGCCGTGCTGGGCTTCTTCATCTTAGAGGAACACCTGCTGTCCACCGGGGCGGGGCTGGTCTCCAAGGACTGGCTGCTGGACACGTGGAGCATGGCCGTGACGAAGGTGGCGTCGACCCTGAGGACCAACACGTCGCTGATAACAGATCCGACCCTGATGCTCAGTATCAAGAGGCAGATTGTACTCTTCATTAACGCTTTAAAGTGCGTGTCATTTCAATATATATTGATATAACATAACATCTTATATGCGATTGGCGTATCGAACACGTAAGATACAAGTACCAGTTTCAGTTACATGTAAAGTGGTAAAAAGGTTTTTGTTATACTTCTTTTGGCGCGATGAAGAAAACTGATGAGAGTGAATTTTTACGATGCGTGCGCACACCGACACCTGAATTCTACAACGTGAAGTTAGTTCTAGATGGCATGAAAATCGATAACTATGTTCAAGTTGTATATTCTAGTATTTTTATATTTAGAGCACGTGTTTCGTGTTACGTTAATAAAACCTTTTTTATTTAAATAAAATCTGTTTTATCAATTTTAATATTTATCGTTAATCACTACTGCATTTTAGTTATTTTTTTTTCCATACGCCAAAGAAGTATAACTTCAAACGCGTGTACGTAAGTACACACACTCTTTTTTTTTTACTGGTTCTTCTTTGTAGAATCTACATTACTAAATCGATTTATATTCTTCAAGAAGCAATATTTAATTTTGAATTGAATTCATCCAATAGCCTCCATTCATTCACAGTTACAGTGGTAGTTTTTTACACCAAAAAACCACTTTGTTTTTGTTGAATCGGTGTGAACCTTTGTGCGTTTGTGCTGGTTGCGTGACTCTTTGTTGATTAAATATTTAACATGTAACTAAATATAGCTAAATATAATGTTTTAAAGTAACGTTGACCCAAGTTTTGAAATATGATTGTGTATCCCGATAGATGTTACGGTCTCCCGACCGACCCGCTCCCGCTCCTGCTACAAGAGATGGCCGAGCACTACACGGAGGTGCTGATGCAACGTTGGGTGGTCGTCTTCAGGGATATATTAGATAACGCTTCCTTCGTGCCTATAGAGGTATGTATGATAATAAATATTAAAACTTTATTATGATTTTTTAACAAGAACTTTGCGATGTGAAGTATATTTTTTTTCCTATATTGATTATTTAAAAATTATAGTGTCGATGCGTCTGAATATTGTTAAATAAATCAAATCATCTCTTCAAGGTGGAAAACCAGGAGCAGTTCGACGCCGTCATGGACACGTTCCCGTGCGACGGCGACGAGCTGGAGACGCAGCCCTTCCCGAGAAAGTGGGTTTGGATCGTCTTATGTCATTACGTTTCTCCGTTTCCTCGATATGTGTTCTCATATACTCCTTACGAGTCGGTTATCACATTATTTTGGAATGTGAAATATAACGACGACGCACCGGTGAACACGGCAGGTTCCCGTTCTCGGGGCTGGTGCCGGCGGTGTACGTGCAGGTGAAGGAGTTCATCTACGCGTGGCTCAAGTACTCTGCGGGGCTGGGGCTGGGCGGCGCGCGGCGGGCGGCGCAGGCGCGCCACTCGGCGGCGCTGCTGCTCAGCCGCTCCTTCACGGGCTGCCTGTCCGCGCTCTTCCGCCGCCCGCTGCCGCTCATGCAGCTCGTGCAGGTCGATCGACGCTAACGTTTATCTAATTGTATATCTCTATATAGATCTAATTACAGATCCATATGAAACGGATTAGTAGTTTTTAAATAGAGATACCTTCGTAATATGAGTTCGATGTTCCAGATAATTGTGGACACGCAGTATTTAGAGGACGCTACGTCATTCCTGTACGAGTTCATCAGCAACATCACCGGCTCGGAGCTCGTTACGACGCAGGTACCGATAAAATAATTCTTTCTTTTTAAACCGTAAGCGAGGGTATCGGTTTATTCATCCGTTATATTTTTTTATTCATGTAGACAGCGGGCAGCATGTTCCAGGCGGCGCGTGACGACGCCGAGAAGCAAATCTGTGAGAACTTGGAGAAGAAAGTCGATGAATTCCTCGACCTCGAGAACTATGACTGGCTACTAGGTATTATTATAGTTTATCAGGGATCGGGCACGGTACCGCTAGAGTGACTACCCCTCACTGTAACACCTGCGGTGACTCGTGAACGCTTCGTAATTTTTCTATAAAATTTATCGACGTGTGGTGGCAGAATAACGTTTATACCCTTTTTCAATCGAAAGAGCAAAGATATTTAAATCGTTTTACGTATTTCATGCGATGTAAACTACATCTCTCGATTAGACGGAGTTGTTAGAGTATTTCGGTTCGACGTAGTGTATCGTTCTCAGTGGAGCCGACCGGCCAGGCGTCGTCCTTCGTGACCGACATGCTGAGCTACCTGACGGGCGTGCTGTCGTCGCTCGAGCAGCTGCCGGAGCGGGCGCGGTGAGTGTGTGCCCTATGGCAGCGTGCGAGGTGGTCTTGGTCGAGTGGCTGACGTCCCCCCCCCCGCAGGGTGGTGGCGGCGCGCGCGGCGGTGCGGCGCGTGTCGGCGCGGCTGCGCGGCGCGCTGCTGTCGGCGGGCGTGCGCGCGGTGTCGCCGGGCGCGCTGCACCAGCTGGACCTGGACGTGATCCAGTGCGAGCAGTTCGCCGCGTCCGAGCCCGTGCCCGGCCTGCGCGAGGGCGAGCTGCTCGACCACTTCGCCGGCCTGCGCCAGCTGCTCGACCTCATCACGGGCTGGGACTGGTCGTCGTACCTGCACGACGTGGGCCTCGAGGGCGGCAAGTACGCGCTCGTCACTCCGCGGGACGCCGCCGCGCTGCTGGACAAGCTGCGGGAGGCCGAGCAGAAGTCCTCCGTCTTCTCCGTGCTCAAGAAGAACGAGCGCGACCGGAGGAAGCTGCTCGACACGGTCCTGAAGCAGCTCAGGCAGCTGCAGAACCAGGACGGATAGTCGCCGCATTTGGGTCGATTCTCGATATATTTATTGCTGTATAATAAATAATTAGCCTTAGACCTCTAGGACGGCTTCTATTCCGAGCCGAAGAGCGAGTTCTAATAATTGCTCCCAAATTAAGACTTTTTAATGAAGTAGGTTATCGTTGTTATCGTATATTTTAAATGCAATATTTATAATTATATTATCAGAGAAAAATATTTCGTGTTTTATTTCGATTCAAGTGCGGTGTTGAAGACTAACACAGGTAATTCAGCTCGCTTTTTTTTTAAATTAAATTTGTTTATTGTTTAACAGACGTCATTCCTTTACCAAGATTATGACGTTAACTAAATAATTAACGTGGCATCACATCACATAGAAATTATGCAAATGTGAACCAGAACCATTTATAATATGAAGCGGAACTGTTTACAACAGGAAACTGCCCAGGAAATGATAGAGAATGTGCGCTCGACAATAGAATTAGTATGGGTATTCGAAGTAAATTTCTATTGCGCGCCTAGGGTCTCAGTTGCTATAGGATCAATAAATAAGTACTATTTTTTCTATTTCTCATATATATAACTCTTATATAAATTTTGTTTTCTGGTGATAAACATAATAGTGTTCAAAATAAAAAGAAAACAGGCACAGTTGTATTGTGTCTTTCTTTAAATAATTTAACCCTTTCTAATTCTGCCGAATGTTGGCCAGTGAAATAGACGCACAAAAGGTTCACAATTCAGAGATGAAGATGCTGAAGTGGTCTGGAGGAGTGACGAGGCTCGTCGAAATAAGAAACGAGTATATTCGAGGTACTTTCAAAGTCGCATCTATCTTATTTATATAAAAATGAATGTTTGTCTGTATGTTCTCTATAGAATCGTAAACTATGCATTTGATCATGTCATGATCTTGAGCAAAGTGTTGTGCAAAATGCATGAGCCCACAAAGGTTTCTGAGTTGGTACGATCAATTTTTTGATAATTAATAAATAAGTAGCGTAGCAACGTGCGCAGGGTACAGCTAGTATCAGATAAATTAAAAGAAAGCCGCCTCCGATGGTATGGTCACGTCATGCGAAGAGACGAGGATAACGTAGTGAGAAAAGCATTGAAACTGCTCGAACAAAGGAGAGGTAAACGACGACCTCCGGCTACATGGTGGACCAGCATGACAAAACTCTTATCAGAGGAAGAATTGCCCGACCCGACAACCCAGGATAAATTGTCCTGGCGCCATAAAATTAGGAGAGCCCAGCCCACATAAAGTGGGAAAGAGCAAGGAAGAAGAAGAAGAAGCCTTCTAATTCTGTTACTTGTTTGCTGAGCTGCTTTATGATATATAATAAAGTATAATTAAATAAAAAAAATACATATATTCGGTAGCGACTATTAGTTTCAGTATGATTCTTTAAGATGACGATTTGAAAGTGTTTACAAAAGCCAACTTAGTTAATGTACATATATTTTGATTTTGAGTTGACAGACAGAAATCAGAATGCAACAATGAAAACGACAGAAATGACAAGTCAAATGAATGTGTTTTATTTATTCTGTTAGGTACCTATAAAATGTTATTGAGCCCGACTGCTAAGTTTGAGAACAAAATAATAAATAAAGAGACCGACCCAAACAAATCAAACATTAATGAGATTGCGAAACGAAATCTAGATCAATGCGTAAGATTGTATCGCGTGCAAGCTTATCGGCGGTCGTGCGCATGCGCTTTGACGTGAAGGTCGCCATTTCTGACCTTACCATAGAATTTGTATTGCGAATATGTGTAGAAGATTAATGAACTTTTTGGCAATTTAGAAAGTTGATTTCGAACTTGAATAGTATGGGGTACTTCGTTTTATTAATTTATATATTTATAACCTCATAACATAAATTGGTTTCTTTAAAAACAGTCCTAAGGCTGCTGTTTAAAAGCCAAATCCTACCTTAGTATGTGCTGCGCTCTGACTTTGAAACTTGTTTATTTTTTAATAGGTTGACTTTTTAGACTAATTTGTCTAGTAGTCCAAAATAAAACGATAAATCAATTAGTTGATTCACGTTTCAGACACTTCAGGGTCTTTATCAAAAATATAAAAATGCAATAATCGTGATTTATTGAGATTGACTATAAATGTATTAATATGAGAGCAGAGACGGTGCAGTAGTTAGGAAATGTGAATCATTATCAATCAATGCGTCTTCAACCCTCGCAACCATTGAATTTTAGTGACTAAAAACATCGCAAAGATGTGGAGAATGCATGTGTCGGGTGAAAATACCCCAACTCGCATTTTAGTAATTTGATGTAATTTTAATATTCTCCTCAAAATAAGAGAGCCTTAGTTCAGCAGTACGTTAAATAGCGCAGATCAAAATTAAGAGGAGTCATCATCGCCACACCCTATAGCCTACAGGTACCTATGTTAAGGGCACATTATGCAAAAAAAAACTTGTACACTTATGAGTCAGTGACTTTGACACAAATATAAACTACATTTGCGGCACTGGCTGATTATATGTTTTATTTATGATCTCATAAACTTCGGTTAAACTTGAATTTATTAAGTTCCGTTTCAAAAGAACTTCCACCCAGTGGTTATATATTGTTTATTTATTAGGTAAACAAAACAAGGTAACAAATTTACAAAATAATATAAGTAAACCTTCAATGATATAGACGCTATAGAGTATAGACTCACAGCATGATTATTTTTATCTAATGTTAACAGTTAGGTTAGGTAGTTAGGTAGCTATTATATCATTTATGAAGTCAGAGAAATAGAACAAATAGTTTACTTAATTATAAGAAAAGAACTGAGTTGTATTTAGTAATTTGCATGCATTTTTTATTTCTGATGTAAACTAATTGTAAAAAATATACACATAGATATACTTATAATGGCACATAGTACCTACTACCTACACACACAGTCTGGGTTCCTATTAAGTTAGTGGAAGTTTGAATAAAAACCTACCAGCATAATGACCTACCAGCAATGGTTATCTATTTGATAAATTAAAATACAACAGGTCATATTCGAAAGAAGTATTTTAGCGTGCTATCAATTTGTTTTGTTAATAGCTTAAATTATTCTTACCAGCATCCGTGAAACTTCATAAAAACCTCAATAGAACTCCATTTCATACAAATTGATGTAAATAACACGTTCAACAAATCATAAATCGCGCCAAGAATTATTTAATTTCTATATCTTTCTGCCCACTAACAAAATGGCGGTTTTAAATTAGCGCGTCTCAATTTTTTTTTAACAATGCTGTTATATGGATCAAGGAATCTTCTAGTCGTAACTATATTATATTAAGCTTGCGACTTATGTAGTTTTCATTCTTCGCTTGAGTATATTTAAACAGACGTACATAATATGTGGAAATCATTCTGGATAGGTCTCTCATCAGTAATTCTACCGCTATCTAAGCGTATAACAACTGGGACAGTTAGCCTGTGTCAAACCGAAAGTTTTACAATTTATTGCATTTGTATATGGAGGTGGCAACATAACTTACTGTCATGGCGCATTTTCCCGTCTAAAAAATAATCGGCCGGTCTTTCAATCAGTTACTCAGTTAGTTTGACTGACATTTCGCAAGTAATATAAATCTTTAGGAGCCTTGTCAATTTTCACGGTTGCCTGTTTCATTAGCCATTCCATTAAAACTGCCTCGGGCATGGCCTTGCTGAAATTGGAACGACCATAGGTTGACATATCGTACTATTATTTTATTAGTACTGATTCTATATCTATCTTAGATATGTATGATATATTATGTGGATATTTATTGCGTTTTCACCAATATATCGATTGATTTCCGAGAAGTGTTAAGGTTTATCTATAATTTATGAATATTTTCTTGGAAATTAGCTAACTTTATGATTTTTGTCGATTATACTTTTACTTGTTGGTAGAGCTTTGTGTAAGCTCGTCGGGGTAGGTACCACCCACTCATCAGATATTCTACCACAAAACAGCAGTACTTGGTATTGTTGTGTTCCGGTTTGAAGTATGAGTGAGTCAGTGTAATTACAAGCACAAGGGACATAACATCTTAGTTCCCAAAGTTGGTGGTGCATTGGCGATGTAAGAGATGGTTACAATGTCATTGTCTGTGGGCATTGGTGACCACTTACCATCAGGTGGCCGATATGCTCGTCCGCCTTCTTATACAATAAAAAAAAATAGACCTACATGTTAATTGAACATAAAGTATAACATATAATACGCTCGACTATTTCATCACACATGCATTTAAGAGAACGAATATGCAACCAATAGCGCTCAGCTCGAATCCCATAGCGAATACTGTCAGTGGGCGTCGGGCGAGTCACGTCGCACCGAGGCTGATACGCGATAACAGAACACCATTTGTCAAAACGGACGTGGGCCTGTATGTGACCTAGTCTGCTATTAATACGATTATGTACAACAATTCCAAATTCGCTCGACTCGAGAGGCGTTAATTATACTTTGCATATAAATATAGGTTAACCTAGGATCCTGAATCGGTGAACGTCTAGTGAGCTAACTCGGTATGAATAACACTCTCAATGTCATACTCGTTTGATATATTCTTGCATTAATTATAAGAATTATGATAGAAATAAGTGTATGTTTTATTATAATGTTAGTCAAACTCGCTGACAGAATCATTATTCCATAAAGAAGTAATAGTCTTCATTATTTATTGTCGATTTCTTCTCTCTACAGTGGGTTGGTGATTTTTATATTATTACTCCTTATATTTTAATTTGAATCGCTTAATCCAGATTGTGTTGAATATCATCTATAAAATTACAATGACGCACCGTAATTTAATTTATTAACAGTTTCAGTGCTGACGACACAAAAAAAATTATTTTTTGTCTCGTCAGCCAACTTTACAGATAATATATAGATTAAGTAAGTACCTACTCATTAATTGTAACTTAAAAAAGAAAAAAATAATATATAAAGGTAAGGTAAGGTGGCAGCTGAAAATATCGAATAAATATTTTACATTTCGTACACTGGGTTTAACCGCGTACCTTTTTTTTATTTTGCCCACGTTTCGACGGAATGGCACCTGTCGTGATCACGAAGTGGCAGACAGTTGGCTCAGTTCGGTTAGGATCCGAACATAATATAATGTATGAAATGGACAATATCAATTGTGGAAGTTGTACTAAGGAATATTTATAATTAACTAATTTTCGCTAGTGGCTTCTCTCGTGCGATAGAGGGAGGAGGGCAGATGTTAGGTAGAAAGTAACCTATGCCCTTTCTTGGGGTTCAAGCTTGCTCCATACTAAATGACATCAAAATCGTTCTTTAGCCGTGAAAGCATAACAGATAGACATACTTACTATCGCCTTTGTAATATCAGTAATATTTAATCTTGTTAAATCTAACCAAATCTTTAATTATTATTCGGTTTGATTAACTCATTTTTTAAACATAAAAGAGAGTGAACTTCCGACCCGCTGCCGTTCGACCTTAGCTGCTAATAATACCTTGTAGTTACAGTATCGGTATTTCATTTAAAACAATCGCGGCGGTTTTTATCTGCTATGACCTAAATTTCCTTGAGGTTAAAATGTAACAATTCCCGTATGGTCTTTTCAAGGCACATCCGTATTTTTACGTGGGAATCAAATTGCCGTCGCACGTAACAGACCACTAGCGACTCGCACAGTCGTCGCATTGTACAATATTGATGTATTACTTTTTATATGTAACTTTTAACAATATATCTGCTTAGTATTATATTTGTAATTTTATATATTTTGGGTAGATATAATACACAATTGGCTGATCAAGATGGCAATACTTTGTTTAACTCTGTTGAAGACTGGGAGTGTGAGTGAGCTAGTGTAATTAGAAGGTCAAGGGACATAACATTTTAAATACCTGCAACGCAATGACAGAGGGATTTGTTAATCTAGGTATCCCTAGGTAACCCTAGGTTTTGACTAAAAAACCCTCGGCATGATGTCATTTAATGTTTTATCTTCAAATGAGGTATCAATGAACAAACTGACTGAGCAATTTGTTTATATATATTATTTATTGATGAATAGATATGCAAATTCATCGTGAGAAAACATAACAAATAATTTATGATTTTGGTGATACAAATTCAATTGTACTTGTATGTAAATGAGATTAGCACACACAATATGAATATTTTATTGATTTGTTGGCATTATTTTGAGAACGCAGATAAGAAAAATGCTAAATAAAATTAAATTTCAACGTGGAATTGACTTACAAAGTAAAACTTCAGAAATGTTTTAATTAAATATACTATTATTTACTAAGCTTTTCGAACGCCGCGTTCCAAAGCTCGTATGATATGTTGAGTTTTCATAAACTACCTGAAGTAGATCCGGGGATATGATAAATCGTGTATTATATAAATTAAAAAAATAGATATCATAGCCCACGTTACGTATTACTTTGTGACATTTCACGATTTTCATTTACGGTGAGTTTAGACTTTTGGGAGTTTGTTGTTACCGACTAGCTCCACCGTCCTCTATTGTCAGTCTATCGTTACTTTTAAAATAACTATAAAAATAAAACACGAATGCAATTATTTGTTTATTAAAAAGGCTTACTTAATTTACACAGTGGCAATTATGAAGGATTCCAGAATATTTTGTGGTTTTAATTGTACTGGTATTTTTTTTTTTTTTTGTTTTCGCTGGAAAAACGCATTTACGCGTTTCCCCCACATGGAGTGGGGGGGTATGTGGGGCTCGCCATTGCTGAAGGCTCCGGAATACCCACTAAAAAACCAGCGTACCTTTATCGTCTTTGGTGGAGCGGCACGGGATCGCTTGTGCATACTACCGCGACGCCCCGACGGTTGGCCCGATTACGCGGGCCTCCTTTCATAATTGGGTTCCCGCAGTACAGAGAACCCAGCTAGCCCTGGCGGCTTAGGGCGGGGCGAGAAGGTGCGCATAGCGCCGGCGCCTCCTCCCCGGTCTTCTTCGGCGGAGCGGATCAGCGGAGGCAGATGCCTCACGGCCACGCTCCGCGGCCTCTTTCTGCGACATGACGCTCTCGCAGTAAGAGACCATCTCCACCCAGCATTTCTCGCTGCCAAGCATGGCATTAACCACGCTCGGCAGCGAGAGGTCTGCGCCAACCATCGCCGCCAGGGAATGCCTTTGGGGCCCCCACGCAGCACACTCCACCAGGGTGTGAAGCGCCGTGTCCAGTGGCGCACCACACTCGTGGCAGGAGGGTGATGCCTCCCTCCTCGCTATCCCATGAAGGTATTTACCGAAACAACCATGTCCGGTAAGCACCTGCGTCAGCCTAAACGTGAGTGTGCCGCATCTTCTTGTTACCCAGCGATTAAAATGGGGCCGAATAGCCTCCACTGTCGAATTGTACTGGTATGAGCCATGTTCTTTTTAAAGTGGTTTTCTTGACTTGTTCTTATTTAAATAGGTATGTCCTTAATAACAAGACAGAGGTGTAAAATATAATGTATTACAGTGAAATGTAACACGATACCTTTTATTTATCTTAAATATTATCTCGATAAGCTGTCTTTATAATTGATGGAGGATAACTTCTTTTACAATGTGTAATTGGGCGATTTTATTGAAATGCAAAACAGATAAGTAATATTACAAATTACGAAATATTCAAGTTACACAGCATGTTATATTATCTATATATGCATCACATTCACAATGTCTGTAATGTGACATACAATAAGTATATCGAATAGTCAATCAATCATAATAATAACTGCTATCTGATTGCCATTTTGAGGCTTAAACCTTTAAAACTCTTCTTGAAGCTTAAATTTGTTATCAAAATTAGGTTAATGATTCAAAATCAAAAACTTCAAGGAATCAATTTGGGAGTGTTAGCAAAACAGCAGT
The DNA here is from genome assembly GCA_963151315.1 of Nymphalis c-album. Taxonomy (NCBI): domain Eukaryota; kingdom Metazoa; phylum Arthropoda; class Insecta; order Lepidoptera; family Nymphalidae; genus Nymphalis; species Nymphalis c-album. The sequence continues at coordinate 477,004 of OY720594.1, read as the reverse complement.
ACTTGGTATTGTTGTGTTCCGGTTTGAAAGGTGAGTGAGCCAGTGTAATTACATGCACAATGGACATAACATCTTAGTTCCCAAGGTTGGCGGCGCATTGGCGATGTAAGCGATGGTTAATATTTCTTACAATGCCAATGTCTATGGGCGTTGGTGACCACTTACCATCAGGTGGCCCATATGCCCGTCCACCTAGCTATACTATAAAAAAAATTGCCCTAAAATCCCATCCCACAAACTAAAAATCCCACCAACCGTGGGAATTAAAATGTTATGTCCTTTGTGCCTGTAATTACACTGGCTCGCTCACCCTTCAAACTGGAACACAACTATACAAAGTACTGCTGCGGTAGAATATCTGATAAGTGGGTGGTACCTAACCAGACGAACTTGCACAAAGCCCTACCATCGAGTAAATATATGCGTACATCTAATTCATATTATATAACAAGTCTGTATAAATAACGATAAAATAAGAAAACGACTTTTAAAGCAAATATGGGACATATCATAATTAAAGAGATTAAATCCTTAACCAGTTATGCGTTCGTTAATTAAGAATATTTTAAATTACTTCAAAGATAAAGCGGGTAATTGTATAACTGCATTATACTGACTTATTTTATATACTTATATTACATATGTATGTATATGAGTTCATTATTTATAAACGTTTTTGTTTATATAATTATGTATCTTTTTTCAAATTCAAATATCGAAAATTGTAAATTTTGATATTTGTCTTATATTTTAGACATCATTTTATTTACCTCCTTATGTAAGTAGATTCGTTGACACAGGCATTGCATGGCTAAATAGTTAATTGTAATTTGACTGAAGCTCACATTTGTTTATATATCAGTTTGTTTGAATATTAAGTAAAAAACAACTTAATAAATAGTATTTAAAATAAGTGTCTTATTGCAACTAGTATGAAAAGTTATGAAAACTTTCAAACTCAACGATAACAATTTAACAAGAGATGAATGAGATACGTATTTATAAATAATATTTTATTATATTTAGAAATGTTTATTTTTAGTTATTTTCACTATCGTACATTGGTTTTAGGTTAGCCAGGATTTCAGTCTAAAGAAGGCTTGTAAAGATCAAGAAATTCATAAAAGTCTAACTCGTGACATTTTTAATTAATCTGATATAAACAATGGAAACATAGTAGATCCAAGTGTTATACTATCACTTGTAATGAGCCTGTCTAGATAACCGGTTGTGTACCAATATCATATTATTCAATTATCTCGTATTATAAAAGGACTAGTCAAAATTGCAAAGCTTAAATGGCATTTTGATAAGAATGACTACTAAAGTAAATTAATCGATTATATGTATATGGTGTTGTGTCGTAAGATGTGTTAGTTGTGTTTAAGTCAGCTGTTATCGACTTCGGTACACTTAGTATATTAGAATGCTAATATTATTCAATTTAATATTATTGTCTAATACACTTTAACTTTCCGTTTGAAATAAATTAAATTGGCGTAAAATTCGTATCAAATTTTAAGAATTTATACATATTTAGTTGAATTTTTTTTATAAAACAAAGTAGCAATCATAAGTTAAAAATAACTTAAACTTAATTAAAGTAATTTTATTTAAAAAAATATAAAAATGTTTTATGTATATTAAGTTGAAACCAACGCTCAAATTGATAGATTTAAAATCTCCAGTGTTATCTAAATAAAAGATGAACATCTAATTTATGTTGAGACCATTAGCCCATAGATGGCGGTGTGCTAAAACTTCACAACTTCCACTTCTTGACCTGACAGATGTGTCCCTTCGATCAGCTCACGAGGGGATGGACTACATCGGATTACGAGGACAGCCAAATAATAATCCACCTAACAATGATAATGCGAGCAGATCGTTATGTAATGTGGAACTTTTACTATTCCACCCCCGAAATCGGAGTATCAGTAGAGACTTAGATATTAAAATAACTATAACATTTAAACGACACACGTCAAATAGCTTATCACCGTGAGTCGGTGTTCGACATTTCACGAGTGAGATACAAAATGAGTATTAACGGAGTAGTCACAAGCGCTGCGTTTTTTTAATTTCTTTTTATTTTATAGTTAGGCATGTGGGCACCTGATGGTAATTGGTCACCAAAGCCTAACATCTTGGTTAACATCTCTTACAATGCCATTGTCTATGGACGTGCTAATAGTAACCACGATATAATACAAAATTAATCATTTCGTTCATCAATTGTTACCAATCCCTTCACTTATATTTTGGACATCCTGTTCACGTTTCGTGAGTCTAGACTGTCTATGGCATGATTCAGTCTGTGTTGTAATGAATGAATCAGCTTCTGATGGATTGTATCAGCGACTTGATTTGCCTACGAATCTTTGTGATTTGTAATAAAATAATTTGCATTATTGTTCTTGTCTCATAAAATGTAATTTATGTTAAAATATCCTACAATATCAAGCTATAGTTTGTATGGTTAAACGCGATAACTACCTGTCTGATTTTTTACTTAAAATTGTTATTTCTCTTTATTGAAAAATATCAGTGTCATTTTACGATTAAAGAGCTGTAATGCTATTCTGTAAAAACTCACTTTGTTACTCACTCGTGAAGTACTGACAACCGACTTATGGTGATAAACAATTTTGATCCAACTATTCTTGAAATGTTATAATTATAACGTTCAATGTCGCATATCACTTTCTGACAATTACGACTAGTTTCAGCAGTGAGTAAGCACTATGAACTATATTTTTTTTCTTGTTTTGTAAAGTTTATTGTCTAAAAAGTACATTAAACGAATTGGACTTATGTACTACTTGTAGTTAGCGCAATTTTCTAAAGAACAATGTTTATCAGTTTTTGTAAAGTAGTTCTGCATGTAAAGAAAATTAAAGAAACGGCTGATTTTTATTATTATTAACGAGTCGTATTGAACACAAACAATAAAAAAAGTTAAACTTATAAAATGAGTAGGGATGGTCTAGGGTCCCACATGACCCGCCTCAAGGGGGGGGGGGGGAACGCTTAATTGCGTTTTTCGAAAAAAAGGATGGTAAAGTAAAATACCGCAAGGAAACCTACATCTGTTGGTTAAGGCTTTGCTACATGTTTATCCACCAATCAGCATCGAAGCAGCGCCGTGGAATATTCTCCTTAAGAAGTAAAGAAGCTCTTCCTTGGCAGTGGAAAATTTTCGGCTAGTTTTGGGTTTGTAGAAATACATATTATTATCAGTATTTCACAGAACATCGGTACTTTCGATATGTTTTTTTTAATAATTTGAGGACAACTTTCAAATAAATAGGTATTTGTTTATTATCTACGTATTTGTATCGAGTGAGTTAAATTAATATTTATTACTTATTATCAGTGACAGCATGTTGACGTGATACATATAATTAAATTACGAGCGTAATGAATAATAAATGTCGAACGTTACGGTTATGACTTAATGTTATAGGCAAGGCAAATACAATGCGACCGAGGCGAGTAGAAAATCGCTAAATGTCACTCCTTTTGAAATGTTATTTATGTGAGTCAGTAGAAATATGATTGGTGAGCAATAAGATAAAGTCCATTTAATAACAAAACACCCCAATCGCTCATGTTATATTAGAAAAACCAGATGTGGATAGAGCAAGTGAGCTTTCAAATAGAGAACATTATATTTTTTTTATAAATTGACGGGAAGCAATGACTCTGATAAAGACACCGTTGTAAAGTTTATATTTCACATTGAAATAAGCGTTTGCAAGGTAAAAGTTTGCTTTTCATAAAAACTAATAAATATAAAATATAACCCCTGAAAACATTTTCAAACATTAAGTTTTACCTAGAACCGATTTATTGAAATAAAATAATTTATTGTTATGTGAAGCCTGTTTCAAATAAATTCCCTTGGTTGCAATTTTACAACTTGTAATTTATTTATATAAAATAAGGTAAAAAGTGTGAAGATTATATTTAATAACAGTTTTTATTTTTTGCATATATGAATGTTTATTATAAATTATCTATGAAATTAAATAATTCATCGGATACTTTTCCAATCTTTTTTAATCTACAATTATGTCTTATGAGTTCTGCATGAAAACCTATTTAATTGCCAATATATAAACTCATGTTTCAAGATATTTATCTTAAATGATTTTAAAATAATTACATAGTATATAAAACTTATTAATATAAAGTGTTGTATAATATTGCTAATCTGAGATAAATTCGTTCGAATAGAAAATTACATATGAATTAGCATCTACTTATTTTGACCCTGTTCTACTTTTACAAGTCCGCATAACTTTGCAAAAGTTCGTTTATTTTTCTTAATATATCAATATCAAATAATATTTTATCTGTATATTTTTGTAATTTGGCGCGAAAATTGATTAATTGCTGTTACTAAACGATCTTGTTAACAATTTTTCCAAAGTAATTATTTCTGATTGATGACGTTATATTATTTATTTATACATATTATTGGTGGATAAAAATGTCAATTTTACTATTATTAGTAGTTATTAGAAATAAAATATGGTGTGATACAGTTTTTGCTAGTAACGTGTTATTTTTTTTCGTATAGATCTGGACGACGATAGCATTAATAAAGTTTTATGATTTTATTAATTTGAAAGCAATTTTGATATGAAAGTATAGTAGTACCTAAACAGATAAAAAAATATCTATTATTTGTTTATATAAATAGGATATTAATGTTACGGCGGAAGTATTTTCGTTATTGGCAACACTGACCAGTGCCGTATATATTTTTGCGTAAGTTACTATGGATTGATTTACAAGCTTAAATTTAGGTCACCTTTTGAAAGTAGTCCATCCAGATTCCGCGACAAAAAAAAGTAAAGGCCATTATTCTTGTACACGACATATCCTAAAGGCTTGACGAATATGCGACGCGGGTCATGTGTGCTTTTGTTTTAGAGATCCGTAGATTGTTAAGGATTATTTATTATATATATATATTTTCTGTAAGTATAAACTTTTCCTTAATAAAGTCAACATTAGATATTATTAAGTAGTTAAAATTAATATAAATGTGCCAAGGAGGATTACCTCGAAATCCTTGCCCGTTTTTCAAAACGATTAGAATTAGAATAATATCTCGGCTAAGCATTCCCTACCTAGAATTTCAGGACTATATAATGCAATACCAAGAGTAGGCGCGAGTTCCGACACTAATTAATTCCGTATGAAATGTAGTGCTTTATATACAAATAAATAATAAAAATTGTATAAATTGTGCAGATAGGGTGTAATAAGTCCTAGGTAATGTTTAAATGGTATGTTCGAAAGAATCAACTTTATAATTCGAAAGAATTAATTTATAAGAACGTGAGTACTCTATCATATACATACAAGTAAGTCGTACCCCCAAGGCGCGGCAAAAGGTATTTCACATGAAAATGATATGAGCGAATTACTTTAAGGCCAATTAAAAACATCCATTAATACAAGCATATATAATATTAATGTCCTCCTGACCGACCTGATTTCGGTCACAGCGGCCAATCTCAAGAGAGATTAGCCAACCGCACAGGAGATTTTATCGTGCACAAGTGTGTGCGCAAACACAATCCGATCGGACGACAATCCGACACGACCGGAAAGAGTTCAGGCGCAGGACTTAACGTGCTTTCCGCGGCCACAGTAGTGTACACACTTCCAACTTCCAGACTCCGGGCTGATACTGAGAATTTTCTGACAGAAAAACTCAATAACTATTTATTGGCCCGACCTGGGGATTGGACCCAGGACCACCACGTCTTGGGCCTTATATCTAGCCACTAGACCAACGAGGCCGTCATATCAAAAGCATATATAATAACAATAAAAATGAGATATTACAACAAATAATTTGCACTTTAAAAGTCATCGCGTCAAAGCCACGATACGTGTTATCACAATCAGCTTACAAACATCACGTCCACCGATACGAGTTCATATTACTGCGATGACGTCAATATATTCAGCTGTTACAAAACGATACAAAATTAGAACATTTGAATTATGCAACATTGCTCGGACCTTAGAACAGAAAACACCGTAAAAGTGATTTCATTGGTCCGAATTGCAATTTGTGTCAAAGTTTGTAAACCTATTCAATCAATCAATAAGCCTTTGTATCCTGAACTTTCTTGAAATGTAGTTGCAGTTACTGTGTGTTTTTATAAAATGTCTCTTAGTTCAGTGTCTTGGCATAACCCTTCTCTAACAATTATGCTTTTATTAATGCAAAAACACCCTTTATTCTATAAGCTTTTATACGTTCTTAATTTTTTTAAGCGATTCAATTTAAATCTCCAATAATCCAATTTATATGTAGAAGTAAAAGAACCGGCAAGATACTTTCACTATCTCTTTTTCGTAGTCTACACTACACTGAAACTGTTTTGATGCCGTTCTTGACAAATGTCACTCCACAAGAATGAGGATTATGAGTTAATTAAATAGCATTCAATTCGGAAACGTTTCATTTTCAATACAGTGAGAAACGTTGCATTCAAATTCGACTTTGAAATATAATGTGTCATTGCTTGTGATATAATATAACGTTATGCTTTACGTCTATAACACTTTTATTGTGTTCTCTGTTCTGTAATCAAACTAGACTGAATTTTGCTCGTAATATTCATTATTCCTAGATAGATTTATGTGTTTTATTATTTAAATCAGTTTCAGAGTTTATATGTACATATAAAACTAATTTTTCTATCTAAATAAAACACCTAGTACGTAGAGCTTTTGTTATCTTCATAATCTTAATATATAAAATGATTGCATGTTCTTCATGCATTCCTAAACTATTTATGAGATTAATATGAAAAAATTCAAAATATTTTATTCACTATTGAAGTATTACACTTACTTATTGATTGTCAAACTGGAAACTACTACCGGTTCGGAAAAGAAACACCCAGCCCTGATAAGAACCGGCGAAAGAAACTGAGGTGAGGTGACAGAGACGGACTAGTGGTAAGAACGCGTGCCTCTTAACCGATGATCTTGGGTTCAATCCCGGGTGAGCACCGCTGATTTCATGTGCTTAATTTGTGATTATAATTCATCTCGTGCTTGACGGTAAAGGAAAACATCGTGAGGAAACCTGCATGTGTCTCATTTTACTGAAATTCGGCCACATGTGTATCCCACCAACCCGCATTGGAGCAGCATGGTGGAATCAGCTCCAAACCTCCTCCTCAAAAGAGGAGAGGAGGCCTTAGCTCAGCAGTGGGACATTCACAGGCTGATACTGTACTTAGGTGGTGTTATATAGTCCAGCGAAGCGAAATTTTCTTTTTAGGTCTATCCTTAAACATGAACGTATACGTATGTCTCGTGCAAAATTTGCATGTTAATCATCAAAGAAAGAATAATTAATGGCTGTTTGAAACTGTATAATAATAACAAAAAAACTTATTTTCTTGATTGATTTGTAATCATAGTATGAGGACATGATTGCAAAATATAAATCCTAATGTCAATGCCGTGTTATCATTATATTAGATCTCTGTTTAAGAGGATTATATGGGAATTGAGACACAGATTATGTATTGCGTGATTGAAAAGTGTAATCTAAACTAATATTATAAATGAGATAGTAACTCTGACTGTCTGTTACGCTTTTAAGACTAAACCAGTGAACTGAATTGGGTATGAAATATGCTCGAAACCTGCCTGAGGAAAAACGTTCCACTTTTTTAAACCTTATACTTACCACCCGCCTGCTTGTAAGCCCGGCTGCCACGTGGTTTCCAGGAGAATGGAATAGAGTTACTATATCTCAAACTGTACGATTCATAAGAGCAGATTAAGTGAATTGGTGTTATGCTCATTCAGGAATAACATTTTAAAAAGTAAAAGTTTTTTCTCTATCCCGGTTTTCATTTACGATCATGTGCGCTGCTAGTTTATTTAAATCCTGATCATCCTTTTATTTGGATTTTGCACAGATAAAGAAATATAGCAACAATTTCCTTTGCTCTATATGTCCACTATATAAACCATCCTCTTGAAAGTAATGTTTTCAACTTACCCTAGCTTATTACGTCATAGTGTTGATACAGTTATATCGAATTATACTTCGATATTGATACTTGTGCCCATAAACTATTACTTATACTGTTAGTATTGTTAGCATTTATTACAATTATAATAATTTAATAATTTATTTATAAACTGTTACTATAAATTAGGCTTTTCTGTTACCTATTACACACATAACCTTTAATTTAAGACGTATTCATTTCATGGAAAATTAATATTGACTATGTTTAATCTGAACAGAAAAATATTAAAACTGCTTTTAAACGTTTAAGTACTGTAAGTATTAATCTGGAGTTTGTATAATAATGCAAAAGCCGTTAAGAAACTCATAAGTCGTCTTATTGTCTCCTTCAGCTAGTTCATTTTTATTTTTCGTCCAGATGATTAGAATTTGTGCGTTCATTACCGCAACATTTTTTGAATGTCTTGTCATTTTTAGATTTGTTAATTTTCATGTATGTAAATATAAGTTAGTGCAGTAATTGTTGCATAACACATACAGACAGTCACGATCGAGTTGTACGTAGGTTACGAGTTTTATCTTAAAATATACAGAATAAATATTCGATGAAGCCCATTTAGCACGGTTGCAAGGTATATGTTAATTTCGTTTACCACATTCATAAATGCATAATGCTAATATCAAGATCATTTTGACCAGGTTCCATATATGCACTGTTTGATTTTAATCTCATATCTAGTGTAGTGTAGGTCGCTCTATCGCTTAATAGCGTTTGAATCTCTTGTAAACGCGTTTGTTGTATAAACTATTGCATTCAACTGACATTTAAAATAAGTCTTTTTTTGTTTCCACAATGTCTAACTTTAATCCTAAAGTCCACCTGTTTCTAGAATCTGTAACGTCATCAAAATCATAAAATCATAAAATTTGCAACTTAATTTTTAAGGATATATATACATGCATTAAAGCTTGTACATTTGTTGCTTTTTTTGACGTTGTCGGTACTCCTACCCACTCTGACAGTAAATAGCCAAACAGACTGCGGGAAAAATCTAGAGACCTTGTAAAAATGTATTAGTTATTCTGAGTTAGGGGACATACACTTTAATACACTTGTGCTTGCAAAAACTTTTGTTGTATTATATTTTCGGCCAATATACTGTAATTGGTAAGGAGATCATTAAAATCATAGTAATCCTCTATTTTAATGCACATTTTTTGTCAATGAGGCTGCTTAGGAGATATGGGTGAAAAGCGAAGTTAGCAAGCTAAGCAACGGCTAGTCGTTGATATAAATGAAGTCACGGTCAAAGGTTAGTGACATAATACAATGTAACATTATCAATAGGAACACTCGTGTTGGCTGAAGCGTGACAGACAACACTACGTTCGTATAATCTCTATATTACTAATAATTCAGGACTGAATTTATATTTACACACTTGGTCAAGAAAGCGATAGATATATAGAAAACTCAAATTGTCATATATTAGAGCATCAAACAAAAACATACTGAAACGATTTTGATGATATTTTCTGTGTTTAAAAGGTATAGATTTGACTTTGAAACTGGTATTTAAATCACTACAAATAAAAAAGTACAAAAGATTTTTTCGTAATAAACTAAAATCTACGTAGGTGATGAGGCCATGCGCTAGTTAATTAATTAAGATTTTATATAATCAAAATATCGTCTAACGCTGATTTCCAAAAGTGTAACGCAATAACTACTAAACCGATTTACATGTGACTTTGGCATTATGAGCTTATAATTTCAAGGCTATATAGAATAAATATGTATTTTTCGGGATTGGGATAATCATCCGCAGCTGATCACCGTGGTAGGAGTTGCTGCAAAACTTTCCCTTACCAGACAGGTTACATATAATATATGTGTATAAAGCAATGCCAAAAATAATGGTCACATCTAAACTAATTGCGATCACGCATGGCGGCCATTTTCAGCTTTTTCTTAGTAGGAGTTACTAGCCAGTTGAGCAGGTCTTATTATTTATTATTAGGCAGCCCAACATTACCGGAGAGAGTTCAGGCGTAGGAAAGAACAGTTTTACGTAGAGACTAGAGAATTACTTGGCAGGAAAATTAAATATTTTTTCTGCCTGATCATGCGGTTAAGCCTAATGACCAGACAAACATCGCTGTCAATTTTTTAACATAAACATTACCTAGTTTTTCAGTGGTGGAGCTTTGTGCAAGCTCGTCTGGGTAGATACCACCCAACCTCTCATTTCAGGTGGGTGGCACCAGAAGGTATAAGGAAGGTAAAGTATCTATTTAAAATATTGCTTATCTATTATTCTTGATATTTTGTCATGACGAAACGTGCTAGTAAATTAATTACTCTTCTGATTTATTCTGATGATTCAAAAGAACCTTTAAGAACTAATCGTAAAATTTATCTAAATTTAAAATAAGGAATAGATAAGTAAACGTAAGGGAGCATACCGAGATGGCCCAGTGGTAAGAACGCGTGAATGTTAACCGATGATCGTGGGTTCAAACCCGGGCAAGCACCACTGAATTTCATGTGCTTAATTTGTGATTATAATTCATCTCGTGCTTGACGGTGAAGGAAAACATCGTGAGGAAACCTGCATGTGTCAAATTTCATTGAAATTCTGTCACATGTGTATTCCACCAACTCGCATTTTAGCAGCGGGGTGGAATAAGCTCCAAAAACCTTCTCTTAACAAAGAGGAGAAGAGGCCTTAGCCCAGCAGTGGGACATTCACAGGCTGTTACTTTTACAAAAGGGAGCATAGCATAGAAGGGGTTCATAAAATTACTTTGAATATAAGATTAATTGTTGTTGATATCGTTCGTAACAATAAAATCTATAAACAAAAACGGGAAGTTTTTGTTCATGTTATCTCGATATGTAAATAATGGTCACTCAGTTTTGAAACTGAAACTAATGGAAGTATATTGTCAAATGTTGTCACCTAAAGCTACTGAATATGAACTATGTTGTAATATCTGTACTTAAAAAAATGTTTAAGCAGACAATTTAGATAGTTTGACAAGTAACCTACACGTATGTCTCGCAATATGTTGTCAAAAAGCGAGCGAAATCTGGTTGCACCGATAGTGGTTCCCCAAAAGGCAAGCGCTGTTGACCCACATCAGTGTTTCGTAACAGTGGTCCGTATGGGAAACCTGTATGTGACAATTTATATATCTTTATTAGATATTCTAGTTAGACGCTTAAGTGCAATATAAAATTTGTAACGGTACAGTGAAACGATTCAATTCTGTCATGTGTCTCGATACTATATGAATAATTTAATTTGAACTAAATAATGTAACTGAGTCTATATCTCTTATTAATTATTATATTTAATTGTTTTCTAGGATTATTTTCTTTCAAAAATCATTTCATGTAATAGGCAAATATAGTGATATATTTTTGGAAGATAAAATAATGTAGCCATCAATATATAACTAAATCACTAAATATAATAACTAAATCAATGAATATCCCATTTTGATGAAATTTGGTATGAAGCAACCTAAAGCCACGTGGAAGGCCATATGCTACTTTTTAAACCTAACATAAACCCCTTTCTCCTTACAGGCGAGTGAAAACTAGTGGTCTATATAATGGTAACGTCATATTGTCGTCGTAAATGGCAGTTACTCAGTTGTTAAGAATGTACGTACGAGTCGTATCTGTTACGAGTAATACAGTTGGCTGTATGACCTCTTTGCCGCACATAGATTAGACATTAGATAATGACATATCGCAGACAATGGCTGAAGGTGGAACGTATGCTAAGGTTCTATGCACGCATTAAGTTATTATGTTAATATATGAATAATAGCTTTAGTGATTTATATAGACCGTGTTATCTATGGATTATTTATGTATTTATTTCTAAAATGCCTTTTCGATGTTAATGTTATTCACATCATATTACAAAAATATATTTAATATTATTCATATATTTTTGCTTATAATTTTCCCAGATAACAAATTATAATAGAATATCGGCCCATAGTTTATCTATTTGTACATATAAACAACACACACACATACATACACACAGACACACACACACACGTATTAATTCCCATACGCGACCGCGTACACAATACTTTTTTTGTAGTTTATATACATACTGTTATTTGGTTTTTCTGCGCCTGAACTCTTTCCCGTCGTGTCGGATTGCCGTCCCATCGGGTTATGAGAGTTAGGGAATAGAGAGTGCACCTGTGTTTGCGCATACACTTGTGCAATAGAATATATTATGCGCAGTTAGCTTATCTCTCTTGAGATTGGCCATATATCGTGAAGGTAACACCAACATCGGGAATTAAGATGTTTTGTTCTATGTGCCTGTAGTTACACTGGCTCACCCACCCTTCAAACCGGCACAGAAACATTAAGTATTTTCGTTAGTCGCAGAATATCTGACGACTAAGTACTTACCCAGATGGGCTTCGGGGATGGTGTCCGGGTCACCATTCTAACGTCTCCATTGTAGATGCCGTTTGTGCACTATTTCTGCGCCGCGTCATCAATTTCGGTGGAGTGTACGGAGTTCTTAGTGTGACCCATTATTGCGCGTAACTCTTTTTTTTCACGCAGTCGTAACCTTCAGAAAGGTATATATACATGTTCGATAATGTTTGCAAAATATAAATAATAAACGTATTGAACGTTAATTATTTATTACGTTTTTTGATAAATAATATTTATGCTTTTATTCTTTGTTATTCTCTTGACATTCTTTTTTCGAATTGAAAATAAAAACACAATTTCAGAACGACGTTGATTAACGGAAAATATAAATTATCATACGAATATCATATCTTTTTTGTTCAAATACACATCCTTAAAGCGCCTTATATAGAAGTTGATTAGTATATTATAATTTTAAATGTTTATTATGTATCATAAATTGAACTTGCTCTATTTCCATACTAAATATGTTTTATGATATTTTTTATTATCTCTTAGTGTTAATCAATATGTGAATAAAATCACATTTATATATTATAGAAATAAATTGATCGCAGGCCGTCGGAATGTTATGTTTATGTGTTTATTCAAATTAATGTGGTAAATAGATTTAAATTAATATCTTTTGTGTTATATATTAAGTAAATTGTCTGATTTTAATCATATTATGAAATCATACATATTATATTATTTATTTCAAAATCTGATGCGATGTTTACAAATTGTAATAAATTTTTGTTATGTTAAATGCTAAAATATTTCTATGATATCCCGCGTATTTGTTTGTTTCATATTTTATAGTTTTGTAAGTGTAGATAAAGAAAGAAAGAATATAAGTAAAGAGAAATAATAGTTGTAGAGCCAAGACGACAATCTTAACCGATGACTCCGAGTCTTCTTTATATACATATATTATAATATATGCAAAGGATTTTCGAAACATCCTGAAAATAAACGTTAGAGATAGTAATATTATTAATGACCTCTAGCCTATATATTTAACTATATGCCTAAAACAGAAGTAAAAAAAAAATTGTAGGTCAACTAGTCACAGACAGAACCGATTGTCTTAAATAAAGGCTAAATGGTATGTGTACCTTGGAATACCTACTATTATTATTTACTTTTGTAACTTCAACATTTTGAAGACTACCCCGGACAAAATGACCTAACCGATATCTGGCTCAGCAGTCATTGTCAACGACAATATTGACATTTTAAAATACGTGGGCGGAGTCGAATTATAAATTAAAATGTATATCTCTTTTGGGGAATTATTTAAAATACTAGCAAGCTATTGACTGTTTTATTTTAGTAATTAACTCTTGATCTAGCAAGGTTATGTGGCTATAGATATCGAGGTATAGCCTATCTTAATCTTGCTTTTGTTTTAAAGTCTTGTTATCTTTATTTGTTTATTTTTAATATTTAAATTACATTAGAATTCTGATTTCCAGTAAATACAAATGTCGACAGTAGACTGTAAGACAGTGAATACGTTGCAGTTGTAACCCAGGCGTGCTTAAAGCAGTAACATTTACCTTCCAGAAGTAAATAAAATGGCAGTTAATTATAAACTATATAATTTGAACAGTAAATAGTTACACTTATAATTAATAATAAATAACTTAAAATTAAAAATAAACTACATTCAACATATTACTCTATAACTTCATAATATATTTTAGCGGTGAGGTCTGATCCATCCATTTTGATGAGCTGAAACAAACACGGATTTACAAAGTAAGTAAGTTAATTGTTATTTTAATTAACACGAAACCCATAAACCTAACATACGGGGTATTTATTAATTTAAAAATGTAGTACTTAATACATACATGACAGACTCAACTTACGAGTGTAAAGAAGAGATAGGTAAGTGCTGAAACTCAATAAGTATCACTCTTATAAGCCCTTACACCTATTCGTAAATTTCTTATCAGCTAACAGTGATTGCTAGGCTACGGCCTCCTCTCCTCTCAAGGATACAGGTATGAGAGAAATGCTTTTAGACACACACTGGGTTCCTCAAGATGACATCGTTCACAGTCAAGAATTAAATGGAACACAGAGACAAATGACCTGGTGTTGAAACATAAGACTAAGATTCATTTATTTGAGCCACTGGGCCATATAGAAGGTTCTAGATTAAATATCCACGGGAAGTCTGTGAGTTCTTAAAATATATTTAAAAAACAAAACACTCGATCGTGAAATATCCGAATGCGAAGCTTACTATACAGCTAATAATTAATTATATTTTAAGATTAAACATATTATTCGAATCGATACTAACATAGCAAAAAAAAAACGACGAGTAACTTGTCTAGGCCGGGAGGATTAGATTCTTACTGATACTACGTTATCTGTCTTCCGTTGGGTTTTATATCAAAATTTAATAATATGTTACGTATCAAGTACCTAATGGTTTTTTGATATTTTTTTCAATTGAAACCCTTGGCAATGGTAAATGACACGCTAGGCAGGTAAACTTCAATAAAAAAAGTTATATACCATTTCAATTTCATTGCCTTTGATTTCTCTTCTAAAATAAGCTATTTTTCCATCTGGCATCTTTATCACTTGATTGAGAATGTGATTTCCTTCTCTGGTGTATGTGATTTTCACCTGAAATTTAAAAAAAAACCCATTTGTAAACTTAACTCTTTCTTATACCTATTAACAGACGTAATGACGAGAAGTTGATATGTAATTAATAGTTCAATAAATTGAATTGTGATTTTTGAGAAATTGTAGTATGTATTTATATTCTATACTAATAATATAATATAAAAAAATTAATATAAATTAATTGACGCTGAAGAGATTGTTTGTTACATCCGGCTAATCTCAGGAACTACTGGTTCGAATTTAAAATAATTATTTTTTTACTTTTTAGTGCATATTAATTTTTTTTCCCTTGAAGTCGGTTTTTGTTTTGTTAAAATTTTTGTTTATTTTTCGATTTTTAGTGTTTTTCGATTTATTTGTATAATACTAGGTGATACCCGCGACTTCGCCCGCGTTGCTTGATATATTAACAAAATTTTCTTATGAACGATGGAAAAAACATCAAAAAGATAGCAAGCATAAACTATATACTTTGTTTAAACATACATCACTGACTTGAACACGCAGTGCATATGCACTTGCACAAAAAACAACGATTTGTATATACAAATCGTTGTTTTTTGAAACTTTAATAACTTTTTATTAAATGAAGATATCGCAATCATTTTTTTATAAGGGCCAAATGTATAATATAAAATTTAAAAAATTACATTGAAATCTATCCAGTAGTTTTTCCGCGATGCGCGCAGAACTGCAGACCTCTATCATTTTATTTATACAGATTATAAATTAACAAAAGTTCAAAGGGATGTTTTGTCACGCTGACGTCAGTAGGGACTTACCAGTGAGGTTATTTAACTAGTTATTTAACTTAAATAAAATTATTACAAACTAGAAGTTAAATAACCTATTAATTGAATAAGTATAATTATATAGTATACGCATAAGGTCCTCTTTTGCCCCATTTGGTCCACTTGTTTATTATAAGAAGTCAATGCCCTAGTTTTTCCCTAATTAAAAATAAATAAATTATATATTTGGAATTACCTCATGTCGGTAGGTAAATCGGTGATTAAACTTTATTATTTATTTTTTAACGAACAAATATAAAGTGATGGTCACCCCAGACTGATTTCGGGCTTAGCGGCCATACTGCTCAGCTTGCTACGGTAACTAAGATCTTACTCTTGCATTGTTTCTGGCTCACTCACCATTGAAACCGCGTTGCGTTTAAACAAATAAATGAATACTCTGTAATATTTATATATGGCGGTAGAATAACTGAATGGATGGTACCTACCCAGTACCACGCACTAGTGATTAGTGGTACGAATAGTTATCATTCTGTCGTTATTTTTAACAACTATGATACGCACATTAAGTCCAACTACATAAAGTAAAAGTAGATTACAATGAGCTTCATTCAGTTTCACGCTGTTAAGATATAAAATAAAAATTATTTAGGTATTGGCTTTTTAAAGTATCCAAATATTATGTTACGAATAATTTAAATGTTCGTGACCTTAATCCGTGTAACCACTCGAGTGAACAATAAATTGTTATTTATTTAAGAACAACCTGTGACCAGCATATTTTATTAAATTTAATATTCGTTGGTAGTAATTGTTTTATGAATAATCATAGTTTGAAAAGTACAAGTAGTTTCTTTCTTTACAATAATATATTCAGTGTATTAGTGCCACTGTTATGCTAGTTGGAGTTATTTTCTACTAATTAAAATTTTAAAATATCATAACGAATTTTAACATTAAATAAATAAAGTACTCTATTATTCATAATATAGTTGAGCTCTATGTCAGATTTACAATTTCCTAGGTTCAAGAATCGCAGTTACTCTTGTTTTTATAGAATAAATAGGTGGACGGGAATACGGGCTGAAGGTCATCGCCACCCGTAGCCATTGGCATTGTAAGGAATATTAACCATACTTAACATCGCCAATGTGCCACCAATCTTGTCTCTGTTACACTGACTCAACTTCAAACATTAACACAACTATACTGCTGTTTTGTGATAGAATATATGACGAGTGGGTACCTACTCAGAAGAGCACATACATATTATGTAATGTTATGTATGTACGGAAAAAACATTAATGACTTTGTGAGAAAATGTGATACTCATAACAAGGAACAAACACAAATAAATTACTCCCGTTACTCGACTGCATAGAGTCAGTAACTCTTTTGTGGGGCAATGTGTACGTTTCTACAATAGGATCCCAGAAAGCGTTCAAAATGCTTCAGTTGCTAAATTAAAAAAAATTGTAAACGAACACTTGTGTGCTAATGTGCGAAAGATCAATTAATGAATTTATGGATGATAGCACACCTTGGGAATCAATAAGTAAGTGTAATACTTCAATATTGAATAAAGTATCTTGAATTTGAATTTTGAATTTGAGCTTGCACAAATCCCTACCAATGTAAATACCATTTTTTTCCAGCGTTTAAATTATATAGGTGTGTTACTTTAGTTTTATCTATTCAGCATTAAAATCAAGTAGTGCTGAGTGCGTTATTTTATCATTTATAACGATAATCTTTTAACGAATCGGTAATTCGTCCTATTAATGTGGCCACACGTTTTATCAATGTCGGTCTAGTGTTTGATATAAGGTTGCAGGTACCCAGGTTCTGGTTTCACAAACCAGGTCCTAGCCTTTAATAGCTTGTTATTAAAGAGTTATTGGGTTTTTCTATTGAGATATCCCAGTCGCGGCCAGGAAGGAAGTTAGCAGTGCTCCTGCACCCATTGTCGGTGTTATCTATATTCCGTCCCCTACACTTATCTGATTTAAGAAATAGAGAGGGACGAGAGCATCTGTATTTGAGCACATACTTGAACACTACAAAATGTGCGCAGTTAGCCATTCTGTCTGAGAATGGCCGCTGTGATCAAAATACTAGTAATCTAAGTAAAGTATCCCATACTACGTGTAAATTAGATACGATCAGATCCGATTCGATCGCTTTCAGGTCGTTTCAAAATTAAAAAAATTACTGTTATAATAAGTAAACATACAAAGAAACAAAATAAAAATCGCTGTTTATTTTGCAGGTTATTTTCAAGTTTGACTATTTCTTTTCGAAGCGGGTTTTTTTTGGCAATCAATAAGGAAGAGTTAATGCTTGTATGTTAAATAGGTTTTTGAAAGTAATTTTGAATAGTTTGTCTCACCTTCCCGCCATCTAACCTCTCCATCTCTTGTTCTTCTCCAAACTTGAAGCTGTAAGTGGCATGTCTCCCACCAATGTCCAGATCCATCTGTATATCTTCATCTTTAATCGTAAAGGTCACAATAGGGGCCTTCGATTTTAACACTCGGATGATTTCTTCGTTTGCCTCTGGGAAATGGATATTGAAATTAATGTAAACATTCGAGGTCAATTTTAATAAATTATCATAATTAAGCCTTGTATTATTAAATGGAGAATGCATATACGTCTTTATTTGTTGAAAAACATATGACTTTTATAACCGAATAATGAAACGACATTCAAATATGAAGTGGGACTTAATTATTTGGGACGCCATTAATTTCAAATTTCGCATACTAAATTTTGACGTTTCAGTATTCGGCCGTTAAAGACCTGAATAAACTGTGTAGTTAAATTTAGAATAAAAAATATGTCAAAATAAAAAATAAATAAATAATTTTGTATTTATTCAAGTAAGCTTTTGTTTTTGGATCGTCACTTCTAAACACTACCACCGCGCGCCGTCTCGAAAAGTATAGTCTATCAGTGTTTTTAGTTGTTTGTGATCTTATATCTGCGGCCTTATATCAAGCCACTAGACCAACGAGGCAGTCAAAGAGGACAAATAGCCTCTACACAGAGTCAATTTACGAATAAATTAAACTGATAGTAAGTAATCACTATAAGATATTGCCACTGATACCAGAACACATAATACCTAATACAGGCACGGTGTCGCCAATCATAGAATCTGTGACGTATCGATTGTGTCCAGTGCGGATTTCGAAAATGGCCAGCCTTTAGACGAGCATATGGGCCATCTGATGGTAAGTGGTCACCACCGTTGTTAACCATCGCTTGCAACGCCTGTGCGCCACCAACCTTCGGAACTAAGATGTTATGTCCCTTGTGCCTGTAATTACACTGGCTCACTCACCCTTCAAACCGACAAGTAACACACTCTGATGAGTAGGTGGTACCTACCCAGCCGAGCCTGCACAAAGCTCTACCACCAAGTAATTTCAATTCAATTCGCGTCCAATGATTTATTACTATTGTTTTTATTGTAATTATAACTCTTATTGCTTAAAAGTATTTAGTTTTGTAACAAACATGTATAACAGGCGGCATTTTTTTCTAGTTTAGTTAAATTGTAAATATGCTGTTACAGAACTGACTCACTCACTATTCAAACACAAAAAAACTTATGTTATTTAAAAAAGCACACAAATTAGTGTATTCGGACGAATTCGCACAAACATTATAATGATACGCATATCACTTAAGGCGTGCAGTAATCGTGACTGAGTATTTTTTTGGACTTCCAACTAGAGACCAGACCAAAGGTCTCTTATATACTAATGTTCCAGGTTCGAATACGAGATCGGGCAAATAAAACAAAACTGCCGTGGGTTCTCAGTAGCAGCTCAGATTTTGTGAGTTGGTAAGTTCTTGCTCCTATTAGCCCTGTGCCTGAGACCGATCGGGCCGTGAGATTGCACGTAGTTTTGCCCACAAACTTCTATATTGTAATAGCTAATTCACAGATGGATATCCTTTGAGGAATTGAGTATGAAGAACATTGTTTCATTATAATTTAGTTGACGAGCAAGCGTACACGTACTTATACGTAGGTCGCTTTATCAATATCACATCAAATTATTTACTCACACAGAAACTGACAAAATATATAATTCTTGTTAAATTCCACACACACACACACACACCTATCCATTGTCCAGATTAACAGTGATAATCCGTAACATATATCTAGCGTAATAAAATAACACTCACAACAATAATAAGCGGTCACTCACGAGTTGCTGACAACATTTCGTCGAGGTTCTCACATCGTACTCTTCTAAACCGTTTACCGGAGAACAACATTGTCGTTGTGTGAGCAATATTTATCTAACGTTAAACAACAGAGCAACAACCGCGAGAGCACCTTAATTCTATCTGACATTTACTTCGTCATTGCGTTTGATAACATTTATCATATTGCTGTGTCATACTACGTGTATTATATATACATCATATAAATATGTTCTTTTGTTTGTATATTATTGCATAAATTATTCTCGTAATGTAAGGAAACGGTTTGGAGCATACTCCACCACGCTTCTCATGCTGGTAGATAATACATTCGCCAGAATATCTACCGTTACAATATATAATATTGTCTCACGATTCTTGCTCTTTACCGCGTATCATAAGAATTTTAACAATAATTAAAGCACGTAAAGTCGAGGTTATTTGCTTGGTTTTTTTATTGTTCTATTTCGAATTTGTGGATTTTAGAGCCACGTGTTTCATGGACTGTGCTATCTCTATTAAAGCTTAACATTAGATAGTGTAGTTAACCGAATGAAAGGCACATTAGCGATTTATTACTTGCTCTATTCCTAACATTGGTATTACTTTTTATTGTTCATCTATCGTCTAGTTTAAGCGAATATATAATTTTTTTAATACCGAATTTAAAACTACTTAAGCAACATACTTTAAACCTGGAGATGCAGTACGATACAGAGAGCCTTTCAATAAATAATTTTATTATATGAATTGTTGCGCAACGCAATGTCACAAATTAACACTTGTCACATCAATATTCCAAGTTTTAAATTTGGAATATTGATGTGACAAGTGTTAATTTCATCTTCTTGTTATATATATAAACATAAAAAGAAATTGAGTAAATATTAATGTAGAATAAATAAAAAGCTAGTAAGTAGTAGTTATCTACTCGATAAATAAATGTTGATAAAATATTAGTCACAAAAAAAACGCAAACATTTTACTGATAATTACGCCTCGCCAAAGATAACGCCACGTAGGCTGGATTATTTAGCGTTTTTTATTTGCGGTCGAATGTTGAAGTTATCATATCTATGTATTTTTAATTTAACAATATATACATTTTATACATTATATTTATATTAAAAAGTAAGCAAACACATATGACCAAGTGATACGGTTGTATAGATTCTCAGTAATCATTTTATATTCCAATGTACAGGAAAACACTCGATAAGGAAAATAGTACATGGAAAACGATTAAATGTACAGACAGAAATAGTATTGCCGTTATTTTATATCATGACAGCACAAAAATAATACCTGATATTGTATATTAATCATTATTCGACTTATATATTTTATTTGTTCATAATTGGTAGAATTTATTGAATGTGCCTGCATTTGGATAGGACTCTTACGGTCGATAGCATGCATGACAGCATCTCCCCTTGCTTAACCTTCCATACCTAACATAGGTTAGATTACGTGCATCACATGGGTGGTTGAGTTTATGCTCTATTATCGAATGCGCGTAATAAGTATCACTTAACTCTCACGAAAGACATGGCTTGCGATGGAGTGACTTTATTCTCCTTTGCCAAACCAAATAGAAATATAATAGTAGCTGATGATGGTGGATGAGCTTGCAAAAAGCTCTACCACCAAGTGAAATTATTAATCCTGAAAATGTATTTGTGCTAGGGTCAGGAATAATCATCCGATGTCACCTCGACGACGATGATGATAAACCACAATAGCGCGATTTGTAAGGCATTTCTTGCCTCGCAGAACCACTCGGTTGAACCAGATTTCGCCATTCTTTAAACGGCAACGCACCTGTAACCCCTACGGTGTTGCAGATGTTTATGGGCGCTTTCCACCAGGTGAACCTCCTGCCCATTTGCCCCCTCTAACATAAAGAATGCGACTTTCACGTCTCTAGGCGATTCGACAATATAGTGCATAAAAAATACATCTTGGTTTTTAATCACTTAAAAATTTAACAGCGAAACACCAAGTGTTCCTACTAGTGTTTATATATATATATATATTCATTTAATACAATAGGCCTAAACTCAGTCGTCTGATTTCCACTGAACAACAATATTGGAACTTGACACCATTGTTCACCTGTCAAGTTAATGTCAGGGACAATCAAGAATTAGATGGGATCAGAATACAACCGGAACAGTTTTTGTGATGTTATCACAGTGTTTATATCGCATAAGAGTAATGTTAAAGCGTATACATATTTTTACAATTCATCCGTTTTCCGTCTCACTTTTACCTAAATGTTTTACCCGACTACTCAAAACTTATTTATCTTCTTTAATATGTAATTATCAAAATGCAGAATATTAATGATGGCGTCCTCAATGGTCACAAGCCAACTGCTCAGAATATAGTGCTAAAAGTATGTGTCCAACCACAAGTACACTCTCTATTCCCAAATTCTGATGGGAGTGTAAGCTAGAACGAATTGATTCTTTAGGCGCAGGATCAACCGCTTATCGTGCTTTACGAGGTGCTGGAGTGTAAAACTCTTTAGTTTATATTCGGCTGTTTGAATGAGGTAGTTAGTATATAGTTGGCTCCTATTATATCATTTTATATATATCTACGGTATGATTAATTATTTATTTTGTTTAAGCATTTTTAAAAGTGTTAATGACCGACTTGGTCGGGAGGTAGCGTTGCAAATACAAAAAACATAGTACGCCAGCTGATGTTGACATAGACAGATCTTATACTCATAGCTAATAAGCAAACCAATCGTCAGCTGCCCAAGTAGCGATGGGTTCGGCTGTGAGAGGGTTCGAAAGTTTAAAAAAAGTAAAAGGACGTAATAACTGGTTTTGCTGTGTTCCGGTTTAAATGGTAAGTGATTCAGGTTCAGGGGTCGTAACACCTCAGACTATGTTGTAGGCAGCGCATTGACGGTGTAAGGTCGAGTATATTCAGCACCAATGTCTTTTGACAACGGTGACCTCTGCCCATTTATAATCAACATTAAAACTATAGACTGCATTTGGTATCCTCAGATTTAGTTTCATGGTAACGTAACATCAAAAGTCTCTCATATCATATTTCATTCTATAGGAAAACGTATGCATTATAAGAATGCATAATTTTTTAAAATTAATAATCTAATTAATTGATAACACTCTAAATACATAACAGAAGGAGTCAATCAATTTTCATGATTCGACACAGAATTCGAATCTGAGATCTTATATACTTGACCAATGACCTGAGAGATATGTATATGTATATAAATGAGTACAATTCCTAATAAATAGTGTGTATTGAAACGATAGCATTTAATTAATATAATATTGACTCTAGGCCACACTTATATAAATTATACTCCTTGCAGCTTGAGGCGTGTTGTACATATAGGGAAGGAGTTAACATATACTAATTATAGATCGTATGATATTCTACTTAGTTAACTTACGTAAATTATTAAAAAATGATTTTTCAATCGTGGTTTCAAAAGATAAGAATGAAAAGTCATGCATGGGCTGCGGATGCGTTATATCGCCACGACCTAGCCTAGTCGTTCCTTGCCGAAGGCGGCCATCGGAGGTTTTTATCAGTTAGAAATTTATATAAACCAGCCCCCCCCCCATGGGGCGGGGGTACCTTTCTAGAGGTTTCTACTGCATGAAAAACACCATATAATGCTTTAGATCCAAATATCAAGGGTTCCAGATTATGGGGCGAGACTATTAAAGTTGTTTATACGTATTGCTATATATGAGCTAATCAGTAGCTTAGCTTTTCATCTTTTACATTACAGCTGAGTGCTCTCACTTTTTTTTTAAATCATTCTCTTCATATACATATTTGCGCGTCCGTGGCTTCATTCTTAATTTTAATTGCAGTATTGCTTCGAATTTAAATTTCTTAAAAATAAACTTGGTGGTAGAGCTTTGTGCATGCTCGCCTGGGTAGATACCACCCACTCATCAGATATTCTACCGCAAAGTAGCAGTACTTTGTACTGTTGTGTTCCGGTTTGAAGGCTGAGTGAGCCAGTGTAATTACAGGCACAAGGGACATAACATCTTAGTTCCCAAGGTTGGTGGCGCATTGGAGATGTAAGTGATGGTTAACTCTTACAATGCCAATGTCTATATGCGTTGGTGACCACTTACCATCAGGTGACCATATGCTCGTCCGCCTTCCTATGCCATAAAAAAATTAAAATATAAACATCTATATATATATAAAAGAGGATCTTTGTATATGTATGACATCGATAAACTCAGAAACTATTTGACCGATCATTATGAAAATTGGTATGTATATGTATTTTTCCACGAAGAAGGTTCATATGCTTTGCCCATTGATGTAACTCGCCACCAGGCGGCGCTGTAAAGTATCGACTTCCACCCCATTCAACCGATTGTCATAAAACTTCAAATATATCATTTGTTATTGTAAATAATAAGAATTCGCAATTCAGAGTTTTTCAAAATTCACCACCTAAGAGTGTGAAATAGGGGTTGAAAGTTTATATGGAGAGTTTGTCATTTTTGATCTAAGAAGCATGAAATTTTATATACAAGCTTTTGTTTAGAAATAAATAAATATGTAATTCAAGATTTTTGAAAACTTAATCTCCAAGAGGGTGAAATAGGGGTTGAAAGTTTGTATGGCGGATCCGTCATATTTGATCTAAGTAGCATGAAATGTTATATATAAACCTTTGATTAGGAAAAAATAAATACATATTTAAGGGTTTTCGAAACTCTACCCTCAAGAGTCATTTTCAATCTAAGAAGCATGAAATTTTATATACATGCTTCTGTTTAGAAATAAATAAATACGTATTTCAGGGGTTTTTTAAAAACTACCCCGCAAGAATGTGAAAGAAGGGTTGAAAGTTTGTATTGAAGGTCCGTCATTTTTGATGCAAGAAACATGAAATTTAATTTTAAAGCTTCTGAGTAAAACAAATGCATGCTTATTTTGTCATTTTTGAAAATTTTAGCCCAAACGGGAGAAATGGGTCGGACTGTAGTATAAAAAATGGTCTGATCTGCTTGAAACTTACTGTTTTTACAGCAAAAAATAGACCATAATTAACCTATTTTATTATTTTATCGCGGGCAAGGCAGCGGGTAAGCCGCTAGTCTATACTAAAATTATACTGCTCTACATTAATTATTTTAAGTCATATTATTATTGCAAGTCTAAGCTTTCCATGTGAAAAATAAATTCGTTTACCAAGATGCTCATACACTTGCTCGCTCACCCTTCAAGCCGAACAACAGCAATATTAAGTAGGTATTGCTTTTTAGCGGCAGAATATACGATATGACGAGAAGTGAATCCAGAAAATGTATTATATCCTACATTAAATTTGCGTCTTTTTGGAATCCAAGTTTATCTATCAACTTTAAGTGCTTAAACATTGCCTGTCATTGTTTCACCACAACACATTTACTATCGACATACCTACCCGGTATTTTTGAAACTATTTACAGCCGCAGTAATAATTAAAAACCAATCAAAAAAAATATTTGAAACTAAACAGTGACTGCGGTTAAAATTTCTCGTAAAATACAATAGAATAAGTGAGATTGTATCTCAATATGTACTATATTATCTATATTTGTCTATTTGTCTGTCTGTGCGTTGAACCGATGAATGTCAATGTTCATCCGGGTATATGAGCCACGTTATCCTTCCAAGCGTGATTTAACCGTTAATATTTATTTAAAGATATTTCTGATCGTTAGTACTTATCAATCGTTACAATTATATTTAGCATCATCACTTATCGTAACATTCAATTGTGTATAACGGTAGGACATTTGTTAATTAAACTCTTTACTGTGGACTGTAGCATTACAATAGGTTTAATTTAAGCCAAAAATATTGTTTGTATTATGAAATTATATTTGTATCTAATAACTTGTCGAGAATGTCATGATTAATGAAATTGATTAAGTTTGACATTTAAGCTTAAGTTGAGTTTATGAGTTTGGAAGGAATAACTAAAAAATGAATATTGTCAGCATGTGTGTTCAAAAATATTGAACGTAGTTACAACATATCATTAACGTAACTAGAGTGACACGTAAAAGCATTCTTGACAGTGCCCCAAGCTCTGGTTGCGAGGCTCGGAGAGCGCGCGGCCTTGTAGCGACCACCACCGTCAGGGCGGGGGCGCCTATGTTTGCGGCCGGTCTCGACGGCTTCGCCACTCGTACTGCGGTGATCATCCGACCAACGCGCTTTTTCGAACACGAACGGAGATGACAGATTGATTTTTTTAATCATGTGGTTTTGGTTTCTTTGCGTGGCTTCGGCCGCGGTGTATTCGGTCGACGGCGCGGGCGCCGGTGCCGCCCGCCTCGTATGTTACGTTGAAGGCGCGCGCGCATCCGATTTTACCGAGTGCACGCATCTCGTGTACGCCGGCGACGCTAGAGGAGACAAACTAGACTCTCTGCTCAAGGAATATAGGAAAGATAACCCAAGAACCAAGATATTGCTGCGTGTGACCGAAGCTGATAAGGTAAGTGTTCCATTTATCAGGCAATTTCATTTCAATGTTTTTTGGTTGTTTCGTTCATGTTTATAAATTGGATAGGGTAGGGTAGGCTAATGACTAAAAATTAAGGTTAAATTCAAAGAATTTTCCAAAAAAAATCGTAAAACTACGAATTTATATACAAAATATATTTCTTAGGGTATATGTATTATACAATACATAAAATTTGAAATATTTAAAAACTTACACGAGACTTCGAAATACCCTCAAAAAGAAGATTAATATCGTATATTTAAAATAACAACTACTTTCGTAGAATATTGTTTATAGGAAATTTCAAATTAATATTATTTTAAAAAGAAAAACGGATTTTTTTAATTTACTCACTCGAATTTGGAATCAAATGGAAAATGTAAAAAGCGACGTTAGTAGTAATCTATTTTACATTGACATCTCTATTATCTATTAACTGAGATAAACGGTAAAAGTGAAGAGATAATAGAGAAAGATAATCATTTGACGCCAAATTATATAAGGCTGAACTAACACTTTCGTTTCGCGAAATATAACATGTGTATTAAATTGATCTGGATTTAGAGTCATGACTATAATAGTCTAACGCTAACTTTTTACTAGAATTTTAACTAATTGTTCATATAACTTACTAATGTCACCGTGTAGTTTCGCTCGTGTGAAAAATTAACGTGATAACTTAATGGTCCTTATGACATTTATGTATTTGTATTTATAAGAAATCGAAATAAATCAATTGTATTACTACCATAATAACCAATTATTTAATTTTGCAAAATTAGTGAGACCAGCTAAAATCGTGTCGTATCGTATAATCGTATCGTAAAATGGTATGCGTTTAATTAATTCGTTTTATTTGAAAAATCGTTCACAATAAATGGTATTAATTTTAATTATTTTCCGTTGTAATTCGTTTTTTCTTAATTTAGCTATGTAATTTAGTTCCGATACATAAAAATAGTTCAAAAGATCTTTATGTTGTCGTATATCATAAAATTTGTACAAATGCAGGGAGAGAACAGATATTTTTATCTCGGAATTGTATTTTATTGCTAGTCCTACTAGTGCTATGACCGGAGCCCACGTATTGACTTGGAGAAACAGGTGTCTTTCTTTGAAACTTTTCTCTTACACACACAGACTGAATAATACCCAATTTATACGACTTGTTATTAATGTATTTTATATTAATGCATTTGAATAAAATCTGTATGAAGTTACTATTTTGTAAGCAATTTAGGTAGAGTTGTGTTAACTTACAATATTGTCTATCATAATATAACTGGTAACGTTCACGACGGCACTTCTATGCACATATTATGCACAAGTATGTGCTCAAGCATTCTGCATCCGGTGCATTCTGTTTTCCCTTACTCTTATAATCCGAACTGACGGCAATCCCACACAACCCGAGAGACATTAAACGTAGGATCAACTGTTGAACGTGCTTTTCGAGGCACGAGGCATAGATATTGAGAAAGCTACTAAGAAATTCTCGATGTAACAACCAAATATTTTATTACTAGCCCAACCCAGGGTTCAGGTACAAACCCTGGACTCGAGATATGCGAATGAATATGACCATTCTTTTTCAATATTAACATAAAAATAGATACATACATAGGAGCACTTTAACTAGCCAATTTAATTAGTGTAACAATATCTACATTTGGGCTTGAACATTTTTCATTAAGTAGTTTCACTTAGTATAAGCTTCAACAGATCAACGACTTATCTTTATAGCTTGTTATTCGATCCTAATCGCTAGAATTCATGTCGTATTATTAACTTCCCGTCTAGATTTGTTACAAGTAATATTCATTCAACACATTTCATATACGCCCCTATTAAAGTTAAAATTTTCCTCTTAGTGGAACATAAGCAACGTTAGACGAGTACGTTCTAAATTTCTTTCTTAGGCCAGTAGCTGGCCGTGCGTTAATACTCAATCAGGACAAACGATTTTATAAGATAACATACTTTGGGGTCTGGACTAATTAAGCTTCATTTGTATTATTAATTAAAAGAATGTAATACATCTACATTGAAAAATGAATCAACAATACGAGTTTTCAATAAACCTATCAGATATATTTTAAGATAATTTATGTTGAAAAACGCTGGTGTTAGTGTGAAAGTTGGCGCGGCCTGTTGTTAATTACTCCCATTGTAAGCTCTGTTGTAATGCTAATGAAGTTACAGGCACCTTGCTTACGTAATCAGTTGCCGAAAAGAGAAATGTAACGGAAAACATATTTCAAGTGTTTTTTAATTAGTCTCGACGCTGGGCTATTCTTACCTTCGGTTTAGGAGAAGACTTAAAGCGTATTCCGTCACGATGCTCAAAAACGAATTGGTGGAAACATGTGGTGAGGAATATCACTCAATGTTTATGAGGGTTGGTGACAACTTACCATCAGGTGGCCCATATGCTTGTAAGCCTACCTATACAATTTAAAAAAAAACGTCAATAGGTTACTAGCGAGTAAAATAATAAAATAAATGGGCAGTCTGTAAGTTTCACATTGATAGATTAATGTCTACTCTCCTTGCTGAGGAGAATGCTTGGTTACGCGGGTCGGTAGATTCACGTGTTGGTTTTCATCAAACACATCCAGTTTCCCTCGCCATGTTTTCCTTCGTCTTCTATTAACACAAATTAAGTCTAAAGTTAAAAAATCAAGTGTGTATGAAACTGCGATCTTCGATTAAGACTCACTTTAAATAAAATAACATAAGAAGTACAATTGCCAGTACAAATGATCGTATACAATATTGTTATTGCTGTATTTCTCTCATCGCGATGACATTTACCAGCACGACGTTAAGTTACTATATATTAATTGTTTTATTGACAATATTTTTTGTTTAATTCGTCAATTAAGTTAATTTAAGTATGATTGAGTCGCAAAAGTTTCACATCCGAAATAAGGTCTCCGACTTTCGTAATCACGCACTTTAGCATTTAAAGTCGTGTGAAAACCCGACAAAAATGATATCAACTGACTTATTTAAAATTATTTACAACGACGGGATATTTAATTCCGTCGTACTTTCGGCTTTATATTAATTGTTATAAAGGCACACACAAACGTGTGGGTTGTAGAGGTAACTTTGTATATACCAGTGACGTCATTAGTCGTTGACTGCATTCCCAGGTACTCGACCTCGCAAGGCGCGCCGGAAAACAGGTGTAGTCTTACGTAAAAGTATTGTACATGTGAGACAAGTCATCAAGACATTATACTTCAAATTTACACCTTTGCCTTTTGGTTTCGGATTAAAAAATAAAATAAAATGAAAATAGTTTTGAGTATCTGATTCAGTTGTTTTATGCACGTAAACATTAACTTCTACATTTAACTGCTCATATGTATCTTTGTATGTGTTCCTGTAATTCTATTCATTAATGATTTCAAAGATGAATTAAAAGTAACGTTGTAAATGAATAACCATGGGAACAAACAAACAAACAAACAAGGGGTGATAAATGAGTAATATTTATCGACATTAAAGAGTAAATCTCAACCGATGATCATGGGTTCAAACCCGGGCAAGCAACGCTGAATTTCATGTGCTTAATTTGTGATTATAATTCGTCTCGTGCTTGACGGTGAAGGAAAACATCGTGAGGAAACCTGCATGTGTCAAGTTTTATTCAAATTCTGTCACATGTGTATTCCTCCAAAACCTTCTCCTCACAAAGAGAAGATGCCTTAGCCCAGCAGTGGGACATACACAGGCTGGTACTTTAGAGCGATGCAGTCAGTGGCGGTTGCTGGTATAGAATATTATATATTATTCTTCTACAAACTTGAATGAAATTTTTACTATCTTTCCTGTGGTTGTCATTATAAAATATAAGAATTACATAATTATTATTTTATACCTATATATTTTGCAATTGTCACATAATTTGTAGGCACGTCATTATTGCAAAAAAAAAGGAACGTTAAGTCTCTGGAACCTTTTCAGTATTTAAATATTGAAATAATGAAGTATGGACATCTTTTCAGAAATAAAACTTAATACAATAAACATGTCAAAAATTTTAAATTAATTTCAATGCTATGCTAATTCGGAATCGTTTATGACGATGATATAATGATGATAAGTTAAACAATACTGTATTTTCATTCCATTATTAAATAAATATTAATAGACATAACTAAACAACAAATCTTAAAAAATGTAAATAGTTTATTTTTATTTATTTTTTGTTATTGTTTTTTTGTACGACTGGGGACGTCTTTGGCTAATGTTATTCATTTGTGAATTAATTAATGTCAGAACTACATCGTTATATGTATATAATGTATAAATTAAGTCTGCTGGGCGGATGTCTAGTGCCTCAGTTTTGACGTATGTTGCTGTTTTTGTATAATTATGTCACTTGTCTATTTATGGGCTTAGGTCACTAGATTTGCCCATATTAGGTAAAGCTATTAATATGATTTTGGTGGTCTAAATGTTGACGTTAATTTTTACATTCAATTACTTATATTTTTTTTAAATTTTAAATAAATACAAATAAAAATTCGAAATAATTTATATACAACTCGTGGAATGGTGGTAAGAATGCTAGCAGCAATTCCCTTTTGAACCGCAATTCCGATTGTCTAGGCGAAAAATGAACCAGCCCTCCTGTCACCAGTAGAGGCAATTGGACAATAAATTAATAATAAATTAATTGCGTGAAATAATAATTAAACATTATTAGACTTACAGTTCTCGATCAGTCTTTTTTTGAATTTAGAAAATGTAGACGATTTAACTCACAAAATTATAATTAAAACAAAATTAATTATCAGCCTGAAATAAAACAGGCTCATCCTTCAAAGCGAAACCCAGCGATTCATAGTAATATGCTAGCAGAAGAATATAATAGTTGCACTCTTGCACGTCTGGTCTGTCAATTTTTTTTTTTTTAAATGTATTTTTAATTTATCATACTGCAATATTGTTTGCGAAAAATGTACTATATTAGAATATATTAATTGCATCATCATTCATCACTCATTCAGAATCCGATAAAAGTCGCAGCTAATTTAAATTTTTAAATAAATATTGTCAAATCGATGTGATTATGAAAACTCTCATAATAATACGGCGGCACTTATATAGACGTCACGTGTTAATTGAATGATTTTTAATACTAGCAGCGACTTATTTTAAGGAGGTACCAATATTCTTATATTTCCGTCTAATTAATCATTATTTATTCATGGTCTAATACAGAACTAGTTGAGGATATTTAATTTAGAACATTTATGAACATTATAAACATCTGTTCCTAATAAGTTCTCATAAGTTTTAGTTTATGTTAGGATTTTAACAAAACCATAAGAAGCTATTTGGAGGAGGAATACAGATACAGCAAATATGTTTTTACGTTCCCTGTAAGTCCTGTAACGCTGTATCCCTGTTTCGTGTACTCACAAATTATAAAATGTTTACGTCACTTTAAAAAGTCATTTTTGCAAGTTTTATGTAATAGTTAATCGCAGTTTTATGTAATAGATAGTCGCTTTAACAAAGGCCTACAAAAAAGTACTATAAATTATATGTTTTCTACAACTTTCGCCAAAACTCTATGGTAAGAGATTTGTAAGTTATCTCTATATCTCTATGGAATGCTTGTTTTAAAAGATATAATCTTGATATCGATTTTAATTGTAATGCCTTTATATGAAGTCAATGATTTGAAGAATGCGATTAATAACGAAAAGCGCCAGAACAACCAGTCATGGTCTTGTTCTGAAATGGAATGGATTTCGAATTAAAAAATATATATATTAAAAAAAAGTGAAAGTATGAAAAATAAGTTATAATGATAAAATACTACATTGTATTGACAAATATTTGTTTTTTTAAACTATGGAAGTTTTAAAGAGTTGTATAAATAGGCGCCTATGGGTTCTTGTTGCTAAAAATCAATTTCTACCAGACAACCTACCTAAGGGTAGACGTTTAGATGCGTTAATATTTATATAATAAAACCCTAACATTAAGTTTGGCTATATTATATATATTGTTATTAGTCTAAGAGATGAAAAGAAATACATGATCACACAAATCGCACGTCTAAATTGAAAAACCCTACAAATAACAAACAGCCTTGTCGCTAAGATCAGTAGACGTCAAATATACGCAGAATATACAAAATACATATACATGTACACTGACTCGACAGACATTTTACATTTATTAGATATCGACGATAGTGATACTTTAGGTTATGGCGGGTTAATTGATAAATAAATGCATGTTTTGTCATTGTAATGTCATGCCGTTGTTTGAAGAATATTTTTTATTGATCGAAATTAAATGATATATTATTTAAAGAATGTATTAGTTACACGTTCAAGTGTAATGTGTAATACACATTAATCAGTTTATTTGATTAGTTATTCGATTGATACAAATATTATGTTAATTATTTCAATACTGCTTCCTGAATTTGACGAATTCGGTAAAACAGGAGATTTGTACCACATCCGTATGCATTTATAAAAAAAACTAATATCGCCAAATATACATAGCACATATACATACAAGGTCGCCATTTATCTATTTTTTTTCTTTAATCCGTGACATTGGTATATTATTATGCATAGTGTTGGGTTACAAAATAATTATATACGATTAAATGTAGACTGTTTAGTGTTATGTTAGCAATATGAATAATTTTTTTTTTTTTTTAAATAAAAAATATACAGTGAGCCTAGCCATTGTAATAAAACGGTTTATCTAAAGCGCGACTCTTAACTGAAAAGCTTTTTTATCTCTTTCATGTAAAGAGCTTTATTTGTAATATATAAGTTTGTAAGCCATCTCGTGCTCGACATGGTGAGGTCCGGCAATTGGGACATTAACTGCAGGTTACTTTACTTCTACCTTTGGACTCGAACTTGAACATTTTATTATACCATACCATAGTAATACTAGTATACTAGTAAATAAGTATAATATATTAGAAAATGTTTCTATTAATCATCACATTTCATTAGTTATACTTGAAGATAATACTCTAAATAATTAATAACTAAACAACGTACTTCACGCTTTTAAGCGAAAAACTTACATAATGGCTTAAAAACAAAAGTCTCGTGAAGCCATTAATATCAATGATTCATTCGTGCATTATTTTTGGGCCTTGGACTGTGTGTCAAGGTCGTTATGTGTTTGACATACGCGACAGCTGACAGCTCTCTCTCGGACTCGGAATGCGGTTCAGTACAATATAATTGTCATGTTGTCTTGTATCGTAAACTGGATCTGAAATATGAATTGATGAATCGATAATCCTTTGTTGTAGCATGCTTTTGTTTTTGAAAATTTTCAATGTGATTACTTAGGCGGCGATTCGATAAAACCGATAAATGCGATAATAAACCGGTAACGAGAATAATGAGAGTGAAATTTCGAGAAAACGTCACTATCACGTCACATTTCATTACATGAGAGAGAAGACAGATATGACGTAAAGAGAAAGAGAGCGATATATTTAAAGATTTTCACTCTTATCTCGCGTTCGAAAACTAAAGGCTATGACGTATTAAGTTTATGACAATTTTATTAATATTATTCGTATAAGGCGAAATTTGCAAAAATCACAATTTCGCAAATAAAGGATGCAAAAAGTAATAATATTAAGTAATCCATATATAAATACATCCTCAGATAATAACTTAAAAATAGAAATTTATAATTAAGTAGGTTATGCTTCGATTACTTAAATGCACGCCGAGTATACAGCTTAGTCATCATGTATTTGCAACATTGTGATATTTGCAAATTCCGCCTTATACGAATTATATTAATAAAATTGTCATAAACTTAATACTAAACGAACAGCTACAGTAAAACCGAAAAGCTTCTATGTAAGCATAGAAATCCTATTTAAGTTTCATCTGTTTGTACTTTATTATATAATGATTTTAATTGCTAATCAGTTTCCCAACGCTGATCAAAATGAGATTAACTAGTTTGTGAATATGTTAATCTAAATGTTCATTAGTCGATGAATAGTAATAATCACCATAGTAAGTAATCACTAATCACCATTCAGATTAAAGTTTAAATTAGTTAATCTTCCTCTGAACAGTGATTAAGAAATAGGAAGCTAATCTATAAACCACAAACAAATCTGTTATGTGTAATCTTAATTGTTTTATTTCTAAGAGGGTAAACCTGATGTCAAGTTGTCACCAAGCCGTGGAACAGCGCCAATGGCGTCGTCTAAGGCGGAGTTACGGTTATGTTTATAAGTCATACCTTATATCACCACTGCGCCACCAACTATAATACTTTAGACTCGCTTTATCACCCTTCAAACTAATCCCTATAGGTCTTGGCCGCTTATTATAAGATGGACCATTTGTCAATCTGCCAACCTATAAAAAGACTTTTGCAAAAAGTCTTAAATCATATGGTCATTTTGAAATATCCCCCACGCCCAGATTACTAATCTAATGCACACGTGTGTCGGTTTCCTAATACCAACAATCACGAATATTTAAATGAATTTAATATTCAGTCGTAAACCTTTACACACACCCGTAAAATTGCAACGATATAATATATATCTTGTCTGATATATGGCGTTCTATATACGACATGCGTGGTTCCGTACACGTGCGAATTTCAAAATGTTACTGTCAACGTGCGTTAGAAACATAAAGGGTTGTCTATGACAGACAGCGGGGTTATTTGTCTATGTCAATTCCAATCCTGTTTCTTTTTATCATCATTAAAATCGTTAAATAACTTTAACTCATATTTTTTTCATTTGATTTTATATAGGACTAGCGGTGCCCCGCGGTTTCACCCGCGTATAATTAATAATAAAAATATGATTAATAAAAATCAGCCTCGAACCTTTCTCGATAAAAGGATGTACAACATAAAAATATTTTTTTAATTCGAACCAGTGACTCCTGAGATTAGCCGGATCAAATAAACAAACTCTTCAGCTTTATATATTAGTATAGATTTCGTTATGCTTAAATACAAAATGTATTTGATTTTTGTTTAATTTATTTCTTGTATATCTTTCAATTTTAATAATGCATGTTGTCATATTGGCAACCCTGACTGATATATGAGGCTCAAAGTAAACAGGTCCACTTTCATGACATTATAATAATTTACTTATGAAAGTGCACAAATTAACTTAATATAATTCGAAATCTCAATAATAAATTGAATCTACAATTAAATTCATTTGAAAATACACACCTCTCATCCATATGAGGTGATATGGAGCAAGAGGTAGACGTAATGACTTTATATGTCGTTCTGACTCATTCTATAAGTTGATATAAAACAAATGTGTCACGTTATATATATATTTATATAATTAGCTTGTCATTGGTTGTTTATTTCCACGTATTATTATATTATTATTGGTGTTAATTATTTTACACAGGCAGGAATGCACCTAAATCAACCAACTATCAAGGGTTCAACGTTCAACCCTTAATGATTTTGATGCGTTTTTTACGTATTGGTGAAGAAAGACATCGAGAGGAAAACTATTTGCGCCGTATTAATAGACGTCATAGGATCATTTTCCTTGTACTGTAGCGTGGCGTGTTTTGATTCAAACCTTATCCTAAAGAGGAGAGGAAGCCTTTGCCCAGCTGTGGGATATCCATGAACTGCTCCTTTGACATTGATTTGATTGAAAAACAATATAAATAAGGTAAAATGACGTTAAAATTTAATTTTATACTAAATGGTCTTAATGTGGGATAAAACGAAAGAGTAGTACTCATAATAAATATAAATGGTTTTACGAGTAACGGACCAAGTGTTGCGTAACGTGCAATAAATTGCATTAAGCTTTATTTGTAATGACTGGCGCTTTGATAACACGCTACTTCAACCGAATTGATAAAACCACTATAATATTTCTATAAGTGTAATATCATGCTTGACTTAACACCGAATTTTGTGATGCATCATCGGATTTGAACCCGCGAAATTCCGTTAAGATATGCTGTCAATTGAATGATCACAGCGTTTTGTTTTAAGAAAGCCCTTTTTGTTTTGCGTAATGTTTGTATCCTGAATATATTGTGAAACGTCTTCAGTAGAAATATAACTTCAAATGATAAAAAATGTATGTAACTAAAGTTTTGAAGAGTGAGTAAACCAGTGTAACTTTAGATTCAAGGGACTTAACATCTTAGTTCCCAAGATTGGTGGCCATTGGCGATTGGAGGAACGATTGTTTTTTACGGCGACAATGCCTACGCGGTAGTGACTTTCCTATTTCCACGTAGGCCTACATTTTACATGATATATGATGTGTAATGAATAATATGTAATGAATAATATGTAATGAATAATGAATGAAATGTAAAAAATAGTAAATCGTACTTATAAACTAACTGTTTAATATTGACTAAAGTAAGTTACGGTTATGATTTCATAAATACATAATTATTCCACACTTACATGACATTTTAACAGGTTTGACGTGTGGTTTTGTGCAGGCACATTTATTTGTATGCCACACTCGGGTATAATCGGCGTTATTCTACCCCGAAACGATAAACTTTTGCTGTTTTACGGTTTGAAAGGCGATCTAGTGTGTCTACTTCGTAGTTGACGCAATCTCGGTGACAGCGACGGACATAGTAGTTAATCTCTTATCGTGCGAATGTCTATGGGCGTTAGTGACCACTTAATTAGCCTTTATTATTTCATTCTATTCTCTTTACACATCGCTTGAGTTTTTTTTCTGCGTTCAAATAGGAAACATTTATGCCTTAGTCGAATACTCATTCTTAAGCTTTGATACAATACATTTTGATTTGATACAATATTTCATACAATATGAATGGTAAAATAACTAATCCCATATTTTGTCTGTCGTTGTTCTAGTGTGACGCTGTGCGCCATGGTCACCTTAAAACTCGTCCGATTAAAACGATTTCGATTGATAACACGCAATACCGAACTTGAGGTCAACTTTAATGGCGTCCGTGGTGCAAATTTATGTAACTCATAATTGTGTAAATTATAACACATTATGAAATAGGTATTTTTGTAACATAATATTATACAATACTGAATAACATGTGGATAATGTGATCAATTTCCATATATGTTTGAGCATATATGTACTTCTGCACTACCATTCGCACTGTCCTGCACAGTTGAGTAAAAGTTGAGAACATTATGTTTACAATGAATAGTCATTGTATTATTATATTGTACTTATGTATCTTTTACTAACTGCACCCCACGATACCATTCTCTTTAAACGTTACTTTACGTGGATCGTTGCGTCTCTATATATCTATATATAAATGGAATATATAACGCAAAAATAATTTTTCAAACAAATTGACTTTACGAGCAGCTCAAAGAGCATATACCTATTTGAATATGTTTTTATCAATCTCCTGGCAACATCTTCCTCTGCATAATATTCTTTTGATATTATTCAATAATGACAGTTATTCTATAGAAAGTAATTGATAATTGATATTTTGTATTCATATTTACAACTTATATTTAAGCACCAAAATTCGATTGAAATTATCGTGAAATATATTTTATAAGCTTATATATTTTATATTATAGCTATATCTTATATATTTAGATAAAACAAACGAATGAAATTATAATAATATAAATATTCTAATATTAAAAACTATCCATCATAAAGTATAAATACCTATTAAGTTGGCATCAATCAATTCATAAATCATGAGTGACGCTTTGTCAGATAAGCGATTTCTGGCAATTATCAATTCAAAATCAAACTAAAATTGTCGTTATTTACAATTTTCTTTAAACCATCGAAAGAGTAACTTTAGATTACACTGGTTTACATATCCTTCAAACTAGACATCAATACTAAGTAATGCTGTTGGAAGAATTGTGATGAGTTGGTGACAGGTTAATAAAATGCTTAAAATATTACAAATGCATTTTTTAGAAGCGTTACCTCGCGCCAGACAGTAACGGTGTTGTTTAGCACGAAGTCGTATCGAAGGACCCAATACAATAATTGTATATTATATAATATTTTATTGTAAAATGTACAGTTAAGCCCTATATACGTATGAAGCTTTTTATTTGTTAAATATATAAAAAACAAACTACTCTACTTGTTATTCTTTGTTTGCGCAATCCCATAAACATCTAAAAATAATTATGTATTTATGTATGAATTAATCCCGTAAACTATAAACAACTAGTGTAGATTTCAAATTCTTTAAATATTAAAAAGACCTTACCTTTTAAATATCAAAAGTCACACGAGTCGTACGCCTTGGAGAGCCGAACGTTGATCCAATTACATCGTCGCGGCCCCTAAATGCATAATAATATATAATATATATTGATAATTTATAAGTCCCATATACTATATGGTTCCGTTTGCATGCCACGCCTATATACAAGTGGTATTTATGATATACATGCAAATGTAGGTTACATTCTTGATATACGTTAAAATCATTGATTGAAACTGTTCTATCGCTCGAGGTATATTATTTCGCAAACACTGGCTTAATGATTATAAAAAAAAATACCATCGGTTCATAAAGATAAATTCATCGGGATATTAACATATTACATATATACCCATTTCCAACGTACAAGTTCCTGTACAAAATATTATTAAATATTTTTTTATTAAACTAAGATGTTATGTCCCTTGTGCCTGTAATTACACTGACTCACTCACCCTTCAAACCGGAACACAACAATCCTAAGTACTGCTGTTTTGCGGTAGAATATCTTATGAATACAGAATATGTACTGTCTTGTAAGATATTGGTATGTATGTAACACATTAGAGACTAGAATAAGGCTCGATGAAATAATAACTGCATTGTTGGTCTAGTGGCTAGCAGACCGTAGATCCCGGGACCACGGGTTTAAGCCCTAAGCAGGCCAACAAAAACTTATTGGAATTTTCTGACAAAAAATTCTCAATAGCATTACCATTTTTCTCGCAATTAGGAAGTTCAAAATGTGCACTCCTATGCTTCGGAAAGCACCTAAAGCTTTTAGTCTTGTGCCTGAAATCTTTCCGGTCGTGTCACTTTTGCCGTTACCTCGGCACATCTGTCTCATTAGCTCGATGGTATCAATCAGTACAATTTTACAACTATTTGCTCGCGTATTCTTCGATCGTGTGGCCTTATTGTAGATGTGCAGATCCAGTAGAAAACTTTCTAACTTGCACAGGGTTTCAAAAGTCGGCTACCCAAAAATAAGATAAACAAGAGAAATTACCCGTTTGCCCGCTCATAAATGCAACGATTTTACGGTTTACAGATTGAGCTTATTAAAAAGAGGCAAGAGGTTACCCATTCAACATATATATTGTACGTATATTTATTTAATGCATGCTCATTAATTAGTCGAAAACGGCTACACGAATTCAAGGGATTCAAAATTTCAGGAAATCGGGAAAGCCCATAATTTTTAGTCATCAATATTTAACTAATGTTAAGGTTTTTAATTTTATCACAAATAAATTAAAACTACATTGTACTTGAAGAGGTTTGGACAAAATTGCATTTTATTCTTATTGAAATCGGTGAACTTTAAATTTGATAAAATTGTCTTAATCACTCTTAGCGTGTCGAAACATGTTATAACATTATAAATAATGTACACATACTGTGATACCTTTCAGACTTCCGCACTACCTACAATGGATACATTCAAATCAAGTGTGAATTATAGACACTTTCTGAACAAGCGCTCTCCACCTTGGGCCGAAGAGTACTGTAAAAAAAGAAGCCTAAAAATAAAGTACCTTAAAATATCTTTCTCATTACAAGCTTTAGGTCGCTCTTAACTAGTGATACATGAGTCATTAAACTGTGTATATGCTAAATGTACCTGCTTACATTTCTTAATTAAGTAATACATAAGTGTCGTCACATGAAAATAATGGCTTTAAATTATTAATATAAGACGTTTATGTTTGGAATAGGCACATCATACGAAAACATTTTATTGGTAAATTAAACTTTAAAGTAATTGTATTTCATACTTATTCAACGGCCGTTATCAGTACAAGGCTGAGGATTGAGTGAGCGAGTGGAGTAATGGAACATGGAGCACATCTCAAATGAAATTATTGGCAACTTATTGGCAAACCAAGAAATCATTTTTCATGATTATTATTATTATTTATTTCAAATATATTTTGTTAATAGTCAGCTCTTGAAATATTAGAACTTTGAACAAAGATTGCGTTACTTTATCTATGACATTTTCAGCGGAGAGAAGTAGGTATATTGTTATACTATAAATATGTTTTTTATTACACTACAATATTTATATAATATGACACACTACTTAATATCTAAAAAATTGATTATTTTTTAATATAAACTTAATTAATCGATTATTTTTTGATATAAACTTTATGAACTCTTATTATACGAGTTGTGTGCTTAAGATGGGTCGGATAGCAAGTTTATAATGAATTTATTGCAATTGTAAGTACTAAGTAACGATCTGAAATGTCCCACAGCTGGGAAAACGCCTGCTTTGCTGTTAAAGAGGTAATTTACAAACTTATTGCAGTTAATTATGAAAATATTGTGTGACTCTATTGAAAATGTAATTATTACGGAATGTAGATTGCAATTACCCTCAAAGCCTTTCAAAGCCATACATACATACACAGTGGGTTGATGCGGAAACGTTTGGACCACATATTTTATTATTTATCATAACTTACCAATAACACCTTGATACACAGTCGCTCAATTATACCGTACTGCATTTATCAATTAAAAAAAAAACAATCTGAGATAACAGTCTTTTAGAATTATTTGATATTTATAAAAAAAGAAATTATGTTAGCAATAATGCCAGCATCATTTCATCTTCAGTTTTGAACTTTTGCTAACTTGGAACTTCAAAATAATTTCAAGTTTAATTGAAAGTAACATTACATTATTATATATTTAATTTTATTCCAGGAATAGAAATCTCAAATAACGAAATGATATAAAACGGTAATTATTAAAATAACAATTGTACTTAAATTTTATTGTTATTGAAGAAATATTTAAAACAATGTAACATAAAGTGCACACACTGCAGATATCGTTGTAGTTGTCAAATCCGACTCGAAATGCAACACTTTGATCATCATCTTAATATTATATTACATTCATAATAGTCTTGTATGTTGGCAACATTTTAATATTATAATTTTATTATAGCGTTGGTAGGTGAGTAGGGCTGACGACATTAGAAAATATGTTCATTTTTATATTTGTTTTGATTTTTTTTGCGAGAATTGATGATCATCCTGATCGTTAGTTGTTGTCTTTAAATTCTACGGCACTGTATTATATATCTGAGTTATTGTTTAATATTATACTCGTATGTAATTTTTTACTTAATCAATGATTACTAAATTTATGTTTGTTTTTTAGTAATATTTAGTGGATTTAACATAATTTAAGGTGTTTACGTAATCTAAATACATGAATAATTAAAAAAGTCTTTGTTGTTGTGTACCTATATACAATTAAACTGCTGATTTCTTTAAAAATCGATAGCCATAATATTCCGATGAAGCTGTTTTATTGTCTTCCTTAATTAAAAACCCAGACAACGTGAAATATAGTAGATAGAAGTAGAACTAACGCCGAGCATTCTATGTAAAAATATCTAGAATGGTCCCTGAACAAAATTGACATATTAAAACACATCTAATTTGTATTTAAATAATTTAATGCAACGGAAATTCACAAACACACTGACAGAGTTACTTTCGCATTTATATTATTAGTATAGATTGACGGCCCGTCAAATTTGCCGTGTAACAAACGAATCTACCTCACCCAATGATAATTCCAAAGTGTATACGTATAATATGTATGTATTTCAATTTTGTTCCGGCTAGACGTTCTACGGGCAGCCCTGTGCCGTGTGTTGCTTTAAAATTTCATAATCATATTAAGGTATAGTAAACATTATATATCTAACAAGTTTGTATATGTATAATTATTAATATTATTATTACATTTTTAGTAGTAAAAGCGAATTGGTTAATATCGAATGATTTTTTAACAGATGTTTGTGTAATTATAAAGAAACTCTGGTATTTGTTTTGCTTTTGAAGGTATTTTGGAAATATTAATATATCAGATGCTAGACGCAGTTGTTGTACTTCATTTTACACTTAAATATAATTGCATGTTTGTTAATAAAAAGGTGGACATGGCTGGTCATACCATGGACACTGGACAGGCACCATTGTGTTTTCATTTATTTAATTTGCTTTTTATCTCGTGCTCCGTAGTGAAGTACCTAAAACATTGTGAGGAAACCTGCACCTGTCCACAAAAAATACTCACAACTACATTGGTGGAATATACAAACATGGAGATGTACATTTACAGATTTACTTTAATATATATATGTTGTCAATAAGTATAGCTCACGTTTATATGCGTATTTAAAAAAATATTAAAGAACGAATACATACTTCTAACGCCCCGTAATTTTGCCTCCATTTGTGACAGGACACCTCCACGCGATCACGATTTTTAGGCAACTGTAAACTTAGATTTGTAAATATACTTTTTTAAACCATCAATGTCAATTTTTATATAAAGATTTATTCAAAATACATTTATATTTTAAATATACATTAATAACATTTACTAAGAATACATTACCGGTGAGCATGATTTGAATTATTACAATTTGAACACAACTTACATTAACCACGTGTTCTATGAACTCGACCTTCTCGCCTCTTATTTATTTGACCTTATTAATCAGTTAAAATATTTGACGTTTTAATTAAGTATAGAAGCCCTTGGTCGGCTACGAAAGTGAAATGGCAAACTATGCAAAACTTATACTTGTATCTTATGAAGGCATCATTGACGCCTTAGTAATCTGTAATATTTTTTTGTATTTCACAAGTTGTCATTTGCATATCAAAAGGTTAACTTTAAATGAAATCTGTCTAGACATTTATGACTTACTTTCAACTCAAACACTTAGATCGTAATTTCTAAATTATTTTGAAATCGATATTTATTTCAAACGAATACATTAAGTCGTTGTGCGTCAGCGAATGGCATATTCATGCCTAAAAATAAAAAAATAATTATCCTAGGAAATCTCAATAGGACGGAACTTCGCTGGTGTAATATATGGTACAAGAGTTATTTAAAACAAAATTGCGAATTCAAATAATTGAGTATACGGACACGATCAAAGTTTATCAAAATTATTATCGTATTATTTTAAATCATAACGGGTTTAAATTTTACTTATAAATGAAGAAAAGTTAGCTTAACCGTTCAACAATATATGAATTGAATCATGTCGGCCTAAAGCAGTACGGTTATATTAATTTAGCCTGTAATTGAGATTGGTTTATAGCAATTTACCTAAACGATATATCAGGATAGTGTGATTGATAAGGCTGCACCAGCTGCTTGGACGATTTAATTGGCTGGTCAATATTGATCGATCGTATATAGGTTATTACTAAACTATTACCATATACTCGTAACAGCTGAGCTACTTACATAACAGAGTTAATTTATTATCTAGCTTTACCTTTTAGCTTTATATGTTTATTTTTGAAGTTGTTTTTTTCGAGTGTAACTATGAACGAGGGATTTCTAGAAATTGCTTGACTCAAAAATTCAATAAGCATTTAGTTGGTGCTGGTGGTAGGGCTTATTATAGGGTATTGTTGTGTTACGATTGTAACAACGGGCACGATGGACACTACATCTTAGTTCCCAAGTTGGGTGGTGCATTTGGTTAATCTTCTTAACAGTTCACCCGCCTACCTATTTTGTAAAAAATAACTCGACCCTGGATTTAAAGCAACACCATTGAGATCTCCAGCGTGTTAAGCCTATGCTATCGACGAGGCAGTAAAGTACATACGTCGCGTTTATAAATCAAAGTACTAACTTGTCTTGTTATAATTAATGTATTGCCATTGTAACAAAAGATAAATAAATTGAATAGCATTATGTTGTATGTAGAAAATAGTATAAAATTAATAGGTATACATATATTTTTGTTATATGTTTATAATACTCGTATATACGTACATATATAAAAGGCAATGTGCTGATTGACTGATTATATCAAAGTACAGCTTACATTTGGGATTTAAAGTAATCCTTCGTTTCGTAAT
Source organism: Nymphalis c-album (assembly GCA_963151315.1). Lineage (NCBI taxonomy): Eukaryota > Metazoa > Arthropoda > Insecta > Lepidoptera > Nymphalidae > Nymphalis > Nymphalis c-album. The sequence goes on along the minus strand of OY720594.1, from coordinate 432,184 downwards.
GTAGCGAGACTTCAGCACAAGCAAACATACTTTCGCCTTTATATTATTTGTGCCAATTGGTATTATATTAATATACAAAATCTATTTATTAAAACCAATGCATAGAATGAAAGTTAAATGTTTATACGAATTGCAAGGAGTTTGAATACAACAACTAGTAGCTAAATGTTTATTAAAATCAAATGAAAATATTCTTTATTGAAGTAGGATCTTATAAGCACTTTTGAATGTAAATATAACACCGCTTAGGAATGTATACTCTACCGCCAAAATCGACAATGAATTCAGTAGTTATGTTTTTAGCAAATATAAAACATAGTCTAATAAATACAATTCAAGTTATATACATCTGTTTGGTTATTTGCAAACTTTGTAGTTAGACCCTTTTATAGGCCGGTGCATATTGAAGTCCTTTTCATTTTCAAAATCAAAGCTTTCGATTTTAGTGTTCGTTCTTTTGTTTATAATTTGTATTTTTGCAATAAGTTACTAACGTGCAATTGTTTTTTATTTCCTTCGTGTAATATTTCATGTTGTGTTACACGTTACTAACGAGGTTAATTTGGTCAGCGACGTTTGAATAAGTGGTTAAGTTTGATCGCTCCGGTTCTTAATTACTCTACTGCTGTAGCTGTGGGAACTAGTTTTTGTATAGTGTTTTGTAATGTATATTTTGTTCAAATATTAATGATCATAATTGTAAACGACTCAGAAAGAGTTATTGGATTTTTATTTCGAGTACTTCCTTAATTATGAGCTTTATAAGTTCTAAAGTCCGGCGGCAAAACAGCAGTAAGTACTTGGTAATGTTGTGTTCCGGTTTGAAGGGTGAGTGAGCAAGTTTAATTACAGGCACAAGGGACATAAGATCTTAGTTCCCAAGGTTGGTGGCGCACTGGCGATGTAAGCGATGGTTAACATTTCTTACAATGACAATGCCTATGGGGGTTGGTGACCACCTGCCACCAGGTGGCCGATATCCTCGTTCACCTAAAGAAGAATAATAATAGTTATACTTTCTTATAATAAAATAAAACTCTAATAACTTAAAAGTATTAATGTGTGAGAAATTTAAACAATATTCTGTCAATATGCCACCTTGTGCACCTAATAGTGCAAGGAAAGAGGTCCCTTTCTGGAGAAGGTTTGGGAATTCTATCACCACGTTGCTCCTGTGCGAGTTGGTGGACACACGTGCAAAACTATATCACAACTCATGCAGGTATCCTCATGATTAACTTAACCCGCCTGTTAAAATGCAAGTATTATATCAACTGGGTCATCTCGGATATTGTTAGTGTAAAGCGGATTAACTACAAGTATTAATGCAAGAAAATGTAATCGACACAATTAGTTTCCTTACAAGATATGACTTAAAAGTTAATTAAAAAGATTACTTAAGTAGTAGTTTGCCACTTTGTTACAAAATAAAAGGCGATACAAATTAAATGGTTAATGTTAAATGTGGGGAAAGTCTAAAGGCGACTACGAATGTACTGGGAGAGAAGTTGATAAAAATACCTTTATACGGTGAAATAGGACAGACGATATTTATTTTGTATATTCTTAATTCTTAACAAATGACTTCATTTAAAATAACGTCAAGCAAATAGCACTCTATAAATCAATTTCGTCCATAGAAAATATTTTGAAAATGCAACAAATTCGCTCAGAACCACTATTTCTAGTCTTTCTTTCACTCGAATTAATAAATATTATCGTGGTCTTATTATGTTGCGAAACATAAATAACACACACATTTTTATTTCTTTATAAATAAGTTGAAACGTTCAAGGGCTTTCTTTATTTAATACCAAATAAAATCGAAAAGACATTACCACCAAGTGCTGGCGCGCGTTGCGTAACAATGATTTAACTCCTTAAGAGCTATGGGCTTGGCCGTCGGGTGTCGACGTCGACTTGCAAGTTGCAGGCGCGTCTCTTAAAAACCGTAATAAGTGACATAATGACAGCTCCCAAATGACAGCTGACATTTTTATTTTTTAATACTTCAAACAATGGCAATGACTCCGACGTTGTATTGTGAAATGTTTTTTTACGAGGAAAGTAAAATAATTTAATCTTTTGTTACATTGTTTCATTTTTAGCTACCGAGTTGGTTATTATTATTGCCGAGTTGGATATTATATAAGTATTTTATAAAAAAACGTTTTGTTTTGATTTATATTTTCGACTAAACTCATCAAAACGCCTCGTAAGGTACGAGGGCGGCTAGATGTCACGAGTTCAAGCTATACCATATGGATTACATACCCTTGCTTTGGAAAGCAAATTCCTTGGTTTATTTCATCATCTCTCTCCGTTCGTTACTAATTGCCTTTCTATCGAACTATGAGTGTAAGAAAGGTAAGAATGAGGAAATAAAGTGAAGTGAAGGAGTGCAATTATGCCGGCACACATACATCTGCACTGTATTATCTCCTGTACGATTGGCTAGTCTCCTTTCAAGAGTTTCCCAGATATATAACCCACAATCCTCAGTTTAGAACCAATTAAAAAGATATTACGTACTTCTCATTCTTCTTAAAAATGCAGAATTATTTGCTTCTTTTGTCAACCAACAATCCGGAAACAATTAATCTTATGTATTAATGGCGCAAGCGACATTTTGTTTAATAACTAATGGTTTTATCGACATTGGTTCATTGAAATCGGAATATGAATATTAATATTTATTTATAAATTATAATAAATATATATATTTAAAAAAACTTCATATTTCATAACAACAAAATCAATAATAATGCAACAACCGCATTTATTTTAAGGCATATAAAGACATATAAGACTGTTTTACTGCTAATTTTTTATCATAAAATAATACAAAAAATTACATAAGTTTATTAAAATCTACAATAACACAATTTTGCAATAATCTATTGATTGATATAAGTTAAAAAATAATCGCATTTAGTTCAGTTTAGTTTTTAATTAAACGAAATAACGTTAATTATTTCATATTTACTACGTTTCTATATATTTTTTTTGTATTTCCTATCGTCTATGTCCAAGGCCTGACTATCGTATCTAGGTCTGATAAATAAAAAGTGCATGTTTTTATAGCGTAGCCGACCAAATACTATAAATAATTTATGAAATACAATTAGGTAATGCGTAATGAGTTTACAAGTCTAAAAAGTTTTTAATGTTTTTCCCACTGATTTGTGGTTGGATTTAGACATCCTGTCCATATGTTAGCAGTGCCATTAAAATAATCAATATGTCTTGTCAGTATGTGCGTCCCACTTAGGGTTGACACGGCAATCATTTTCTCTAATATTAATTAAAATACCAGTAATAAAAAAAAATAAGAAAAAATATCTAAAACCATGCTTAGAACTATATTATTAGTTCGATATTTTTATTTTTTATTTTTAACTCTAATCGCTATTGACTATATTAAGCATTGTCTTGTCACGTTTTAAGGGTAACTAAAGGCACAAGGGCCATAACATAGTACCAAAGTTTGACATTGGCAATGAAAAGGATAGTTAATATTTCTTGTAGTGGCAGTGACAAAAGGCAGTAGGTCACCACCGCCTGTTGTCACTTGCTATTATTGAGCTATTAGCCCTTCAAACAAACGCAATACATTACTATAGCACAAAATATACCTCAGGTGAAAGCGTGCACAAACTGTAGCGATGTTTCAGGCAACATTTGCCACAGCCTCCCTCAAAGAAATAAGGTTTTCTGAAATTTCATCGCCAGTGTCTTTGTCTGAGTACTGCAACTTATGCCGTGAAAACCAGTTTTTAATAATGATACTTACTACTATAGTTTCTAGTTTTTGAACGACGTTTCTTATATCAGCAATTTTCCCTTGAATATTTTCCATGTCCAAAGGCCCGCGATCCACTTTGGGTTTGCTTACCAAAACACAATTACCAATATCAAACTTAGGCATTTTTTGAACGTTAGCGTCAATCATCTTTTCGGCTGCACATTTAACGTGCTTTGTGCGCTTCGTCTCTCTCTAGATTTATATCCTGTTTAACCTGATATATAACACACACCACTTTGGAATTTCGATCCATAACCCTCTTAACCTACCGTTATTCCGCATGTTGCAAGTATAACATTATTGCAGGACTAACATTTGAGCGCTCGTTAGGCAAAATGCACAGGTGAAGTTTGATTCTAAATTTTCGATACTTTTCACTACGGTTTTAAAATTACTAGTTATCGCCCAGTGGTCGAAATTTGGCTATAGTTTATTTAAATTTTAGTTTGTTTGAATATTATTAAAGTCAAAATCTCTATAAAATCACAAACTTCGCAAAGCTTTTAGTAGGCAAATGGACCTGATGGTAAGTGGACACCAACGCCAACTATCGCTTAGATCACCAATGCGCCACCAACCTTGGGAACTAAGATGTTATGTCCTTTGTGCCTGTAACTACACTGCTCACTCACCCTTCAAACGGGACACAACAGTACCGAGTATTGCTGTTTTACGGCAGAATATCTGATGAAGTGAAAAAATAAAAAGCCGAGATGGTCCAGTGGCTACAACGCATGAATCTTAACCGATGATCGTGGGTTCAAACCCGGGCAGGCACCACTGAATTTTCAAGTGCTTAATTTGTGTTTATAATTCATCTCGTGCTTGACGGTGAAGGAAAACATCGTGACGAAACCTGCATGTGTCAAATTTAACTCAAAATTATGCCACATGTGAATTCCACCAATCCGCATTGGAGCAGCGTTGTGGAATAAGCTCCAAACCTTCTCCTCAAAAAAAAAGGAGAAGAGGCCTTAGCTCAGCAGTGGGACACTCACAGGCTGTTACTTTACTTTAAAGGATTGAATATTAAGATACGTTGATACAATCATATACATACATTATATTTTTTCTTATTTATTTTATATTATAATTTTGACAGCTAGGGTTATTGCAAGGATGAATAACAACTTGAACATCATTCTTGATTAGACTAAAATAGGATTTAATGTCAACCCAGCAATTCACAAGCAATACATATTGGCAGCCAGAAACAAAAATATCAAAAGTCAACTGCCAGTCTTACTTGTCATCCACAATGTACTCTTAATTCAATGAAATCACATTTTAAGCTGATTTTCTAGACTTGTGATAAATGTTTATATCTTCGTGTTCTCTTTGTTTTCTTATGCAAACGCATGTTTGGCCATATTTAAATATTTCCTTGGTTGAAATAATTGTTAAATTTATTAATAAGGTATTCTAAAGTGATTTTTGTTATTTCAATGTTGATTGAGTTGAATATTTCAACCTTTTCCACCAATCGAATGCAATATTATTGCAATATTTCTCTTTTCACACTTCTGATCTAGGCCAGTTGCTAATAAATATAGCTAGGAATGTTTTAGCCACTTTTTCCACGTTAAATTATTATTTCGTTCTTTATATACAACTTCACTTCTAAAGCCATGTATTATTGTTATTATTGTTTTTTTCTGGCTTTGTTTATACACCTATATACTTTTTACATCATCACATATTGTCACCAAGTGAACTTACATTGTGCAAAATTGCTTTCTGTTTCGTCCACACAAGTGTCATAAAAAGTGATAGTCTCTTGCTTCACGCATTTAAAATATGATTATCGTCACATTTAGTGTCTGTAGCTTCAGCTGATTCTCGATCTGTTAAAGTTTTCAATTGCTCTTCTGTTTCTACAGTTAAAAGTATAGATGGTGGAATATCAGATCCATTTAAACCCACTTTAGGTTCACTTCCAAATAAAGCTTTATATGGAGATTTTCCAATTATTCGATGGAATGAAGCATTTTTGAAATATTGCACAAAAAAGCAGCCCCCAGACCAGTTTGTTGATTTGTTTTCATGCATCCATGCTTTCACCATATTTTCAACGTCTTGATAGCTTCTCTCGACACTGGCTTGAGTTTGAGGACGACGCAGGTTCCCATTAACAATTTTGCACTCAGGCCACAATGCAACTAATTCTTTTAATATATTTGCAGTAAATTCACGACTATTGTCCGATTGCAAAATGTAGGGTGCTCCAAATATCAAAAAAATCTTCATCAGCTCAGAAGCTACTTCAACAGCTCTTTTTGTTTTAAGCGGACGTAGGTTCAAAAATTTGGTTGCATTATCTTGGTAATTTAAAAGCCACTTAAACTCGCCATCGGGACAGTGCTGAAAATCTATAAGGTCGACTTGTCCTCTTAAATTAAAATCATGTGAGACAATTGGCTTCGTGGCAATACCTTTTCTTGGTGCATTTCTTTTAGTTTTACATATAGGACACAAAGACACAAAAATTTCTACTGCTTTCTTGGGAATATAATATCTGTTCTTTAAGTCATACAGCATTTTATCTCGCCCACCATGACCGCAGGATTTATGGACATCTAACAAGATATCAAAATACTGTTCTCTAGGTAAAATGCGTACTGTGGAAGCATTGGCTGTGAGTCTTTTAAAAATTAAGTAATCTTCATTTGTTTTCATAATATCGTATTTGCTCATCCAATAATAATCCATAGCCGTCCTTCGCTGTCCAGAACTCATGGCCACCTGAGCTTTTTTTATGTCATTAATAACCTCCAAAATTCTTTCCGATGTCCAAGCTTTTCTATGAGATCCTTCAAAGTTATAATATAAATCACATTAATTATATGCCCTTAGTCAATGATATTATAAGTAAACAGGTGTAGATAGTTTACAAGCACTCCGTGAGCACAAGTTCGAAATCAGGCTAGTAATCCACACTTCACCTCAGTATTATTTCACCATTGTCAATGGATAGAAATCACGTAGCGAGTACAATTATAATTAAAAGTGACCCAAAATAACCGGAAATGCCGTTGTGTGTTATGAGACATTGCACTAATTATACTAGCAAAACTTCTTAATCTTAAGGAATCACAATCTTAATATTTTCACAAATCAAATATTATATTCGTAAAATATGACGTTAGAAATGAACGAATGCAACAAAAGTATATTAATGAACGAGTGCAATAGGGATAGACGACATTACTGATCATTGAGTAAAACACAAACAGTGGTGGCACATATATAATAATTTTATATGTTAGTTTTATTTATATGAATGAGAAAGAATATTAAATTATTAATTATATTAAATTACTAAATTGAAATCAAAATATAAATAAATATTTTTTTCAGTATGTCGTAAAGAAGATGTTTATTTAGATGTATAAATAGTGTTTAGATGTATGATCATGACATTAATTAATTGTTTCTAGATTTCCATCGAAAGGTGCATCCAGTGGGTTGATATTGTTTATTTGATATTAAATTTTTATAAAATTATTGATAGTTTTTATCTATTTATTATTATTATATTATTTGCCTATTTTCAATGACTTTTTAGTAGGTACTTTCACAAAATGAATTTATGAGTAATCGCATTCACAGGCATAAATCCGGGTAAGAAAAAACGTATTGTCTGATAATTTATTCTATGTCGTTTGTTTGACACGAGACGATGCACTCTCGCAAATATATTCGTCTTTTTTTTACTCGTGATACTTAAATCATGCCACCCTAATTTAGCGACGAATCGTAATGTAGTGTGTATATTGCAATATAAAGTTATTTATGTGTGCTTAACAGTGTCATTTTCGTAGATTAAATGCTATGTATGTAACCTATCTACACCTTTTTACTTATAATATCATTGCCCTTAGTAATTAACTTATTATACAAATCACAGAACAAAGAATTACCTACGAAAAACAAAACAAACATACCTTGGTGCTTTTCGTCATATTCGATAAGTTTTCGATCGAACTTCGCTTTAAAAATTAAATTGGTCGAGTCAGTCACAGCTAAATTCACATTATTATTGTCACTACACTCTTCCATTGTACTATTTTTCATTAAACTTTAGAAAACACAAATTTGTTGTTTACCGACACCATATTGACATTTGACACTGACAGTTTGGAGAATTTCAGCGCTAGGTGGCAGAAAGTGGAACTAAATTGAAATAAACAGGTGAAACGTCATCGATCCAAGTAATTTGCCTAGCTGTTTCATTATGGCTAAATATCATTTAGGCTGCTAGGTAAACGGCGCTGTTTAGTAAAGAGGCTAGGCTGTTGATGGAATGGCTAATTACGCTAGTTGGCGGCTGTTATATTTAACATGCGAATTACAAAATAAAATGAACGTGTTCATTTTAGGTTTTAATAATAAACTTAAGTATAAAAAAGGGTATCTGCTGAAATCCGCGTTTTTTTTTTAAATATGTATTTTTGTTAGGTGTAAATCTCAATAACAACTTATTACAGCGTTCTTGCCGTTAGTGATTTTGTAAATAATTTTCCTTTTAATTCAAGTTCATAGAAAATTATAATAATTAAAGCAGAGTAAATATATTTTTGGGGCAATAATAGACATACCTCGATTTAGATGAATGCTATTTTAATTTTCGAATTTAATTATCAAATCTGGCAGCCTGTCTTTATCTAATGTGATCCTAATTATTGTAATTGGGGACTGGAAGGAGGTCACGTGTAAATGTAATGAAGAGTTGAAGAGACCTAATGTGTAATGTGCTCATTTTCAGTATCGATTCGTTAAAATAAATAAATAAATTATAAGAGAGCATAAACATGCTCCAAGGTACTTTACCCAATGAACACATTAAATTAAACTGCATGATTGCGGCTTTGTACGGCTTGCCGCTTGTGTTAGGACATCTGGCAATAGACCAAGTGACAAGGATCTAACCTGCAATTTTTACATCACCATAGCGTAAATCATTGCGCTATGGGTATTTGCTCACTTTTTCAGATTCTGGAAAAGGTAAACTGGGAATGAAGAAAAGGTTTAGTTTCCCAAAGGTTGCACAGATATACCTAATTCTATTTTCAAACGTATCGTAAATTAAACGTGTTTATTGCAATTTTATACGAATTTAATTTATAATTTAATTAACACACGATAAGATTATAGATAAGATATAATTTTAAGATAGCAGGTATGCATATATTTTATTAGACAAATTGATGACCGGTATATATATAAATGTAATGTATTCGTAGATATAATGTAACATTTTACTTTAAAAGTTAATTAAATATCTATACTATTATATAAAGCTGAAGAGTTTGTTTGTTTGATCCGGCTTATCTCAGGAACGACTGGTACTTGACTGGAAAATTATTTTTGGGTATGATAGTAGATGATACTTTTATCGAGGAAGGCTTTAGGCTTATTTTTATTAATTAGACACGGGTGAAACCTCGGAGCACAGCTAGTACATAAAATGATGAGTACCTACTTATAGCGTCCGTCGAACCGACAATGTAATAATATCCTCTTTATCGATTTCGGCCACGGCGGCCTATCTCAAGTGAGATTAGCCAATTGCGCAGGAGATTTGAGATTATAGTGACCAAGTATTTGCACAAACATAGGTGCACTCTCTGTTCCCTGGCTCTCATAGTCCGATGGGACGGCAATCCGATACGTCCGGAAAGAGTTCAGGCGCAGGATGGCTTAACGTGCTTTCCGAGGCATGAGAGTGTACACACTTTCAACTTCCAGACTCCGGCCTGCTACTGAGAATTTTCTGACAGAAAAACGCAATAACTTTTTATCGGCCCGACCCTGGTGGTCGGGCCGATAAGGTCAACCCAGGACCTTATATCTAGCCACTAGACCAACAAGGCAGTGTCCCCGATGTATACCGGCAATGAATTAAGCCGAGGAACATTCTATCGGGGGAGTTCCTTAGGACACTCGCCTCACTGAGCCCTCACATCCACGTTCCTCAACTGGTGACATCCTATAAAGGCCAGTTGGGCGGGAACCATTACAGAATACGAAAATATATAAACTTACTGCGACTATGTAGTTTAGCAAAAAGTTAAAGCATAACATACAGACAGAGTTACTTTCGCATTTCTAATATAAGAAGAATATTTAGAAGAAGTTATACTTGTAACCTTTCTCAATCAATGGTCTATCTTACATAAATACTTATTGATTAGACGTAATACATAAAAACTTCAACTTTACACGGACTAATTAATTAATACATTAACAGTAGATTAATTCTGTAAGAATAAATACAACACGATCCTGAAATGTCAGTAATGTTGAAAATGTATACGCAGCATAGACTATAATAATAATTATAACAATTAAAGGAACAAAGAAACATTATATCAAAATATATATCATAATATATTTCTGATGTGAATGCATATTATGTTCTACTTATGCCCAACTAGTCACAAGTAATACAAAGCGCTGTAACTGGTTGTCGGATAAAGATTTTAAATGATCATGGCTGACCTTGTTACGAATTAAGAAGTTAATTCATATTACGTTACCACATTATGTATGGATTATGCAATTTTATTATACCATTCACAAGAAATTTACGACCGGTTGTTGAAGTTCGATAATATTTCAATGATTTTTACCAACCTACCTTCAAAAACTACTCTTATTTGAATTGTATCAGTTTAATTTTATTGTTCAAATTGTGGATTTCAGTGGAAGCTACTTATAATTTCAATATTTGACGTATACAATTTAAAGTTTCGCGTTATATATTGTAATCAACAAACGGACGAGACGAAAGTGTTGACAACACGATGTGATAATGTGCGCAAAGGAGCGACACGAGTCACGACATCAGGTGCAACTTTGTGTGACACGTATTTCCAAATACTACTTACAATCGCGACTGAATCTATACAGGCCCTAGCCAAGTTGACATTCTACAATCGTAAACGCTATAGAAAACTAAACAAATATATGAGAATGACATGAGTCAACGATAAGTCACGTGGTCATTTTCATACATTTGTTTAGTTTTCTATAGCGTTTACAATTGTAGAATGTCAACTTGGCTAGGGCCTATATTGAAATACAAAAATAAATCTGTGTTTTACGGATAAGCCACTGAACCGATTTTGATGAAATGAATGGAAGACGCTTCGTTGTTCGAGTAGTCAGGTTAAAAAACTGCAGATCCGACTTGACTCTTGTTTACGTACTCGTGCCTCGGACAGCACGAAAAATTGTTAGTCCTGCGCTTAGTCACTGTGACGGATCGGTTTCCGATCGGATTATGTGAATGAGGAATAGAGAGTGAATCCATGTTTGCGAACACATTTGTGAAATATAATATTTTAAGGCAGAGGGCTGTTATCACCATCAAATTGATGATATGATTATCGTCATAAAAATAGTGCACATTAAATTTTTATTTATAGTCTAGGAAATTTTAGTTAAGCAACTAAAATTTCCATGAATAAACATGTAAATTGACAAGAGCCGACGAATGAAGATAATTTGTTTGTTTTGTTTATTTAGTGCATAAAAGAATTATATAAATATCTTTGGAATAAAAGTGATTTCATAAACTCATAAAGATGTCTCTATAACAAATGCCGTTCAGTATTTGCGAAAGATCAAGTGACAGTTTCCTAATACACGTTGCGTTAAGAAATAGCTTTAATCAATAATAATAATCAAGGCGAAGTTAATCATTTAAATAGTCTCAAGGTTAATGACATTTTTTATTATGCCTTTAAGTTATATAGTACTGGGACCCAAGGATATCCCGACAAATTATGATCATAACCTACTTATGGTTATTATATAACTTGGCATACCAATCTTGGAATGTAGCCGATAATATCGAGTTACATGCCGGTTCTTCTCGGTGTTTTTAATTTATTAATTTTCTTATTTTTTTCTTTTACAGAAACTTGAAGACCTACTCAAGTCAAAACATGTCCAAGGCTTGGAAATCTACGATGCTCACCACACGTTCAACAAGTCTAAAGTTCTGGAGACCGTTGATGCTGCCAGATCCACCATTAGCTCCTCTGGTGGAGGACCATTATTCTTGGCACTACCAGCACACCCGGAACTACTGGCGAAGTACTACGATCTCAGGGTTCTCATGAAGAAAGTCGATTTAATGATGGTTCAAACCCACGCCTTGGGTCTGGTGAAGAAGATGACTTATCACCCTAGTCGATTGAGTGGGTTATGGGATATGATGAACACGGTAAGTAATATAATACCTCTTATTGCCTCTACTGGTGAAAGGAGGGCTGATTCATTGCTTACCCAGAGGATCGGAATTGCGAAAGGGGCAATGCTTCTAGCAATCTTGCGACTATTCCACGAGGTCGGGTGTTAAGTATGATTAATGTCGTTATGAAAGTTTAATTGATATTGACATAATATGTCAAATTAAAGTTTTGTATTAAATATTACATTAACTTATTGATATTATAATTATATAGACGAAGTAGTTGTGAAGAAAACGACTAGACTAGAGTAGAAGTCACATACATACGACTATTGGGATTTTTCAATATTTAATTACTTTTTAATATATAAAACGGCTTGAAGGCACTTTATTATAAATGTTTGCTTTCCTTTCTTTAATTTATTTTTGTCTTTTCTAATTATTACACTACTCAATAATAAAATTATGACAAAAACGTGTCTTTACAATTTGTTTTAATTAATTTTTGGAATCATTGCTATTGGTGTGTGTTCTTACTTGTTATAATATTTTGTTATACCTTTGAATATAACTAAATCTGTTAATACTTTTTGGAATATATATATAATTAAAGAATATTTATTGAGAAGCAACAGTAGAAGAGTGCATGGTTGGGTTTTTACTAAGTACACTATATTCCATAGGTTTTGTGACAGGCGTTTGATAAAATTATCCTTATTCCTAATTTAAAACATCTAAGAAAGACGTTATTTAACTTTTCCTTATACCTTAAAAATTGAGCCGTTTTCGTTTAGGTCGCTCTCGTTACGACTTCGTTTAAGGACACACTTTTTTACAGGTGTCCCGTTATGGCTATATTTATCTAGCGATATATGTATCTCTTTCTCACGTTATTTTTCGCACAGTGCTATTAAGACGTGGTTGAGGGATTTAGCTTTTTAAAAACATGTTTAAATGTACATCTGTTATTGGTCGTGTTATAATTGTATTTTTTTCTGTCATTATCAGCTTCTTATATTAAACTAAAATACTGTATTTACTTCTGTATTGTTATATACATACAAATGCTTAAAATTTTATTTCTTCCAATACAATATACATTTATATTATACTGCAGAGTTTACACCATAATCTATAATTTCTATTTCACTCACGATCTTGTGTCATATTAAACTAGTGCGAAGGTAAACTAGTGTTACAAGAAAAATCCTGCAAGATTCTATTAACTTTCGTCAGTTCTAATTTCGCCTTTATTGTATATACAATAAGAAACAATTCACAGTTCTTTGAAGTCAGCTCATACTTCTTACATTTTTGTACAACTAGGCCAAGTAACTGATTCATCTTTTATTTAAAGTTTTAAGTGACTTCGAGTGTTAATCTAATCTAGATAATGTCTCATGATTAGTCATCTTTTGACTACATCTTTGTAGTTGTAGGTTGAGTTTACTAAATCATTCTATAATATACTAAATCGCCTTCGCCTAGATGCTAAATTCTATGCAAATCGTGTCAAAGCTTGAAGAGGAATGGAATATTGCTTGAGTTAATCGTGTAGGCGTGTGACATGTTATTTTAACAAGGATATAAAAATGTTGAAAATGAAATTAATTTGACGTAAAGTGAGTCATCGCCTCTATCCGGCTCCGGCTTATTAAATGTAACAAATTTATAGCATGTATTATAGTTGAGACAGGGTACTTAATGAGTTAATAATACTTGGAGGAATGCAAATATTTTAGAAAATATGCGTAATGTAAGATACTTTAGGAATATTAATGCTTGTAACAAATTCATTGGAATGATTTAAATGTTTTATAATATTGTGGAGACTATTAGCTAATCTCTTTAAGGAACTAATTTAATTCATTCATGATTTTATTTTTATCAAGCGCACCGCTTAAAGGCAATTAGTACTTATTATTATTAGTAAAAAAAGTTTTTTTTATACTTAAAATGGTATTCTAGGATTCTGTAGTGGATCTCGCCGTCGGATTGGGAGTACCGGCGTCTAAAATTGTGATTAGTTTACCAGCAACCGCAAGACAATTCACGCTCATCAACGAGACGCTCAGTACTCCTGGAAGTCCTACTGAGGATGATGATCCTAAAGAAATCGATCAGGCTGAACTCTGCAGACAATTGCGCAAAGGAAGATGGACCTTGGAAAGAGATCAGGATCTATCAGCGCCTTACGCTTTTAAGTGAGTATTTGCGTTTAAACAATACATCGTTATAAATGGCATTAATAACAAAAATCGAAGTGAAGAAACTACATCCTAACAATATAGATATAAACATATTATGACATTTTTCTTAATTTATTCTTTGAAGTAAAGATTATATTAGGAGAATTACTTTGTAGAGAAACTTAATAAAAGTTAAATCTAATGTGGATTTAATTTTACCAACCAGATCATGGCTTGGCTTGGCTATATTGTAACGTAGATATTTATTAAATCGCGACCTCACTGATTGACATTTCAGTCTTCTGTGTAACTTTTATTAGCAAACGTCTGTTAATTATGTTGTGTTAATAAAATCTGCATAAAATATTTAAGTAAAATTTAAGTTTCGCTAATGTTAATAATATTATACATCGCCTTTAGCTAAAATAACGACTCTTCCGTTATTTTTTCCATTATATTCTTTTGTAATACTTATATCTAAGCGTAGTGTACTTATATAGTATGTGAAAGTATCGGAACTTATTTACATGTGAAAAGATAAATTAAATGAAATGCATAACTTTATTAACCCATTACAATAATCTTTTCAGGGACAAAACCTGGATATCATTCGAAGACGCGTCCTCAGTTGACGTTAAAGGCAAATACGCGCGTGTCCGAGGCTTAGCAGGCTTAGCGCTGTTCAAGTCGGACCGTGACTCCGAGACTCCCTGCGGCCCGACCCTGAGGGCCGCGTTAACGAAAGTTCTGAACCAGCAGAGCCGCGCCCCTAGGGCCGCTGTACTGAGGTAAAGAAACCATTAAATAATGCCCTTTTTTGATATTATATATCTATTGCCCTTTGATGGATTGTTGCCCTTCAATGTGTTCAAATCGAGATGTGAACGAGGACACGCCGATTTTTTTTTTAAAGAAGTTATCTAAGCTTTTATTATTTAAAACGTACTATACCAGAGAAGTACACAATTAGTTATCGAATTTCTTTGACAATTAAAGATATGTAAGTTTATTTATACCCTAACGCGTTCTACCTTAAATGTTGTTGTTGATTAATTAGTACGTATGTAATATGAGGCTTTTTTCAGACCTTTTTAAACACTTATCATATATATTTGAGCTTAGCACGATTATTTATATTTTTATGAACAAAAATAAGTTGCTATTTTGAAGAAATTAATGACTGATTTTGACACTTGTTTTGATAACAAAAACCAATGTTTCCAATGAAACAGATCACTGGAGAACGAGATCCTATCGGCGCCAGGCCACATCCGCGCGTTGGACGCTCTGCAAGTCTCTCCGTACCGAATCACCCAAGTTGTCGACTCCGATGGCGTCATACATTCTATTAGAGAGGTAATTTTAAATTACATTGTTAACAAGTTTTCTAATATTTACGAAGTTTTTTCCACGTTGTACTACGTTTGCACGCCTTCGAATTGCACTGTCAAGCTAAACGCAGCTTACTTCTCATGCGCTTAATTAGCGTATATAAGAAAATTCATCTGTTACGCGGTGGTGAAGGATAACATTGCGAGGAAACCTGCCTTGCCACACTTAAATGTTTACGCTACGCACTTAAATGTTTATTTTTTCATTCCAGGACACGAGAACCGAATTCTCCTGCACACGTCAAGGCTACTTCGTCCATCCTCGTTCGTGTGCTAGATTCTATCGTTGTGTCAAATTCGACCAGCTTTCACCCGAATTCACCGTATGTTTCAATTTTCTATTTAACCATGCTTTATAAATATTAATTCGATTGTATTTATACCAATGTAACTTACCATTATAGTATTAGTGTTAAAGGAAGAGAAGCGAAGATAAATTAGACCATAAACTGAGCTAAACTATCAATTATGAACTGTCAAACATGTTAATATTATATATTATAACATACATAGATTTTATATATTATGCAATAAACAAGTCAGGGTCTACTTAGGTGTTCGAGTTCGACTGCCCGGCCGGGCTCGCGTTCGACTCGCGCTACGAGGTGTGCGTGTGGCCCGGCAGCTTGCCGCACTCGCAGGCGTGCCCCGGCTCCTCCGAGATCGCGCCCGTACCTCACTCTCGATTCCAGTGCCCCGACCGCGAAGGTAAATAACTTCTGATCATTTTTTTTAATCTCGCGATTATATATACGAGTATGTAGCAGTTGGTTGGAAAGTAATTTTGAACACGAGAGATGTGCATTTAGCGATTGGTTAAATAATAGTACTAGTTTACTTGCTTAAAAATATGTGTATATATATGTATAGCTCATTAATATTTGTTTGTTGCATGAATTATTTTTTATTTGAATAAAAATATGCTAAAGTAATGGCTGTTTTTATAGGAAAATACATAATAAGTGTCTATTATGCCAATATTTATAGGATACTATGCGGATCCAGAGAACTGTCGCTGGTTCTTTGCATGTCTGGACCATGGAAAGGCACCACTGACTGCTTATGAGTTCCGCTGTCCTTTCGGTCTCGGTTTCGATGCAGAGCGTCTAAAGTGTGAATGGCCGTGGCTGGTGCCTGGCTGTGGAAATATTGCCCGATACGAGGCTGAGGCGTTTGGTTTCTCCGCTGGTGCACTTTCTGGTATGTTAACTTCAACATTGTTCATAATCTATTTTTGTAGGAAAAAATTATCAATAGCATTCTTAAAGATAATGCAAACACCTGCTCTTAATATCGTCCTCCTAATAACAAAGTAAATAATTTTACTAAGACAAGAATAACGAATAAAAGTTAGCTGGTCTTATTTTGGACAGCAGCTCTGAATATCTTAGCGCCTCTAAATAATATATCGCTGCATATTTCGTATTTATCTACTTATTTACGATACTCCTAATTTTCTTTATGATATCTATTAAATTGTAGATGTTCCACATTTAAGAATGTTGATGATGTATATTTGTGGCCACCGTAAAAGTAAAAGTACGTTACTTTTTAAAATTAATAAATTAATGTTATGGGTATAAGATGTGACCATTGATTTGTAGAATTACCCGTATAGAATGTAAGGAAATTTAAAAGACTTGTAATATTTATTTTTTTACAGGCGCAACTGGATTCCAAGGAAAAACCGCTGACTCAGTGAACATAGCCGCTCACCAGAGTTTGGTATCTGGAGCATCTTTGGACAATCTAGTGGGGATTCAAACCGGATATCTTACTAAAGATGACTTCCTCGATGGCAATTATATTGCTTCCCAAGAACTCTCCAATTTAGGATTTGCTGGACCAGGAACCTACCAAATAGATGAAGGATCTCTTGATTTAGCTTTAGGAGGGCAAGGAGAGTCAAGTGGCCTTTCTTATAATATTGTTTCCGCAGATAATATTAACAAAGGTTTAGTGCAAACTACGAACTACAATAATAATGATAGATACAGTAGTGGATCGTTAATTCTTGATGATTATAGATTGCCTAATAACAAGGGCAGCGCTTCAGGAACCTATAACTTGGCGCAAAAATTAAACACAGGAGCAGCTCAATCATCTGCACGATTCAATTCGGGTAAATATCAAGGAAATTATGCTTATCCCGGCGCACCACCAACATATGACAACGGAAAATATAACAGAGGGTATTACCGTAAAGATAAATCAGGAGCGTATGTCCACAATCCTGCTGGAGATCGCGCTAAGCCTTACGAACACGTCGATGTACCTCCCGTGCCTTACGGACACGTTGACTCAACATATAAACAGACTAACGAGTATGACGTTGGAGGTTATACTGGAACTTACAACACGGGTACTTATAATCAGGACGATAGTGCATCACGCGGTTACGACTATCCAAAGCCTGCTATCGAGTTCAACGAAGGTCCTGCAATAGCTCAAAATCTCTACAGCATTAAAGGTCAAGTAGGTGCATATACAAGTGGATCTACCGGCTCTACTGGTGCCAGTTCTACTTCTTACCATGGCAGTTATAGCAACGGAGATGCTGGACAATATATCACAAATGGTGAAGTGTACGATGGTGCCTCACATACTCTAACAGCTGGAGCAGTTAATGTTGAACTTGTGGGAAAAACATCATTGGTTGATGTGGATTATGCAAACCAAGCTAATTATCAAGGTCAATCTTATAGCCACGAAGTCGTCCACCAAGGTTATACAGCAGCTGTACCTGCAGTCTCTATAAGCCACGTTGGCACCGATAGTCAAAATATTGACGGTTACAACTTGGGTACAACACCAACTTCATCTGGAGTCCCAACGACAGCTACACCTTTGCCGGTTACTTATAAAACTACATACGTACCAGAAGCCCCTAGAACTAGTATTAAACAAGTTTTTGGTTACACTCAGCCAGCTGTAACGTTCGTTCAACCAACAGTTGTCCCAATCAAACAGGTTACTCCTCAAGTACAAGTAGCTGATTATAACCAAGGGTTAAATTATCAGTACGAAAATAGGGATTACTCATCAACATATAATGCTGAATCGGGTGGACAAAGGGATTCTATAGGTTACGATTACACAAAACCTGTTGTTAACGAAAATACTGTTACATACGCAACGGCACTACCATCAGCCACCGTAGTATCATATCAGCCACAAGGATTTGGACATAGCCAGCAGACTATACATAAAGTAGAGTCTGTAGGTTTCGAGTACTCTACACCTAGACCAGTTACTGAACAGCCATTTAAAAAACTAGTAGCTTATACTACAGGACCATCAGTTTCTACCTATGTTCAACCAACAGCACAATCAATTAGCCAACAAACCATCCACAATACTTATGTACCATCGGTTGACACGAGTGGACAAAGTATAGTGAACACAGCTGTAAATTACGAAGTTCCACAAACTGTTACACAATATACAACTCCACAACCAGCTCTATCTGTTCAACCTATAGTATCAACATATCAACCGCAGACGTTTAGCCAACAGACTTTGCATTCTGTAGACACTAGTAAATTGAATACCTATTCTCAAGACCATTCGGAAGACGGATATGAATATAAACAACCATTTATTCAGTTTGAAGAAGCGGCAAAAACAGCTACACAATATTCCACACCAGCTCCTACGGTATCTTATACACCACAAAGTTACAGCTCACAAACTGTACAAAGATTTAAAACTAAGGAATACGCTACCGCTACATCAACTGTTCGGCCAACGGTTTCATCAACACCTGTAACCATTAACGAGAATCCTTTCCTGAAGTATTCAGTGAAGGCTACACCAGTGACATATGTTAGTCCAACTTACGTACCTCAATCGTATAGTCAACAGACGATACATAGAGAAGACTCTAGAGGGTCAAATATCGGATCCACGGGATATCAATATACTTCTGGTATTAATTACGAAGAACCTAGATATTATGCAGAACAATCTACGCCTCAACCCCAGTCTTACAGTCAACAGACACTGCATAAAGTTGAGGGTAATAAAGTTAATGCTTATGAAGGCACATCATTTTCAGGATATGATTACACACAGCCAGGTTTAAGTTACGAAAATACCAGAATACTTTCATCAACACCCACACCTATCATAACTTCAACTTACAGACCAATATCGCACAGTCAACAAACTCTTCATAAAGTTGAAAGACAAAGAATTCCCTCCTCAACACCCATTCCGTCAGTTGAATTCACTTACCAACAGCCCGCTGTATCTATTTATAAAAATCCTATCCTACAGTATACTCAAAATGTTGCCCCAGTCTCATACGCGGAACCTACTGCAACCATATACACGCAAACGTATAAACCTATTCAACAATCTAAAATAAGTTTCGCTAATAAGCCAGTTCAGTATGAAACCTCGGCACAACAAGCATATATAAATCAAGAAGGATATTCATATAGTCAACCCGAAATTCAGGGTAATATTGAGACCACAAATACTGCAAAATACTCCGATGCAAGCGTCGTATCGCATCAAGTATTCCACCAGGCACAGAGCGCCGGAAATACCCAATATGAATCTGGGAAAGATGTTGTATTTGTTTCGACAACTCCATCTACACAAATATATGAAGATCATTATGCAGAATACGAAGCTCCTAAGAGAGTGAAAACATACAAAGCTCCTGAATATATAGCACCGCGAAAGGAATATCAGCAAACATATACTCTTTCAACGCCCTCTACACCAATTGTTTATCAAGAAAATTCTTTCGCACGTGCTCAAGACCAGTACGATTATAAGCCCGTAGATTATTCTCAACAATATTCTAATACCAAATCAATTTCTGATACATCGCAAATAGTAGAGTCAGTTCACTTTTCGTCATTCCCAGACACAAAAACAACACAATACAACCAAGCTGGATATCAATCACCTGAAATACAAGTAGAATACAAAGCTGAGGAATATTTGCCACCTGTTGTATCCACTGCTTCACCCGTAGTGACTTCTACTTATCGTCCACGAACATATTCAACTACTACAACAAGGGAATATTTACCCCCTAGTACCCAACCTAAATTCACTGCTCCAGATTATTTACCACCAGATAATATTTATAAAACACCATCAACCGCATCACCTAAAACTAAGACTCTGGAATATACGCCTGCTTTGGAGGAATCGAATTCAAGAGTAGTCAGTTATGAAAGCTTCGGTTATAACCAGGGAGGTGAAACAGAAAAGACTGATAACAAGTTGAGTACTTATCAAGATTATAGTGTTCCAATTGTTACTGTATCTTCAACTGCTGCACCAATTTTAAGAAAACAAAATATTGTTGTTGAAACAGCTAAATCAAATCTATTAGGTTTTGGAACAGTTGGACCTGATGCTGGATTAGTTTCTACAGCTTATACTACTTCTGCACCTGTTGTATCAGATAATTATTATGTATCTCCTCAAATTGTTACATCGACTTATGTACCTGAGGTTACGGCTACTGCCAGAAAAGTAACGAGACCAAAATATTTAAGACCCGCAGTAAAGTCAACCACTCAATCATATATAGAATCAACGACAGCTTATCAAGCTCCAGAATACTTGCCGCCAATCGAACAAATTGCACAAGAAAATATTGAAGGTTTTGAATACAAAAGTAGAGATGCTTCAAATATCAGGTATAATCCATATCAAGAACAATCAATTGATAATACTGCGTCCATAGTATCGACAGTTTCAACTCCCATAAGGAAACAAAATATTGTTGTTCAAACAGCCAAATCCCAGCTACTCGGTTTTGGTACGGTTGGAACCGATGCCGGCTTAGTTTCTTCGGGAGGTTACAGTACGCCAGCATCCGTTGTAGTATCCAATGGAGAATCTTCGTACTCTACGGTGCCCGTCCAACAAGAATTGGTTGAGGTTACACAAGATGTGAGAAGAAAATCAAAACCGAAAGTGGCTGTAGTTACAAAAATTAACGACTTCAACCCTCTTCTTGTAAGAAAATTGGGTGCAGTTTGTAGTTGCCAATCACCTATATTAGTTCTAAAGGGTAAAAGACCAAATGTCCAAGAAAATGATAATGATGATTACAGTAATGGTTACGAGGACGCTGGACGAGGAGACATCAATGGCAATACTTGGACACGAAAGTCAGCCAGAATTTCAACCGGCCCAGCTTTAAATACTGTAGCCACAGCTACGCCGATAGTTTCCTCTACATTTAACCCTATCATTGTACCCGACGATTCTTTCTATCAAGAATACCAGGAAGCCAGTAATGATAATATTGCTTTAGCACCAGTTCAAAAGGATTATTCCGAGAGTGTTATTTCGAGTACACCCATAATTTCAACGACAGAAAGAGTTGTGAGAATTAAACCACGTGTCAAGAATGTTACAGTGGCGCCTACGTATAAAACAATTGTATTGAATGAAGAATCCTCCTCCGATATTGTTCAAGAATCGGAATCGCCTGTATCTGAAATTGATTCACAGGCCTTTGATCGTTACGGCCCTGGAGGTTGGAGAAGCAGAGATGAGACTTTACAAGGTTCGATAGATTGTAAGAGGGCAGGACTGTTCCGTCACCCCAAGCAATGTAATAAGTTCTATGCCTGTCGATGGGACTGTACAAAACAAAGATTTACTCTTCACGTATTCAATTGCCCAGTTCAGCTTAGCTTTGACCCTAACTTAGGTGCTTGTAACTGGCCCAGCCAGGGACCGGCTTGCCAAGGCGACACACTTCTCACAAATGCTCTCTGAAAATGTAATATTGCAAATGAACGGTTTGAAATCTCAACGTGCCATCAAAATTGTGATAAGATGTGATCACGAATATCCTACGATTTTTAAATTTTATTTGCGTAACTAATAAGTTGATTCTCTCATTTTTAACTCTCTAGGCTTATTTATTTGTTTGATTGTTATAATTTTAATTCATAGTTATTTATTACTCATGGTCTTTTGAAGCTTATGATTGCAAAGCAAAGCATTACTTTCGGCATTGATTGAACATAAGTTACCATTGTCTAGTTCGTTTAGTATATTACGTTTTGTGAAGTTGTGGAGTCATTTGTATATGTTTGTAAACGCTGTAATGTAAATATATCATTTATTCATGTATGTCATGTGTTTTATTTCATATCAATTAATAATTATAAATGGTAAATAATATTGTGTCAATTATTGTCATACATTACAATTTAAATATTTAAAGATACTGGCTTCTCGACCTCTGCCAAAGTACCTTTATATTTTATCAGAATAGGATTTACTTCCTCTTCGATGAATTCTGTAACTTGCCCAGGCGCTCTGCCAATAAAAGTGGATGCGTCCAAAATATTATCAAGTTGCGGGATGATAGGAGCGAAGTATTTATCATTCTTAACACGGTCAATAAGATCGTTATCTTTTCCTTCTTGTTTGACCACAGCTCCAGCTTCATGAGAGAGTACTCTAATCTTTTCATGACATACTTGACGATCACCTCCGGCTTGTACCATCGCCATTATTATATTTTCAGTTGCCATAAATGGGAGCTCCTGAGCAATGTGGCGAGCTATAACTTTAGGATATACTACAAGTCCTTGACAGATGTTGAGAAGCGTAAGCAAAGTTGCATCAGCAGTTAGGAATGCTTCTGCCAAAGTAATGCGTCGATTAGCTGAATCGTCTAACGTGCGTTCCAACCATTGTACTGCATGTGTATTTGCAGCGTTCGCGTGTAATGTTATTAAATGACGTGCTAAAGCGCAGCAACGTTCTGATCTCATTGGATTTCTTTTGTAAGGCATAGCGCTCGAACCTATTTGAGACGCCTCGAAAGGTTCTTCCAATTCTTTGCGTGACGCCAGAATGCGTATGTCTGAGCACATCTTATGCACCGTTGCTCCCAATCCTGACAGTGCTGATATAACTTCTAAATCTACTTTTCTGGAATATGTTTGTCCTGTCACGATATATCGCTTATCAAATCCAGCTAATTCGGCGACCCTTTTATCAAGAGCTTTAACTTTTGCACTGTCGCCTTTGAATAGTTGTAGAAATGATGCTTGAGTTCCAGTAGTACCCTTCACTCCGCGGAATCGGAGATCATCACGTGCACGGGATAAAGCGCGCTCGTCCATTAGTAAGTCGCTGAGCCACAAAGACGCTCGCTTTCCAACAGTTGTCAACTGAGCTGGCTGCAAGTGCGTGAAACCCAAAATGGGTACAGATCTGAAATTGCAAACATGTAACAATTATTATCGATATTGTCTGTAACTATCAATTTAACATGAAATTTCATGATGTTAACCAATCCTATAATAAATGATGATTGTCAGTCAGGAGGACATTACATAGAGTTCCATCAAGATTTATTATGGTATAATACATTAATTTGGTCAGACAAACACAGTACACTTAGGTAAGAAAAAAGCAAAAAGTAATAACAAAGAAACTATAAATTTATATATCTTACGGCCGAATACTGAAACGTCATTCAAATATGATTAGGACTCAATTGCTTGGAATGTCATTATTTTTCAAAATTTAGTATGCGAAATTTGAAATTCGAAGACGTTTCAAATATTTGAGCCCCCTTCATATTTGAAAGACGTTTCAGTATTCGGCCATTAATGATTTAAAATTGAATGAATTTAAAATTTGAAATTACTTATTGTCATCGGCAAATTTCGACAAACGGCTTATCACGGCGGCAAGTCTTGGCAACAGTAATTCTAAGCCGTGTTTAAGAACAATTAAATCGGTATTATCGCCGACATAGCACGAAGTGGCTCCCAGGTGGATGATGGGCGCCGCGAGGGGACAGCGCTCGGCCAGGGTATGGACGTGAGCCATCACATCGTGTCGGACTTTCTTCTCGTGTTCTGCGGCAGAGGTGAAGTCGATGTCGTGTATGGCGGACTCGAGTTCAGCGATCTGTTCGGCCGAGATGTCTAGACCTAACTCCTGAAAATTGTAATTAGAGCTTTTAAAAAAAATAGTAACATAAGACAAAAATGAAACGTAAACGAAATTGCGTTGGTGATATGTCTCTTCACTTAGAAATGTTTCCAAAGAGCACATTTAAAGCTTTTCAATATTTATATAATAAATATGAATATCGTAGGATTGCACGAACAAGCTTCTTCAAAGCGATTTCCTTTAGGCAAATATTGGTAGTTCAAAATACGTTTATATTAATTATTTCAATTAATATTAAATGCAGTTGAAGTATGTATTTGTTGTACTCTTAAATATACTAATTCAATATTAAACCATCGTAAGGAAATCCGCATAAATAAAAATCGGCTAAACTGATCCGCTACGTGAGGGAATAACTTTGTCCTCATAAGACTTGTCTTGGCGCAGCCATGGACCTTTTAGAAGCTGTGGTAACTGCTGACTAGTGAGATATTTCTCACTATACTTATTTATTTTGTCATACTATACTATCGTGATATGAAAGAAGAAATAATGTCTTTGAAAATAATTCATATAATACGGATAAAATAATCCAATGGGATTGCTAACGATAACTGTATCGCGAACTCAATATAGCATTCTGTAGAAATTCTAAAATAATACACCACAGGCAACCTGTCCTACTAATTCGTTGAACAGATAAGATTAGACCCAACTGATAACCCTCGGTGCTGATAAACGAAATCAACCAGTGACGAGCCACAAGTTAACAAAAACGGACTGAAAACAAAAGAAAAGTGATCTTGAAATCGATATTAATAACTACAGAGTGATTCTTAAAGGATTTCTAAGTGCTTTTTTGTGATAATGGTGTCTGTGCAGACAATAGCCACTATCGTGGTTAAAGTATTTAAAATCGTAAGTAAATATATAAGCTGTGTCGCTTGAGAATTATTACAATAGATAAGATTCAGGTCATTACTAAGTTCTTTAAGTAATAGGGACAACTATCGAGGAGCGGCGGCTCAGATTTTAATTCTGAAATTACAGCGTGATGAAATAAGTTTTTAATAGAAATCATTGCAAGCAAATCAATAATCAGTTTACCTAGTTACCTATTCTAGTTTTTATAATAATTACACATAACTAAAACATTGTGATATATTTGCCAGACGAAATTCTATTTATCTATTTGTAAATCAAACTCCATTGAAACTTGGGAATAATTCCAAAACCTTATGAGGAGGGAAGGCTTTTGCCCAGCCGTGGGATAGTTATTAAAAATAGTTATTAATGTAATTAAAACGATGAATCATACAGTTTAAACACTCCATGTAATGTAGGTGTGGTGATATTGATAAAAACTCTTGCATGGTTATCTACTGTTATAAGAATACAGTTTTATTTATTAGTCATGTTTGAGTTTGCCGAAGCCCTACAAATGATAATACTTGAGTTATTCCGACAAAAAATATAATTGCTGATTGGCGGAAATTTAAATTGGTAATTGGCCGATAATTACCAGAAAAGCCACGCTAGTAGCATTTTAATGTGGAAATGTAGAATAAAAACTAATAAGAACTAAAATTATTTAAGGTATCTTATAGCATCGGAATTGGTTGTTTCTTATGGATTGGTTTGGAATGTTTGTTAAATGTTTCTCTATTATTATCTTTGTACTCATTAACATGAAAAAAAACTATATAAATGGACTCTTATTTAGTAAGTTTCAAAAGTCATCCTTGAAGAACACACTAAAACATATTTTGAATCTATAAGACAAATTTAGCTTATGACATCAAAATTGAAAATGACCACTCTATTATTTATACATAAGTAACGTATCATTTAAGCAATATAACAGAAAAATTAAAATTAACTAAGCCAAGGTAATCACCATAAGAGTAATATGGGAACTCAGTTTTTAAATAAAAAATATCCTTATATCCGCTTATCCCACAAACGGGGCACGAGCCCTATGGCCCAATTTCTTATCATTTTGATAACGCCACGCCTTGTTGAATTAGCTACTATCAAACTATTCAAATGCCTCACTAAAATCTAAAGGAACGTACAAAATGACTACGTAATTAACACGAGCCTTTTAACTTAGAACTTCGGAAAATGCGTTTATGATTTTTGTTAGCCTGTTAATGTCCCACAAAGCAACGACATCTAGTATTATAGATTACGATAGGAGCCTGTTCCACCAGATTACTCCATTTTGTGGAAGTATTAAGAATATTTCATGCATGTCAAGGATGCACCGCCGAGCATCAGATGAATTAAGCACAGATCAAACATTGTTCATGATTTTTGAGTATTAGTAGAATGCAATATTGAAGAAAATCTTGGGACAGTGGAGAAAAGTAGAAAATTTTGTGACTGCGCTGATATCTTTCAGACTAGTATATAATATAGTTAAATGAATATTATTATATGACTTGGATTTAAGACATGATTTTATGAGCGAGGTGGTTGGGTCAAGCGATCCCGTGGCGCCCCTTGACCAGACGGAGAGGATACCGCTGGTTTTTTAGTGGGTATTCCGGTGCCTTCAGTGCCGGCGAGCCCCACATACCCCCCCACTTCAAGTGGGGGAAACGCGTAAAGGAAGTGGTTGGGTAATAGTTGGTCGTTTATTTACGTGTTTCCATCTTTCTAACTGATACATACATATTATGTTTGAAGGTGCTCGACAAAATATTTCGGTACTAATAAGTGGATGCGACTTATAACACGTTATGGCAGAAGATAGCTTATTCTTTAAAAATTTGATATATTTGACACATTATGCGCACTTGCGCTTGCAAAGTTTATTAATTAATAGTTTAATAATTATCTTGTATATATTACTAGCACCGCGGATTCACCCGCGTTAATAAAATATAAAGAATAAAAATCAGCCTAGAACCTTCCTCGATAAAAGGACTATACAATCATTTTTAAATTCGAACCAGTAGTTCCTGAGATTAGCCGGATCAAACAAACAAACTCTTCAATTTTATATATTAGTGTAGATATTAAACAAGTTTTAGCCGTCCTTTCTGTTTTATGGTGACTCCCTTGAGCATTGTGAATCGTATAGTTGCATGAATGTATGTGATTACGAATCTGTGGTTAGTTAGTTTCGCAATACATATCCACGGCTTATGAGTAACCTCTTTCGATGAGTAATTACAGCACTTGCTACTAATAAATGTAATTTCCGTTATAGTGTTTGCGTTCAATCCTTATCAGATCAGCGGAATTTCGCTTATCTGCGCCATATCTTGTTTTGAAATATTTTGTTTGAATTAAAGATGAGTTGTAATCTAAGATACAATTAAGGTCAGAATTTAATTAAACCTTTTTAAATGAGAGAAAGAGGGAATTATACGTTCAGTTTTTTTGGGTGTCAAATCAAACTCGTCACAAGCGACGCTAGTGAAACTTATTTGGGTTATAAATGTTAAATTTATGAACGTGTTGTTAATATAAGCACCAATAGGAATCTTATTTCGAAATTGCAAAGGAAGAATCATAAAAACGAAATCAACAATAAACTGATATAAGTTTACGAGGTTTCATAACGACTCGGTTTTACTATTTGAGTGTGTTTATGATTTACTTCACCCATTTGTAAATTATAGTAATCATTACACTTATACTATAAAATTATTTAAAATTATATTTTATGTAACGTTCTCAGAAGTAAACAAAGTATTACATTTAATTAATTTATTTATTTAATAGATACATTATAGCACACAGTACCTCAATTAGAGGTGATAATTAATATAAAATTTATAAACAGCTGTGTTCTTATTTATTAAGCCGTTGTATATACGCTTTGATTTTACGAGGAAGTAATCAATATTCATTAATGTTTGATCCCAGCATCCTGTCGGCGACAATTAAAGCTTGCTATTGTGACAACTGTTATGCTATCAGCTGCCTGACAGAGTATACAACGACAGATAGAAATGTTTAAGTGACATATTACACAACTTTTAACGACATTTTAATATTTAACCTTTTAATTATATTTTAAGTTTAAACCAAATTGACATTATAACAAATGCTATTATTTTAAACATTATAGCAAATTTTAATTAATTATTTCTGATATTTCTTTGCTTAAATACGAAGTTTACTGAATTTACGGGATTACACATGTTTATATATTATTTACCTAGTCTTGCCATAAATACTGATACGAAGGAAAAAAATATTTTTTCTATTGCAAATAACATTTATTACTTTTACAGTGTGTTAGTTTAATACATAAATAAAAAACAATTTAAAATATAAAAAGCTTATTCGAAGTGGTCTCCATTGGCTGCAATACAGACCTTTAAACGTTGAGGCCAGTTATCAATAGAAGCACGCACTCTTTCCATGGGAAAATTCTTCACTGCCAATCGTACGGATTGTTTTAGGGACTCCAAATTATCATGGCGTTTAGAGCAAGCCGTACTCTCTAAAACTGACCATAAATCATAATCCAGCGGATTAAGATCGGGACTCGACAACGGCCAGTCTTCAGCTCTGATGAAGTCCGAAACGGTCGTTTCCAACCAAGACTGCGTAGACCGAGCTTTATGACCCGGCGCCGAGTCTTGCTGGAAGGACCATTCTTGGTTATTGAACATGGTGTTGTTAAGGGGCTTCACTACCTTCTCAAGAATGGTATCTTGATACACTTGTGCCGATGTTTTGATACCTTTTTCACAAAAGTATGGCTCAGTCACTCCGTCATAGCTAATACCCCACCAAACCAGCACTGAAGTCGGATAGTGCCCACGTTGCACTCTATCGACTAATTGGGAAGCTTCCTTAGAGCTTTGAGCATAAATACGGTCATTTTGTTTGTTAAAATGTTGCTCAATTGTAAAAAATTTTTCATCCGTAAAGAAATTTTTTTTTGTGACCTCCCTTTGCGTACCGCTTCAGTAGTTGTTTCGATTTTACCACCCTATTCTTTTTTAAATTATCATTTAAGAAATGACCAGTACGTCTCTTATAGGCTGCAAGTCCTAAGTCATCTTTTAAAATACGCGATATGGTTCTAGGTGCTATCTTCATCTCCCGAGATAAAATATTTTGCTTTCGGGCAGGATTTCTTCGAATTCTTTCCCTTACTGCTTTGACCACCTTTTTCGTACGAACACTACGCGGACGGCCAGATCTTTTTCTGTCACAAGCAGAGGAGGTCTCACTGTACCTATTAATAGCCCGGTACACAAACATTTTACTAATACCAAGCGTTTGGAGAGTTTTAAAAATTGCATTTGGCTCCATACCTACTTTGTGTAATGCAATCACAGCGATTCGGTTCTCTTTATCACCCCACTCCATTTTAATATCGCAAAATATTTTACAATGTATTGGCGCCAAAATGAGAAAACTCAAAGAACAATCATATAAAAATGACAGATTCCAAATTCATATGTAATATTTTGTTTATTTTTAATTGTAACAGTATTTATGGCTAGACTAAGTATACATGTTTATAGATAGGTATAGACGGATATAGTTTCCTTCAACTAAATATTAAACACCTATCAATTATTTGAAGTAATTTTGGTATTTTGCACTTTAAATGAAATATGGAAAATCATTTTATTGAAAAAAAAAGTTATATAGTTAGTATTAATTTAGTTTATTACTATAATTATGATTAATATAGCGTAATTATTTCAAAAACTATTTACCGCGTAATTTGTTTCTTTACTAACAATTAAACGATTAATTATAAATTTTCCCTGTATCAAGGCTACTTAATTATAATTATTTCGATATCGATTATTATTATAAATGAACTGTGACATCGACACTTGTTTCCATCACTGTTATTGTGTTATAGTATTTATTTTGTTTTTGTAAATTTTACCATACAATCAAAACAGGATTTGGCAGAATCTTACAGTTCTCAAATGTCAGGGAAGTAGTTGTGATTCCATAATGAATAGTTTTCTTATACATATTTGACAATTACCAGTAACCATCGTTTCGTCTAGAACAGCTAAGTTAACTCGCTTATATAGTATTTTGGCCAACACGCGGCTGAAGCCTAGTGTTAGATATATAGATTAATACTATACGTATATCGTGTCTATCTATAATCATACCATATTCAGTGAACGATATTTAGAAAGCCAGTTAGTGCGGATGAACACATTCAGTCGCTCTGCTGGCTTGCGCTCGATATGTTTAATGCTACTAAACGATACTCTTCATCAGAGTGAGACAGGGACAGCCTCAATATCGCCTGTCGTAATTACGGATGGTGTGTTTTCATAGGCGTCAAGTTATTCCAGATAAATTCCCTTATTTGTTATGAACAATACAATTACTCATTTGAAAAAATATACCATTCATTCTCTATAATGACTATTATCTATAATGAGCGTTATATTAACTGGATGACGTCATTGGGAAGTTGAAAAGACAACATAAAATAAATATTATAAAACAAACAAATATCGATTATATCACGACTAACAAATTCTGCTAATAAATAATCAGAGTCCAAATATTTGAGAAACCCTTTATGACTTGAAATTATTCAAATAGGCTACAAGAGCAATGTTAGGTATGAAAATCGAGTGGACATATAAGATAACGAAAGGAAAGGGCATTTAAAAGAAGATATGTGCAAGAGGGACAGAAACAATAACGAAACAATGACTAGAGATAGAAAATATTTGCGCAAACACAAAATCTATACGAGCAAATGAATAATGACGTCCATAAACTACAAAATATATTAATGGCCATCGCAATATATGGGCAAATTTTATCAGGGCAATTTCAAATGACTAAAATTTAGTTCTACAAATTGTCAGAGAAGTTTGGATAACTAATGGATTTAAGTGAATCTAATATATTATATAAAAATACAATTTTATATTTTACTTTATATCTTCATTACTCTGTGGCACGCCTTCCTTGAGATGAATGGAAGTGTTGACTTTTGACCCGTGCATGAGTAATTTTATTAATTAACTAATTTGTCCCTTGTGGGCTGTCTGTCGATACGAGTGCTAATTAGAGTAGCATTACGAGTAGTAATGCAAAAGTCCTGTAAATGTATACGTTTACGTAAGCGGAGCAATATTATGTTACTTAAGATGTCAATTTTGCTTAAATATATTGTAGAAACTAAAATTGTGGTCTGCGCACTTAATCTTAACTTAGTCTGCCCACGCCATAAATCTTCAAATAAAAACCTGAATTCTACTAGCATTTCTGTTTTCAAAACTTTTCTATAATATGTAGTTTAAAATGTAATATAAATTTAATTAAATGTCGTTTAGAAATGCCATTAATAAGAATTCTATAAAATATTTTTGAATTGATAATAATTGAAAAATTACCCTTAACTCATCACACTCATTTTGATTCGTCATTATTAGCATAGCGGACACGGCGGATTGTTGGAGTGATTGAAATATTTCTGTTACATCGACAGATGAGCGTACAGCGTCAGATGTCGTAGGTCACGGTATCAGTGACGAGAATTCCACGACAAGAGTATTCGTTAAATAGATTTGTGTCTGTGTTCTGGTAGTATTAAGGGTCGACATGTATCGATGCCGTATACATATAGTTTGAACATTAAACACCAAATAATAGTTGGCAGCCATATTTTAGTAACAGTAGTTATAATTTTTTGGAGGTAGTTTGTTGGCGAATTGTATATTGTGTAGGTATGGCAAGAGACAATGTATATTCTGTTGAATTTTTTATGCAAGATTTCCAATCCTGAGAAAATAGTTTAGATACACAATGTAATGATTTATTTTATAAGAAATTATAAAATAAAACAAGGATTGAAGTATTTTATATAAACGACCATTAGGCATATAAAAACAATTTAACTTTTTGTAACCGATAAGGTTTTCTTAGCAATGGTAACGACGTCATTGAACATGATACATCGATTTATTGTTTATAATAAATTCAATTAATTTATAATTTGTAGTCAAATTGTATCTGAGGGCAACGGACAATAGGTAATTAAAGTTTGACAATAAGGAACGACGTTTGGTTCATTTTGAAGTTGTTTTATCTATTCGATATCCTTATCAAGACTCGTATTCAAGCACAAGCTATATATACAATAGGATTCTTATATCTGATGACATAAAGTTCTAAATGCTATCCATTTTGTCAACACATTTGCACGGCAAGAAAATACTAATAAATGTCTTTCCCATGAGATCATTTGATAAGATTTCTGGTAAGAAATTGTTGTTTGTGAACTCTTTATAAATGACTAATTCTATGCAATCTAGCTGTCATAAAAGAAATATTTAACATCATGACTTCCGACTTTCGACTAAATAAACACACATATAAAGAAGTCAGCACGTGATACCTTTACGTTTAAACACACACACACACACACACAAATATTTCTGTCACGTGGTACCTTTACTTTATACGTATATACGTGCGACATGTTCGATACTAAATCATATGTTATTTGTTCCAGGTTCTCAATATCGTGATCTTGGTGCTCTATCGTACTGGATACAATGGAGAGTTCTTGGGTGTTGGAGGCACGTGGAACCTCAACGAGGAAAAGAACCCTGATGCTGAAATCGTGGCGTCTGGTGTCATAGTGGGCTATCTCATTTACACACTCGTGCAAATCGTCACATTCCTCTTCGGGACTACGGAGCACAAGAGGTTTTTGTGTTTTATTATTTCTGACTATAGACTTAATATTCACTATAAGTTTCCAATTAAATAATGATTTAGATTATCGATTAATTTATAGTATTCGAAATCTGCTACGTACAATATAAGCTGAGCAGATATTAAAATATTATAATTTTCTTCAGAGCACTGTCAGAAATCGTGATGAACTTCATCGGTGTGTTCTTGTGGATTGCGGTTGGCGCTGTCGCGCTGCACTATTGGGGCGGATATCAGGGCGAACACCAGTTCCAGTTTGTTTTTGCAGAGAAACAGGTCTGTATATCGACATTTGTTTGTTGGTCAACTGCCTCAAACGTTTACTGACTGTTCACATATGTGGCGAGGTTATGTCGGCACTTCTATAGCTTATAAAGCTACATATTAAAAAAAATCAAGAATCACCCGGTTGGACAAATAAAATTTGTTTGCTAAAAAAATCCTCCGGGATGTTATTGGGAATTCGTCCCTCCGGGATGTTCTTCCGGGATGTTATCAGTGCCATACCCAGAACTTTAGAAAACAGATACAGCCGTTAATTCTGTCTGATCTTTCTCTAGCAGTGTTGGATTACTGACCCGTGGGACTATTCAGAGTGAGAGAATAAAGAGCACTATTGGTCGTTGAACTTGGCCAAAATTTGGTCCAAACGAGTAACAATCGATTATATTAAATGAGATCTTTGTATTAGGTTTTCTTCTTTAATAGGTGAAAATGTACTTATGTAATATATTAGAGGTTTTGAAAGATACATATTTCTTCGAGGTTGTAATAAATATATTAACTCATACGTACATATGATATACGAGACAGATTAATTACATCCTAGATTCTGATTACAAGTATTTGAAGGATTACTAGAATTCAAACCCCCTTCTAACATTGCTGGATCCATGTTTGTCTTCATCATTGACTTTTTAAAAGTCTTACAAACTATTTAATGTTGTAACGTAGTGCTCACCTAATTGTCTATTAATTGTCTAGAATTATATATATCTATTATATATACTTTAGCACATCTATTTTTTTAACCTACGCCTCATCATTGTTAGCACTTCATATGAATAATAAATAAGTAGCAGGGTGATGATGTCCCATTGCTGGGCAAAAGCATCCTTTCCCCTCAAGACCGTCTGGAGCTTATTCCACTCCGTTGCTTAAGTGGATGGAGTACGGACGATTACGGTCAGAGCCGATCCGATCCAACACATGCGCGTTTCCTCAAGATGTTTTAATCATTGAATTATAATTACTAATTAATCACATGAATCGTGGTGCTTGCCCTCATTTTAACTGGCGATCTTTACTGGACCATCTCAGCGTTTATATACAGTGCATATATATGTTTATACCTGCTGATAGCTTGATGTTACATTACAGTCCATAACCTTTCTCAATATACCGGCTAGTTAACATACATATAGTTTTACAAATCAGTCTTGTCAAATGAAATAAAATCTTCAAATTTATGTAATAGTATAGATTAATATGGGTTTCCTTATTTCCTTACAGGTTGGCTTAGCTGTCGGCGCACTATGTGTCATCCAGGGCGCGGTGTACCTCCTCGATACAGCACTATCCGTCATACATTTCACAAAAGAAATGTAATCATAATAACATAGATTTATTGTTTTATGTGTAAGTTTTAAATAAGCGACATTTACATATTTCTATAGTTATGATAATTCTTCAAAATATAATGTTAGTACTACCAACCTATTTTTACAGGTTAGGTTATACTTATCGTTTTCTAAACATTCGTGTTTCATGCATTTCCAAGATAGCTCTCCGATGATTTTAATATTATTACCCACCTGTAATTTAGTTAAGTATTCGATTTTTGATGTTTTATCAATTAAATAATATTTTCTATATGCATATTTTTATTTTAAATAAATTTAATTTAATCTATATTGTGTTATTTTATTGAAACATAATTATAAATTAAGAATAATACTCGTAGTAAGACGAATGTCCCGTTTAAAAAAAATAAACAGTGAATCGCTTTCGTAACCGGAATATTGAAAGAGACGGTAGGTCTCGAGAAATTGAAATCTGAAGAAATATTTTGAAAACATTCAATTTGAATGATATGTATAGGATGAAATGTGGTATAAGAGGAGCATGCGTGTGTAACAGATGGTGATAGTTTTACAAACAGCAATGATTATCTATGAAAGAAGAGTCTTCACCACATAAATGTAATGTCTTCATCTAAACTTAAGTCATAAACAAAAATTATTACAAACGTTGGTGAGTTTATCAAGAATTCCACAAGTTGTTAGTCGAGGTGATCTCAGTCAGAAAATGCATAGCCCAGGAATCCAGTCATGCATCACATCGACACCTAATAGAACATAATTATAACGTTTATACTTGCAGGAGATTATCTGATAATAGCGACGAGCTAAATGACCAAAGTTGAGGTCAATGCAAGTCAAATTAGCTGGGTCAAAAGTTAAATGTAATATACGGAGCATTCTTCTGACTCATTACAGATCTAGCTTTCGGGTAGTCCAATAGCTTTTTTTGTGACTATAAACGCTCTTTAATGAATAAGTATTCTGTAAAAATTTTATTTGAAATTATTCAAAAAAAAAATTGCAATTTTAAGGCGCAAGTTCATAGTGTCATATACGCAATCTATTGAAATTCATCGTAATATCATTGGAAAAAAAAGTCATCAATATTTTTTTACAAGACTTGAAAACAATTACACAATATTTCCGAGAATTCGTTGCAGTTCGATAAATTTAAGTCAAGGATTCGTCAATTGGTGTTTCAATTGAATAATAGTTTATCCTAAGTTGTAACTGAAACTGGAGTATCTGTACTCGGGCAGCCTCGTGATAATATCACCCAGATCGAAGGACTTTATGTGCGAAGTCGACGTGTACGCCGCAAAGATTGCGCCACTAACGGAGAACGTAAGCCACTATTTATTACTATTCATTACTATTTATTTAATTAACACACTAACAATATACATATAACACAATAACGTACACAAAATATACATGTGAATAATATTCATAGCCGATGGCCGAGATGGCCCAGTGGTAAGGACGCGTGAATCGTGAATTAACCGATGATCGTGGGTTCAAACCCGGGCAAGCACCGCTGAATTTCATGTGCTTAATTTGTGATTATAATTCATCTCTTGCTTGACGGTGAAGGAAAACATCGTGAGGAAACCTGCATGTGTCAAGTTTCATTGAAATTCTGTCACATGTGTATTCCACCAACCCGCATTGGAGCAGCGTGGTGGAATAAGCTCCAAAACCTTCTCCTCAAAAAGAGGAGAAGAGGCCTTAGCCCAGCAGTGGGACATTCACAGGCTGTTACTTTAATATTCATAGAACCATCGCGCGTGTTATATAAGTTAGAGAACCTAATGAATACTCTGTTCTAATAGGCTCTTAAAAGTGAATTTCATTTGAAATCGTGATTTTACAAGTTAAATTAAAAGAAAACACACACACACACACACACACACATAGGTTCGGAATGTAGATTCTACCGAAAAGAATCGGCAAGCGATACAACAGTTACTCTGTTTCATCAATCATATACATACAATATAATAATTGTATGTATGTATATCAAATCTATATTTCCTGTAGACAAATCAACCAATAATATGCCCTTTTATTATCAATGTAATCTTGTATAGAATAATATCCTTTACTTATTGATATTGTTTTAAATATATACTTAATATATAATGCGGAATCTGGTAGCTAGGTAGGTAGTAATGTGTATACATACTTATAAGGGAATATTCAAACAATTCGACGAGCTCATATTACTCAATAGTGTGACAACATAAACTAGCAGTAGGTTATTCAAACGCAAGTGTATCGTCACCAGGACCTACTTCATATGCTAATGGGTCCCTTGTCGTCCTATGCAGCGCGTGCGCATATTTGGAGCGATTGTGCCGTTAGCCGGAACACTGGCTCGGATCAGCTATCACAATAACTGTAATCACCGCACTTGCTTTTTAGTTCAATTATATTGTTCAATTAGTAATAATTACTCGTATATTATTCTTATTAAGAACTATATGTGACAGTTTAAAAGTATTTGCGTTTATTAGTTTCATATTGAATCGTAAATAATTATGAATGTGTCTTACTATTATTTTATACAAAAAATATTATTAATATATAATTTCCTTGTCCGCTTGACATATAGCGTGATATACGATAAAGTATGTATGTATGGTTATATTTAGCTTTTTAAACAATAATTTTTCAGTTGAATAAATAAGTATTACTTTTTGTGTATGGTTGGACGTGAGACTGGCTGGTTAGATGAGATTTGAAATTTGTTAATTAATTATTATTTAAATAACGGAGGATAAGTAATACGATATTGTAACTGTGGACGCACAAAAAAAGCTGTAATGTTCATATAATTAATTTTATTGACGTCTAAGTCGTTCGTCGTCGCCCAGTGAGTCGTGTTTTATATTAAGGTAATAGGAATCGCTCCTGTTTTTAATACAGATCAAATTACAGTTAATTTAAATAATTTTTCGATGTGTTATAAAATTATGTATTAGGTATATATGCCTTTCTTTCACTATTTAATAAAAGGGTTTCTATTTTATTTAGTAATTAAAAAATATATTAAAATATAGAACGCAATCTGCGTTCGAATAAATTCGACACAGCAAGCTGTGACCAACACACGCTGCGATAACCTAGTGTATAATTGTCATTAAAGCCTTCAATAAAAGCCTCCTTGGAACACAAAGAGGTTAGTCTATTCGGAAAACAGGTCAGGCAACGACCTTCTCCAACCCCAGCTAACGTAGAACGTTGGCGCCAAAACTGGCGACGTTATGGCGCCCCATTCCCATTGGCGGGAGACGATCAATTCCCCTCCCCTATTTACTATTGCTTACATACATTTCATTTAATTACATCTTGTACAAAGGGTAAACTAACTATAAAAACAAATCACAGAAATAAATGTTTCAAAATATGTCAGTTTTAAATTATATTTCTTTATTTTATCTTATATTAATAAAAATACATTGAATAAAAATCACCTAGAGCTTTCCTCGATAAAAGGACTATATAAAACAGAAAAATATTAGAGACGTACTCACAAATTATTTAGAGGAATTTGTGTATTAAAGTACCTCAATCTTTGACCTCATTCAATCGACCTCACTCAAAAAATAACAGGCTTATGAAGAAATATTTTTCTGTAAATTAAATTTTAAAAATATTACAATAATATAATTTGCTATGGCAACACTGTCAATACGCTAAACACGATACGAGTACCAGTAACTTGTATATTGCAAAGAACAATGGCACATACTGGCGACAACAACATAAAGCGCGTGTTTGCGTTTCACGTTCGCCCATAACTATAAAACGTGCACTCGACTCATATCAAAGCATTAGCAGCCGTTCACACGTTTCATTTGAACTTAATTTTATTAACAGGTAGTGATCTGTGTTAGTACAACACGATAGTAACATATTCACAGAATTACATTTTGTAAGAGAGAAGTTATCCTTTACACATATATATATATTTGCAACTCATGTGTTTTTGTTTCATTTTAAAGTGTTTCCATATTTACTTTTTATGTATGCTCTTCATTATTATTTTATCATGTACTTATTTACATTTGGTTGCCTTTAATCGAAATCTATTAGACTACTATTTATATACCACCGGTCTGTAAAAAAGTCATTCATGCAAATAAATTAATATTATATTGTTATTTTACTTTTTCTGTGTATGAGCTAATAAAGACCTAATCACACGGGCCGTAGCCAAGTGCGAGTAGTGGCTAGGTGTTGGGATAAACTAGGTGTTGGTATAAACTTGGTATTGGTGTTGGCATGGATAACATGGATGAAGTCGTAAGAAGTCTTTTGAGTGATGACTGTGTTGAGGAACCTATAATATGGCAAGGATACTTTGTAGGTTTTTGGGTACGACTTCAGTTGAACATATGACTATTAATAGATCGTGCCTGCTCGCCACTGACGCTCCAATTCTATTGATAAATCTTGATTACTGATCTTTTCCGAAATGCTCGTTCTGTACGTGGTGGGTGTTAGGGATTGATATAACAATTAGATAAATAGTTTTGTTTATTTTTGACACGCGACTGGGTCATCGAAAGGCTATTCTGTAAGAGCAATAGTTTCTATTGAAATTTGAAAAGTATTGTTTAATTTCATTGTAATGAACAACTGATATAAAGAATTGATATAATACATTAACTACATAATATGGAGATTTTACTAATCTCCAATCGTAACGTACCTGTTGCCATTCATCCGTTTTGCTACTCTATTAACGCAACGATCCAGAGCTTAGATCGAGGTTGGATCGGCATAGAATTGGTACTAGTATTTATGCCTGGTACACTTAATATCATCTGTATATAATTTTGCATAGAACAATATGACTAGTTGGAAACTTGGTGTACCTACTAAGTTTACCTTCGGTCTAGTTTATGAACAATTACGTAATTAACCCAGCGTCATCGATGCTAGGTCAAAGTGACCGGGCGATGTTGACTCGTGTCTTATTGTTTTTATTATGAACACAACTGATCTTCGTTTTAGTCAGTTACATCTCCATCGATAAGTTCGACGTCTATATATTGAACGATAGAATCTTTGCAAGAAATTCGTGCAGTTCATACTTTCCTTGATAAGGTTTTTTATTATTTCGACTCTGCAATATAAATTTGATATAAAAATATGCAAGCATTACTTGGTGTAAAGCCGTAATTGTCCTACTTGTTTTTATCCTATCAATGGCGCCGGGTTCGTGATGTCATAACTGTTGTGGGTAAATAGTTTCCAGTTACAAACGATTTATATAATATTCATCGTATTATCGCTTGTAATTATGAATAATTTTCAAAATTGCGGTAATTAGTCACCCTGATGACAAGTTTGTTTTCATAAGTTTTCAGTGCGTTAATGTTAACACAAACATACATACACACACACACAATACAAGACATCGAAAATAATAATAAATGTGAGACGGCACAAATAGGCTTCTTTTTATTATTTTTTTAAATAAATTCTAGCAATGTTCATTTTTAAGGAATAAAACCTACAGCTTGTGTTAGGAGCGGCGACTACAATAGCCCAAGGATCAGCCAGCACCGAACCTGCGACTTTTAGCCATTGCGCTATTGATTCTGGCCTATATTTTTACCTAAAAGTCTGGCCCTAAAGTCCAACGTTAATTTCCAGATGTTTTACAATATCCGACCCATTTTAGTGGGCGTAAAATAATATTATAACAAAGAACACACAATTAAGTATATAGTAAAATTGAAAATAAACCGTTACGCTGCACGCGCCGACTACGATCCATTCATCACTAACATTTACTTGCTTACATTACTAAAGTTAAAAAAATATCTAATATGTCAAAAAACGTAACATAATAAATTACAATGTACTTGTATAAAAATATACATATTCATTTTGGTTATGTGAAGTAAAATATAATGATTTAATTGTGAACAATGATATACTCACGAATGCTATCTAAATATGTAATGTGTAGTTGATATCATGGCTTCCATAGCGCTATTATAGTCGTGATCGATCGTATTTATCGTCAATCCGATCGCAGTGCGTGCGCGTGCGCATGTATGTATGAAGTTATGCGCTCACGCTGACTTCCAGACCGGAAAACACTAGAAAGTGGCTTTTCAATTTTCGAATAGCTACATATAAACGATCTAGTGGTAAATCTCGTGAGTGATTGAGCGGAAAAACGTCCGAGGGAAACTTTGAACGAATGGGATTGTAATAAAAATACGAAAGCCTAAATTATTTTTCTCATAATGAAAATTAATAATATTATTCGTCGTCGATAGCTGGGGAACAAATATACGTGCCGTTTCTTATAACAGTTGAACAAATAAAAGATCGAAGAGAGCAACTAAATCAATAGAAACTATATATCAAAGATCAACAACCTTCAATAATCATAACATTATTATTGAAGCTTGATTGAAAACGAATATTCTTCCGTTATAAGTGAAGACGTAATGAAATAACGAAATTGAAACAAATATTACCCCGCCCTAATTACCCCATCGCAAATTATTGACTAGCAAATATTAATAAAAGTAGAAATTTAAAATTGCTGGGCTTACAGTTCAACAACTCTTTAACTAGCATTCATAATTTCATAATATTAATTATAAACATTGACAAATGTTATAATAGCACAATTTTTATGTACAACATAACTGACATGATTTTATGGTTAAAATCCTATGATTGATGTACATAATTTATTATTTCGCCTATTACGTATATTTATATACTTATATTACTCACTAAGGGTAAGTGTAGAAACTTAAGTATTCTTAAGAATATAATTGGTAAGTACATGAAAGAAAAGTAAATAGTTACTTCTATTCTGGTCTGAGGTGGTTCTTTCCTTCAATCAATCAATCAATAAGCGTTTTTATACTGAACATTTTCTTTTGAGATGTAGTTGTAGTTATTGTGCGTGTTATAAAATGTCTCTTAGTTCAGTGTGCCCCCTTCGCATAAGCCTCCTCTAACATTTTCCATTGTTGTCTATCTCTAGCAACCCTCCTCCAATTTAGACCGGCTGTTAGTTTAATCTCATCCTCCTATTCTCATCTTGCCTCCTTCTATTCCTTTTTCCGTCTCTAGGGTACCATTCTGTAATAATTTTGCTCCACTTTTCTCGGGTACTTCGCAGTATATGGCCCGTCCATCTCCATTTCAGTTGGTCTATCTTTTCAAGCAAATCTGTCTTCTGGTTCTTTCCTTATAAGTAAATAAATAAGTGTAATGTTTCGATAATGAATATATTAATATTGACTATACTGCATACAACTTGTAACTTAAAACTGGTGCATTTTATGAAGTAAAAAAGGTAAGGTCTTCTCTCCTATTGACGAGAAGGTTTTGAGCCAACACGGGTTTTCCTCTGGAGAACAACGACACTGAATGGTCCTGTGCCTGATATATTTTCGGTCGTGTTTTCTTGTCGTTGCATCAGACTATGAGAGTGAAGAAATAGAGAGATCGCTAGTCTGTATAGTAATAATATCTCCACCGTAGTCGAAAAATCGGTCAGGAGGACTAATTAGAATAAATTATTAAAAATACATAAACGCAGATTTCATTGGATTGAATTGTTTGTGTTTTTGTTTATAATATTTTAAAAATAGGGAAGTGTTTATATAATTTATTGTTAAAATCAGACCTTGTTAGTAATAAGGTCTGATATTTTTTACACGAATAGCCTTAACGCACGAGTCACTTCGTGCGACTATCGAGATAAAATAATTTTAGATAAAAATTATATCGGTTTTATCAAACGAGCAATTGTATTTCGTTATTGATCGTTGTAGACGAGACGGAGGTAGGGCTCAAATCAATATCAAGTGTACCTATTAGTATTCCATTTTTATATTATCTTACGCAATTATTCTCTAGTATTGGAGTTGTAGTACAAGAGTACAACTATGATGGCTGATAACTGTCACGATAAATCTAAAGGGAACTTCAAGAGCTTTGAAAATAGAATATCGATTTGGTTCTAGAATCGGGTGGAAAGATCGATCCATGATTATGTAACGTTTGTTTTTTACTTTTATTTTAATTTGAACACAACTTAATAAAACACATTTGATTAATTTTCTTCTCGCCGTAACTTTTTTTGGAAGATATTCATTATTGAAATTAATAATGTCTTTGTAGACGTGAATTAATCAATAATTCAATTAAGTTTAATATTTAATTGTAAACTTTATGAATAAAAGTTAATAAAAAAAATATTAAAAACATTTATTTGGATCCTGTTGATGTAAGTATACTAAGTTTAAAACGCTGTTTTAAAATAATATATGTTATATATAAAACTGGAGTGTTGTTAGACTTCAACTCGATTAACTCAGGAACTCGCAGTTTGATTTGCTAAATTATTATATTTGCGTAAGGTGCCCGAATATTAAGGAAGGTTATAGGCTATCAAACTTCACGCTTTGACCTAAATGATCGGAGCAGTAACCATAAACATTAACCAATCTGGCAATCACACACACACGTCCCTTTTTCATACATAAGTATGTAATTAAGTTCGGAACAGGCACGTGTAATTGTGCATTCAAAATGTAACACATGTGAAACCTCAATGAAAAGCTAGTTTTTAATAAAATCTAATGACCCTCTTTTTATATAATGTAAAGTCGACTAAAAAGCCCATCAGTTAATATTCAAGATATTTTTATTCAACATTATTTAATTATGTAAAACACGTATATGTATTATGTACACACATTATTTTATTAAGAAGGTTAAAAATAATCAAATCTATACTAATATATAAAGCTGAAGAGTTTGTTTGTTTGATCCGGCTAATCTCAGGAACTACTGGTAAATTAAAAAAATATTTTTGTGATGTGTAGTCCTTTTATCGAGGCTTATTTTTATTGATTATATTTTTATTAATTATACGCGGGTGAAACCGCGGGGTACAGCTAGTTATAAATATATGAACATGGTTGATATCTACGTACGTACTACGGCCCGCCGGCTCTACGCTCCAGCGGCAAATTTTTGTTAAGCCATTTTCTCCGCACACAATAAGGGCGGGAACACGGGAAGGTACTGTCAGATATTATGCGAGTACTCGGTAGTGCACTCGTATCTAATGTATTGAGTTGCAGCACGCGCTGGCAGGAACACAGTCGACTCGCGACGGACGCGTATAACACTCGTATTTTCCGCTACGCGAAACGCGCTACAGTTTAAATTTCGAATAAGTTGTGTTTTTTTCTTTAAAAATTGGGACAGTGATTGTGGGTATACACTTTTTGGTCGAGGAATATAACTGAACTCTATTA
The DNA here is from genome assembly GCA_963151315.1 of Nymphalis c-album. Lineage (NCBI taxonomy): Eukaryota > Metazoa > Arthropoda > Insecta > Lepidoptera > Nymphalidae > Nymphalis > Nymphalis c-album. The sequence goes on along the minus strand of OY720594.1, from coordinate 388,107 downwards.
AAACTTTTTGGTAAGAATAAATCACGTAATTTAAAATTTGTTTCTACATTATTAATATTAATGAATACAAATTATTAATTATTGAGGTAATGTTGAATGCGATTAAATATTATTTTAATACACAATATTTGGTGTACGTACAATCATTTAAACATAACATATAATAGGGTTTTCATATAATGTCATATATTTTTTTAAATAATGTTGAAGGTAATAAATAATGGTTTTAGGCATGGTCATCAAATTATACATTTAGATGACAGTAAATAAAATGCGATTGATTTATTTGCAAAATGAAATATGTAATAAAAACTATATTGAACCATTTTTTTTACATTCCTATACAGATGATTTATTAAGTAATATTAGATTTTCGAACGAAATTATTAACGAAATATTTTTTGATTGCGTAGTTTAATATAACAATGGTTATGACGAAAAACATTTCCAGAAAATCAATGAAAGAAACTTTCGTAAGTCGAAAGTGCGAGACATGCTATAATCTACAAATATTTATAAAGTGTAGCGTGTTGGAAAGTGGACATGCGTGTGTTCCGAGCCAGCGGTTGGCATTCGTTAGACGATTGTTTATTTATGGCCAATCAAGTGCGGGTGACATGCGTAAATTAATTTTTTAATTGTCATATTTAGTAGTGTATGACTGAAACACGAATTACATTGATTTTGTAAGCGGATTAAACATAATATTCAATTAATTAATTTATGTATTTAGATTTATTTAATTTTCTTCATGCTGAAAGTATTTTTTAGTTTAATAAATAAATATGTAATGAAGCATAGGAAATATTTATATTTGTTTATATAAATAGTAACTTAATAATAAGGTCCTCCTGGCCGATTTCGGCCACGGCGGCCAATCTCAAGAGAGATTAGCCAACTGCGCAGGAGATATTATAGTGCACATGTGTGTGCGCAAACACAGGTGCACTCTCTTTTCCTTAACTCTCATAATCCGATGAGACGGCAATCCGACACGACCGGAAAGTGTTCAGGCGCAGGACCAACGGCTTAACGTGCTTTCCGAGGCACGGGAGTGCACACTTCCAATTTCCAGACTTCTGCGGGTCTGCGGCCTTATGTCTAGCCACTAGACCAACGAGGCAGTCAAAATAGTAACTTACACAATATATAGCCTTATAAAGCATACTGAGAATGGTTTATAAGGCAGATTCTGAGAACCAGGATTCAAGTCCAGGTCGGATGGAAATGCTGGGCTTGAGGGTCTCCATATCCAAAACGGAGGCCCTCCTTTTCCACGGTCCACGGAGGGGCCCCCCACGAGGGGCGAGTATCACCGTCCACGGGACGGTGATCGCTGTGCAGGCCCAGATGAAGTACCTGGGCCTGACCCTGGACGGACGATGGAGCTTCGGGCAGCATTTCGTGCAGCTCGGCCCGAGGCTCATCAACGCCGCCGCCGCCTTAGGCCGCCTCCTACCCAACGTGGGAGGACCGGGGTCACTATGCCGGCGCCTCTATGCCGGCGTGGTGAGGTCGATGGCACTGTACGGTGCCCCGATTTGGGTGGACGCACTCACCGCTTCCAACCGGGCCCTCCTGCGAAGACCGCAGAGGGTCATAGCGGCGAGGGCGATAAGGGGTTATCGTACGGTGTCATGGACAGCAGCGACCCTCCTCGCGGGCGATCCGCCCTGGGAACTCCAGGCGGAGGTGCTCGCGGAGGTGTACCGCTTCCGGGCCGAGGCGAGGGAGCGCGGCGACCGTCCAGGGTTGGCGGAGGTCGGGCGTATCAGGGCTAGAGCCCAGCAGGCCCTGATCACCCGATGGGAGGAGGACCTCGGGTCCCCCACGGCGGGCCTGGCGACAGTGGAGGCGGTACGTCCCCACTTGAGTAGCTGGGTCAACAGGAAACGAGGCACGCTCTCGTTCAGGTTAACGCAGGTACTTACCGGACACGGGTGCTTCGGTAAGTACCTGCACAAGATTGCGCGGCGGGAGGTGTCTCCCTCCTGCCACGAGTGTGGTGCGCCATTTGATACGGCGCATCACACCCTGACGGAGTGTGCCGCGTGGGGGCCCCAGAGGCGTTCCCTGGCGGTGGTTGTAGGCGGAGACCTCTCCTTGCCGAGTATCATTAACGCGATGCTCGGAAGCGAGGGGTGCTGGTCGGAGATGGCCTCCTTCTGTGAAAGTGTGATGTCGCAGAAGGAGGCCGCGGAGCGGGAGCGGGAGGAGAAAGCCGCTGCAGACTCGCTCCGTTGTAGAAGACCGGGGGGAAGGAGGCGACGTTTTGCGCACCTTCTCCCCCCGCCACAATAGGCGCCGCCGGGAATAGGGGGGATCCCAGTACCCTGGGATTCCTCCCTAGTGAATGGAGGCCCGCATAGGCGGGCCGGCCGTCGGAGCGTCACGGTAGCATGCGCAAGCGATCCCGTGGCGCTCCACTTAAGACGGGAAGGGTACCGTGGTGGTTTTAGTCGGTAGGAGTCCGACATAACCCTCCATTCTGCATCACATATGGAGGGTATCCATGATGGATTTCCCCACGAAAAAAAAAAAAAAAAAAAAGGATTCAAGTCCAGGTCATGAAAAAATGAATACATGATTATGAAGAAACTTTCAGTGGCGTCCTCGAGTTAGGAAGTAGGCATGGTAAAATTCTGTAGCTTGGAAACCTATACCTTGGTCCTGCATCAAATCTGATGATATCATATAGGTGGAGAGAGGAAAAGTATATACCAGTATTTGCACACACTAGAGTTATTATAATATCTTCCGTGCAGTTAGCTAGTCTCTATTTGGAATGGCCGCCGTGACCGACATGGGCAACGAGGACTTCATTATTATGAATACTACGATGTATGTACAGCAATGGTTAGGTTCATATTGTGTACACGTTAAACGTCGAAAAAACCAATCTCCAAGCTGTTAATATATTTTCAATTAAAACATAAAATTATAGGATTAAGACGTCTTTCAAACATTTTGTTTCTTAAATAAGGATAAGATACAAAATATAATGAAAGTTTTTCAAAAATAAGGGTTGCTTATTTATTTATCACGTATGTATGTAATTGTATTATGTCCCAAGGTGTCGGAGTACGGGGGCGGCGCACGAGTAATCTGGGCCATGTCGGCGGGTGACAGGGAGGCGGACGCGCAGGCCAAGAAGGGCGAAGAGGGCTCTGCTACCGACAGAGACAGTCGGGCAGCAGCTGTCCTCAAACATAATTGGTGCATCGGCCTGAGGACGATAGAACTGGTAGGTTTGAACTACAATCTAACAAAAGATAATGCCTAGAGACACATCTTATTTTGATACCAGCCTTGTAGCAATTGATCTGCCGTTGATAGAGTTGCGATTTGTCAGCTTTAGGCGATATGAGTGAACCCACGACTTAAAACATTGTCTAAGCACTGAGCCACCTCGGTTTTCACTTTCGACTAGAAGGATAAACAAGGCTATATAATATGTAATGATTATTTGTTAATAGTTTAAGTGTTCGTCGATACAGGACGGACGATTACATTAACATTTTAGATTTATTCAATTAGGATATTGACTATTAGGCGAAGGAATTCAATAATTACTCATAGTTAAAAACTTACATACATTGTATTTTGTTAAACACGCAATACAGGTAATAAATAATATATAATCTGTAGGTATGTCAGTTAGAATTCTAAGCACTAGCTGAAAACGTAAGTTCGGTTACAATATTCATACTTCTTCTGTCTGTATAAGCTGTCATCCGATTGCATGTACTCATACGTTAGTGCAAGGACTACGCGGTCACGTAGAACGCATTTCCGAGATGACAATACATGCAGAGCACACAATAATTGTACTAAAGAAGCTAAACTACCTAATTAAAAACCATTAAGCAACAGCTTCAATAATATTATCAATTCAATAAACTGCTCTTTTGTATGTACTATATTATTTAAGATTAATTCAAGCCTTACACAAGCGTTTCTGTTATATACATATACACATTTTCAAAAATAGCTTAGATTCGAAAAAAAATACAATTAAATAATATAATATCCTAAGTTTATTATATATTTTGATAAAGATGAATAAATAACAAGTTAATTGATTCATATGTTTATTGATTTTTGTTAAATCAACGGAAACAGCCTTTTACTTGTGGGAATAGACAGATGACTTGAAACTGCCGATGGTACGCGATGTCCTTGATATATCGTGTAATTCTGAATAAACACCCTATTGTTCTGTGACTCATGTTTGCCATTATGACTTGTTCGTTGTAATGATTCGCGTTGAGTTATGTTTAGATACATAATGAATGGAAAAGTTAAGTGAATCCAGTGCTGGAACGCCTCCATCGCATTGATGGCGAGAAAAGTCGGGGTGAGCGCGAAAAATTGGCAGTCATGACAAAAAATAAAAATAATAAGAAAACTTTTAGTCTAGACCAAACAATTGTTGCAGACGCAACAGTTATTAATTGTATAAACAATTCATTGTTTAAAATGTAATCAGCAAAATAATATTTTCGTACAATTATCCACGAGTAAAAAATGTTTAAAGCTAAGTTAGTTAATTAGATTTTGACCAGTTTCAGATTTCAGCAGTCAAGAAGAATGATATACTCGTAGTTAATTTTTGTGGTAAAATTTCTTTATACGTGTTGAGTTGAGCCGTTTGTGTGAAAAGTTCTTGATCAGAAAATGTTCCACGTGTACTGCATGTTCTTTTTTTAAATTATGTATCTTAAAAATACTTTAAAAATAGTATAAATTTAGATAAAAAAATGTCTTAAAAATCAGAAAATGTTTGTAGTGAGTGAAAGCGAAAACCAACGTCGTTAAGGAAGCGCTTGGGAAAGCATCTACTTGCGGTATTTAGGAATATTCAAACGGTGAAAACGTGTACTTGTCAAGACGAAACGACAGATTGGACTTTCACTTAATCTTTGTCATCAAGCAGTTGTTCAAATTTTATTTAAATTTTTTTTCTTCGTACTACTTTAACCCGCAGTGCTTAAACAAAAGTAAGAACATACTTTACTCGTCAAATCTTGAAAGCCGACTTACAGCGATACGTTATTCTTAATGCGTGTAAATAAATGACATTTTACGATAATGCTGCGGTGAGTTCTTACAGAATACTTCTACTTCTCTTAATTGTAAACTTTTGAATCGTCATTTACTGTTCATCGATTCATATGTGGTCTATAATCGTTTACATTCATGTTTATTTCGACATATTAAGTTATTTTTCAAGAAAGGTTTGTATTTAATATTTCTTGGAAAAACAATAAAGCGAACATTTGATTATTACTTAAGCAATATTTTTTATATCGCTCGAATAATATAAATATAATAAATCCAGTTTTTATTTATGCTCAAAATGGCTGTTCCACAAACATTACAATTTTTAATATTATGTTTATTCTTCAAATATGTATTGATTGTCAATATTTCTGACAATCGAGTCTAGTTTTGCGTTTGTTGTTAGTGACATATAGCTCCAAGCCGGAACGACATGAATAGCAATAGTATATAAACGCACGGTCACACTTGTGCGTTCAAGCGAGACAACTGTAACAAAAATATTTATACATAGATATTTAACACAGAAGTGCGTGTCCGATACTATAAGTAATGTGACAAAATATCTGAATCGATTTTTATGAGTTTTGCATGATTCTAGGTGCTGAGATTATATACTGTTTTCAGATCCTGGCTGTAATCGCCATTGGGCTCATAGTGGGCGCGCTGACCGCCCCCCAAGTGGTACAATCTGACCATCGTCACATCGCCCTCATCTTCTCGACCTATTCGAGTGAGTTAATTTACTTTATAAGATTTTTTTTGTGAATGTTTTGAGGGTATTTTTTTGTTATCATAAGATTATCATTAAGTTCCTCATAGCTTAAAATAAAATAATTTGGTGAATTTAGGTGGTTAGCTTTAATATTATTATTTATAACTTGGTCATACTGTGCTCGTATGGGAGTAATTTAAATGCTCTTATAAATATGTATCTTTATGTTTACATAGACTGATTAATACAAAAACACAGGAGCAAAAGTTAGTTGGACCTCATTATAAATATTAACTACTACTTCCCCCATAATCCAGTTATAGGATTGAGAATTATAGCAGTCAACTATATAATAAACAAGCTAAATTTCCAACAAAGCAGAATTTCCCAATAATTGAGAAAATTTCAATCAAAAATAACAAATTTGCCTTATTTTGTATTGTCGAAGATTGTATGTCGTTTCCTGAGTATTTTGTAAACATTTCCCGTTTACAAAACTCAGCTGGACCATGGCCTCGTTGCGATTGCTGTTCTGTTCTGAATCTTTCAATTATTCAAAGCCGATTTCATTGTTTGGAGACCCTAGAACGCTTCACGGTCTATCGAACATTGATAAAGGTCTCTTTGAAACAAATAATAGTTATGGCGTATTGATTTCTAGCGTTATCTATTTTTGCCAGATTTCAGAAAGTTGATAAATATGAGTCCAAGAACATTTTGTAAATAATTAGATTTTGGAATAGAATCTAAGCCGTAATCTATTTGAATGACACAACGAATTCCAATTTTAACCCTAATTAGTCACACAGCACTTTTAGTTAATTACACTATAATTAACATCCTTTGACCGTGAACCTTTTTGTCACAGTTTAGGTTTTTATTTTTAAGACATTTTGTAAGTATTTCATCACACGACACGGCCCGCAACAAAATTACACTATTAAACCTGTTTGTCACTTTTGGACATTGTTTTTTTACTCTTCAAGAACACTTCATATTCGTCACTAGTCAATCTATTCGTGCTTTCATTTTAGCTTCGTGATTTAGTTCCATCAAATATAATTCAGACTTAATTTGCTAGCTGATGTTCAAACTAATAACTGGTATTATTGACAAAGTTGTAGATATATTTCTTTTGTAATTGTAATCAGTTATCCAAATTACAATTTCGTGCAATATCACTCAATACTTAAGTAATAAATGACCGAAACGATGACGAGTACCGTGTCATTTAAATTAGTAATTTTAAGATTACAAACCAAGGTAACGCTGTTTTCATAATTTCTGAGTGCAATATTAATTGGTAAGATAAACTCAGAAGTAATATCGATTTAACTTAAGTTTGTTTAACAAGTAACTGTTCTGTATTGGTAACATTTATTTCTTCGCTGTTCGTAACATCGTTGATATTGTTCGCATTATCATTTTAAGTCGTTTTCACTTCTCCATTACCTGTTAAATCGGTTTCAATGAACCTCACATTACGTGAAAGTAAATGTGAATTATGCGTTCGTAATAAATCAATAAGTAAGGTTGGCAGCGAAGCGAAACATCTAGTTGTTATATATAACGTATTTTTTGCACAAAATAAAAATGATTTTCCAACCTCTTAGCTTACCCAAGTCGGATATATCCTCAGTACTAGTCTTGGTGGAATTGGATTCCATGCCGATGGTTGTTAAAAATAAAATTTCGTTTGGAATAAGTTTATATTTTTAATTTTGATTTTGTTATATTTCTGTAGGTTTCATCATCATCACCGGTATACTAATCATCGCCCGTCTCTTCGGCGAGTCTGCTGGATGGAGAACTTCTATTGGTTTCTCTATCATTGGTGTCATCATGTTCACGGCTGCAGCTGCGATTATTTTTTATGGCAAGTACATACTAATATTTCAAATAAGTAATAATGTTATATTTAGTAGTTACAATCGGTGTATTAATATTTTTTCTTAAATTACGGACAAGTACATAATAAACAATTCGTATTTTATTAAAAGGAGAAAGGCGAGAAGGGCTATGATTATCAATTTCTTACAAATGTACATTCTGAAAATAATTGTTGAAATTAACTAGTTTCAAGATTATTTTTCGGCACAATCATTGAAAGACTTATTAGCAATAGTATTAAGTATTGAAATAACACAAAGATCAATTTCCAACTTATGCGTTTTTATGTATCAATTATATGACTAACCAGAGTAAATAACATGCTTGATACGTTTTAGATTATACGTAATTGCGGCTCGATTAAACATAATTATTAGTTACGTAAGAAAACATAGATAATGGGGACTTTAAGTAATAATATTATTGTGGGAAGGCTTGTGACAACTTCCGTCTTGAAGATAAACCTACAAATGTGAATGAATGAAATGTTACGAGAAATTACAATTATCACTTATGAGTGACAATAATTGTAATTCTATATGGCAATAAATGAAAATAAATTTGCCGTATTCAAATACAGTTATTAGGCTTTTTTATTATCATTTTTTTTAATACAATCATTTAGTTATAGAATGTCTGTTAGTGACTTTTCAAAGTTCATCCCTCTTAGTCGTCTAGTTCTTGAAATAGAGATTATATATCATGTAGATTTTTCTACTTTGGTTGGGCGTTGTGTAAGCTTATGTCGGTAACCACCAGCCACACAGTTATTAAACCACCGAATATTAATACTTCGTATTTCTGAGTCCCGGCTAGAAGTTAAGTGAGCCAGAGTAATTTTAGGTATAACATTATAAATCCCATGGTGATGGCATGGTTAATATGGGAGTAACATGAGCGTGTAGAGTGAGGTACTATAAAGGAATATATAAATAAATAAGAAAAAACGATGATACACGCTTCGAGGCGCGGAAAAATATTAATATTCCTGATATAAGCCGACGATTAAAATAGACACGATTAATTTGGCGTTATTACTTCCGTTTCACGCTCAGTGTACTGACGACCTATCAATACAATACAAATTATGTATACATATGTATAATCATTTATATTGTTATATGTATTATATATATAGAAAATTACAACTATTACACTAATAAACTAATCAATTATTCTACCGCCAAAACCGCCAACAACAAATACATAATAATGTTGCTGTTTCGCTTTCAACGGATACGATCCAGGATAGAAAAGCAAAGCGACTTAAAATTCACAGATCAGAAACAAAAAAAATATTTATCAAATACTAAAATAATTAGAAGTATTGTCGACCTTTTGTGGGCATTATAGAGCGCTACGCAGACCAAGCGGCGAGAGTTTGTGAAAACGTTTATAAGTAATATACATACTGTAGTGTTATTTGATATATTTACGTCATAACATTTGCCTGTTGTCGTCTTGACACATTTTTCTATGTTGGTATACAGAAGCTCCGTAAATTTTGAAAATAAAATATCTATTTAGCAACTAAATCATGAATCGTCATTAAATTTTGCGTACCTGTTGTCACGGGTACATAAAATGTAGACCGTAGAGCGTAGTCAACGCTCTACATTCGAAAGAAGCCGCATAACATTCTCGGCATACATTCTATTTGGTGCCTTTACAGTTTTCTTTTTTTTTCAGATTGGCATAGATCTTACTACGCTACCGTCCGCCCGAACAAAGAAGTCTACAACCTCCTTATATCATCTGGTGTCTTTGCTGTCATTAATGCAGTTGTTTTTCTTGTGCACGCATTCCTTACTTTCAGAAAAGAGGCCGATTATTAATTATGTATAGCATTTTTTTTTTATTTATCGATAAAATATAAAATAATCACACATAGTTTTATAATTAAACATACATCATTTTTATTTACTCCAAAGTATTATCGTAAGTGTAATTATACGTAATATTAATTAAATAAATGTATATACTTCCAAGTTGTCCTGGAGAGTAGCTTATGTAATAATTGTATAAGATAATATGTTAATTATTTTATGTTGTCCAATATGCAGCTGTTGTCATAAATAAAAAAAATACATCGTTTTGGCCGAGACAGTGCAAGTTAAAATAAATATAATTTACTTGCTTGGTAATGTTAATTATATGTATTTAGCTTTTCTTAAGTATTTAGTTTAAGTGTTTCAATGAAATTGGTATAAGTTTTATTAGTTATAGTTTGGATTGATGTGCAATTTTGTATTTATTTCCATCCGAAGTACTAAAACATTCCGTTTTAATTTTAACAATAATATAACTATCTAACTTTTAAATTTAAAAAACAACGAAAGAACCACCGCTGTTTATTGTTAAGTTTAATACTTGATTTAAATGATTATTAACATAACATTAGATACATTAACATTTGTTGAATCCATAACAATTTTAAAAATAAATTAAGAAAAGCACATATTCATATAAAAGTTATCGTGCACATAATGTATTCTAAAATTGGTTTTCTCGTTGCGACGAAGTACCGATTTTTTTCACAAAAATAATAGATTTTTTTCTCGTAATATTATTCCCGCATGAAACACATAAAACCCACACAGGCATGTAATAATGAATGTAACAGTACCCACTATTATATATCCGTAAGTATTAGATGTATATTTTAGTTTTTAAGTTTGTATAGGAAGACCAAAGCAGTAATCAGTATCCGTCCAGTGGTAGTTAAGTTTTGTATTATCTACGTTAAATATTCTGTTACTCTTGTTTCAATCTGTCAACTGTCACAAAATCTTCATTGGCTGTTTAGAAATGGTCTTAACATTTAACTTTCATTGCGTCTTGTTAACGTCGTGTTTTTAACTATTATAGTAATATTCTTATATGTTAGTGCTATTTTTATATTATTTCTAGAGTAAATGTAATATAGACGCTTTAATGAATGCTTAATATTATATATCATTGCTAAAATGTAATCTTTAGGTTTAAGAAAATTATAATATAATAATTTATAACGACAACAGATTATAAGATAAGTCACAAATAAAGAACTTATAATTTCGCACCAGCCCTTTTGGAATATAATTAAGTAAAGTAAAAGCAAGCAAATTTATATTATTTTTTAAGAACACGCATAACGTGTAATCCGGCGCTAATGTTACCTTATAGTATGCTTTTGGTAAAAGGTACCCGCGTAACAGAAATGATGATATAGTGTGTATTACTCCTTATACAATATACATGCATCAATGTTGTGACTCGGTTGTTTGTATATAAGATTATGTAATATTGATTGTATCGATGTAATTTTATAAATAAATATAATTGCACAGAGATTGTTGTTTTATTTAATTTTTGATTGGTGTTGGATAATTACATATTTGACTAGATTATTATTACGAGATTAATAAAAGAAAATACGAATTAGTTAATCCTAAGTGCATTTCAATTCATACCACGCTGGGACACCATTATTGATGTGTAAACATGTTAGAGCTCGGTACACGATAGAGGCTAACGAGTAACGAGAGCGACAGAAGAGTAAGCGTAAGATTTCGAGCTTTAAAATACGTCACCGTAAGATTTTAAGCGTCACATGACGTCATCGTAAGATTTCGAGCATTAGATGACGTTAGCGGAAGATTTTCGGTTTACACATCAATTCTCGGAAGTCAACCTTGACACTCAATTCATTTATTATTAATGATATCAAGGTATTCAACTAATAGTAGTATAATAAACAAAAAAGAGAGTGCTTAGGATGGATTGAATATTCCAAATTTATTATAATAAAATATTTATTGAAAATAATTATATTATGATACGGAATAAATACCTACAATTGGAATCGATTACAAAATTTGTAATCGTTAGTCTTAATTGATTAAATGAGAATAATTAATTAAATATGAAAACAATAGGAAAGTCGTGATCACGGACACGGACGACAGCTTGATGTCATCCAAATCTGACAGCTGTCTCAGTACTGACAGGTATAAAAAAATGAAGTTTTTGGTTAAATCAGTGACAAATTGTTTTTATGAAATTAGACATAAGTGCTCACATATATTGAGTCAAATAAAGCCGGTACTACGCAGTGGAATTGAACTCCAAATTAAAATTAACGTGACTAATATTAAACCGTTTAGTCGAATTAGAGGTAGAGTAAGGCTAGGCTTATTTTTATTAATAATACGCGGGTGAAACCGCGGAGCACAGCTAGTATATAAAGTCGAATAATTATTCGAATTAAATAATTGAATCGATAAGTATGCGACAACCTTAATTATAAACATTAAGGTTTAATTTGGTATTTAAATACAATTTACGTTCATATATATAAAGTCAAAATCACATTATATAAGTATGTATATACATACTATTTCAATGAACCATTTTATGCAATTGCCTACAATATACATAATATTTTGTATTGTCTCTATTGCATGTTACATGACGTGTATCCGATTTTATTTTGACATAACCTATAATAAAGGTGGGTACCAAAACAAAACATTATTTCATTCATAAGTTACGTTTAATTAAAATAAAATATATTATTAAACTTACCTTTTCAGCCTTTGCTAAGTAAATCCAAAGTTTTCTCCATGTAGAAAATTTCTTTTGGTCACTAAAATTGTACTGCATTTCTTTCGATGCATATCGCATGCTTAAAGGCGACCGATAGTTGCAAAATTCTGAATTTTGTATTTCCGAGGGAGCGTCGATAGCAAACATTTTAATTATATTTAATAAATGTCGAAATAATATAACCCCGGGAGAAGTTGACAACTGACTGCTGCTTGCTCTAGACTCTAGTAGCCAAACAAGATGAAGGTTGACCGCCAGTTGAGCGGGAGAATTCAATTCTGATAACAAAGGTTATCGATAAATTATCTGATGTAAGTTGAAATTATTGTGAATTGTTACAAAAGTTTCTTTTCAAAAGAACGTTTTCTTATTTATTTTACGTATACGTGTTTGCTATTATTGTAATCGCCGAGTTGTGTAAGTTGAGTTGTGTTTTTGTTGTCGCCGACCTAATATAAATTTCATCACTAGGTATGTAAATGAACTATATTCGACCTTGCAACGATATTGATATTTTATAATTATTTAATAAGCGACCAGACAGATGGTTTTTTTAGAGTTAAGAAAATGAAACACTGACGTACTGGTTTAATAAATAATATTTACCATGCTGTATAAATACGTATAACGTGTGTCACTTTACTTGAGAAGTTAGTAGTCTTTAATGATACGTTGCTAAATAGCTGTTTAGTTAAGCCCTTGGTTCCTAAAGTGGTCCAGGTGGATCCCAGGGGTCCACGAGATACTCGACGGGGTCTACGTTGGCATGACAATGAAATGGGTGTTCACAAGTCATAAGCGGGGGTCCACGAAAATTCGTTTGCTTTCGATAGCGAAGAACTAAAAAGTTGGCTTACTTCACCTATGCAGATGCAATGAAGGCTCAGCGACAGTAGGTTTCAAGTTTTAGTAATGGGAATATGGTTCAAATGTAGTTGCAGGGCGTCTACCGGAACCACAACACCACACCACGTTTTGAAAGAGGTCTATGATAAAAAATAGTTTGGGATCCTCTGTGTTAAACACTGATTTAGCTCTATTGATTTGACACTCAAATACAGTAAAAACAAATTATTTAAATAATCTAAGCATAGAACGTTCATAAGTAACGCCGTAAAAGTTTATGACATGGACACAGGGATACCCGTAGTGGAATTACCCGATGTCTGGATAAAGGAGATATTACGTCTTATAGTTGCTATGCACTCTCCAAGGAAGTACCTGTTCCACAATGGCAAATATCCGAACCAGCAATGCATCTGCGATGAGTGGCGGTCCAGCAAGTCCAAAGCTGTTATTTGAAACTTTTATAAGCCATGGCAAAGGCGTCTACAGCTCCTGACTCCATTTACGAATGGACGTGAGTCGAATGTAAAATAGAGATCGGTGAATATATCCAGGTATAACTTACTGCTCCACCGCCAACTTTCTAGCAGCGGTTAATGGTTATTGGCCCGGCTATGTTCCAAATTACACCTTATTTGTGTAAGCTTACTATCATACAAATTACCACCATTATAGCACCAATGTCTACGGGCGGTGGTGACCACTTACCGTCAGATGGCGCTTTGCCAGTCTTCCTACCTATTTCCGCCGCGCATTTAGATCTTAATCATAAACTAACTGACATAGGCTCTGTAAATTATTTCCTTATATATTCTGATATAATTTTTACTCGGTGGTAGAGCTTTGTACAAGCTTGTCTGGGTAGATACCCCCTCATCAGATATTCTACCGCAAAACAGCAGTACTTGGTACTGTTGTGTTCCGGTTTGAAAGGTGAGTGACCCAGTGTAATTACAGGCACAAGGGGCATAATATCTTAGTTCCCAAGGTTGGTGGCGTATTCGGTGATGTAAGCAAGGGTTAACATTTTTTACAATGCCAATTTCTATGGGCGTTGCTGACCACTTATCATCAGGTGGCCCATATGTTCGTTCGCCTACCTATGCTATAGAAAAAAAAGGTTATTCCTCAAGATACATCGACAATATGGCAACTGACGCTTCGTTTACTTGTCAGTCTCATTGGATTGGAATTGATTGAACACAGATTGAGCGGCGTGACGTCAGCGCTTTCGTATCTTTGCTAGAAGTTGCGTAAAGTTGAATAGAATAGAGTATGTCTTATTTACCAAGAATCTTGCACAAGACGGCATAATCTAGTTATATTCAATTGAGTTTTACTCAATTAAATAAGCAATATTATTCAATTATTATCTATCGGAAATCACTTTTATTGTAAGATTTTAGTTATAGTAAAATAACATTCAAAACATTTTTGATACACTTTTATTAGTTTAATACAATATTCTCAACACTTTTCATCTTCAATATTTTTTAATTATTCAATACTGAGAAATATTAGAAATAATTTACATTTTCTCTGTTCTATTAAAAGTTTAACAGTTCAACAGTTTATAATTGACATAGTGGATTTGCACTATAATTATGTTAAATATAGAACAACTGATATTTTCTAGCCAGTTACAAAGAATTATATAAATATATGAACTTTTTTTAACATACAAAAATAAAGCAATGTACACTTGTTTCTTCTAATACTGCAATATCTCCTAATATACATATGCCGATCATATTATGAAAGTATCAAAATGTCTGCCCTATTTAAACCTCTTATCGTAGTATCATATACAATATTTTACATACATTTATATTATCAGACCTTGCTCTTGAGTGACTTCATCATTTTCTCAAGCTTCATGGCTTTCTGTAAGTCACCCTTTATCTTCAATTTTCCCATCATGAAGGCATTAGTCGCCTTCACTTTGCCTGAAAACAAAGGGATTTATCTATAAATAATAGTTGTAAAAAAATGATTTAAACATAATGTATGGGTAATTCGTAAAAAAATTGTTTTGAAATGAACTAATTAAATATATATGTTGTCATTATCATAAAAGTGGTTACATTGTAGATAATTTGGTGTCGAGACAGCATTATCTCAACATGAGAATATTAAATATAGGTAGGTACCCGCAAACATTTCGGCGAAGTTATTGCTGTCCATAGTGAGAGTCGCATCTGGGGGGCTTTTCGGTTCGCCCTGCCCGCAGGACCCATCGCCGTTCTTCAAGTCTAAGTGCCAAACTCCTTCTTCCTTACCTGACATTAAAATATATATTAAAGCAATAACATTTATATATAATTAAAATTAATCACATGTTATGTACCTAGGAGATAATAATAGACAAAAATGAAACAACAGAAGTGTAAATGAAAAAAATCCTTGTATAAATAGGTGTTTGAAATTCCAAGCAAAAGATTAATAAAACCTAAAGCTACCACCAGTTCAAAATGTAGGTACATAATAGAGTTCATAATCCATTGAACTCATATTATTATTAAATAGTTCACCTTCTGTCATGTACATATAAATAAGATAAACAAAACATATTTACCTTTCACATTGAACTGGTACACAGCCTGTGTTTTCTTAATTAACTCAGGTGTAATAGCTTTTCCGATGGCTGCAAATAGCTCTGGAATTTGACCATCCGATGCACCCTGTAATATATAGTTATTATCCTTCGATACAGATTATTAATATATTTGAAATTGTATATATTATCTTCACTATTCTACAATTTACCTGTGATAACTAAGTAAGCAATGTATGGCAACATTTTATTTCAAGATAACCATTATCATAATTGATATACTAATCTAGTGATATTTGATAGTCAAGGTTATTTTATAAATTATTTTATTATAGTTTGGTAGTAATTTTATTTGAAAATAGAGCAAATAAATTAACGAAATTAGTGGTCATAGGTTTAATATAAAAACATTACAGATGTAAAGGCATGTTCACACCTTTGTGACAGCTTCCTTTTTTTCCCCCGGAACATCCAGAAAGAAGTCAGGTAACAGATTGTTTACATTACCTGTGAACAAAGCGAGATGAATCACTAATTTTGATTATTATCTTGTGTTGTTTTGGAAATATCAACACAGACTTAAAATGAATTTAATTTTCTTAATAGGTTTCTCGAGGTACAATATTTATTTTCTTAAACATTACCTCGCCTAATATAATGTATTATATATTGATATACTATGCCCTTTATATTTAGTTCTCTTTTACATGTTAAATAAATGAATATTATACAAAATATATAGGTGGGAACGAGAGTGGTGCCGGATTTATACCAAACTGATACCACTGCCCAGTGATACAGTGGCCAATGGTTTCCATAAAAACATTAAAAGTTGTTCGAATTAAGAATTTTTATCAATAAAAATACTTAAATTTGGTAATTTGAAACTATCATGGTACAGCAAATAAGGAAATGTAGATGCCTATGACCACTAATCTATTAAACATTTTAAATTAAGTCAACAATTTAACTAACGTAGTAATTATAATTAATTAATTATATATATAAATAAATTGCAAGCTCATAACATAATTTTGTTATTTCAATTAATATACATTTTAAAGATGACTATTTATATATATTAAACTATACATTTAATTATGATAATAATTAACTCTAAAATCTAAATGGTACAAAAATATTTGCAGTTGGCAATACAGTACAATGTGAACAATGCTGACATTTTATACAAAACACCGTATTTTATAAACATTTTTGATTAATGTAATAATTAAATTATAATACTTCAAAAAATAAAAAATCCATTTACTTATAACATTAATCAGTTTGATAGATGTAATGGAAGTGTTTAAAAATGTTTATAAAATTAATTTTATTATTAAAATGTAAACATTTTTACTGATAAAATATATTACTTATTTATTATTAAGTTATCTATTGTGACAATGAACTTGTCTTGTTGTCTATTATATTATCTTATGACAACCTTACCGAGTAACTGTAAGCTGATTTACATTTTTTCAACTTTTTTGAACATTGATGTAACTGGTAGATTACAGGGAGGGATCTGAAGTCGTACCATACCATCGTAACCACTTATGTTTATATTTATCTGACCATCATCATTCACTTACTCGTATCCTGTAATCTTGTGGATCAGCGTTTTAATAGCTTGAGAACAATTTGACAGAATTCTTCGTGATCATTGCTGTTGGTGAAATGGTTCACCGATGGTTGAGGTGCTTACGTGTTCGATCGATGGATATGTTTGACCATTTTCCCTGGCTCGGCTGTTACAACCACTGGGTACGGTGTGGTGGACCATTGTGAGGATTTGATTTACACCACATGAAGAGGTTATTTTCAAATGATATATTAAACGTTATCAGTAGTGTTTAACTGATAAAGTCAAATAATCAACTTACCGTTTTATCGAGTCGTACCGACGCGTTGTTGATTTTTCACTTTATTGATTGATTTTAGAGAAATATTAAAAATGTTAAAAATAAATGTAGTTAACCTTGTCTTTATAGTTGACGGTTGAGGTATGGTACCGCCGCACCGACGCGGTGGTCACCGTTTGCCGGTGGTGGTTCAAAGCCGCAGGATCGTCCAAGAAACCGTCCAACAGCAGATTATCTGCGTTCTCTACGATTTGAATTCACCATGTAGTTTGAGTATCACACCTAACTAAGCTATCAGACACACACTACTCAAAGTACCGTTAAGAACGATGTATCTTTCTTAATCAACTTAACAAACATCGTTACATGTAACGTTTGAAACATAAGTCTGAACTCACTTGGGTCACACGCGTAAGGTGTCAGGTCGGATACACCATAGTTTTTGACAACGTCTTCATCGATCGCGAAGACGCCGGTGTACTTCTTGGGGTCTCTGGAAAAGTATAATAACAACATTGACATCGACGTAAAATATTTAACGAAAAGCTCTAACTGTATAAACAAAACTCTGTGCCCTAAACACACAATACATATAGAAGACGCTAATGGCAGAAGATAAATAAACAATTCTGACCTTGGAATGTAATTCGAGTTGAGTTGTGCTAAATTAATGTAAACTTCCTTATATGGATATAAAATCGACAAATTATTAACTTTATGATTATTTCGATAGGAAAAAAGTTGAAATGGGTTTTATTGACAATAATATTTTAGCAGCAGTCTAAAGGTGGGACGTCGACAGGACGGCGCTCCCGTGTCTCAGTGCGCACGTAGCGTGGGTCCTGCGCCCGAACTCTCTTCGGTCGCGTCGGATTGCCATCGCATCGGATTATGAGTGTAACGGAGAAGGGCACTAGAGACGGCGGCCTGTTTAACAATAAGGGGGTATAGGCGATCCGTCGATATGTCGAGCCGAGGAGCAGGGCGGCGGGGGGGGGGTACAGTGCGGGGGGGGTCTCACTGCGCGAGCATGACGTAGGCGGCGTCGGCCACGATGTCGGGCTTGCGGCTCGTGCTCGTGTCGCCCGTCAGCATCTCGATGGCCGCCGTCGCGATCGCTGCAACCGACACACCGACACGCGTTACACGCCGTACGACCTCGCCGCACGCATACACTTATAGTCCTCAATGTCCAGGTTCATTTACAAATTTCATTTATACTCAATTGACATATTATTATGTACACCTTTATATAATTAATTATTTATGATGCCGTACCGGTTTTGGGCCAGAGCGCGTTGACGGCGATGTTGTACTGCTTGAACTCCTCGCTCATGCCGAGCACGCACATCGACATGCCGTACTTCGCCATCGTGTACGCCACGTGGATCGAGAACCTGCAACGCGAACACGACACGTCACTTGTATATCAAGTTAGTCAAACACTATACCTAACACTGACTCATTTTTTCTATAGTTTAAATGTTTCAGATTAAAAAGTCAAAATTTTACGTTTAATTTCATGTCCATAGGAAACCAACTTTTATGACAAACTATAGTATGATTAAAATGGTCCAATTTACTTCTTTTTTTTTTTAAATATAATATTATTGAATTGTTAGATTAATTATTGTTCAGATGCTCACCAGTAGGGGTTCATGTTGAGTGGTGGGGACAGGTTCAGAATGTGGGCATGGTTGCTGTTCTTCAACAGCGGCAGGCACAGCTTTGAACTAAACCACAAGTAATATTTACTGTAATCTTACAAACGTCTTATTTTTACAATTAGGTAATATCCATATAGAAAACTGAAACTTATTATTAGTAAGTGGTAAGTAAACATTTTTCGGATGGATGAAATATATTTAAATTTCTGTAAATTACCTTATGAGTAATCTTTAATTTGTGAATTGAAGTTGAAGACTAAAAAGTTACATTAAAAAAAAATCAATCATCAAGATTTATCAACAAATGGGCACCTGATGCAAAGTGACTACCACAGCTCATAGATATCCGTAAGACCAGAGGACTTGCAGGTGCATCGCTGGACTTTGAGGAATAAGTTGGCATTTTGCTTGAAGATACTTAAGTCATATTGGTTGAAAAAATCCACCAGCGAAAGTTGGATGCACAGATTCGTAAGTAATTTGCACAAAATACCCTCAACTGTCACTTGCATATGACATACTACTGACATGTCACTAAATTATATCACTACCTTTACCAAAACATTATAATAAAAATAAAGTAATTCATTCAATTCATACTTACGCTAAGAATGTCCCCCTTGTGTTAATATTGTGCATGAGGTCATATCTCTTCATATCAGTCTGGGCGGTGCCAGTCAGGGAGATAGCCGACGCATTATTTACTAAGATGTCAATACCATTGAACTAAAATAATAATAACTCATAAACTTTAAAAAAAAATTAAAGTATAAATTACATCAGTTTAATTGTACCCTCAACTGTTACCTTTTTTGAAAATTAGAAGATTTTTTAAGATTTAAAAAAGAAATAAATAATCAATACCTTCTTAACAGCCTCATCAATAGCATTTTGAATTTGTTTCTCTTCTCTCACATCGACTATGCATGGCAAGGCTTTTCCTCCCAGAGCCTCGACTAAATTAAAAACAAAATACTGTTAATACAAAAATGATAATAATTGTATCTCAAAAAATACAAGTATGTATAGTATAGTTTATGAAAACATATTTAATTTTATCTATTATACTAGCTGTGCCCTGTGTGTGTAATAAATAAAAATATAATGAACAAAAACTAGCCTAGAACCTTCCTCTACGAAAGGACTATACAACACAAAAATAATTTTTAAGTTCAAACCAGTAGTTCCTGAGATTATCCCGATCAAACAAACAAACTCTTCAGCTTTATATATTAGTATAGATTAAAAACACATTTTACTAATTGATCTGCTCATTACAAGGTGTAGTACACAATCAGTGACTGGTAAGTGACATCTTAACCCTGTGTAACCTCTACACTTTAATAAGTAAATATTTACTAAGCCTGAACCGATTTTGTCTAAATTTTATATAAACTAATTGAAGATGTCAAAAAGTTGAATAATTATTATAAGCTAATAATTTTATTTCTAAATAAATTATAGTATTTTGTTATGTTTATTAAAACAAAAGTGATTTTGTAATAGAGTAACAGTTTTGACCAAAGGTCAGTGGACTTTTATCCTCAGGTCCAAAGTCCACATATTGTTAAAACATCAATCATAACTATAAAAACGTAATTTTACATTTGAAAATAGAACATTCTAATTAAATGTAACATAAGAATAATATTTCACAGCACTTACTTTCTTCGGCGGTAGTATAAATAGTTCCTGGGAGTTTCGGATGTGGCTCCGCTGTCTTAGCAGCAACAACAACGTTAGCGCCATCCTTAGCTGCTTTTAGCGCGATAGCTTTCCCTATGCCACGCGAAGCCCCCGTTATAAAAAGGGTACGACCAGCTAGCTTCCTAATAAGCATAAATTACGTGAAAGTGGTTAAAATGTTTATTTAAAAACATAACACTTCAGTCTTTTCTTACCCGGTATTTGCAACTAAACTCATCTTAACTAAATTATCAAAATAACTTCAATACGTTAGCTAATTTTCAGTCAGACTAACATACGTTGACTAAAATGTTTAATTATAAATTAAATACACAACAAGTTTCAACGAGGTATGTACTACATTTATAAAAGTCATAAACTGTCACTGTCATTGGCAACTGGCAACTGACAACTTGACATATATAATTCAATCTTCAAAGCATAGTCAAGGCACGGTCTTGTTTACAGGTCTATCAACGGAGCCCATTTTAGTGGTGAGAGATTGGTGCGATTGTGATATAATTTTTATTTCGCGTCAACGCCGCTGTACGTCGTTGCTATCGTACGTGGTTGAAAGATACGTGGCGTATATTTTTCTCTCCCAAGTATTGTGTTATTTAATCATTGTTATGTCGTTTTGTTGAGTTTTGCAGACTTGTTGTTATTTTTGTTTTGTTATTTAACTGTTTTGTTTGGATTTGAAAAAGTGTTTGGCACATCCATCTATCGATCGTCATGCCTCTGGCGACCGTAAATTAAACAGAACAGAAACCATTAAGCCAACCTCCACTATTGTAGTCGATAGATCTGTGTATAAGACCGTGAGTTAAAGCCGTGGTTAAGGCTCAGGTCGACTCAACGTTAATCTTTTTTTTATCATCGTTCACGAATACAGTAGTTATAACGAAAATTATTAAAGTGGAGAACGAGTCAAGTTTGTGCCACAGCATCCTCGCGCGCTCTTTTCAGTATCAATAAAAGTAGTAAGTTTGTATATTCTGATTGACGTTTATGCTTAACCGTTTATCGTGATTACATTTTGCTCAAGTCTGGTTTGAACTTGTTAAGATTTACAATCGTTGTGTTAGTTTGTTTAATTCCACTCTGACAAACTGAATAATTACCGTTGTACATGTTGATTCAGTTTCGATGATTAATATTATAAGCTTGGTCTGATTTAGCACCCAAAATTGACTTAAGACGAAAAATTGTATAGCCAGGTTATTTTGTATAAAACCTTTTATTTATAAAACGTTTATTTTTAAGATATATTTTTTAATTTGATGTAATCTGTTTTAATATATTTTTGTTATGTCAAAAATTACTTTAAAACAATTACAATCATTTTATTTATCTTATATTGGCCTAAAATAAACGATTGTAATCAAATGTTTTAATTAATTAGATGTCCAATCAATTATATCGTTATAGAAATACCTATTAAATTACTTTCGTAATGCTTATATTTTACGTAAGAAAGCTATAAAACAATTACTTATAGTTTTTTAGATACTATATTGACAATATATTTGAGTTATACACTAAAAGGTATTTAAGTCCTTGAGTTGAAAAGATTTTTTTCAACTTTTCTTTATGGCGAAATCTTAAAAAATTGAGACGTATATTGAAATTGAGATGTGTAGGTATTTATTTATAATGAAAAGAACAGCTGATTGTTTATTACTGTTTTAACATGTAAAGGAAATAGTTGTTTGAATTTTCGAATTACATTTATGATTTAGCTTCCCGCAAATGTAAAACGTTCAATAATAAAATAATTAAGATTTCAAATACATTTATTTTGTGCATAATTTTATAATTTCATTTCTCTAGTCTCTAATGTACAACACCGCGAATAAGGGTGAATCTTACACCTTATTAAAATAATCTACAAATAAAACAATTTAATTAATATAACATCATAAGACATTTAGTTAGGCTTTATTGTAACAATAATTGCAATCCGTAAGAATGGCTCGAATCGTTGATATTTTTATACAATGTACTAACTACATCAATAATGTTTAACTAAGTGTATTTGATTTCGGAAACGGAAATATAAAACGAATATTTCAATATCTGTTGTATTTTGCATAGATAAAATAATATTACACACTCTTTGTTATTAAAAAATAGATCGATTCGATTATTTAAAGTTACCAAATTGTAATTAATATTATTTTATGAGAAATAATTAATAAAAATGATGTTGTATATATATATTTATATACATATAGAAAAATGAATTATGGCAATTTAGGTAACACTTTATACGTTAATTTCAAAAAGCCCTCTTTCGGCGTAACCTATAAAATCACATAGATATTTATAATATCAACTACACACAGTTCTATCATTTTGTATATAATTATATTAAATTTATTTACATATTTTATGTTGACCTGACGTTGATGAGTTTTTTGGTAGTTATATGCTTTGAGCAAGAGTAAAATGTCAAGAAATATTTTGAAAATCATTATTGTTTTGTTATTTCGAACTCTGTTAATAGTTATTGTAATGAAATTACAATATACTCTTTCAAATAAATAATCAGGCACTTCATTTTTTAAGGATATGTTATACAGAGATTTTCAATGAATGTAATTATGAACGGTATGTTATTTTGTTTCTTATATAGTTAGAATCTGTCTGAAAGAATTGTATTGAAAATTAGAGTCCACTTAGGTAGTTCTATCTGTATAGTTTTTTAAGATATTGTCTATACTGAAAGATAGTTCAAGTATCGTAGGAATTTGTAGAGCTAGATCTAAATTGTATTAAGAGTAATACACGAGTAACACAGACTGACAAGAAAAGCTACAAAGATTAATTTCTATAGAATCTAACAGAGATAAGATTGAAAACATGTTATTCAAAGAGCGATGTATTCTACAGTCATAAGCACCAAACATTCTGTAATCCATCTAGAGTTACTCACAACGTTCACTATAATACTAGTCGTTTAAAGCATCAAAAAATAATAATTGGCACCGAAAATTAAAATTATCGTATCAGCATCTAGGACTATTTTGTTCGGAGATATAGACCTCATTTAAAAAATAAAAATAATATATCTTGTATTTATTATCTACATCAATAAATTTAATCTCTTTTCTTAAAATATATTGTTCTAAGTTTAAATGTAAGCTGGTTGTTTGGCAGAATGCTGTAGAGCCGCTAACACGTCATGTTTGAGCCGGACGTATAATCTTCCCTTTCTCCACGGGTTCTGGAGCTGGAGCGGTCGAAAGTCGTCTCGCAGGCATCTCTCCCTAGCTCCTATAACTGCCACCAAGCAGAAATCTTGAAGTTTCTCCGGACCGTAGACGGGGCCGGGCTTCCCCTTGAGCACGGCGGCCATGTTGAGCTGCTTGACGACGAGGTCGATGACCTCCCGCGCGGACGTGCGCGGCGTGACGTGCAGCTTCAGCGACGTGCCCGCCGCCAGCCCCGTCTCGTACGCCGCGAACACCTGCGACGTCATTATTTACTCCTGACTGCATGTCGCAATCTCTAGCTAAGATATATGCACTAAATGCGTGCACCAACAAAGATGGACTCTCGATTGGTGCTCCCTTACTTCAATTCTTCAACTTCAATCGAAAATAAATTTGAGGAACGGAAGTAACATGGATTTTTTTTAATTTCGATAGGCTAACCTAAAAATTATGCCCGGCTTGTGATTAAACAAATACCTTAGAATCTACAGGCTTTTAAACTAACCATTACGCCTACGAGGCGGTCAATATACATTTTACGATATATCTTTTTTGAATGTAAATACTTACTCTGACATGTTGCATTTCAAGAAATAAAATAATCCCAGTAATCACAAATGCATACCTGTAAAATACCCGCTTGCTCCGAAGTTCTCTGTTCTACGGGCAGATTACCACTTCGCTCCTCGTTATCGCTCTGTCTGCCATCAGTCTTAGGAACCTTATTATTATATTCTACTTCTTCCTGCGTTTCCAACAACGGCTGTCGCTTGACACAGTGTCCCTTGCTCAACAACTCTTGGCCGGTGTCCGTGTAGTCCACTTCGGAGCTCTTCACATTGTTCATGCTCTTCGATGACATAACGTTGCACTGTGTTCGGTGATTCGACGGACGGATTGTTAGCGGAACCGCTGTCGTTATCGGACAGCTTTGGCTCTCGGAGTCACTCGATAGACTTTGGGCGGATTCTGAGACGTTCGTTTTGCCAGTTTTCACACTGATCATGCTCCCCGGATAGAAGTTCTTCACCATCAGCAGTGGGCTGGAGGACGTCGAGACGCTGGTGTTAATACTGTGTGGGCGCGGCTTCGGTTCGATGTTCTCGTTTTGTAGTACCAGCGTGTCTTCGCTCCGGGACGGCGGGAGGCGGCTGTTGGCGATGCTCACGTGAGATCCCGATCCTGACTTGATGTCGAACTGTGAATTGCTACTCATGTAATTATTACTCATAATGCTCGACTGTGTGAATTGCGAATCGGCGCTACCTTTCCTGGCATATTTGGTATCGGAATGAAGATATTGCGAGCCGCTCAGGTTTAACGTTGAGACTGAGGTTTGACGGGGAGCCAGACTTAGTTGTTGCTCAGATTTACTAAATTCAGGATGTAGGCTAGTGTGGTTCCCGTTGCCGGCCGGGCCGGGCCAAGAGCCGCGGCCGGGCGACGTCTTAGTAATTTTTCCATCTCGCGGCGGGATTTGGAGTAAATCTATTTTCAAATTTACATCTTTCTCAGAATCCCCACAGTCCGGTCTATCAATAGAAGTTTTGGACGTCGTTTTATCGAGTACATTTTTGAGCAATATTCCCGAACTGGGACCGGCTTTGTCTTTATCTCTCGCGAAGCCTATCAGGTCCATCAGCCATCGCTCCGCCTTCCATATTAGGTTTAAATTGTTTTGGAGATCTTCTAACTTTGTTAATCTCTCTTTCGCGGTCTGGAGCTCGCTGCAGGAGAACGCTTCTCTTTGGGAATGGGCGGCTAAAGCTACATCTAATTCTAGTACACAGCTCAGTTTTGAGTATTTATTTAAAATGTTATTGTGGTAAGTTTGTAAGTGGATCATTTCGAAAGCCTGGATGGGGAGACTGAGTAGATCTCCTTTCTGGAGCAGGATTTCCTTCTGGCCGGGCACAGAGCAGGCTTGTTCCGCCGGCGGACATATCATGATGAAACTAACATCGTGGTTGAGTTCAATAACCTCGAGATCATATATTCGGTGGGTGCTGACGTTCTCGTCCGGTATCTCCATGTCCCGAAAGAGTCTCCGCGTGGCGGTGGCTATCTGCTCGATGAACATCTCTTGAGATTCTGAAGGCTGTTCGTTGTTTCCAATTGACACCAGATTATTAATAGATTGTGATTCGTCTGCAGTCTTTCCGGATTGAGACTTTAGGTACTCCCACTCTTCTCTGAAAATAGAAGCAAAAATAATATTATCAAAAACTTTTCCGTGTAATAATTGAATTCAACTACCAGTTTCATTGCAACGTACACGTTACATTTAGTAACGTAAAACAGTTTTTGCCTTAATGTTCACATACTTTGAATTGTATTTACAACATACGCTAAGTAATGGGCGAGGGGGCGTGTATTTTGTATTAAAAGTGGTTTCCTGTAACTGAGGGGGCACGTAGATTTGTAACCAGCATAATTGATTTAAGCATGTCATGTGTATTCCTTGTTGGAGATTAAAATAAAATAAAATAAAATTTAACCGAAAGAACTGGGGACGGGCAACTAGTAAATAATAAAATGACACAAAATCTCAGTTTCACTGCTTCGGTTCTTATGACGTTTTAAGTGTTACTTTCTGTATTTCTTAATAAAAGAAGTAATTGTATAGTTTATTTAGTACTTACGCGGACACGTGCGGATTATCCCTTATCCGCGTGTGTGGAGGGACGTTAGGGGTCCGCGCGGGCGCTACGATCCGTACTACTTCGACTGAGGACTGCAGCTTGAGGTAACCTAAATATAAGCCACGGGGTAACTGATCTCTGGATACCTGCGAAAATAATAATAATCGGTATAGTATATCTATATCTATAAAAAAGTATAATGCTTAGATGGAAAAAATACTAAACCATGATGTGCAGCGCGTTCGGAGTAGGCTTTAGAATGTAATATTATTCTATAAATAGCTGTGATTCGCGGATTCACTCGCTTTAAATTCAGGCTTTTGACTCGACAAATGTAAGTTTCATATTACTACCAGAAGAGCCGTAAGTATTCGTAGCATTATTATATTAAAATGTTCCCAGTTTCACTTCGTTAGCTATTAACTGAATATGTTTCGGGACACTACGATATCAAGTAACGGACATGGACAGACAAAATGATACAGATACAAAAGCAGAACTAATTAAATTACAGTATTAAAGTTATTTTGAAAATGTAATAACAATGATATTAAAATCCATAATAACAAAACTATATACTACGAAAGCTAAAAAGCTAACGAATTAGGTACAAGCTAAAAGAGGTACAAATAACATTAAAGGGTGAAATTGCCCTCCTGAGAATAAATTGCTAGCGCAGTTTTACATTAACTCGCGAGCGGCGAGTTTTAGTGCTGTCAGAGCTACCACGTTCATCTAAATTATCATTATAATTGGTATCTCTTATTTTGTTTGACTATAGTATGTGGTGGATGTGCGGCAACAGAAACATGGAGTACCTAACGACACTCCTTACCCACACGCGCGAGCAGCCGCCGGAGGAACTTGTGCTTTAAATTGATAGAATAACATCATCATATATTGTTAGATATACCTGGTGGTAAGCAATCTGTTCATGAACTGAAGCCATCAGTAGTTCCCCCATCGTGTTATCTTCACTGAGAACTCTCCGTCTAAGTTTGGAGACTGGGGCCCATCTTGAATTCAACGCGGATACAGATTTAGGCGACTTGACCATAGTCACGCAAGAGAGTACCACCGTGCCGTGAGCGTCTCGGAGTGGCTTGTGGTAAAGTTGACCTGAAAATTAGGTAACATTTTATTCCTAATTTACTATCATTTATTTATTGCTATAAATATCAATGGCCGTGATGGTCACAATTCACGGTTTTAATATAGCGTAAGCTTAGAACCACTTTAATATACCATCGTATAATCACAAATAAAAGATAGAGTAAGAAATACTATCTTACGCAATAAGACCAAAGTAGCCGACGCTTAATTTTTTCTCTCAAAGTTTGAAGTGGAAATTGGCGGGCCATGTTGTTCGATGCACAGATGACAGATGGACAACAAACGACGATGGAAAGGACCACCAGGGTCCAAAAATATATGGCAAGATGACATAGTCGCGACCGCAGGATCAGGCTGGATGCAATTCGCAGAGGTCAAAGAGGGGTGAAAATCTTTGGAGGAGGCTTTTACCCGAAAGGGGTCCATTACATAGAATATATATGTATATATATCACTTCTCTGTCAAATAAAAGCTAATCAGAGTGGAGTATCGACTTCACAATGGATTACCTAAGTCTTGTATACATAACGCGGATTGCATTTGAGCCGCAGCCGTCAGTAGTTTCAACCTAAAGTGTATCGATGACGAGGTGTGCTTCTCCATGTCTGATCTGAGCGACTTCACTTCATCCCAGGAACACGATACCTGCGTCAAAATATATAATGTATTCGATGTACGTAATGCAAAAAGCGAGTTTGTCTGTACGTTTCATGAATATATAATAAAGTATGTAATCAATACAAGAATAGTTTAAAGTTCTGTATTAAATAAATACATATATGTAAAATATTTAGCATTCAAGTAGTCTTATAAGAATTTGATTCGTTATATCAAAGGATTAAATGAAATGTAAATGTTTGGAGTTCTTCTGACTTTTTTAACCGACTTCAAAAAAAGGAGGAGGTTATCAATTCGTCTGTATGTTTTTTTTACATTGACTTTGGTCTTTGGTTGGGTGGGGTTGTAATCGTTACAATACATTATTGACATTATCCTTTTTGAGCTATTATGTGGAAATTTTGTACATAATATTTTTACAGAAAACAGTCATTTTATTCTCCGGATAGCGTATTGAAATAAAATCGTAACCTTTTATCAGTCAGATAGCCGGCTGAATGATTCAAGAATCGGTCGGTTATCTAAATAGATTCCGGTCCTATCGATAGTCGTTTATCCTTTTAGGAGGTTTTAGATAGAAATAATTTGAGATTTCAGAATTCTGCAGGTACGTATTTTAAGTGTACTTTCAACATATACTTTTTATCGTTCTGACAAAATCCATCACGTACAAAATATATTAATTTAATAAGATTCACTCGGCCTACCTTCATGAGCCAGTGGAAGTCGGTGTAGATGCAGGCGGGGTAGGTCTCGTCCACCTCGATGACCGGCAGGAACTCCTCGCTGGTGACCAGCACCTTGTCCTCGTGGTACACGATGCACGCCAGGTACACGCCCCTGCCGGCGAGCGAACGTTAGCGGGGGCGCCGAGGGCGTCGAGACGGGTGAGGCGGCGGTCTCACCTCCGGAGGTTCTTCTGGAACTTGCTGGCGGCGGTGAAGAGCTGGCGGATGGTGGTCTTCTTGCGCGTCTGGCGCGCGTGCGAGCGGTGCCGCGCGCTGCCCGCCGCCGCGCACAGCGCCTCCAGCGCCGCGCCCGCCCCGCCGCCCGCGCCGCGCGCGACTCGCGCGCTCGCGTCGCGCCAGCCTGCGCGCACACTGCGTCAGCGATACTATACAAGAGTACTAGTGCCGGGTTAGACACGATTACGTCGCCATCGGTTGCACCGCACCGAACCACTGGGTCGAACCACTTTTTTGTTCGCCGCTATCCATACTGCCTCCTGTTGTGTGATTCTTTCCATGCCGCGGACGGAGGACGAGTATCGCTTTGAATATACCTGCCCGACATAATTCTGCGCACGTGTATGTATACTCACTGCTGGGCACGACGCTCCTGGGCACGGACACGGTGTGGGGTCCCCAGCCCTTGAGGTTCCCGGCGGCCGCCCTGAAGAAGTACCGTCGGCCGCGCGTGAGGCCCGCCACCAGCACGCGCGCGCCGGCCGCGCCCGACGCCGCCAGCTCGCGGCACCCGCACACGTTGGAGAAGTCGGCGCGGGACGACCACTCCACTGTCGGTACACGCGATACAATACGAATACGGACAATTATAAGGGATATGTGACTAGGTACAGAACCATTTCAGTAATACGAAAAATTTCAGTATCTCTTTCTATTACATAATACCAACATTTTGAGTATTACTTCGGTGTATGAAGAACGCTCGGAGAAAACTTCCCTCTCAAAAAGGAGCGGAAGCCAACAGTGAGACATTTTAGATTTTTACATTTATTTTTATATTAAAATTTAATAATAAAAACTAACGATAATAAATAACGAAAATAAGAATTTCAAATGTAGATATTATTTGTTAAGTAGGTACCTACTTATTGAGTACTTTTTAATGGCTTCTGAGTTATGAGATATCAGATTTTATAAGGTCGATGAATAATAATTTCTCGTTTATGTACGGTTATGTATACATTTTAGGCACTAAATATTAAGACTAGCTGTGCACCGCGGTTTCACCCGCGTATAATTAATGAAAATATAATGAATAAAAATCAGCCTAGAACATTTCTCGATAAAAGAACTATACAACAAAAAAATAATTTTAAAATTCGAACCAGTAATTCCTGAGATTAACCGGATCAAACAAACAAACTCTTCAGCTTTATAAATTAGTATAGATTTTTTGTACTTAAAAGACAATTATAATATTAATATATAAAACTCGTGGCTAGTTTTGATGTTTAACAATATAAGTAGTAAGAGATTATGTATTTAATGTTTGGAGTGTTTCATCGATCTCTATTAGACATCGCATAAGCTACAATATGAGAGCTTATGGTGGTGTGTGGTACCTCTGTACTTGGTGACGAGGTGCGCGTCGCGGTGGTCGCGCAGGCGCACGCTGACGGAGTGCGCGCCGCACACGTCGAGCGCGGGCGGCGCCAGCGCGGCCGGCGCGCGCGCCTGCTGCCAGCCCGCCCACAGCCGCCTGCGCGTTACCAGACGTTACCAGACGTTACCAGACGAACGGACATATTTACCACGACGTTTTCCTTACCGCCGAGCATGACATGAATACGGACACTAATTATTGAGCATATGAACACTCGGAGACGCTTGCGCCGATACCCACGAACTCCGGTTGAGTCCACGTCCTCTATTCACGGAACCATGTCGTCGGTCAAGCTTCTAATATTATATAGCAGTATAGTAAACTATATAACATATTCAAAACTAGCTTAAAGTCGAAAGTTTTTAAGATAAAAAAATCCTAAGCAGACATAATGTGTCAGCAGTCTTTCGACCTCATCTCATAGGATGCGGCGCAAGCGTACAATCAGCGTAACGGGACAATCAGCGTAACGGGACAATTTTTGGTGCATGCAGCCAGCGTTCATCGATTTATTAGACGTTGTCACGTCAAAAAATAAACTCACTTCAATGTTCGCACTCTCCTCTCCCAATGCTGAGTTTGTTTGTCTTTCTCGGAGCCTGTGCCTCCAGCGCACCCCATAGTTCCAGCCTGACCACCTGACCTAGTGATAACAATAATTATACCTTGAATACAAAATGTAATATGTTATGAACTAATGTCGTGTTTGAAAATGGAATTTCAGAATCAGGTTTCCATGTTAATTACGTCTTTACTGAATTTAGAAGTAAAACAGTTGTTTTTTTTCTTATAAATATTAATAATCAAACTTCCATCACAGGATCAAGGTATGTAAGGATATATTTCTATCTCCCTCTCATCTTCTCTTTCACGTTTTTAAAGTTGAAATTTCCAAAAATTCTTTCTCAGTTTGCTCTAAAATGCTTACGTTATAAAATTACTACCCATGATCCAAAACTCAGCTTCCTAGAGTCATTAGTTCTAGCTATCCGTTGTTAATCAGTTGGGACGAACGATTTTACAAGTATAGATTTGTGTGATTATACATTGTTATTTAGATTTTATATCATATTTATCACTCTATATTTTATCCTTTTTAGTTTTGCAGGAAGAAAATTTAAGGGATAAGGACACCTATTAACCTACTTCTACGTTATTTTTTGTATTTATTTATTATCTCATACGAATAATAAATATTATTGAAACAATTTACCTGCAAACGTCATCCCGGCAAGCCTTCTCTGGAATGTATCCGGTTACTTCGTGCAGACGCGATTCCGCCTCTCGCGATAATCTCCGCAGATGCGCGCCCAAAGCTTCGGGGTTTTTGACTAGAATAAAATATTACAATTGCATTTTATATTCAAATTTTATCTCAACATTTTTTTTTCTTGTTTCCTTAATATCCTTATGTATATGTAAATAATTCAAATAATAATAACAAAGTATTCTTCTCTGATTTTCAAACGATTTTCTTTGATCTGTTTTTGTTTGACAAATATAAAAAAAAACTTTGGAAAGAATTATTCGAATCGTGCACAGGAGTGGAGAAAAAGACCCAGCTATGGGTTTCACCTTGACATACTACGTACATTTATTAATAAAAGGGGTAGTACTGGAATCTTGATTGCCATCAATCTCATAGGACTTCCTATGAGATTGATTACGATGACGAGATGATTTTATATTCACTCAAGACACGAGCTGATAAATGGCCCCGGCCAGCCCTGATAATGAACCTGATAGTCGTTTTATCAGAAGATTGATCAAATCGTTCAATTGTTATCGTGCGTTTGTCATTTGTTTTGATCTCGCTATCTCAGTGATTGTCCAGATTTGAATGTTGTCTCATTGTTCCGAATCATCTTGAAAAGATCAATTGTCGACAATGACTCGTGGGTTTTTATAAGGTATTTCTTATAAATCATGGATTACCCATGGATTACAAATCCATGATTTATAAGTCACAAATAAGCGATATGATTTTTAACGACTTTCTATCAAAACGTTAGCGGGATTTGCTTTATGTCATTAAATACAAGTGTAATTATTTCTTATTTTATATGTAGTATGTATTTAGTTTGTCCTAACGTACAAAGGCGTCTCTAATCAAAGTTCAAAGGCGGCGGTACTACCACTTCAACGCTTACGTGAAGATATCTTGTGCACACAGGTGCAGACTACACACGAATACAGTCTGTCGCTAAAATAATTGATTAGGGATGATTGAGGAGGAAAATTCATTATTTATTAACAAAATCTTCAACTTACACTGGGGCCCTTCTTTAGCTCCAAACTCCATAAGCATTCTGGCGAGTTGCCGATTGTTTGCCAAAACAGCCACGTCCAGGGGCGACAGGTCGTCTTGATTGAGGCTTTGAAATGAAGTAACCTCATTATTATACACATTCAAACATTTTAAATCGCTGCATTTTATCGTAGACAATAAAAAATTAACAATGAAAGTTTTATTTCCTGCCAAAAAGTGTCCAACTATAATACTAAAATAGTCGTAATAAATATAGTATAGTAACATATATAGCTCAGCAATATAGTATATGTTACTTATAATATGTTTAGCTTGTAGCTTCCACTGGTGATAATTTTCGTCCACAGAATGTTTAACATAACAATATATTTATTACGGGCTAGATAATAAAGCAACAAACAAAAAATACACAGCTGTAGTTCTTACTAATTCGGGCAACTAAGAAAATACTGTTTACTACTACTTTACTTTATGACGTATTGTTGACGATATTGACTGTGGGTGTAACACTACATTGAGTTTCATTGTACGGAACATAAGCCAAACCAACCAAAGTCGAGTGATTTATTTAGAAAGTTTGTCCTTAAATTGAGTGGCGTTATATGGAGTTTACACTGTGTGTATAAAACGAAAAGAAAAACATGATCTATACATTTTTTTTAATTTAAAATATTAGGCAATAGGTAACGATTTATTGCAAAACGATATAATTATAGAAAATAGAACAATCTGGAATACAAAAGTATTGTTTAATTAATCTAATACAGCTGCTGGTGTGAGGAGATATTACAGGGACGATACAGTTTCACTACTCACTACTTATATTTAATTACTCTATTCTTATAAAGAATATAATTCACCTGTTGACGTCCACGTCGGTTGACTCCAAGATGTTTCTGGCCTTGTCGAGGTAGCCATGTTCGACCGCTGCAAAAAGAGCTGTAACAACAGACAGAACACATTGCTGTTTAACAATATAGTAATCAACGTCACAACTGTTCAACTAGTACCGATTGTCTTGTTTTTTGTTTTAAATGATGGTAGTGTAAGATAAAAATAAAAAATAATATTAAATTAGAAATAAAAGAAATAAACAAAAAATACCCTGCAAATGTATGTTAACTTGTGTGATTTTATCCTGGTGCGCACGCGCATCCTTATGCAGTCGGCGAGCCGCTTTGTCTAGGTGCGGGGGGAGCGGCGCGCATGCGCTCAGCGACGGCAACTCCCCCCCGCACCCATCCAACAGCGCGCCGTACTGGAGCTCTATATAAAATAAAAAGAAAAATAACAGAAAAGAAAACGTAAGGTAAATAATAAATAAATGTGGAAATAATTTAAATAATAATAAATGATAATGTTTTCCTAGCGTTTTTGGCCTTATATCTACTTATAATGAACAAGTGTGCCAATCAAAACGGCACTCTCCGTCCGACCAGTCCGACCGCGGAGAGTTCAGGCTTATGACCACCAGTTACGAGTACACGAGCTTTCAGAGGCACGGGATTGAAAACACTAATCATCCTCCAGACTGCTACTGAAAATTTCTTGACAACAAACAAAAACCTAAAAATATATTGTTTATGGGTACGCTCGGATAGATGAAGCACTAACGAGCTCGATTTGCGTGCTCAACGAAAAATGCCGTACGATACTCACGGGAGGAGATGGAGCGGATCATTAAACTCTATATTCTATTTTGTTAGGACAACGCATCCGGTACGTTGCGGTGGCGCGGGTTACGCGGTCGTATTGAAATCGCAATCCTTGGCTTAAGTGAACTCTAGATATAATACAGTCTGCTCTATGAGCCATGTGTCTGTGTAACGTTTTATTTCATACTTTGTTAGTTTTAATACTTACAAAATTTTAATGTTATCTATGTATTAGTTGTTATATAAAATAATGATACAACGACGCTATGAAACGAAATATAATAATATCCTATATCCTGGGACATTATTCACACACGGCCATCTGATCCCAAACTAAGCAGAGCTCGTACTATGGAAACCAGACAACTGATATACTACTTTTCTTTTGTAAAAACATACTTATATAAATAATTACACCCAGACTAAGGACAAACAGACATGTTCATACACACAAATGTCTGTCCTGTGTGGGAATCGAACCCACGGCCTGCGGCGTGTAAGGCAAGCGTCTTACCAACCACGCCAACCGGCTCAAATATAATCACTGTTTATGGTCTGTAGTCTGGCGATAAGGTAATCCGCCGGAGATCACTTTATTGTCAGTCTACAGCAGTGGTGATCTTAAATATATTCGTTTTGCGACGATGTTGATATTAATGAACATATTCTGAATTAGAAAATGTTTTTATAATTATAATATTGTGCTATTGTTGAATCATATTTTGTTAATTACGTAATGCCTGTACTAGTTAAATGTTATAGTTGTGGTGATCTAAACAGTTTCTTGTTCGTTATTCTTGGTAGAATCTACATACCGTACTGGTGGTAACTTTACGTTCACAAACTCTCGTAAAATGTAGGTATATTTTATTCGGTTTTATTTAAATATATTGCTTAGAGATTGATTACTTATTCAAAGTTGTGTTTACTTCTTTTGAAAGTCAAATCGATGATGACATAAAAAAATATGTAATTGATTACCTACTTTATAAGTTAGGCCGTTTATTTTCAATAAATTCATCAATCGACTCATAACTCGTCTAGACGAACATCTCCTTTTGTTTTTATCTGTTCACAGAAAATATAATTTCAAATTCCGAGACATTATAAAGACACGTATTTATTTATGGCCAGTATTGCGTATGTCAATTTTAATATAATTTCCGTTCCGAGTTATCCTGTCACTTGTTATGCATAAGCTTTATCGAAGCCAAATGACGTTGTTATATTATGTCCCGATTCCATTAATTACACGAAGTAACATCTCTCGTCAGACTCAGTTGACCCGTGTAATTAATTTGATCGGTGATCGTCGCTCACCGCGTGTGTGATTAACGTTTAATGCATTTCGAATCGGTAGAGCCTTTCGTATTTGGAATATGTGAGGCGAAACTAGTCACTGTAACAATTTTGAAAAGCTAGCTATACCGTTAACAGTACATATTTTCTTCAATCACGTGATGTAGGTATCTATTATACTAATATATAAAGCTGAAGAGTTTGTTTGTTTGATCCGGCTAATCTCAGGAACTACTGGTTCCAATTTAGAAATTATTTTTATGTTGTTTAGTCCTTTTATCGAGGAAGGTCCTAGGGTTCTAGGATTTTTACTCATTATATTTTTATTAATTATACGCGGGTGTATCTGCGGGGCACAGCTAGTTTATTATATTATGCACACATCAGAAATACATGAAGATGAAGTGCTCACAGGACATAATGTAGTTTACATGTGTTTGCGCAAATATAAATGCACTCTCTATTCCTAAAAAAAACCTTAAAACTTGTTTTATTGGCCCGACCGTACACTTAAGACCTCGGGGAGTTTGAACGTATAAGTTAGACAATAGAAAACTAAGTCGTCTGCAAGTAGATCAGCGAGGCTTTCATCGACTATACTAAATGGCGCACGATATTCGCCAAAAGCGTTAGTTAATGTTTTATTTACGTGAACTAAATATTCTCTAAAACTTTTCCCTTATATTTATTTAAAACTAAAAATAAAGTAAAAAAGATAATTTAAACAGATAATTCGTTAACGCTTATTCCACTTAAAATAATACTCAGTCATAATGTTTTCTCCTCCACGCGGCGCGTTAGTCAAGGCTCGGGATTGTATGTTGATAACGTAAATCGTTACTTCCATGAACCTTTTGTTTTATGCAATAGTCTTTTGAGGATGTGAAAATGTTAAGAATTTTAAATAGTTTTATACCTTACTTGAATAAGTTTCCTTATAATGTAAATATAATCTTAAACAATATTTTTATTATTTTCCTCTGATGTTTATGGAAAAAATTTCCATGAATATATTTAAATTTATTAATGTATTAACTGTATTGATAAAAAATTAAGAATATTTATGTATTTTCTGTTACTTAACTATTAAATAAATAATAACCGAAGTGAAAAGGCTAAGGCGTTTTGAGGGGGAGGTTTTTAGCTAACTGGACCACGGTACTTCAATGCGAGTCAAAATTATCAAATGATTTAAACGTAAACTATACCGATAAAATGCAAAGAAAAACAGTTGCTCTTTGTCACAAACAAAATTATATCACATTCGAATTTATACGTCCCGCGTGGAAATTACCGAACACTCTCTTTTCACTCACTCTTACTTTACTATCATAATTATATTTATTCTTATATTGAGTATATACATAATTTATTTACTAATTGGTCAAAGTAAATCCTCCATACGAAATGATTATAGACTACTATCACCTAAGGTAATAAAATATATTTGTAAGGCATTTGTATACTTTGTTGGATCAACTAATAAAAAATACTACGTGTCAGTTATAAGTGGCGTACAGAATGCGTACAGAATAGAATGATTGATCGTGCTATAGTCTATTCTAACTATACTTAAAAGCTTTGAACTATATTGCGACAATGAAAAATAACCCTTATTACTATATGAAATACAGATAAAGTTACAATGTGTTCGTTTCTAAGTTATAATGAGTGACATTTCATTTTCAAATTGAATATCTCGAGGTTGTCGCGAGGCCTCGAATTGTCACAACAGCCTTATTTGGCAACACACGACAAATTGTTATTGGGATTGAAGGTGAATGTTTAACCCTTTAGACTTGACAAGTAGCGATTTATCCGCAATTGACGATATTTATGATTGTTTATATACATACATGTTCGATCGTGTTATACACGCACATATTTAGTATACATTAAAATATGTTTATTCATTTACAAAAATAATAGAAAATGAATGTATAAGTGGTAAGTAAGACAAGTGAGAAGTGAAAAGTATTTCGTAGGTTTTCTTTAATGTACTACAGCACTAGTTACTACTGAGTCGAGTATAATATAGATTCAGAATCAGCGGTACTATCTTAAATTTAACTTTTTTAAATCTTGTAATAATTAAGCAAATAATTATGTTAAGAACTTTAAAGTAATTTACGATACAATTTTGTTCATTTACATATCCTGTAAAAATTAATCAGTTTTGTCCATGGTTTTTTGTCACATACAGTTACATAATCTTGTATTTACATATATAATATAATATATGTAAATATATCTACAGTAAGATTCGCATTCTGATCTTTATTCAGGATGATACAACACACTAGTACAGATTTCGCTTATATTTGCATGTCATTATTTATTATTTATTTTCCATGATATAAAACATAATTTAATACAAATATTACCCATACATAATATATATATATAATAATTGAGTTTATTCCTCAATATCTTTTCGATTAAAATTTTTTGTATGATTGTTTGTTTGTTTACGCTGACTCGATACTTATCTTATTGTAATATTTATTTTCATTTTTCAACTTCACACTTTCGAGACGATTAGCTCGTATAGAAGTAAAAATATATTTAAGATGGAAATTATACATTCATGCTTGTTTTTTATAAATTAAAGTGATTAATTCGAATGCCTAATTGATATTACAATGCTACTCGTGTAATACCGGATGTTGTGTCAAGATACTTCTTTATAAATTAAATTGTGTGAAACTATTTAAAATATTATATTAAAGTATTGACTCGTTTTTATAAGACTGATTTTTTGCTGTTTAGTTTCCGGTAGATAAGAATAGAGCCGTGTCTACGAGGCTAAGGAATATTTCGTATAAAGCGCATCCGTCGTCGGTAATTTTTTTTACTAAAGTAAGAGCTTGTTAATTTCCCACTGCTGAGCTAAACTTCGCTTTTTTGAAGAGTAGGTAGTGTGGCATAGCAAAAATAATTCAATTTTAAGAATAAAAAAGTTTATTGAATACTTAATTTGCTTTATTGTTTATTTTTATAAACAAAACTATTTTAAAAACAATGTCTTAAATTGTATTAAATAATACATAAGCGATAACGGTTTGTTTAATACATAAACATATAAATATTACTCCGATGAGAATTTTCCGATACTTATTAAGGATTAATTATAATAAATTACTAATATATAAATTTTAGTATAATCCATTAAAACGTTTTCTATATTTAATCGATTTCCATTAAAAAGTGGAATTTTAAACAGCTATTGCCATCGACTTCGCTTGCAAAGTATTCGATTGGTTGAAACATCGTGTCTACCGTAAAAGTGCGCATCGTAAACTTGGGGTATTATTTCAGAAATCTCTCAAGACGACGTGCAAGGCGTTACGGAAACATTTTACAAGTTCTTATTTAGAGTATTTTAGAGTAGAATGTCCCACAGCTGGATTGAGGTCTCATATTGCTATGAACTGAACTGATGACTTGCTCGGTGGTAGAGGTTTGTGCAAGCTCGTCTGGTTAGGTACCACCTACTCTTCAGATATTCTACCGCAAAACAGCAGTTCTTTGTATTATTGTGTTCCCTGTTTAAGGATGAGTGGGCTAGTGTAATTATATTCACAAGGGAATCTTAGTTCCCAAGGTTGGTGGCGCATTGGATTACATTTATTACAATGTCGTTGTCTATGCGCGTTGGCGGCCACTTACCATCAGGCGAATCATATGCTCACCACCTACCTATACAATAAAATAATGAAGGTTTATTGGAGCTTATTCCACCACAATCAATGCGAGTTGGTAGATTAATGTGGCAGAATTTCAATTAAAGTAGACACAGAAGTTTCCTCGCGATGTGTTCCTTCGCACAGAGCACGAGCGCGAATATGATTCATATTTAACAAAAACTTAGCACACGATTATTCAGTCCTTGTCCGGGATTGCACCCGTGATCGTCGATTAAGATTCACGCGTTGCAACTTGGCTTTTCTTTAACTTTACCAAAATGAATTTATCAAAAATAACTTGTAAGCAAAAGCTCTTTTGTATATATTAAAAGATACTCTGTTCAAATAGACAGCTGGATCGTTATGTTAGAGAATAAAATTAAGTGTAAAATTACCAATGGTTTGAATTGTAGAATCTACAGAAACGAACCAGAAATAAACTTGGTGCTTTTCGCTCAAATTAAATTATTTACGATTAAATTTATATATCCAGTAGGGATCATTAGAGTCCACGTTTTTATATCATTTATATATTCACGTTTTGAGTTACAAGACTAATTTATCAATATTATTTTGTGATCATAAGGTCAGAAAATTATCTGATGGTTTTGTTATAGAACATATATAAACGCAAATACTCGGAAATCGGAAACGTTATACTTTTATCTTAAGTTCTTACTTTGTTTGTCACTGATTCTATCAATATTTATATCGTTGTGGTTGTAAATATTATTACAAACATAATGTAAACATACAAAACGACCTATTAATTGGTCCTTGTCGAACACCTATACCCATCCTTAGTACAGACCGAGAAGCCTTTACCCATGAATGGAAAATTTTTGAACTATTTGACTCATATGACTTTTTCAAGTACGTTCCAATGAGATTTAAAGAGACTTTTATCATCGTAAAGTGTAAATGTATTTCTGTTATTTAGCTCTACACAATCAAATACCTTGTTGGCCGAATTTGCCGATCGAAATTGGGCGAAATATATCTCTAAGAAATTCTATTCCGGTAACGGTATACTGATGAAAAGCTTTTCTGTGTTTGCATCGCCGTAAGTTGGTTTTCAACATTTCAAGTGTGAGATTGTTGTCGAATGTGTCCCTAGTTAAATGTTATACATACCTTTTAATAAATAGTATAGAATAAAACGGTTAATATATTTACATAGTGATTAAAGAACGTTGAAACCTCGGACCAGGCAAACTAAGTGAGGAGGATATTAGGGGAGGCATATATTTAGCCGTATGCTTTTTAGGGATTTATAGGAACAGGTTTTTTTAAATAAATACGAAATAAATCATAATTAATACAATATAACGGTATTTTCTTCAATTGCTTCACGTAGCAGACGACACGAAGGGCTCGTTAATTAAGTCATTTTTACTTCATCTCTGTTATGTGAGTGTATGTCAACTATATTACGTATATCTATTGTATCGTGATAAATTTCTGCTAATTAAGAGTAAAAATAAAGAACAATGGCGTGCTAACAACGGGGTCATTTTTATCGTTATTATTTGTACTGGAAAGACATACGTAGCATATAGGTCGACGTACAATAAGTGGCCTCGTTTCAACACGATGCGTAAATTGTATTTGTTTTATTGAAACTTACTTTAGGAAGGCAGATGAGGAAATGAATACTTGATGGTAAGTCAATTTCGCCCACAGACACAGCTACTGCAAGAATTGAAACTCTTTATATACTACGGTAATGTGCCGCTAACGAGGGAGTCTAAGTTGTTACGTCCCTGGTGCAATAACACTGGCTATACCTTATTTGTATATCGATACAAAGTTTTTATGCTTAACAGTAAAGTGAGTGATGATTGGCTATCTGTAGTTTATGTAGATTTGTAATATCTAATATATAATATATCAGATATTCTGCCGCAAAACAGCAGTACTTTGTATTGCTGTGTTCCGGTTCGAAGGGTGAGCGAGCCAGTGTAATTACAGGCACAAGGGACGTAACATCTTAGTTCCCAAGGTTGGTGGCGAAGCGATGGTTAACATTTCTTACAATGCCATTGTCTATGGGCGTTGGTGACCACTTAATATCAGGTGGCCCATATGCTCGTCCGCCTTCCTATACAATAAAAAAAATACATTAGACTAATTACCCAGATGAACTACCTGAGATGCAACTTGTTTAGCCAATTGTGTCTGTCAATCAATGCTATGGATATAAAATTACCATCGTCATTATTAATTTGCCTTATCCAATTTATTTAAGTTTAGTATAGTTCGTCTACATGGACTGAAAATAACGGAAATTTACGACCAGCCGCCTATACCCCCCGCGAATGCTTTATCTGGTGGTTGAGTTTGACACAATACGATTAATTGATTCGTGTGTGCATGTATTCAACAAAACTCTACTCAATCGAATCTTACGACTTATTCGGGTATATATGATTCTACTAATATATTGAGGTTAAAAATGTCCGGGCCAATAAGACTTATGTGGGTAAATTACTTTAAATTCTTTAGCAATTAAAATACACAAGATTTCAGTTTGATTGGTATGTATAACCAAAATAAAAACTGGCCAACAAACAAACGAAAACATTCCGTAGTAAAATTGTTTAACAACGAGTTTTAATTATAAACTCGTTCGTATTTCCGTTTTCATAATTTTTAGTCCGCCGCATGTTTTCAGTGATTAATTTCAATACCTAACTTCATTGATTCTCATAACTTATGAATTATGTAATCAATACAATAAGTGAAGCGAATTATTATACCAATCAATTCCATTAAGTTATATTGTATTTAGATTCAATTTAAGTAAAGTTTAAAAGTGATAAGAACTTTGCTGCAATTAAGTACCTAGCTTATAGTTAAGTAGATTAAGTAAACATTTGTTTACTGCTATTTTAGCCGATTATTTCTTATAATTAAGATAGTCATTAGCAAATATTTTTTGTAATTTTCGAAATTCCGCAAAAATAGGATAAAAAGCGTTGTTTTACGTGTTAATGTTGTTTCTTTCGAGGATGTTTTCATGATTCTCACTGTTATCTACGTATGTAAATAATTTAATAAAATCGCAAAGCACAGCTTATTATATATTTAATAATACCTATATTTTAGCGGAGTTAAAGAAAATCTACGCTTACCGTGTATTAAAACTGTTTCGAGTAATGTAAACCACAAAAAATATTACACAAATATTAATAATAATAAATAAACTCGATTTAGTAATTTCCCATGACTACATAGAGTGCGGTACAACAATCGATGGTTACAAATCACAATTACGAAAACGCATCGTTCTTATTTACATTCAACTGGAAACATGTATTGTTTTAAATTTCTCGTGACTTCGATTCCGTGCGTCGACACATCGCGTGGGCGATCATTACTCAATTACATGTCCATGTAAAAACAGTTCGAAAGTAACAGTGATGCATCGTATGTTGGTACTCGATAGCGGAAACAACCGTCTAGGTCACCGTGCGGAACGCGACACGAGATTGACAAAATCGGACGTAGTAACGAACGGAAGTAAAAAAAACAACATCGACATCGACACCGGGCCGCGTTAAATTAACAAAAAAGCACATCACTATGAACACAGATTAAAACTGTTAATTTTGAAAAAGGAACTGACCGCATGTGAAGAACTCAACCATGTCACTCCATTCGAATAGCATTGT
This sequence comes from Nymphalis c-album, assembly GCA_963151315.1. Lineage (NCBI taxonomy): Eukaryota > Metazoa > Arthropoda > Insecta > Lepidoptera > Nymphalidae > Nymphalis > Nymphalis c-album. The sequence continues at coordinate 344,712 of OY720594.1, read as the reverse complement.
TGTGACTGAAGTGAAGTGGTGAAGCGGTCGCACGGTTTCGGGCTCAGTTGCATGTGCTATCTTACATCTATGTCATCACCGCATCTGAGCGTGGAAAGTGGCGACGTCCTCCGCGTCGTCGAGTCGTTTAGTTCGAGTGCAAGTTCAAATTAGTTTACATCCAACACCAGATACTCTCCACGGTGGAGCCGTTTATAAATGATCATCGATTGAAAAATATTATTTTAGCTTTATTTTAAATATATGAAGCGTTTGTGAAGCGTTAATAATATTTAACCAATACGTCGGATGTAATTGAATTAGAAAAAAACCCGCTGTAAAAAAACCAACCATAAAAGATAATGGCTTTATTATTTATTATTTTTTAATTAATTTCCTCGCATTTCTTTCTTGATTATAGTAATATCATTGCCAATGTTTTAAGCAATGATTTTAAATTTGGTTCTATGCCCTGAGTAAATATAGTTGTATATAATGATATAACTAATGAAGCCTTCTTTGTATATAACATGCACAGAAACACATTAAAGAGGTTTTGGTATATGCGTGTGACACAGGATAAAATAACGAATAACCGATATCTATGTTAGTTAATTGATTGTCAATTGACGATAGCAAATGAGATAATTTGGGCAACAAGTTCACGGCGTCAATTCAACTTCAAGGAGATCAACGGTCAATAAGACGAGCGATGGGAATTAAGAAAGCTAATAAATATCAAAACCGTCGAACATCAAACGATGGGTCAATGTCTCCGCTTTCGAGATAACCACTTATTTCGTAACGCTCCACACAATATCGTTCGAAACACTCCCACACCACGACTCTGCCCACTTATATAACACAAACCGCATGATATCATAATTCAAATAAGTAGGTCTCATTATGTTTGGGCACAAATGAAAATAATTGCCTTTTATTATTCACATCATTATCTAAAAACAAAAACAAATTCCTTATTCAAACTTTCAAATTTCCATTTAGCAACTGTTATGTTATGTGTATAGGTAGAATATTATTATGGATATATATATGTCTATTGGATTTATTTTTATTACTTACAACAACTACGTATGCAAAATAAAAAAAAAATGAACATAGCTCGGCGTTTGATAAACTACCGTCATATGCTGTATAGTACCTGATTCGTAACCTAGACCAGTCACGAGAAAAGATTTTTTAACATCAAGCTAATTTTATACGAAAAAACTTACTGTTTCCTATTCATTTCTGTTTAATTGGTTGGTAATCTATCTATCTGTTATATAATGTTATGTTTCTATTCTTTTGTTGTTATCGGCATTTGCGTGAAGCTGGCGTGGTACCATCAACATACTATAAGTGGCACGCGATTCGTATCAGATAACTGTTTACGTAAAAATTGAGACAGCCATTGCAACGCACGCTGCGTATTGACCATTATTACATAATATAAACTACGAAAATATTACAATATACTCATACTACATTAAATATGAAATACGAAATACCATTTGTTGTATATAAAAAGTGTTCATTAGTGTATTATGTTCATTAGTCTGGAACGCACATAGTCAAAGGTTGAGGTATATTATGTAATTTAAACTAATAATAATATCTGGTGGTCAGTTCTTTTTTACGGGAACGGTGGATGTTCGACTGCTGGGCTAAGGCACAAACTGCTCAAACGCGACTAACCGAAACATACAACAAGTCTCCACTAAATTGGTCACTTGAATTACTGCAGTGATCGCCTGAGTTTCAGCCCGCTATCTTCAGTTAAGTTTCTCATTGTCTAACTACAGGGCAATCTCATCTCTCTAATAATAACTATGCAAATAACTTCTTGAACTTTGTTACCGAATAAGTCTACTTTGTTTTATCTAATATGTGAAAACAAATACGCAATGTTGATTTGTTCGCGGGTATTTTCAGAGGAATCTCATGATCATATATTATCATACTTATATAAGGGAAATTACAGAGGAAACAGTGTCTTGTAATCGCGTGTTAATATTATAATGAGGTAACTATTGTTTGTTTTTTTCCGGATCTTGAGAATAATGTCACCGGTCCTGTTGTCAAATTTTGCGTGTTTATGACAAATCTGTTTTTTTGTTAACATCTATAGCACACCTTTAAAACACGTTCGACATGATTTATTGTGTTTACACAAATATTTATTATGACTAGGATTTTTTTTGTTATTCTTTAAATAACATACAATATAAAGCGTTTTAACATTGATTTTCTTTGAATATTAGGATTTAATATATTTGAATTTATTTATAAAGTAAAACAAAACATCGGATAAACAATGAGAGAACACAAAAAGTTTGAAAGATAAACGTAAAGTAGAGATTACAGACTAAAAACTTACTCAACAATACACTTTTATCATTTGTAATTTGCTATCTTTAATGGGAAGTCGCACCGGTTTTGTATGGAGACGATTCTCACGATCGGCGGTGAAACGCACCGTTCTTGTGACGAGTCGCGATAAATTTACTTTTGTTTTTAAATAAAAAGGTTTTATGGTACTCTATATATCCGTTATCATTTGTTTTGTTTTTTTTTATTAAACATAGTTTGAAAGTTTTTTGTAGGGTAAGGGTACTAAATTCATAAGAAACAAATAAAGTTACCAGTATCATCATTTATCGAATTATTTCTGGATCCAGATGAATGTTTCTTTTTCTTTAAATGAACACGTGAATTCATTTATAGTCGTGATATTTTATCTTATTTCATCATTAATCACAATATAAGCAATATATAGATAAAAATATAATATTAGACTGTATGAACACTATCACTGCATTAAATATACACTATTCAACAAAATATATAATGTTAGTTGTTGTAATGCCTCCAAAATACTAGTGTTAATTTTTTATACGTTGAAATCAAACAGGCTAAGGAATGTTGTTATTATGCCTGGGATTATAATCGGGCGTCACAGTTCACGCAACTTTATTGCGGTTTATGCACATAAATATCTTAAAATTAAGGAAATTACACATATTACTACGTTATGAAACTTGGGCCAATTGTTTTATCGTCCAGTTAACGTGTTAAATAGCATTTAAGTTGGAATATGTACGGCGAAAAGAATACCTATAGAAAGAGCTGTGATATTAAAAAAGATAAGATCTACATCATTTTTCTAATTGGCATTAACACGATAAAAAGTCATTGAAGTATTTTTTACTTATTACCTATGTACATAGTACATCCATCAACTATATAATTTATTAAAATGATGTGATCTTTATCACTCTTTATTTAACATTTGTATGTACTTTTACGAGGTAATTTTATACGAGTAACATTTATTATGAATTATGTATTATTGACATGAGATGAATATACATACTTTACCAATTTTGGATGGCGATGCAATGTTTATGGCTGTACGATGACAACAACTAAAAATAGTCAAAAGTTATCGAAATGAAAAGCTTACGTATTGTAATGTTATAAAAAAGAATATTATTATTGAAAGGCGGTCACTGTCGTCATTTTATCAATGGAGACATGTTATTATGCACATGTGCGTGCGCAAGCACAAGTGCACTCTCTATTATCTATTCTACCTCTAATAATCCGATGGGACGGGAAATCTTACTAATTAAATAAGAGTAGTAGTATTTACTTCCATATTTGTTTGAAATAACTGGGTACGGTCACTTAAATTGATTTTTAACAGTATTCTGACCCTTCATATTCATAACCAGCGTATTTATTACATGTTATCAATCTTTATATTGACTCGACTGGCAGGGAAAACAAAACAAATAAATTGCTTTCTGAAACGTTGATTAAAGTAAGATTCAATAAGTTTACTTAAATCTGCATAGTCATTGGTCGGTCGAAGCCGATGAAGCAACTGGCGACCAATGAGCGTTCAGAATTTAGCCAGTTAGCTTATTCACTTGTCATAATTTCAGAAACAGGTAAATGTTATGTTATTGTTTTATAATACAATTAAAATGCGTGTAACAGCTGATTTGACTGTATGTTGTAATATATACGAAGATTATCTGTTATTAAAACGTGTGTTTAATAGTTATATATGAGTTTAGTCTGAAGGGTAATGCAGTGCGTGTTAGTTTTTATTAAATTAGGCTAACCAGTATTGATGTAAAAAATGAATAATTCAATATTATCTGCAAAAGGAATTGCTGATATAGAATCAACGCCTAGCACGAGATTAATTATAAGCACATCGATCTTTAGCAAAGACGTGTTCTATCTGTGGGGCAATCTCGGATGTATGGCGATTTGTTTACTTATGACTATTATTAAGAATTTAAATTTTTATGTATGGATTATATATTAGACATCGAGCAATCAACTGTTTTCAGTTAGTCATGATATGATAAATGTAATTAATAGATATCCGTGCCGCTCGATGAAGTGGCAGTAACAATTAATTATTTATTGAAAATACCAATTTAGGTAACGCAAGCATTACGATATGATAGCGGCCTATTAGTGACGCAAAGTTCGGAGTTGTTTTCGTATTAAACCTGAGTCAACGTAATCGACCATATCGGGTGTAATAAATTGGGTTCTAAATAAAAGTGAACACGATACGTACTTAAGAAGGCCGATGGAGATAAAGGTATCTGCTTCCTGTCCTTAGGCGGAGTGCTGTACACGAACGCCTGGTTGACGCACCCACGTGGTTGGCTTCCACACGTCATATCGCTCTCGGAGCCTCTCCGCGTCCGCCGATGTGTAGCCAGCTCCGTTATCAACTTAGCGCTCTCCGATTTGCCCATACCTTTCAATTTTCTCTTTCCTTTATCTTTCTCCGGGGAATTGATATGCAAAATCGCCGCAGCTTTCGGTGGTATCTTTTCAGGAACGAGAAGTTCTTTCGCAGAAATGCTCTTCTGTTTCTTATTGAATAAATCACTAAACTTAGTTTTCTCTATCCTCTTGTGTCTCTGCGGTTTCAACGTTAAGTCGATGTCTCCGCTCTTCTTCCTCAGTTTCACCGGTTCCGGCTTCCGTTTCGCCATGCTCGGTGTTTTCGCTTTGTACGTGCCGTCGATGCCCGTATACGCTACGTTGTAATCCTTCTCGCCGTTAAATATCTGAGTAAGCACGACGTTGTCACGCTTGATGGTTTCAATTTCGTCGGATGCGTCCCCGTCCTTAGTAGATCGCCAACGGTTTCCAATCAGTCGTAGGGAAGCGCGGACGGATCGGGACCTTCGAAGTCCTCCTTGCTCCTTCTTGAACTTATCGAGGAGGGTCTCCATAGCCCTGCGAGGGGTGAAGGGGCGCGCGGGGCCCTGGGCATTGCACGTCACGATCGACTACGCGCACGCTATTCAGTCGAACGATAGTTACGCGAGTCGTTTTCTTTCCGACGTTCACTCGTAGTGGCGTCGGCCCGTTGACTGCTGGCAACAACAATCAGAGTTCTGCTAGGGCTCGATACGACCCCAGACCTCTCAGAGCCCGGTCTTTGCCTACGGCGGCCGCGACCGCCTGATTGTGATAAACTGATCTCATTTACTCAATCTCTTCATTTGATAAGATAGTTATGCTGATATGACTATTTGAAATGTACGCATGTCGGAGAGACAGATTTGTTTACCGTGACGTAGTTAATGAGATAACTAAGAACTTAACTTTAAATATCGTGTCGATTTAAAATAATGCACTGGCCTCGTGATGTACTTGTGAATAGTATTACATTATAGCCGTAAGCCGACGTGACTTATGGCGTGGTAGTAACAAGCTCTGAACCACGCGGACACGCGATTTATTTCGTTATAAAATTTTCATTTCCTAGCAGGTTTCGATAAAGATAGTGCGATAGCTTTTATGACTAGTAAGTGTAAAATACTGTCGTAATATATTACATTGAACGATCTGATCCGTGAACTTTGAGCTTTGAAACTTTACGAACTCCAAAGTATTAAAAATTGATTTTTCTTAAGAGGCATTCTTACTTCGATAATGAGGCTGAAGTTGTCGATTCGAGGTTTTTTATATGATAAGAGCTGCCTTTATTAAAAGGTTCGAAGCTTTCTAAGAGATTCGGCTAGAACATTTTTAACGGATACTTTTGCACAAAAGCCAATTAAAATAGCGTATTTAAACCCTTCCATTCATTTTTTTATATTATATAATTTGAAAACGAACGAACGTAAACATACAACACTAATTTATGCTTTGAATGGCATGTGTTGGAAGGAGTTGTGATTGATTTAACTTGAATCATAAAAGAACGGTTTCTTCGTAATAAATTTTAATAGAGTGTAATGCATCCAATAAGAAAAACTTTCCCAAATTCATTCCTTAGTTCGCCCCCACATAACGAAACAAGTTCCAAGTCAGAGTCAGTCATTAAAATTGCTTTTAAATTTATCGATACCAAAATTATAAATGCGATAACTCTCTGTGTCTGTTACGCTTACAAGGTTTAACCACTGAACCGATTTTGATAAAATTCGGTGTGCAAAGCTTGAGCACAGAGGACGGACGTAGCCTACTTCCCGCCACTCTCCCTCTAACACACGGTCGAATACTAGTAACTATAGTGTAAATAAAATATCATAACTGTTAATGGAAGTAAGAAATTGATTGCCATGAGCAAATGGTGCGTTAAGTTCGTTTACTTCATTATAATACGTTCTTATCTAGTTGGTCGGTGATAAGCAGTGACTGCGCTGGTTCACTTTTTACGTAATAAAGCGATGTGCTATGCTAGAAATGAATGTTCGAATATAGATATTATTAATAATAAAAAATATTCTAGTCAAATATATTTGAAGTCTGTATACAGTAGTCGCAATCAGTAGCTTCTTTATCTAATGTATAAGTTAGTAATATTTCTTTGTTCGAAATCATTTGTTCTTATCAGCTTCTGAGAAGTCGGCGACTTTCTATTAAAGGCTGTGTGAGATTTAAAATTTTAAGAAGACTTCAGGAATAGTCTTCACTTAGTATCTAAATGGAACTTAAATGTTCGGTAAATGTTCAACAAGAATTATCCGGAAATAAGGTGGCACTGATTAAAATAGGAAGTCTATCAACACTGACTATTAACTTCTTATTCTTCGAAATATTCAATATTACTTGACTTAGGGCAGAACAAAACTTTGAAAAAACGTATGACCATACACACACATATATACAAGACATACAATGTTACACCAACACTGGCATCTATCCAAGTACAAACCTCAAAGCTTGGAGGTCTAGCAAAATATAATTGCCATGAAAATTTCAATTAATGTTATATACCTATTTATATTTTCGCATTTTAAAGTTAGTGAACGATGAACGAATTAGTATATAAAAATTGATATACGTACATAAACAACACAAGTATTCGATATACTATAAATGACCGACAGCGGAAAATTACGTCGAAACACGTTTAAACTTGATCGATCTCGTCTCACAACACGACAGGTATTTGAGCAAAAATTCAAACAAATGACCACTTTGACAAGTCACTTCCGTATATTTTTTTATTTAATTCGTCTGATATCAACTATGTATATTAATAATAGTGAAGATTGAATGCATTTATGTAAGCTTACGTAAAAGCTCAAGCCGGACCAACCTCACTGTATTTTCCTCAAGGAAGCCTGCTTGTGGCGGATGAAATCTACGTGTCGACTTATCCGCATTGAACTTAGCGTGGTCGAATAAGCTGCGAACCTTCTCCTCAAAAAAGAGACGAGGCTTTTGACATTTATAGATCATATTATACATATAAATGAAAGTAACAGATACTTTCATTTTAAAATTGATTTATGTAATTAATGTTTACTAATGTATTTTCGGTATTCGGTATACTTTGGATTTGCGTAGAGATGTAGGGTCCCTCTGCATCCTCTACCGCATATATCACGGGGAGTGTTCTGAGGAGTTGTTTGGTTTAGTCCCGGCAGCTGAATTTCACCACCGGACATCGCGTCAGAACTCTAAATTCCATCCCCATCACCTCGATGTCTGGAAATCCACAACAGTGCGTTTCTTAAGGCATTTCCTGCCTCGCACAATCACTCTGTGGAACCAGCTTTCGCCGGCGACTTTTCCGAACCGATATGACTTAAGAACCTTCAAGAAGAGAGCGTACTCTTTCCTAAAAGGCCGGCAACGCATCTGCATGTCCTCGGATGCTGCAGATGTCCATGGGCGGTGGTAGTCACTTTCCATCAGGTGAGCCTCCTGCTCGTTTGCCCCCTCTAATATAAAAAAAAAAAAAAGTGAATCACAATAAATAGCTGATGTTTATAAGACTGAGGATGTTTTCCAATCCTTATTCGAGCAGTGTTATAAAACACCGCGTACGCCAAATAAATGGGTTATGCACGTAATTAATGTAATCAAATTTTATCATGATATATGATGTCCTCACGTTAGGGTTATTTTTAATTTAAGTTAGCGTACATAACTACATCTACCGGCTGCAGTCTGATATCCCTTGTTGGAAGTTTGCAACACTTTCTTAGCAATAAAATGCTAGCAATAGTAAGCAGAAAGTATATTCTATTCAAAGATTCAGTAAAAGTGTCTTACCAACTTTAGACAGAACTTTTGATTATTGTTTGTACTTGGATCTTTGTTAAGTACCTAAATAACCCATGCCGCATAACATGGATACATTATACGTTGATTATGTTTTTATACACATCATTCACAGTAAATCTATAATTCATAATAAAATTATCGTACTATATAAATGCTTATGATTTCAATTAAATCATATAAATATAAATTTGTTTCAACTCTTATGGTGTAGTTCTATTTTGTTACACCTGTTAGTAGACGCTTGGTTTATACAAATATTTGTATTTATCAGTGTACAAGGAGTACGCTGATATTATGCATATAATTTGGTGTTGATATATAACATAAATAAATTAATTAAATGGCATTAAGCAAAAATTGGTAAATTATTGTTTTTTTTAATATAACACACATTAGTTAGTAGTACACAGTCACATTCAGTATTCGTTAACATGGAATCATTCGAGGAAAATAAATATAGTATATTATATTAATAAAACATAAGGAAATATCTAAATATGTTCTGCTGTATAGCTTTATTGGATAATTTGAACATCGATGTTTTAAAAACGTAATATTTCCCTCGGTGTTCACTTTGTTTACTTTGTCTTTTTCAAACACTATTTTATTTTATCTGTATGATACTTGTTTGGAAAAAGGTACATGTTAGTGACGTCATATGATTTTCAAAGAAATGTTCTGGCATATGAACTTAAACTCGTCCCAAGCGTACACGGAAACTATCCGGTCTTCCGGACAATATTTAATGTTGGTTAGGTTTCAAAACTTTGTATCTTGTTTGCCATCCGTGACTTCACGTAACTTGTGATTGAAGGCCAATTCTATATCGATTTAATATTCACTTACGACTTTTGTGGGGCTGAGTTTAACAATCAGATAAAGTAGTTTTGTCTGATTATATTTAAACCGTTATTTTATTTCGGCAGAAATATTGTTCGTCATAAAACTTATTTGTCAGTTGTCATCGCATTACAGCGAAAACGTAAAGCAATTGTAAAGCAAAAATAAATAGCTTTTTATTTATTACTTTCCTTTAAATCTTGTGTGTATTTATAGTGAACGTACATATATAGCTATCAATTGCGCTTATTGCCATTTCTTGATACAAATGAGAACCTCGGTAAACGTCAATGACGGTCGTTTTTACAAGTACTGAGTAACACATACGTATCTGACAATATCATCTGGTCAGGACACGTCTTACTTCGCTTTATATTTCCTAAGTTTTTTCACAAAATTGAATAACGAGCTACGACGTTATAAACTAGCGTGCTCATTGTAAATTCAATGACTAAAATTAACTTATATATTTAAACTACTTAGTGTTAGTACATGGAGTACTTCTTAACGAAATTGCAAAATCTTTACAAACTCAGTTTTATTTAAACAAAATTTGAGTAGACGTTTGCAAAACAAAGTTTGAATTTAATAAAAGAAGAGAATGGAAGGACCAATAAAACATATCCTAAGTTGTAAAAACCGGTAAACTTATTTGAAAGAATTTCGTTGCCGAGCAGGTAGTAGGTGCGACCCTCAATAATTTTAGGGTAGCTCCCAATTTGTACAAAAAAACTTGTCTAGGTATGTCTATTAAATATTAAAATTTGTAAGCTACATTGTTGAATATAATCATTACTATTTTGTATTTTTAATATACCAATAATGTGCCGTTTTTGATATAGATGCGTCGCATTTAACACTCACTCACTCTTCGTTGAGTATAAAAGCTTTAGGATTGTTTATTAATTATCAAAAATCTACCGCAGGTTGAAGGAATGACAAAATAAGCCTTATCGTCAGACCTGAGAAGAACCGAGAAAAGAAATTCAGTGTGGTTATATTTTATTTTTGTCATCGTAAATTTGATTTATAATATTCAATAATGTATATTAAAAAATGTGTATTATCTGCGTTATGAAAAATATAATTAAACGATTGCTAACTTGGTATGAGGAGAGATTTCAGGTTCCCAAAATGGGAACCTTTAATGTATGCATGAAATAAAAGCTAAAAAATACTTTTATATAAAAGTCTAATGGATCATGGAAAATTGCATCGGAGCGCTAACTGTCGACGAAACAAAACGAGTACGTTTATGTTAGAATTTTAATATGATGTTGGAGCACGCGATACTGACGTTATGTAGCAATATTAATAAAAACAATTATTTTTCCCTATTACTCCGTCATGTCTGTTGTGGATAGCATGATACGAAAATGTATGACCTCTTTTCATTATTAAGCAAGCTTCAGAAAAATAATGTTCATATTTATGTCCGCAGTAAACTGTTTCGCGTTTTTTGTTTAGTTGAAAATTAGATTTAGTACAATTGTAAAAATTAAGTATTGGCTATATATTAAGTTAAATACAAAATACACAAAAGGCAATATTCTGAATACTGAATGATGCTTGAAATTTGAAGACATTTGAGTCCCTTAAGGTGCTCCAAAGATGGATGCCGCAAAAATTTATAATTAAGGGTGCTGCACCCAAGCTTCATCCAATCAACCCATCTAAAGTATCATTATGTTTTCCTTGCACCATGGCGAATAATTATATTCGTATACTTTTGTGGATTAGATAAGCGTACCGCCCTAAGGCGTACTAATAAATCATCGCAATGAGTAATGAGAATCCAGTGCATTATACAAATTAATAACAAATAAAATAATCAAGAATATTTCCTGCTTTTTATCTAAAGACTTGTTAAGAACTTATAAACTTGTAACTAGATTATAAGTTTTTGAGGTCACAATCAAAATAGTGAAGGTGATCAAAGACCGGGCTCCGAGGTCTATCGAGTTTCATACATATCTGCCATAGCGACAGGGTCAAACCAGTCACGGGTCTGTGATTATAATCAGAATTTTTGGCATACCATTTAATTTAAACCAAATTTACGTTATTTAATTTGAATAAAATATTAATTAAATAACTATATTAATTCTCAATGATGCAAAATTATATAAGTATTTAGAAAATCATTCATAATTTGATCTAAACCTTTTATGTATTGTTGGACATTGAACACATTAGTAATATTTTAAGTATTATCCAGTCCACACTTAAAACAATTTAGTAGTAAATAATAACAGTATTCTAACGATTTGATTTTTGTTTTTTGAATAAATCAACTGTCAACATAACCACACTTTCACTGAAGTTATAGTTCAACACTTTGTCCGAACAAACACACGAAATATAACACAAACACCACACACCAAGTTATTTAAATATCTTATGCGTAAAAATTTAGCCGCTTCCATTGATAAAAACAAAATTTAAAACTACAAATACAAAATAAGAATACACCAAACATTCAAAACATTATAACGTACTCTGCACCTATAAACAACTGGTGTGGCGTGAAGTTGGCAGCGTTGTATCATGGCCGCCAACTTTTAAGTATGACAGGGAGGCCAACATAGCGACCACTATGGCCGGGCCGGTCATGTCAGTCAACGGCCTTTGTGGCTGCATAGTAATGAATGAGTCTGGTTCGCTGACGAACCTGTTCGATTGATGCAATGACTTGCGCAATTTATGTATTAAAGACAGGATGCTATATTTCTGTTTGCAGTTCCTTGTAACCTGTAGATATTCAACATTCAAAGGTTTAATCTACAACTTTTTTTTTAATTAATGCCAAGTCCTATTTGTTTTTTGTTTCCTTTAGGAAAATATGACGGAAAAATAACAACTGACAGATAATTTTGTTATCACAGTAGATTAAAATTAAATGTCTGCAAGTATATAAAATGGTGAAAAGTTGTTGACGCTCAGAGTAGAGTTAATCCATCGTCCATTTCCAACTTCTGAATAAATTAATAATTATGATGAAGCTTTCTCCAGCTTAATTATTAATTTAGTTATGAAATAGTACAATTTCTACGATCTTTGTCTTCATTTTAATAAAAGAATTAGGCTATTCAATTTATTAAGCTCATTACTTATTAATATATAGTTCAATAAATATAAGCTTTTATTACAAAACGACAATTATGACACAATTGAACTTAAATGTATTTTCACCAGCATCACGTATGAAGTTTCGGCTCAACTGGTTGGGTTGTAACATATGTTTTTTGTTTATTTATACGTAAAAGATAAATAAACTCACTTTGACATTTATTATATTAAGTAAGGGCTACCCTTAGCTACTAGCATTAAGTGGAAAGTGATCCCTTTTCCTCTTTGACATTTAGGTTTTAAGAACTAAGTAGCATTTTTACTAATAATATTAAAATAATGCGAAAGTGAGTTTCTTTGTTTGTTATTCTTTCATGTCTTCACTACTCATAGTTATCATCATGAAATCGCGCATACACGTTGTCAGGAAAAAGGAAATGGTATAAGGTAGGTTATATTACCTATATTGTTGATCGGAGTACCTAACACCTCACCCCTCACACGTGGATGAAGCCGCGAAATCAACTCTTAACTGAATTATACTTTATTCGAGTAGCAAGTATGAAATAGTTTTATAAGCACTTTTATATAAGCTACAACTAGATCAAGTTGGAGACGCTACCGAGAAGAGCCGGCAAGAAACTTAGTTTACATTTTTATTTCAAATAAAATACCTACATGCGTAGTGTACCTGTGCAGTCACTGCTTTTTGTTATCTGTGCTCATAACTTTTACTTTATACTTTCGAAATAAAAGTTTGTATTTCTTAATTGGCATAGTTAATAATATTTGCCTTGTAATCCTTGAATAATAAATAAATTGTTAATAGAGCCGAGATGGCCCAGTGGTAAGAACGCGTGAATCTTAACCGATGATCGTGGGTTCAAACCCGGGCAAGCACCGCTGAATTTCATGTGCTTAATTTGTGATTATAATTCATCTCGTGCTTTACGGTGAAGGAAAACATCGTGAGGAAACCTGCATGTGTCAAATTTCATTGAAATTCTGTCACATGTGTATTCCACCAACCCGCATTGGAGCAGCGTGGTGGAATAAGCTCCAAAACCTTCTCCTCATAAAGAGGAGAAGAGGCCTTAGCCCAGCAGTGGGACATTCACAGGCTGTTACTTTACTTTTACTTTACTTTTTAATAAATGTGTAAGTCATTCAAATTCGTTAGTAGTATACATTACGACGAATCAAAAACATATTTTTACATAATACGCGAATAACTTGATGATATAAGCATTAATTATAACACTTTTTAAGGATATAAGGATACAATCTGCCCCATCTGTATGAGATAGGTCGATTAAGGATCCCAAATGCTAAACGTTATATATGACACTGTGACATATTCAAGTCTTTCTTAAAACCCGAATAAAACATTTCTGTAATTATAACTCGTTGCTAAGTAATGTGGATATAAATTGACCGCACAATGACGCACCTAGTAAAAATATATTCATTTGACTGCTGCGGTTTAGATAATACTTAGTTTGGAGTACGTCACTTCATTGTGCCGAAGCGACAGTGAAAGCAACGCGGAAAAAGTGGAAATTATGTTATACATGAAAAGCACAATCACATTATATAAATAGTAAGCATATAATATTCAACGATATTTAATATCATAACATAATGAGTAAGTATATCTTAGTTGCAACAATTAGTAGGCTTTAAATATTACGTTGACGTTCCAACTTCAAAATATATATTAGAAAATTATTTTATCCAAGAGAAGCATTTTTTTGTAAAATAATTCGTATATTTGAAACATAGACAGCGCATGTGAATTTTAAAAACAATTGTCTCAGGTTTACACACACAAAACTGGTAAGTCACACAGTAAAATAAACTCGTCATGAATTCTTCGTCTTAATGAATTTTATACAACACTAATCCGGAATCTTAGTTGCATATTTAAAAAAAAGTAAAGTAAAGTAACAGCCTGTGAATGTCCCACTGCTGGGCTAAGGCCTCTTCTCCTTATTTGAGTTGCATATTTAATGTGAAACAATGATATATACTTTAAATGTCACAACGAAGTTGTTACTGTTATATTATTTATTATGTCACTACATATTATAAAACAAAGTGTCACGCGCTTCCTGTCTGTCTGTATTAGGGATTGCAATCCAGCAAAGTGGGATCCCGCAATCCAGCTGGATCCAGCATAATTTTAGGTACTGCGGGATCCCGCAACATAAAATCGCGCAATTTCATTCAAATTTGCCGCCTTGAATTCACTTCGCAGCGCGTGATTTTTATAAATTTACAAAAGTGTTGTAGTCCAAGAATTTTAGCACCAAAAACGCATCTACGCGATTTTTTTATTAGATAAGGTTAAGGGTGCCCCCTAAGTGTAAAACCGAGTTTTTGTCATCCTAGACCGCGAGCGGCAGCCACCATCTTGATTCGTTATTTTAGTAAGAAAAATTAAGACAATTAGTAAACTTAAATCTCTTAATAAAGAAGACTGATTATAATTATCTCAGATAAACATTAGAAGTAATATTTCTAGTCAGCTAAAGTGCAAAGACTACAAAATTACCAAATATTGATATTTGCAATTGGTTTTGAACTTTTAATTAATAAATAAGTAGTCAAACAGTAAAATAATTCGTCAATTAGAGGCCCTGGTGGAAATTTTTCAGAAAAAGTCTTTACTCTTTAGAACTCTGAAAAAATCTTTAGAACTTTAGAACTGAGTGTTTCAGAGAAAATGCCGAAAAATTTCCACCAGGGGGTAGTAAGATATTGTTAATTTTTGTAATTTTCAATAAACATTTAATCATACCATAACAAATAATACTTTATTAAATTCTAAATAAAAGCCATAACTTTTGCGGGATCCCGCTGGATCCCGCTGGATTGAAGTCAATCCAGCAAAAATCCCGCTGGATTGAAAACAGCGCTGGATTGCAATCCCTAGTCTGTATGAACTGTCTGTATGTATGAATGGACAAAGTGATTCAAGGGGAAGGTTTACGTGTATAATTCATTATTGACGAGCCGGTTGGCGTGATTGGTAGATACCCTGCCTTTCGCGCCGCAGGTCGTGGGTTCGATTCCCACCCAGGACAGACATTTGTGTGCATGAACATGTCTGTTTGTCCTGAGTCTGGTTGTAATTATCTATATAAGTATGTATTGACTAAAGAAAAAGTAGTATATGTAGTATATCAGTTGTCTGGTTTCCATAGTACAAGCTCTGCTTAGTTTGGGATCAGTTTAGTGTGAGATCAACTTAGTTGTCCTAAGATATTATTATTATTATTAATGTTTTCTGTAAATTTGTTGAAATATGACGGTAATTGTTGAAGAAGTCGAAAAAAAAGCTTTTATCGAAAACGCTGTAAAATCCCTTTGAAATATAACAAAATAATCTATGGTGAAATTGTTTAGATCTACAGAAAAGTCGGCTAAGGCATATGTCTATCTTTTAAGGATAGCTAAGTATACACACTAAAATGTCTAAAAAAATGGTTACATAATAATGTGATACTTAAAAAGCTATAAAAACGGGTATGATATTAATCCTTATCAAATTAAATACGTTATTTACTTTAAGCATTTCATGTTTATTATAATTGCCCTTTACACCACCCAATTTATATATTAAAATCTTAGGAATTATCGTAATTTTTAAACTATCGCGCATTAAATGAAATTCAAGCGGTACCACACCGATCATAATAACGCGTGATGCAACCGCCCGCGCGCCCCGCGACTCCGCTGTCGCCCACTTTGGCGAAAAGCTGATACAATACCTAACTACGACAGATTTTTGTTAGGAATATTTACGATGCTACCCGGGCGAAGCCGGGGCGGGTCGCTAGTTACATACAAAACAAAGAGCTATTATAGACATATTCGTCATAGTTCGCCTTTTTCTAGTGGACCTACATCTACTGTGCCGGAACTATACGGGATGAAATACCGAAATTATAATACAAGCAATACTATAATAATACAATAAACAAGCAAATATGTAAATAACCAGACAAACTAACCATCACATTTATAATATTAGTAAGGGTGATAGTTAGGTATAGGATAACAAATCTTGAGTATAATGTCGAAACTATAATCAAGTAATGAATTTCGGGTGATTGAAAATAATAGACAAGTATTACAGGTTCGATAAGAAGGTTCAATATCAATATTCTTCGGCAAACGTTTTTGGGGGTATTTATTTGAATCTCATGAGATTTTATCTCTCAAAATCGTCACGTTATCAAACACACGCGGCAATTTGCAAAGCAATTTTCCACGGCGAAATTGCTAATGTTATGTGGCAATTGTGTTTCATTGTTGGAACAATACAGTAGGCCTAGGGTAGTGAGTTACGATTACGCAATTTGGTCCTTTGTGTTGAGGTCTTCCGTCGAAATAAATTCTCTGAAACATAATATATAAACGACCCGCACGTGGCTTTAGCGAAATAAAAGATAAAAAATATCCCATTATTATATGGTATATTGGTATACTTAATTCGTACATGTATAGAGATAAAAGTAACCCTAACGTACTGAACTACTGGCCGTCTCTCTGGCTCGCGTTGCATTCAATATGTACCTAATGAGTAGTTATTAGTTCTACGGTTCCAGTGTGCGGCGGTCATCAGATCGCTCATTTGTGTTGGGAAGTTATAGCAAACCACAATGGTTTCATGTGTTTCAGAAGCAGTACGACAACAACATTAAAATAAAATATATAGAAGGACGGTCAAGTTGAAACGCCTTCAACATTGTTGTCAGCCACTGCACGATCCGTCGTCGAATTTAATTACCTTGAATAACTAAAAAATGATTTGTATTCTACTTATTTCTTTATAAGTCAACTTTCTTAATTCCTTTAATGGGAACTGTTGTGCTCGTATTATAATTCTAAGTACATAACAATGACAGAAACTGTATTTGACTATTTGTCACGTAATTAAAATTGTTTACGATTTTCTCTCGATTAATTGTCAAGTTTGGGAAGTTGTCTTTATGACACGGTGCGTCAGTGCGAAATAACATCTTTCAGTTAAACGGAAATGTTTTGAAATCCTTGTAATAAAATAGTAATGTTACTAATAAAAGTGTTAGGAGGGAGCTGAAAGCAATCGTGCAGTTGACGTCGGGGTAAAAGTCCATAGTCGTGCGACACGAATTTGAGGTGGAAATGTATTGTATCTGGTAGAGCTTTGGTCCCTGATCATTACCACTTACATTATCATAAAATGCGCCGTTTTTGAGAAAATTAAGAAAAACTGTTCAACCTCGAAATTAGTTAAATATGAAAAATACGATATAATATATCACTGTAAAAGCAAATTAACGCGTAAAAATAGTTATATATAAGTTAATTAAAGTAAGACTTCAAGATCAGTGTTTAAAATAACAAATAATCACTTAATCACTACGAGCGTTGTTTGCATTCAAACTTGTCATTAAAAACTATTGTCAATTTTAGTTGCCGCTTAAAATTCATGGGCACAGATTATACATCGAGAATAGACTTTATACACCGGTCTTTAACATACAGCCAAGAAGTCTAGATTTTTATGAATTATTTTATTATTTAATTTTAAATATTGCACAATTTATGAAATTAATTTTTTTTCTTGAATAAGACACCTAATCTCAATGTTACAACATTTTTACCAAAATTTCGAATTGTGACGGCTCCGGCGCTACGGGAAGTGCAGCCCCTTCGAAGGGTGAGTTAGCCAGTGTAATTACAGGCACAGTTTGGTGGCACATTGGCGATGCAAGCATTGGTTAACATCTCTTACAATGCCAAAGTCTATGGGCGTTGGTGACCACTTACCAACATTCAACCACTTAATGAATACACATCAATACAGCGTATTACCGTAAGTCTGTTTACAATATTACACAAGTGAGGTGTGAATTGAATTCTTACATAATGCACTTACGGCCGAAGACTGAAACGTCCCTCAAAGTTAAACGCTACTTAACATTGAGAAGCTCCTAAATTAGTATGCGAAATTTGAAATTAACGGCGTCTTAAATAATTAAGTTGCATTTAATATTTAAATGACGTTTCAGTATTCGGCCGTTAGACTATTAGTGTCAAATTATATTTTTTTTATAGCATAGGAAGGTGGACGAGCTTGTGGGCCACCTGATGGTAAGTGGTCACCAACACCCATAGACATTGGCATTGTAAGAGATAATATTAGGACGGAAATTATAATTATATTATAATTGCCCATAAACCTTTCTCAAAAGAATTATTCAAATCGGATTGTTGCAATATTATTAACTACAAACATGAGTTTATTTATGAGCTTAACAATTTTAATAGATATTACTTTATTCTTCATACTTAATTTTATTTTTATTTAACCTGAACTAACCTCATAAATAACTTTACTTCAAGTCAAGCATTTGAGATATATAATAGTTTGTTATGTAGCGAAACTGGATTAAACAACGTAGACGTCCCTAGGCAATGGAAGTTTTGGGGCCCTTCTCTCTTTAGGTCTTTATGGTACTTAGTCAAAGTCACAACCTTTATTCAATAAAGAAGCATTACACTTGCTTATTGGTTCTTATACCGTAAAAGATTGGAAAAAAATATTTCACCTAGAGAAGAATAAGAGAAATATACTATATTTTATATATTTAGCGGGATTACATATATATTTTCCAATATTTATATTTTATTTTTAATCGTTTTATTTACAAGGTGTTCCATCATCATCATCTTGTCACCCAAAAGACGTCCACTGCTGGACAAAGAACTCCCCAAGGATTTTCTTTTTGGCCGGTCTTGCGCTGCCCGCTTCCAATGGCTTCCCGCTAGTCTTTTGATATTGGTCCACCTTGTAAGGGGCCTGCCCATGCTGCGTCTTCCGTTTCGTGGTCGCCACTCGGTGACGTATGTCATCATCTAATTTAAATCGGTTTAGGAGCTAAGACGACACATACTGATACACAGATGTTTACGTCCACACCCAACATACGTTACAATCATAACACATCCGTTTTTTGGATCGGAGGTTAAAAAAATAAATGTTTTGCTTAATTTAATTGTTTTTAAATTACAATTTAAACTACACTTAACGTAACATTTTAAACTACAGTAAAAATAAGTATAGCTGTTTTCCTACCTAGGATTCGGTCGAAGAGGTGAAATTAACCTTATCTAATATTACTAGCTGATATTATACCGATAATATTTACGTAATTTTGGTATTTAAAATATATCTCTGGGTCCTTAGTCATACCCTCGCCAGCTCAGAAGGGTGACTACTGATACATAAATTATATTTTCTATTATTTTGTAGCTTAATTCTAAAGCAAAGGTAATAAATTCCAGAGTCGACAAGTTGAACGGAGAATTACTGTAGTGACTTGTTATTTATATGATGTCGTCCGCGTGGTCCGCTCCGGTTCGTTAGCGAGACCACTGCGCCCGGTTAATCGTTGCCTTTTCAAACAACTGCAAATCGGATTTCTATTCATTACCATTGAATTATTGGCGAGTATTGATTAAGTTAGTGCTAATTATTTGTTAACTTTTTGTGATTGGTATTTGGTAAATTAATATTTGCTAGATTAGTATTATAAGAGCGACAGATTATTTGTTTTTTTTTTTGTTATATTCTGAAAATATCGTAATGAAATTGGTGATGAATATCTGATGGATGAATATTCTGGGAATATATATAATATAGATTTGGATAAGGCCATAATATACTTGATGGTAGAATTCACCGCGTTTCTATGCGTCGCCAGGAATACACAGTTATTAATTATAAATCTATTATTCTCAAGATCCTGCCTATAAATCAAGCGGCAGTTACTTCAATATGTTAACCAATAATTGAAAGGAATATACCCCTATATTCATACCCCTGATATGAATTATTTATAACAAACAGGTGCCTTAATATACAAAAGATGCCCTCAACTTCAAAAACTTGAGCGATTATAATCACAATACCGATCCCTTGGCCTCATCACAATGTACGAACTATTTCAGCGCTCGAAGCTCGTGTCTTGTTTGGAACTATGCCCATTCCGCGTTTTATCGGCACCCTCATAATGCTGAAGGCACTCTCGATATGTAGAAAGTATGGAACCAAGGTGAAATGACGCTGGAACTCACTGAGGCTTTAAGTATTATACTGATATTGTAGTATATCGTAGACAACAGAGGTGAATGGAGATTTTGTTTTGTTTTTATTTATATTTGACTGGATTTCAATGAAGGAATGCTTTGTAACATTTATATATTTTAAAGTGAATATTGAATAAAATATTGACTTCACTATTCGAGTTCAATTTGACCAATATGAGTCACAACGAGCAGATTGGGTACACTAAATATGATTAATTTTAGTAGGTACATGAATTAGATACAAGCTTTGTTTTTAAATGGTATCTTTAATAATATTCGTAACATCATAGGCCATATGCGGCACTTCTGTCATGTCATGCCGTATGTCATTTTGTGCACCGAACCATGTTGGACGAGGGGGTTCACATCACCTGTTTCTGTTTGGGAATGTGGTTTCCTACAATTTCTCACGTACGATAATAACATTGGCCATTAAACTATCTTATAAATTGAAGTGCACGGTGCACCCTAATTACGAAGTGAACATATTATAGTGATTTGTATAAAATAAATAAAATAATCGAATAATGAATATAAGCTGTAATTTAATATCGAACTCATACATTTTTGCTATTAGAAATAAGACACTGAAAATATGTTTAGTTGTTCTAATAGGGAAATAATTTTGTATAGAAAAAAATAGAATACGAAAAGCAAATTAAATATTAAAATCAGCGTGGTTCCAGCAGCGTCTTAATGATGGTAAAACATATTTAAGAAATATATTACGGCCTTGTTTATAAGAGTTATTATTGGCGGTTGTTTAGTTAAACACTGATTGCTCTCTATCTGTAATTATAGATTTGATATTCGAAAAAAAGACAGCATTAAGTACAGACATATACACAGGCTTGCTGTGCTCGGGTCTCCTTTTTTTCAGACAAGGAATTTCGGAACTTAAATCACAACCAAAGTAGCCTTAATTCAAGTGTTTACAAAGTGGTCAATTTTGAATAGAAAAGGGCGAATATCAACGACACGCGATAGTATAGTTGTAATGATAGAAGTAATCATTTACAATTAAATTTTGTACGCGGCAAGCTTGGAACCACGACAGGTGGACCCACGTGTATTTATATACCATCCATGCAAGTCACAACAAAGACTACACATAAAGAATTAAAAATGATTTTGTCAAGATTTTACTTGGAAAATCGAATTTGCGGCAATTTTAATTTTCATAATTGTGCTCAGCGATAGTTTATAAGTATACAACATTACAATGAGAAAAAAGCGGTATGGGGTTTTAGGAATAACATCCAAAGATTGTGATTGTGATTATTAAAATTCGACGATTAATATCTTTCGATTAATGCAATATCGTTTAACAGATTTTTAATATCTTTTGCTAATTGAGCCTTATTATTATACCGCTATGATATTAATTATTTTGTTTTTAATATATAAATAACTTCCTTTGTTTAATAATTGTTTTAATGGCGTTTTGTTATCATACAGAATGTCATGTCACCTGTCAGTTAGTTACGTGTAGGTTGTGTTACTGACATTGAAATAGAATAAGAGTAATGATATTCGAATTAGCTGCACCGCGCGGTTTTACCTCCGTTAAATGTTATTTCTGCTCCGTGATATTATATGGCCTATAGCTTTTTTCAATAAATGGTCTAAACAACGTTAAAAGTTTTTTAAATATTAGTCTTGAAATAATCGCATTCGAACAAACAAACTGTTCATCCTAATAATATTAGTATAGAAATTATCCTATTATTACTTATAAAGCTTAGTTTATAAGGGTGCAGATCCCAAAGTCCTGGGTTGAAAATAGAGTCGCATCATAACTTATCGTTAGTATATCACGTATTTTGTCCACATCTTTGCCGATCCTGGGGGTCAATCTAACAAAGTTGACTGATTATTGTAGTTGTGAATTAGAAAACTATTTATCATCATTCGCTTGCTCTTATTCCATTAAACTACGGTCGTATGTGAACTGTATGGAAGATATCTGTAGTTGGACGGCCAACTTGCGTCTTAGGCGAACCCCTCGCGGGTATGCCAAGTGTTTAATTGGTAAATGCATCTTACAAAGCGTTTTTACTGGGCTCTCTTGAGTTTATGACACTCGTACACTTCTGAGGCGGGGTACTCTACTCTGCCAGAACGATATACAATCAATAATATTAAGTGGTTCGGCATTGTAAGATAAATTTAATAGTATTTTTAATATTTTTTCTTCGAATCTGTGATTTTTTATGAAACGTGTTCCTATTTTAATTACAAAACATTATTAAAAAAAAAACTAGGTATGTATATTTAAACGAAACAACAAAGCAAGAAGCTCGAGTGGGGACGACAATAACTCTAGGGGTCAGGAATGAACTTGCGACTTACACATCGCCAGACTGCCCGTAAAACGTTGCAATAATCGCCCAATAGAACGTGTTAATAAATATATTACATTCGACGAGTTAAAAACACAAACCAATCAAACAATAGTTATAATTTTGTGCAAACAATTTAATTATTGTTGTTTGCTCACCGACAGCTCACGAAATAGTTCAATTGGTTTCAATGAGTTTGATTACTATTTACTTTCCATGGACAGACAAGAAAACATATTTTTATTTTCTCTTTTAAATCCTTCAATGTTTTATGTCATATAAGTAATTATCATTATCAGTCGATTGTTACCTAAAACTCGTTCGCTATTTTATATACACGGTAAATATATTTGTTGTTACGATTTGTACACAACGAGTTCAATGCCCTTTGGATAACCGTATCTATTTGTACTTTACTAATATTAACGACCCACTAATAATGGCTAATGTTTATCAAATTAGAGCGACCCTGCCTAAACGGCCGTAGTCGGTCAATTCGCTCTACTCTTACACTTGTGATCTTATCACCGACCGTATGCGTTATTGACATATTTTCACATTTCATTCTATTATCTCAATAATGATAATACTCAATACAAGATTATATAGATTATAAAACACGCTTTTATCTAGTTAGAGTATGTAGATTCAGGCCAGATATTCAAATTTTATTAAATTTACTCACGTATTCTCTAATCTAATATTTCAGTTAATTTTAGGAAAAGAGCAACTAGCTGTTGTTAGTATTACCGTATTTTCAAAGTGTATACTGGTTAATTAACAATATAACATTAAATGGTTAAAGGTGTCTTGTCTCGAATCTTTCATTGAACGCAGGTTGATCAAAAAATATTACTAATTAGTTACTATTAATTGAGCCGGTGTTAGGGCTTTGTGAAAGTCCATCTTTATAGGTACCACCCACTTATAAGATATTCTACCTCCAAATGTAAATATATTGTCTTCAGTCGGTTAAAAGACTAACGGCCGAATACTGAAACGTCATTCAAATATGATTGGGACTTAATTATTTGGAACGTCATTAATTTCAAAATTTAATATGCGAAATTTGAAATTAATGGCTTTCCAAATAATTAAGTCCCACTTCATATTTGAAAGACGTTTCAGTATTCGGCCATAAGTGAGGTGGTGTAATTACAGGCACGAGGGACATAACACACCAAGATAGGTGGCGCATAGGTAATGTAATGATTGGTTAATAGTGCCTACAGTGCTAATGTTTATACGCGGTGGTGAAAATTACTATTGGGTGGTCAGATTTGCCCGTCAACCTACCTACCTATTATACTTACCTATATAACCTACCTACCTATCATATAAAACAAAAACATATTTAATACACGTATCGGACGTATACGTATTCCAGTTAGAGCATCGATTAAGGCCCTCTATACATCGACACTTTAAGAAAAGTAAATAATTTCGAACAGCTAACACTTTTAATGTATGAAAGAGATAGATTACATTCATCCTGTTTCATTTACATTTCAAACTGTCAGCAATATAAATAACTGATTCTTGTGCTTGGAATAACTATTAAGTTCCAACTCCGCAACGCCAGTAAATGCTTCCTGAGGTAAGGTATTCGTTTCTGATAAAATATAAACTTAAAATAAATTAATGTTACCTATTCAACTCGACGCACGTTTATATAGCATTTGATTGATATTACTCTATATTTAAAATGTTGTACACAGGTATAAGTAATGACTTTCTTGTTTTACCTTATAAAATGACATATATACAATGACAATTCAAAATTCGTTATAAAAGCTCACTGGACGGATATTAATATTGTAAGTGTGTTCACTTTGCCCTATGAGCATATCCACTTTACCCGGTGGGTTGGGCAAAGCGGATAGCGGTACCAATTTTAATTTGGCTAATAATATAATATTTAGTAAAGTACTGATATTACGTGTTCTTTGTTGGTTATATTAAAAAGTTTAATAAATACTGTTTCAAACTCAACAGACAAATATGCTCTAAGTTTTATTTCAAATTATGTACGTAAGTTTACACACTGAGGTTAACATGAAGTGTGAGTCATCATCAGTTGATAGTGTTTGCGTATATGTAAAACAACACAAGAGTAAAAATGATTCTGCATACCATTAGTTTGACATGTGTAACTCTTGCCCGCATCTTCATATTTCCAGGAGCGGGACCTTAAGAGGGATCTACTCAATTATTTAACCCTTGACACCCAACATTGAGTCGTATAATGTAAGCACACCGTTGGTAAAATCTTATTTAAATATATATCGAAAATATTGAATATGCGAAACGTGAGGAAAAATGCCAGGATTGCAAATTTAACATTCATACCTTTCAGTCGTCGGTCAATCTAAAGTGTGACTAACATTAATGGTTTCTTGAAAGATAGACGTGCTGGGATTGTCATTTAGAAATTACGCTTTATTAAATATATTATAAGAACTAGTTTATTGTCCCGGCTTCGCTCGGGTTGATAAGAAAGAAGAAAAATATAATTTGGATCGGATTAGTTTAGGAGATGGATGATGGAGATGGATTAGGTAGGAGATGTTGTGGTTAGTATTATTTCAATTATATATGTATATATGTTTAAAGATTCAACTTGCCTATTAGTTTTGGGAAGAAATACCTACATATTATATCGAATGAATGAAACGTTTATAATATGTATATGAGATTGGCCGACGTGGTAGAAATCCGATCAGAAGGATCGATTTTGATGGAATACCGTTAAATTCGAGAATCGTTAATTAAAATTGGTAATTCGTAACCCATATACATATATTTGACATATAACGGGGCAATATGGTATGAATTTTATTAAAAACAAATCCACATCTAATAACACAAAAGGTATTAAAATGATGAATCAAGTATATTTTGATTTCATTTTTTCTTCATTCATACATCATTCTAGCTTCTAAGTGGTATGGTAGAGGCTAACGAAGCCACCACTACGAAACCTCTTCCAAGCAGCTTAGCATTGCAGCTCTCAAACTAGATGGAATAGCTCTGTGAATAATAATGAATTAATAATAGAAAAGGCAACAGCAATTACTTTTTAGGTATATAAAACTTGGAATTTACCGTTAATTTTCTTATTTTGCCTAATTAATATTTTTTATACCTATTCTTATTTTATAATTATTATTTATTCTTTATCAGACCGGACTTGGTAACTCTCATCGGTGCCGACTGCCGCACCCATTCTTCACTCATACTTATTATGTCACGTCATAATAATGCACCATTGTACGTGTCACGTATGTTCGTATGCGAGCGAGTTTCGCGTCCGTTAGTTGACCCAAAAATCCCATCAAGCGGAGAAAGCGACCAATTCCAACTTATACGGCGATGTCAAATGTGATGTGGTTCAACGTGTATCGATTATAATATTGACTTATCAATATTATAGTCGAGTCAACGCCGCAACTGTGGGCTACACAATTAGCCTATCGAAAAAAAACAACCTCGTTGGTCACGTTAAACCTAGCAATAATTCAAGAAGTGCGACTGCTAACTAAGCGGTTCTGTAAAATCTTATTTTATTCTTCTTCTTCATCGTGGCACTCTTGTCAGAGCGGTCGTGGTCGCCATGTAGTCTCACGAAAACTTATTACTCACCGTTGACAACCGACTTATTATATTGATTGATATACTATTTCCATACGTATATTCTTGAAATGTTATAATTATTATGGTCAATGTCAATTTCAGGAATTTCACGACCGCTTTCTGCGGTGAGTTGCGAGTTTGCTCTTATAAAATGTAGCGACAGATCTGAATACTACGTAGATATATTTCTTTTACTGATTTATATTTATTATTATATTCCTGATATTTCTGTTTCTGAAAAAGATATACACTTGAGACTTATTTCAAATAATTACGACCTTGCTATCTAATTGGGTAGAAGAGAAGGAAATTATATATGCTTGAAAAAGTGAATCAAATTCAAAACATGTTATTGTTATTCTGAACAAGGTTAATAAAAGGACAATTATAATGAATGAATGGAATATTATTCGAGTTTTAACAGCGGGAATATCATTCACTCGTTTACAATGGATCTCGATAATGTTCTGTCATTAATTTTTAATAACATTGGGAAATTTACAAATAATCAAAATATTCTTGTATATTTTCTTTATACATAAATTTCAACAAGTAAACAATTCTTTTCTAAATTATATTGGATAAAATTTTAACAGTTTAAATCATGGCTAGTGAATAGACAAATGCAAAAAAAAACTTTTGTATTTGTCTAATCACTACCCTTTATAATACAATATCTGATTGCTTGGTCATTCATATATCTTTGCTTTGAATTTGAACATACATATATCTTTGCTTTGGCGGATAGCGAGCTTAACTCGATATTTGCTTGAGAATTCGTGATTACGGCGGCGAGTTTGTTTGACACGAGTCTTAGTCCATGAAACTGTGTCCACTAATTTAGTATGGATTCATTAAAAATCGTTAATCGTTAGAGATAAACAAAATATAAAAAAAACACACACTTGCAAAACACATAATTATGTTCGTACGTAATGTGTTGTAATTTTGTACATTTTAGTAGTTTTACATCTTCATTAACTTTATATTTTTACGTATAGCTGGCAATAAAAAATAAGTCAAAATCATACATTCGTATAACCAATCAATGATTTACAGTTTTTTTCACACAGGGGAAATCTTCAAAAGGCATTTCAAAGGGCTCTGGGATTGAACCTTTTACTCACTGAAACCCCCGCGACATGACGTCCTCGACTCAAATTGGGCCTGTCGGACAGTTTTAACAGATGCATTCGCTGCTCATCCGGTATCTTGCGCTGGTTATGGCTCAGTGACGCTCTCAACTCTTCACTAATGCGAGCGGCAGTATTTATTTAACTCGCTTCTTATATTTGTCAATTATCATTCATCCCTTCCACTGTTAAAACCTTCTAAAAATATCCATTTCGCAATCGATTGAAGGATAAATACTGTCTTTATTCTTGGTATATAATAGGGCACACAAAACATAAAATGACAATGACATACAATTTTTAATTAAACTCGAGGCTTTTGAATTTGTGTTTCTGGCCCACTAAAGACCCTGCAATGGGCGGATCTCTGATCTCTACACGTATTCGCTGTCCATCACGTGGTAGTCTTAAACATGTTGATAATTCAACGTTACTCTTTTAATCGCTCACAGGGAGGGATATAATATGTACACATATAATAAAATACAATAATCTGTGTGTGTTTATGTTTGTAACAGATATCTTCTGGTACAGATTCTCAGCCTTGAAGTTGGTTTTCTGTTACACTTCTAATATTTCAACTTTGAATGCCACATTAAATAATATTTTTGTAACTCAATATTGTTTGTAGTTTATTGGCCTCCTGTGTTTTAATATTTACAATGGCTGTCTCTGACGTCAACGTTTACTAATACGATGGCATAAACTTTTTCTACAGCATTATTTATACAGAGATTACTTTATAATATTATTATCAGTTTTTGACAGCCTCGTTGGTCTTTCGCCTATATTATGGGGCCGCCGCGCCGTTCCAGCGGTTTAAGTAAAAACCGAACGAAAATCGTCAAGAAATACTCAACAGCAGCTAGCACTTTGGTGATTAGTAACACTTCACTTCCTCGGACTACTAAGTACACATAGTACAATACTAAGTAGTAAAGCCGTTACTTTTTCTCCTGTAATGTTTGATAATGATCATTGTAGAGAGGGTGGCACCAACACAGACTGGCATAAAGCGAGCTACCACTAGCGAGCTTGTTGAATACGTTCCTCAGCCATATCTGATTTCTAAGCATCGTATTTACCTAAGTGTCTCCTTGATTTAACAAAGTTACAAGTTCCTAATATTATTAATATTTATTATATTAGTTTATATTCTGTAATGTAATAGACTAAAGTAACTAATTAATAAAGTGCAAAGCTTAATTATGAATTTTGATACGTTTTTTAGTATTTGAAATATGCAAAACCCAATATTTTGTAGATAAGTTCTGTGAATAGATGAGGTGTGAGGATGAGGAATGTGTCCACGTGATTATAATGCAGGACGCGGTGTCAGCGGCAGACGCGACGGCGATCGTTGGCAAAACATCAACCTAGCCACACCGACGATCACCATTTTATAAATATTATAATAAGCGTTGCAATATGTATTACTTTTAAATATTGTACGTATAATTTATATACATTTAAACGCAACAGGGTTCTATGGTGTGGATAATTGATTTGACATAATCAATTATCCGTTTGCAGTTGAAGCGCTTGGACCTTGGAGTAATTGTGCCAAAAAATTCATCCAAAACATTACTCCCCGCCTTATTGTCTCCACTGGTAACAGGAGGGCTGGTTCATTTTTCGCCCAAAGAATCGGAATTGCGATTCAAAGGGGAAATGCTGCTAGCATTCTTGCCACCATTCCACGCGGTCACGACTTGTATAATAATTATTTTTAATTTTTGTTTGTCTTTAGTTAAGGTTTTAATATAAATAATTACGCGTGAGTCGAAATTATCAATATTGGAATACGTAAACCGCAACAACAGACTGAGTCTTTATCTGAACCTTTTTACGGAACAGTGTTCAGGACTTTTTTAATGTTAGCGTTTAATCTTGACCTTTCGATAACGATAAGATTTAAAACTTCTATATGCATTATTTTTATAGATTTTTTTATATTAGGTACACGGGAGGGCAAAATACTATTCCATCTGATGGTAGGTGGTGGTAACGCGACGACGGCTTAGTACAGTAGGGTAGAATGATTTGCACTACTGGCCCCCGCCTTGCCGACCGTCAAAAAGCCTCTTCACGGCTCGTTTATAGGAAATTAAAAAAGTCGACATATGCATTTGTATATATTATAATGTATCGTATAACTTGTACACCTAACACCGCCACTAGGCAGTTCCCTCGGCCCAAAGGTTGCCTGGAAGAGATCGCTACTTAGCGACAAGGCCGTCTTTGGTAACATTTATGGTTTTATATTATTTATTTATCTAAAGTACAGTTACGCAGAAATAATAAATAACGATACAATAACACATAAAACAATCAAAGTTCCACTAATAGCTAATACAAATAAGAAGCAGAGAGTAAATAGGGAGATAATCTTACTGTAACTGTGCGTGTGTTCATAAAAGTAGCAACCTGTGAATGTCCCACTGCTGGGCTAAGGCCTCTTCTCCTCTTTGTGAGGAGAAGGTTTTGGAGCTTATTCCACCACGCTGCTCCAATGCGGGTTGGTGGAATACACATGTGACAGAATTTCAATGAAATTTGACACATGCAGGTTTCCTCACGATGTTTTCCTTCACCGTCAAGCACGAGATGAATTATAATCACAAACTAAGCACATGAAATTCAGCGGTGCTTACCCGGGTTTGAACTCTACTACTATAATTCGTTTTGTACAATATTCTTACTCAATATTAACAAATTTTAGAGTTGAACAGTTTCTCGTAGCCGTAATTCATCTTTCAATTACTTGATTTATTCATAAAAATAATCTGGAATAAATCTGTCTCGCTCGACTTGCGATATCCATATGGATATAATATTTGAATTTTAAATATAATCTGTAAGTTGTGTAACTCGTTTCCACGGCATTGACCGCGGTGTATTCGACCAGCAGGAAAAAAATACCTCAAATAACTGTGAAATTACCGAGTGAAGGATATTTTATGCAAAAAGCAAAATAGTGCGAAACTAGTTATGAGTCGGTGCCTTTGATACTGTGTTCCAATGACATCAATTTAAATTAAACGAAAAATACATCGAACGATTTGAGTACGTCATCAAATGTATCATCATTATCTTGATCATCAACATCAGCTCGTGTTCGTCCAGGACTAGTCGTAAGCCTTTTCCGAAGCTCGCTCTGAGCCCCATCTTGACCTGTTATTATCCAATCGCTACCATTTTATACGTAACAATCAATTGTATGCCGCTGTACGTTCAAATTGAAGTACAACTCGACGTCCATATGCAATAAACCAGTATTCACATTCTCAAATTGTACGGAAAAAATCATTTTGTGTTTTTGGTCATATTTATATTAAACAAATCATTATGACGCATAAAGATCCGAACCGGTGGTAGTTTCAAGTTTGACAATCAATATCAAATTGTAATACTTCAATATTGAATAAATTAGGTATTTTGATTTTGATTAATATGTGAAATAAAAGTATTTTTTGTACGATTGCTTTTTATTATAAGATTTAGACTTTATGAACACGTATTTACTTGTAAATATTACATAAAATGTCTATATTATAAACTAATTCAATTATTTAAAAAAATCAGTTAGATCAACTTGAGGCTGATGCCTTAAACATTTTCAAACTGAATATAATAATATTTATTTTATCGATTTTTCAAATCAAAATTTGCTACTGTTCTGTCGTTTCGACAAAATGTATCTTTTTCCTCGTTTTAATTTGCTCTATTTGGAGCATTATAATTTTTCATTTACTGTAATCAACGTGTAATCGCTATAACAAAATACTTAAGGGTAACTTTAAAACAGTAATATTACTAAGCCAAGTAACAGATAATATGAAATTTAAAAACTTAATAATGTATAACCTTATTATTTTCCATTAAATAGTTCCGTGCAAATAAAAACTCTTTGATAATGTACTTGTCCACATAATTAGAGTAAAAACTATAGGAAAGTCTGAACAAAGATACATTTATGGTATTCTAACTCAAAGATGTTAAATTGAATATAATAATGATTTGTGATGATACGTGAACACTGTTGTCGGTAGAATGATATTGGCCTTTTCTTCACGCGAGGAAACTTTTAATTTGAGCTGGAATAAGCTCATTCTTTGAAATGGAAGGCTTCAAGTGGCAGAATTATCGCCCGACCATGTTTGAACCCGCAATTATCGGCTTTAATTGACGTGTTCTAGTGACTACAATCCTTATAGGTACGGTTGCGGGACCAGCCATGGGAACTAAGATGCCTCTTTCGCCTTTAACTCCACATGAGGGGGTAGTACACACAGAAATGATATTTTAAGTATTATATAAATAATATAAGTACAAAATGAATGATAAATATATATGACTCACGTGGAAATTAAATATTTTCCAACTTAAAATGAAAATAACGGCTTACGAGTACCTACATATACTTTATGAGCAATTTCTAGTCGTAACTTCGATTCACTTTCCTCATAAATAACATAAATAAGAGTTTTTTGTAACAAAACAATGGGTAATGGGGTACAACAATAGACATTAATGTATTTATATGTATGGTGCTTCACACTTGTACAACGTTTCAAATAGATTTCTTTGAAAGTTTGAAAAGTTAAACGTTATCTCAACTATCTATGTGTATGTATCACAATAATTATTATTCGTGAATATGGAAAAATAACGAACATTGTTTTGTATGTATAAACATAAAAAGAAATATGATTGACCGGACCGTCATTTACAAAAAATAACGCAAATTTTGATACACGCGTATTATATTGTAAGTATTACGACATAAACATTGAACATAGTCGAATAGCTTATTTTATTTATTCATTTTATGAATATATTCAATGAAATAAAAGCGGATACGGCGCCAAAGATGTTCACAAAAATGTGACAGCTAAATTTCAATTTCCTTTGTTTGAAGTAAAATTTTAAAAACTGACTATTTGAGCATGTTATTTACTTTAATATCGTAAATATGATTAAATTTAGCTTATTTATTTACAATGACGCGTATGTTGTAAGAAGTTACGATGATTTTGTAAATAAAATTGATTATGAATAAGTATGATTATAATTCTGCTTACATGATAGCAAGTCTCATCGAACTAACCATGATTGTAATTATGGGCTTGGATATAATTATGTATTATATGAATTTTGAAATTTCTACCTTAAATGTTCATGTTTCAAAATAATTATTTTATTACTGTTTGATAATTATATATTTTGATAGCGTCATATACTTACAAATTATTAGTTATTCACCGCTATTTAAATCATCTACTAAATTATTTTGTAGCTCTTAAAAATATATTAATTATAAAATAGTAAAATACAAAATGTCTACTGTAATTAAAAAGTTAATTGAGTTCTATAAATGACAGTTTGTTTAAGATGAATAATAATTAGGTGACCTTTTAATATTTTAGTATTTCAATAAACACGGCCGGGATGTTAGACTGTTTAGAATTTTAAAACATTATTTATTCAAGTTTATCGTAAACAGAAATTTGTTTTTAATTGTTGAAGCAATTAATTTTACTATGGGTACTTTGTTTTTATTAGTGAATTAATATAATCATACTAGTTTTATTTTTTAAATAATGTTATTATTATATTTCAAATATAAACATATAACTATATTAAGAAAAAAATACATTTTATGTATTTTTTAAACTAACCTGTGTTTAAGAAGGTATAAATTGTTAAGTTAAGATTTATGATCCTTGTTCGTTAATATAATGTTAGTCAAAACAAAGTGACATACGTTTTAGCTTTATCTTGATTCTGTTCTTCGGACTCCAAGTCAACAAACCAGTCAAGTCAATACCGCGAACATTCATTTACTGACACAAACACATATTTATATCTCACACACGCTCACTACGAACACAAACCGTATGTAAAACAAACACTAAATCCCCACGAAATATTAAATTTAATACAAATTTACCGAATACAAGTATAATAAGCACTGGCGAATACAATACAAAGACATGCGTGTGGGCAACTGTCATTAGGTTCTCGGACCGGCCGGTAGCTGGCGCTCTTACGTGAAAGTGAGACGGCATCTATTTAACAATGCGTGCGAAAGGAATAGAATATTCGGAGCCTTAAAAGCTCGTATACGCGTAGCTATGTGTTGTATGTATATGCAGTATGCACGTAGGTTGGCTCTGATTACTTGTAATATACGCTATACTTTTGTGCGACTTATTGTGTCCGTTTTTGTATTCACATAACAAACAGGTTGTGACTCGACTTTGGTGCCATTTCGTGATTAGATTAGAATAAATATCACTTAAACTACGCGTTTTTTATTGTCTATTACATTTTTACCTAATCAAATATCCATAAGAACCTTAAGTTGATAATTTATTATTTAACAATATTCATTTTTAATACGTTTTATTGTGTATGGAGGGTTTTAGTACAAAGCTTTAGTTAAGTTCAACCAAAGCGGCATATCAATGCAATTTTATTTTTTAAACAAATGAATTTGAGCATTTGTGCACTTTACATTGAAATTTATAAATATTAGTTTATAACAATTGATTAGCTTTGGTAATTGTATACTTAGTATAAAAAATTAAAGTAATTTGATATTTATGTAATTTACGTTCGAATCGATTATCGCTTTATTCTTGGTAATACTTGGTATTAACTTAACTCCATATAGTTAATAGCGCAACAAATATTTTAAGTATCTAGGCTTACTGTTACTTGATAGTTAAGTCAATTACCTAATAGCTTAGTAATAATATGAATTATAGATAATTATATGTACAGAGATTGAGAGAGTTGCGGGACATAGTCCTAGCAGTATATGAAATTTTATGTCTGCATGTTGTTAAAGACAAATTTTTAATTTATTTAAAAAAAAAAGTTATATGACCTGTACTTTATCACATTGGGCTCGAATGTTCATAGTATAATGAATGCCTACTTAGGATTCGATTCCAGAGAAAGATACATAAAGTGTAAAGCGAAAGAGTCGTCTCTAAGGATATTCAATTTGATGTCGATGACCTCACCAGAACTATACATTCATCTAATTTAGAACAGATATATTTTGTAATGACGTCACGATAAACCAAAGCGGACGCTTAAAGCCTACCAGTTTAAAAGCTTGTGACTACAATCGTATTCGACAATACGCCGGCTTTGTACATCATACAAGCATTATATATACAAGGATCTTGCTTCCGCTCTCACTGCCCATACAATGGATGAATGCAGACCACGCCTTTTGTCTGTTTGTATTTTTATGCTCTCGTAATATAAAGGGTTGAATAGATAGAGTTAAGTAAAAAATATATTTGTGGCACAATGACGAGAGCCTAAAGCTTAGGCATTATTCTTAAGAAGATATTTAAGTTCAATCATAATAGCTCCAAGTAGCTCGGAACATGTGTAGTATGGAGCGGTAGATCAAATCCGAGCGCTGATTGTTCGCGTGCTTTATTTGAATTTATAACACGACGAGGACGTTTCCGACGAAATTCTAACAAATGAGGATCCAAACAGGAACGCGTTGGAATCAGATCCGTGTAAGGGACCTCCACGGTATATAATAATAATAATAATCATAATAATAATCTTTATTTGTCACAAACATGGGTATAGATAATAATTATGGTCTTGTTACAATAAATAGGTCCCTGCATATATTATAGGTATCTAATATACAATAATGTATGGAACTACGTTATTATATAACCACCTTAAAAAGATTAAGCATAAGAGACTCTTTTATATTTTTAGTTTGCAAAGTTAACATTTAAATAACTCATATATTATAACTAGGGTTATGAATTAGTATTATGAAAACAAACTGTGAATCTAAAAAGATAAATGCTTAGAGATACCAATTAATATAGAATATTTCAATCCCTTGCCTGTCAGTAACGCATCAAATCACAATTTCAGACCAGTTTAATTCATATCGTGCATCTATATTAATATAGTAGAGTTTGTTAGATTAAATCTGCTAAGCTCAATAACTAGATTTGAAAAAAATCATCGTACTTATTTATTAAGAATAAAAGCGTAAATAGTGCAATGGAATAGTCTGCCTAGCAATATAAAAGTTTGCAGGTTTGATTCTGAGTCTTTGAGTTATTGTCGTCCACTATCCTAACACTTAATTAAGTGAAAGCTGTACGCTTAGTTGAGGGGTAAATAGTAGTGTTAGTAATTTCTTAAAAAGGAGATTACTATTATTATTATTATTTGTAAAAAAGGTACTTTTCAACCGTTGGGATGATGCAGCAAGTAACATTTAAGGCGGGTGATGCCACGCGGAGCA
Organism: Nymphalis c-album; assembly: GCA_963151315.1. Classification (NCBI taxonomy): domain Eukaryota; kingdom Metazoa; phylum Arthropoda; class Insecta; order Lepidoptera; family Nymphalidae; genus Nymphalis; species Nymphalis c-album. The sequence continues at coordinate 308,698 of OY720594.1, read as the reverse complement.
GTTACTTAAAAAAATTAATATAATGTCATCGGCTTCGCACCATTGAGACCGCGCTACTTGTATGATTGAGATAAAAAGTAATAATTTCCATCTCAGTGAAAACTAAAAACATCCGCGTGCTGAATTTCGCGACGACCAACTGATGCGTGGAAGCACTCTTATAGCCTTTATGATTATAATATCGCTTGCCTAGTCGGTCTCGTGGATAACTTATAAGGCCGCCAATTCCGAGGGCCTGGGTTCAAGCCCCGGGTTCAGCCGATAAGTAAGTAAAATCGTGCGACTAAACATTATCAAGTCGTGTTAAATTTGCTTTCACCGACATTATGAGGAATGCACAATCCTGCAACATCTGCGTTTTTTTTATTGCATAGAAAGGCGGACGAGCATATGGGCCACCTGATGGTAAGTGGTCACCAACGCCCATAGACATTGGCATCGTAAGAGATGTTAACCATCGCTTACACCGCCAATGTGCCGCCAACCTTGGGAACTAAGATGTTACGTCCCTAGTGCTTGTAATTACACTGGCTCACTCCCCGAATTTCAAACCGAAATACAACAATATCAAGTACTGCTGTTTTGCAGTAGAATATCTGATGAGTGGATGGTACCTACCCAGACGAGCTTACACAAAGCTCTACCACCAAGTGAAAAAATCTTAACTTTAGTTAAGACTTGAAGACGCGAGGAACCTTGTGGAAATTTATATATTTATAGTTGATACTTGATATTTCAATATAAATCTCAGCTGAAAAATGTTTTAGGCTTTAGATATTAACATACATACCTATGGAGAAGTTAGAAGTGTAACGGTAGTTTAGGTCGTTAGATCTTACGGAATGTCAGCAAAACTGGCCGTCGCTAACTGCACTAAGCGCTGAGGATTAATAGCCGACAGCCAATGGTCGTGTATCTGTTTGACAAACTGGTTACGTACGGTTCCCGTTCGCTAACACATAAATAAATATGTGGAGCAGGTTTTTAATTACTATAAGTCGTGTTATGATCGGATTGCATTGTTCGGGGCACAAAATACGTGACGTTTTGAAGATGTATTAGGTCAGTAGGTAGACACAGGCGGATACATAATTACGATTATGTTCTAAGTCGTTTTCTTGGTTATAAATTGCAAATTGCATATCGTTAAATGTTTTCTTTCTACTTCGTTCAGCAAATAGTTACAAAGGTAATAAACTTAATTTATGAATTTTAGCTGCTATATAATATGAGCACTTTGATTACACTAACTATTGCCGCTTCTATGATTAGATTTCTTTGACCGACATAAATAGGTACAGAAAATAAACTAAGAGCTGAAAAATAACTCAATGGGGTTGAAATGTGTCACATTATGGAGGTTTGAAAGTTGGTGTTAAGGAAACATTGTTTCTAAATCGTATAGGAAAAACATGATTTAAGTGTTATTTGAGTGTTAAGTGATTTTTTTACAAATTGTTTACGAATTTCCTGTATAAAAGGATAGTCAGAAGGGGTCGTTTCATTCCCAAGGTGTTCTATCTAAACTAACTCAATATATAATACCTTTTGCGTACAAGCGTTACTTTACAAAAACGCTAAATAATTAAAGTGGTTTTTTAACTTTCGGAACAGAGATTCAAGGGTATTGTTGTAAAACCGTATACATTGATAGAGCTATTGACTCTATGCAGTCGACAATAATATCGGAATAGTCGCTTACATAATTATTAATAGGATTTAAGTGTACCCGGCTATTCATAATTATGATAAAGTATTTATAGAATAAAATCGATTTTAGAACTTAAACAATTTTACCAACTGAAATGTTAAATATGGGTTTTCTATAAATTTATCACAATTTCTCGATACTAATATGAAATCTAATAACGAATAAAATTGTTGTTTGTTCATTATAAGACTACAGTAAAGTTGTTTTTAATGTCGAAAACGAGAAGCAGATCATTAAACGATCTTGGAAAAATAAAAGTGTACGAGATACCCGTGGGTCATAGCCGTTTCATTTTTAAATGTAAATTATGTAAGTACTTCCTTTTAAAAATAATCCCTGAAAAACAATATTTACATTAGTGGAAAAACAATGAACAATTGTATTTAAAGGTATTACAACATTTTCGAATTTTTAGATGACATATCTTGGAAACTAAACGATCGTCTTCATTTAGTAATGAAATATATCTCTAAATACTAATCTTTAAAAAAATAATCTTTCTGAGCTTTTCTTGACAGTTTTTCTCAGGTCTAAGGAATTTCTTTCTGAGCGGGATGTAATTTTTTATAACAATTTAAATATTTTTGTCATTTTGTATCACGGTCAATTTTCTAGTTTTAAACAGTGTTGTTGTGATAAATGAAGTGAAACGAGTAATAGGCCGTGATCCCCAATACTCGTACTTTTATTTGGAAAGCTAGGAAAGCCAATGACGTATTAATTCAGGCCTTTTCCCGATTTGCGGTGAGACAAGGTAGAAAAGCCTTTCTAGACACATTTACATTTAAATAGAAACCACCAACATTCCGATTTTGGAATCAGTTACATTCATATTTACATTTTCATCAATATACTTATTTACTTGTTATTATAAGTAATGTAAGAAATATAACAAAAATATTTATTACAGCTTTACTTATAAATGTTATTTTGCTCTTTCTGTCGTTAGTGGTTTGACATTCAAAAGAAGACACAATCATTGAATTACAATGTACTAACGTGCTAACATCTCACCGGACACAATATAGTTAGTCGCCCGCTCAACAACGTTTATAAGTAAGGCGATTATTAATCGTGTTTAAAAGTGCTTTTCTCTCTAACAGTTCACGCTAATTTATTAAAAACATAGAATATACCTAAATAAAACAGTATTTAAATGAATAGAACGGCTGGTTCTGGTGACATCAAAACGGATAGATGTACAGAAGCGGCACGTAGGAGCGTACGCGCTAATATACGCGCCATATCATTGCGCATGTTTTATTATTATTTTCTCGAGTGTACGCGAGCGAACACGCGCTCGCTAATGCGTGTGCAAACATAACATGCGCTTCGCTTCGCCTTGTCTTCGCCCTTAAGCTTCGGAAGTCTAATCAATTCTGTGCGTTACCTAATTGATTTAGTAGTTAATGTCAAGTTCTAGCTAACCATTTATTATTTCTATAATATATTAAAATTGGTTATGTAATTGAGATTCTGGTATCTTAGCTTTTTTCTTTTTGAAATGAACGGTGTTCGAAATCAAGTAACACGGGTTGTTTCGACTTGATATGTCAATGGCATGTCATTTAAAAGGAAAATGAGATAAAAGTGAATTTAGGAGATGGAATTCCAGGTAATTCCAAAAGTCAGCGTTGACTAAGGAAACAAATTAATCAGCTAAATTCAACGCTTCGTCCTGGAGTTGTCGAGTACACATCGGAGTGTTGGCTCTCGTAGCGAGAATTGTGTTTTAACGTCTAAGTCACAACATTATTGTGGAATTATACAATTACACACGGACAACGGTATATTTTCAATATTGACGTGACAACGTCTAATAAATCGATGAACGCTGGCTGCATGCAAGAAAAAGAATGACTCATTGTCTCGTTACACTCATTGTCCCGTTACACTCATCGTCCCGTTGCGCTCATTGTCCCGTTACGCTCATTGTCCCGTTACACTCATTGTCCCGTTACGCTCATTGTCCTGTTACGCTGATTGTACGCTTGCGTCGCATCTATCTGTTATGACGTTGTCACGTTAAACTATCGTACGTAAACCGACTTTACAGACAACCATTTTTTTTACAGAGATGATGATTGTACAATCGTTAATATGATACTTTATGTTGACACCTTGTAAGTGGGTATTATTATAACAAATATATTTTTTTATTTATGTAACTATTATCTATATTCTATATAATAAAGCTGAAGAGTTTGTTTGTTTGATCTCGCTAATCTCAGGAGCTACTGATTCGAATATAAAAATTATTTTTGTGTTGTATACAACACTAAAATAATTTCCTTTTATCGAGGAAGGCTCTAGGTTGATTTTTATTCATCATATTTTTATTAATTATACGCGGGTGAAATCGCGGGGCACAGCTAGTTACTTATAAAATAATCTTAACTAATTAAGTAAGTAATGTTCGCCTCTTGAATTTCGCTTCCTTAAATTTTCTCGACGGGAAACAAAAAGTGTATGTTTTTCACTTTGTCACGTATGAAGCTGGAGCGTTTATCGTTCGCTTGTGAACTGACACCGTCGGCGGAAATTAGTCCATATTGCTATAGTGATAACTTGATTTGCTCCATTTGCGAGTGCCTGATGGAATTATGGCGGGTAGTTTGAGTTTCGTCCGGAAAAGTACTCCAAGTTTGATCAAATTTAATCATTTTATCCTAAAATAGACTCGAACAATTTTTACACCCTTTTATAACTTATTTAAAACCAAGATATTGATATATTGAGAGTCATATAAATACATTATTTTACCGTTCATAAGGTACACCGGCACCAAGACCTGCCAGGTCACTTTAACGTCAGATCTCAGCACTGAAACAGTGGCTGTTTACTATATTCAAGTACTTGTATACATAAGGATCATCTACGAGGCCTATGACAGAAGCTACGAGTACAATTCTCTTACTATTTACGAATTGGAATGATGAATAGATATCCGATATAAATGAAGGATAGGTAATCCCTGCTAGACAGTAGGCTAGTGTTTAATCGTGAATCGAAATTAGTTTTTATCAAGTAATATGACTATTCTTAGTGTTACATTTCCGTGCCTCGAAAAGTAAATAAAGCTGTTAGTCTTGCGCCTGATCTCTCTCAGGTCGCGTCGGATTGCCGTCTCATCGGATTGTGAGAGTGCAGCTGTGACTTTTCCACTATTATAATTTTCTGTTCAAATGGATATTATTAATATTATTCTTAATCAGAATATTATAATAAGTAAGTTTAATTAGTTCGTTTATATTGTCTGGATTAAGACATGACCTACCTATAAATTTGAATAAATGGATTCAATGAATGAATGAAAATCCAAGGTTAGGATAACTGTTTATTATTAATTAACATAAATACCTACTCAATAACGCGAGCTACAGTAAGAATACTTGTAAGATGAATTAAATCTTCTAAAATTTATAAAATACATAAAGAATATCTTACGACAACATAAAAGGTTTCTATCTTTTATCTATGGAACTAAATAATAAGCTGTAACTTTTGTTAATTTTATCAGAAGTTAATCCTTAATATATAAAGGGTGAGTAGTTAGCAGGGTAGCTAGTTCGTTGTAACTGGTGTCGCAAAATTTTATAAGAGGTCTATATTTCATGATGGAATCCTGAAAGTTAAATATTATATAAATTATCTTTTAACATAATTACTCTACTTAAATAATTAAATATGAATGCAGTTTCACGATTAAATATGTTAAGTTAATGTGCGACCCGTTGCAATTGTGTCACGTGATTTAAATTAGCAAATTGAACGTATTTGTACAATTTGTAAAATTGCATTTTAAGCTATATATGGAGCTAATTAAATTGTATTTGTAATGAATTATTTTTAATATATAATTTATTACACTTTAATTTTATGAAAAAACTAGCATGAAGTGGGTTCATACCGCAATGGAGCAGTCTGGTGGTAACCACAAGTTAGCTGAATAGCACCACTGAGTTTTTATGCAAATTTGGTTTCTAGTTCATTTCTTGTTTCGGTTAAAAAATAATGACACGACAACAACTAGCTTCTGCATATTTTCCTAGTATTTATACAATTAATTGGTGGCAGGGCAGTGCAGTGTGAGCATCTTCCACGTATCACGTAGGTATTCTACCGCCACGCAGCATTACTTACTCGTAGTATTGTGTTCCGGTTTGAAGGGTCAGTGAGCCCGTGTAAATACAGGCACAATAGACGTTACGTTTAATACCACCAAGTGATACCACCCATTTGATAGTCTGCCGTCCAATGTTGTCCAATTAAAAAAAACCGTCAATGCTTAGTTACAGTAGACCGTAGGTTCTTTAACAATGAATCACTTGAGCTTGTACTCAGCTCGCTCGTTTGAAAAATGCTAACGGCCATAATTAAATCAGGGATTTCACTTAACCTTTTTACCTTAAAACCATTCAATCTCACTATAAGCAAAAAACTCGTTTCCTTTGCTTACTGAATGAACGACTTAGTTCGAGAATATTAGGATTATCCTCAGAATTTTATTAAAGACAAAAAAGCCTGTAAACAGATTAATGAAGAAATTAAATATCTTGAGCAAATACTAGATAAGAACAATTTGAGATTATATAAAAGCTAATGAAAAGGATGTTACTGATACAGAAGTCCCTTTTTTATTATAATGTAGAGCTGCTACGTCATTGGTCGACTCCTTAGTCTAGTGGCTAGCTGATAACGCTGTAGAAGCCGAGGTAATGGGATTAAACTTCATATCACACCAAAAAAAAAGTTATTGCTTTTTTCAGGTTTTTTATGCAAGATGGCAAACTTGTAAGAGTGTGGGTTCTGTTCTTGCGTTGATCACAAAAACATCTATACGACGCCTGAGGATTGGATGTGATGGAAATTCTGTTAACTTAGTCTTTAACTTTTACTTTAGCATAAGTACGTATTATAGACACAATTCATTTATTCTAACTGTTAATGAATTTGTTTTTATCGTAACGGCGACTTTGTTATATTATACTGAAACGTTTTGATGTCTTTAAATACATACATATATCGTTTTATCAACATACGCATAAAAGGTAGGAATATAAATAATCATACTTCACATATGTTAAAGAACAATTACTTTCAGTGGAGAACCGTATCAGGCACGAACCATTTCACAAAGTAACTTCTACAGGAGTCACAGACAGAAGTGGGGTTTATTTCATTATTCTTTATAGCCGGCGGGCAAAGTGAACAGAGAAACCATTTTAATATATTGTTAATTTTTATAAAAGGCTTATTGCCTCTTATTCAAATATTCTAATTTAAATATTCTTGTATAACTATTGTTTCGCGGTAGCTTTCATATAAAAGCCTGCAAGAGTCACATTGCTGGGCTAAGGCCTCCTCTATATTTGAAGAGATTATCGAGATTTGAGACAAGTTTATTCACCATGCTTCTCCAAAGCTGATCTTCGTGTTTTTATTTTTTATTTTTTTTTTATTGCATAGGAAGGCGGACGAGCATATGGGCCACCTGATGGTAAGTGGTCACCAACGCCCATAGACATTGGCGTTGTAAGAGCTGTTAACCATCTCTTACATCGCCAATGCGCCACCAACCTTGGGAACTAAGATGTTTTGTCCCTTGTGCCTGTAATTACACTGGCTCACTCACCCTTCTGATGATAATACGAATTAAATGTATATTAGCATTATAAAAACATAACCATTAACGTAGAGCGCCTTCATGAGTTTTTTCCCACACGCACTATTACTTCTTGCTATGGTTAAATACGTAGGCGCTGCATTTTTAATAGTATGTCACATTTTCAGTGAAAATTACATTTTTAATGGTCTCTATAATTCTAAGTATGATAAAAGTTAATAGTCAAGTCAAAATCTGTGTTCATTGACAACAACGCAGGACCGACTTTTCTGCACCTACCGCTTTTTTAACCGACTGCAAAACTGACTCCAAAAATAACAATAATTGTAACTACATTATCAACCACACAACACAATCGTACCTACATATTGATGAGTAGAAAATAGTAAGTTAATTATCAAATTATAGAAGAATACACAATTATTTTTTTAGTGCATATTAATTGGTTTTTCCTTTGAAGTCGGTTTTTGTTTTGTTAAATTTTTTTGTGCTAATTAAATTAGATTATTATCGATCGCCGCTTATTACTGTTTCTGTAACGCGTATAGCTAGTCGTGTAGCCTGTTTTCAAATGTGTATTCTTGTGTTCTCGCTATTTTATTACTGTGTCCCTTATTTTCTATATAGTGACCTGTTACTATTCAGTCGTGTGTGTTAACTGTAACTTTTTAGTGCAACTGTTCTTCGTCTTATGTGTTAGTATCACCATAACACCACTATAAATTGCTTATTTATTTATTTATTTATTATTACTTGCAATTAAAAATCCCTTACTGTTATCATAAACCTTGTTTATTATAAATTTTTCGTACCTTCCGTAGTTTCGGTACTTATATAATATGTACCCTGACTAAAGCACCCTTGTTAACAGACATGAAAGAAACCAGGCCGAGCGATGAAACTACGAGATTAAGGTGAGACACATTGGTCTATTTGCACGTTAACGTAAGAAATGTTTTGTTTTTAATTTCGTTAGTTCAAATTATTTTGATAAATACTAAAAAATAGAACATGTACTTATTAGGTCTTTATGACATTATTGCCATTGTTTTAAGGTTGAATTGTGTTAATTAAGCATCGCGTCGTCACGTCAGAGAACCGTTAATCATATTTTACCTACGTTCCCTAGGTACATACTTATTTTTGTTTGGCATGGTGACCTGTCGGTGTGGTCACCAACGCCCATAGACATAGGCATTGTAAGAGATGTTAACCATCGCTTACATCGCTAATGCGCCACCAACCTTGGGAACTAAGATGTTATGTCCCTTGTACCTGTAATTACACTGGCTTACTCACCCTTCAAACCGGTACACAACTGCTGTTTTGGTACGGTACGCAAGTACTGCTGTTTTGCGGTAGAATATCTGATGAGTGGGTGGTACCTACCCAGCCGAACTTACACAAAGCCCTACCGCCAAGTAGGATTTTTACTATATTTTACAATATATACTGTATACTATACTATACTGTATACTATACAACCGACTAAAGTTGTCTTTTTTATTCTGTTAATTATACTAAAGTACATCATACTAGCGGTTTGCCCGCCGTTTCACCCGCGTAGTCTCGTTCCCGTGGTAATACATGGACAAATGTATTCTATAAATGTAAGCTATGTTACTGGCTGATAATGTAGCTTACCAAGAAAGGTGAAAGCGTAACAAGCAAACAAACAAACGTATTTATAATATTAGGTAGGATGAAGGTAAATAATAAGCGCTATATAAATAGAAGTAAGAGTTAAAAAGGCAGGAAATGCTTAAGAGATTTATTGCTGATGAGGGAATACACGGGAATTAGGCGAGGTGAGTGTTTCTAAGTAAAAGAGCTTCAACAATAATTCACAGACACGGCTTATTATTCGATACGAACATTACAGCTAGCTAACATAGCGAAATACGCCGATTTAGAGTTAAGCAGTACTTACACTCCCTTGGAAGGCATTTGTAAGCTTAAAGAGGAAAGAGAAATTGCACCGTGCACTATATCTAAGATTGCACAGCTGGTTAGATTTTCTTGAGATATTTTCATCGGTACCAAAGTTCTGTTACAAAAATAGTTTATAGGCTTTATTTAAAAAAATTGGTTCGTCTTCTATAAACAAGCCTTTACAATAAGTTTGTACATAAACATAAAGCAGACCGCGACGACCAGGGGCAAGTCATTATCATATCAAAGAAGGTCACTATTCTGCGCGTAAATTACTCTTAGCTAGGCTTGGGAAACATAACATACGAATATTCTATTCTCACTGTGGTTCTAAAACTCACATATCATTATGAAGGCAGTAAAGGGTGTAAAATAGGGGATAAGTTTTGATTTAATTATAAACGGGTCTTCATTATTGAAGTCGAGATGATTGTTGTTTTTAACTCGGACAAACATAGTTCAGCTTTTTGTACTTCTTTTGTGTTTTCAATTCCTGCTCAACGGAGTAGGAAGTATTGTAAGGAAACCTGCATATCAATCTCGTAATAAAACTTTTATTCGGTGGTAGAGCTTTGTGCAAGTGCATATTAAAATTATATTTCAATTAATTTAAAACCGAACTCACATGTCATTTGATTTAATATTTACAATGTAATCAATTAATAGTTATTTGTAAATGCTCACATGAATAAACTGAAATCAATTATTTTAATTTTGACTTTGTTGTAAATATAAGTTGACAACAAAAAAGTTTCAAAAACTGAAGTCCATTTATTGTGCGAAAACAATAAATCGAAAAATCAAAACGTACCTACTTTTACAATCACCTTTGAATCGTTATTTCATCAAGTTGTTTTAACTCTATAAAAAGCCAACATCGTTTTAGAATATAAATTCCACTTAGAAGGACCCAATGGTTCTGGAGTCAATACTCCACCTAGTAACTGTTCATCAATCACATTTAACTAATAACATATAAAATAAAAATTGGTATATCCTGCTTGTATATGAGACATATTAACTTCACATTTCGTTACGATGTTTTGTATAAAAACTTGAAATATGTATTAAGCAAATGTTAAAAATATAATAAACATCAATTCAAATAGTTTGAGCGGCTTTATTTGTAAATTTTGCTTAGCGGCTGCGTAGTTCTTAGAATTCACTGAATCAAATCACTGATGTCTTCCTTTCTGTCATTATTGATTTGAAGTTCGAAAAAAAAGATACGGCATTGCTTAAGTAATCATTCATTAACAGCGTTTATAAGTAAGGATGTAGATATTCAGACATATCACTGCAGAATGCAGATCGCAGTGAAACAAATTCGACCCAAACCGAATGAATCCTTGTCATTATTACAATAAAAAAGTAAATGTCATAATAACGCGCTGTTCTGAGCTGTAACGTGTATGTTCTATCTTATTTATTTTGTAACACATACGACTCACAAATTTTAACTTCTGCACTGCATATACATATCTCAATATTAAACTATGAAAAAAATTCACTGTTATTTGCGTAATTCGTTCAAATAGTTACAAAGATTTTTCTTCACGTATAGACAAAGGATACAGGCAACAGCACATCAAATATCAAAACGGACAATTCACTGAGTTCTAAGATGAGTCGCATGAGAACGGACGGGTTGTGATATCGAAAACAAATGAACTTGCCGAATAGTCGAATGTCGTGCATTGTTATTCATTTGTTTGTTTGAACATTTTATAATCGAGAGATAGAACTCGATCACTCAGAGATTAAGTTCATACTATCATTTGAATGCGATTTAATATATTTTTATAGTTAATATATAAAGCTGAAGAGCTTGTTTGTTTGATCCGGCTAATCTGAGGAACTACTGGTTCGAATTTAAAAAATATTTTTGTGTTGTATAGTCCTTTTATCAAGAAAGGTTTTTATTCATTATATTTTTATTAATTATACGCGGGTGAAACCGCGGGCCACAGCTAGTTATATTATAACATCGAAATTATATAGCAGTGTTGCTTTATGTGCCCATTAAACCCAGTTACTCTATTAGAAAAACGATTCGTTATGCCCATGTACAGTAAAATTTTCTACAGTAATCGAGGTTTCCAAGTTTTTTTTATTGAGTCGCGACGTAATGGTCGTCTTCATATATTTACCCTGCTATTCGTTGTTCGTAGCAATTTGAATTACGATTATAGACAATTCTCCTGTCCACTAACAAAACAAATCGGTTTTTGAATATAATAATCGGGCTTAAGAGTTATTCGAACAGAAAAACAAACTATAAAGTCATAGCGCACGATCGTGAGTCAGAAAGGGAAAAATTATGTTGTCTATAAAAAATATATCGTATAAAATATATGAAATATCGGTGCTATTAATAAAATCAATCTATATATATAAACGAATGATTGTCTGTATGTCCTTTATAGAATCGTAAACTATGCATTTGATATAGTCATAATCTTCAGCAAAGTCCACAAAGGTTTCTGAGTTGGTACGACCAAACTTTTGATAATTAATAAGTAGCATAGCAATGCGCGCAGAGTACAGCTAGAATTGTATATAATATAAGAAATATCTTAACAACAAAAAAAACTAAAACCTAAAAAAAAGATTGATAAAATTTATTGATACTTACCGGCTTGTCCTCTTTGAGATTTTGCTCGCCTGCCGACCGCGGGGGAGACAAGGCTCAAGGCCCGATCCGCTCTCGGCAGCTGTAGCGTTGTAGGACTTGGCTCGGAGTGTCTCGCGCATATTGCTGCTTCCACCACGGAGTCGATGCTGGCCGAGCGAGGCAACTGTCCTCCTGACTCACGTCTGTAACAATCAATAAAAGCTGCAATTTATTTGTGAAGTTTCCAGAAAAGTTTTTATGGCCAACATTTACGCAAGGACCTGCAATTTGTAATAAAAAAGTTTTTGAAGATAAGCTCAGATTGTTGACCAAATAACAGAATGTCTAATATTCCTTTATCCTTATACTTTATTTTCAGACTTAAACAGCAAGCACTACTTCGCTCTCGCTAAACGTCTTTGCAAATCTTGAAAAACATGGCACGCATGTTGTAAGTATCACAACCAATCGATATATTTAGAGATCCTTTCTTAGTGCGCCTCCACACTTGCTTGACACTTGCTTGCAAATTGAACGAGGCGCGATCGCATAGAAGACAAACAATTGGATACGACTCTAGCGCCACCTACTGATTATTGAACGTTGATGGTACTACGTCAGAAACCTTTATGCAAGTGTCATTACCATCGACGACAAAACTTGATTTCAATCGCACGAACGAAAACGCATATTATATGAACAAAATCAAGAGAAATAAGCAAACATAATTATATCTTGGGATATAATATTACACCACTAAATCTACTTACATTGTATCAACACCAATTTTATTTTGAGGCTCTATCTTTGTAATGAATAGTTTCAAGTATTATATTACCATTATAATAGAGTCTCTAGAGACATGGTTGTCCATGCAATGCGTTGGAGGAATAATAAATTGATACATATACATATGGTATTAATTTGCGATTTTAAATATTGGTTTGCAGTATTGATACCTATAATGTATTATATTATTTCATGAGCATGTTCTCGTCACAGTATTTAATGCGACTAAATTTGCAAACGCGACGGAAATATGTCACAGGAAGTAGAGAGGAGCGCGCGCTCTGTCATTTACTGTGATATATACGTCATTAAGCGTTACGACATCAGTGGCGACCTCTATGAAGCTAGTATATACACTTATATTTTAAAACAGCTACATTATGTATTGCTTAGTTTAGTTTGTGTGTGTGTGTGTGTTTGAATTTCAGGCAATAAGGGCCACATGATCGTTAAATATAAATTCAGTTAATAAAATGATTTTAAAAAATCAAAAGTAGAACAAATTAATAATAATTGATATAATTATACTTATTTTTAACCTAAAAGAAAAATATAAAAAATATTGCGCGGCCGGGGGACCCCCGACAGGAACCAAGTTCTGTGCAATATTTTTTCGATTCAAACCGTGTTCTAAAATGCAGAGTTTAATTGATTATATTACTGTATTTTAGTCACACCAAAAGCACCTCACTGCTATTTCATTTTCCTGTAAGCCGCGTAAAATAGCTTCCAAAAACATGTAAAAAGAAAATCAATCGTGCATTAAACTCACATAATAGTTTTCACGCTCAGCGCTAACGACTCACGACGTATAAGAAAGTTTGAATTCAATTAAAATGCAAATAGCGACACCTACCGCTCGGCGCGCACGGCGACACAAGCGAGGCCCGCGCTCCAGCGCTCCGGCGATAAGTCGGGAACCGCAATTGTTTTCAAACAGCTCCCATAATTGAAGAACTATTTCAAATTTATAATTGTAACGGCTGCGTGCGAAATTAAACGAAATGTATTTAAAATTTAAATTGTCGTTGTGAATTTCAGTTAAATGAAAACTTTAAAGCAGTCATCCAAGCCCATAACATTACTACAACATAATGGTCCTCCTGACCGATTTCGGCCACGGCGGCCAATCTCAAGAGAGATCAGCCAACTGCGCAGGACATATTATAGTGCACAAGTGTGTGCGCAAACACAGGTGCACTCTCTATTCCCTAACTCTCATAATCCGATGGGACGGCAATCCGACACGACCGGAAAGAGTTTAGGTGTTTACTACAACATACATGTATCGTCAAGTCACAGACTTCACCATCTTATGTAGATTCTTAATTAACGATAATACGACGATCAATGCATAAATAAATCCATTAAAAAGGATTCTATTACCGTACACCTGATTGACTCTTATTATTATTTCAAAGTGTAAGTTATTCTCTTCATCTTAGTTAAGCATACAATACGTGCAGTATAAGGAAATATAGCTACAGTACAGATACATCCTAATGTCTACCTAAAGCTAAATGTGACGGTGACCTAAGTAAGGGATCAAAACTTGAGTTAAGATCAAGTTGCGGCCCGCGCTCAAGTACGCGAAAGTCGACGAACAAGTTTAAATATTTATGTTTAAGGACTCTTTGATAGTCTATAAGTTTTTACATTTTTGGTGTCGCTGCTAACTTCTAAAAGGAGTGCCGTAAAACAATTTGTTATTTTAGGTACCTACCTACTTTTGAAGGAATACATTTTTAGTATAAGACTAAAAGCTAAGATGAGATATTTCAATAATGCTCTTTTTTCAAATTTAGGTCCATGTCTATCACTATTCTTTAAGAATATTCTATAAGACTAGTTTTTGAGTTCTTAATATTTTAGTTGAATTAAAAATGATAAATTAGACGTTTAGTGTTTAGTTTAGTCAAAACAATTATATCACAAAATCCAAACACCATAACTGATACTAACAAATAAATTTCTTATACTTATAATAATCGAGTGTATTAAAACTGTTACTTAGTTTGCTGGTAATATGATTGAATATACTTTATACTTTTAAACTATTTTCCATTTCCCTTAAGATATACCTAATATATTCATAACAGTTCACAATTTTTACAATCATAAGATTAAAAGGAAGAATATAAAAGGAAATCGTCAGCATCCTCATTAAATCGTATCTATTGCGAAGGTTGATTACTTCGTTACGAGTCTAGCTCCAATTTGTTTTAGGCTGACTTTTTTATATTGCTCGCTTTGACTCGGAGACAAACGGCACGTATCGGATGAAAAAGTCAGAATTTTCTTCATTGCTAAAAAAACGATTCGACGACAAAAAGTATCTCAAAATGCCATGAATTCGAATGAAAACATTCTTCTATTTTCCCCTCGACATTGGCATTGAAAGATTTTAATTCACCTCTCCATCTCGCACAAAGACAAAGGTTTTTGGCGAACGAACTCGTAACACTCGTCTCTCTTCGGTTATTTGGGTCGACCATCTCCGACGTGGACCTATCTTTGGATTGTGCTTTCAGTGTGAGATTGATTATTCAAATATTTGCGTATGTTTATATTTCTCGTAAGACGATAACTTCACATTAAGTCCAGTAACTAGCTTATATGATCTAAAGTTTTGTGTTCAAACCGCGGGTAGGTGACCAACAAAATTATTGTATTTATTTGTGTTGTTTTTTGGAAGTTGTGCAACATAACGAACCAACAAAAGAACATGTACTCGCTCGAGTCATATCGGATTCGTCTTCCGCTCGAATAATGAGAGTTATGAATTAGAGAAGCCTTTTGTTCTAAAATCGGTCAAGAGAACAACATAAAATAAATAAGTTCTAAGGTAGGGACTATGTGACAATATCACATTAAAGGCAGTCTCTCATATAGGCTCATATAGGCTCGTCATGCTGTCTGTCTTTTATGTAATAATGGTACTGTTAAACTTATCCATTATACTAACTTTTATAAAGTTCAATGTTTGTTAGGAAAAAGTATTTCATTGGATTATATAAAGTGCTACTGTTGGGTAGAGTTAGAGACGACGCCGTCACGTTGATATTGTATTTATTTTTCCAAAAGCAAACTAATATTGAAAGCGCCCGCGGCGAGCATTATTGAGTACCAATGTTCCTTTGCCTGTTCTTTTTCAAAGTATCAATAATTCTCGTTATCAACTGAAACTTTTTTTCAACCGCCATAAGGTGTTTCCTACTGTGTTATTATAGGAATAGTGCTGTAAATCGACTGATTCAGATTGTAGAATCTGCGCAGAAGAACCGGTAAGAAAGTGATTGGTAAAAACATTTATAATATAATTAATATATACAATATATTTATGTGCCTGGACATCAACAATATTATCAACACTCTTTTTCAAATATTTTAACGGAAAATTATCGTAATGTTGTAACGTTAACGTTTCTAACGTTAAGACAATACATTCTACCCCACGAAGGATGTTGTTTAATTTACGGAGGTGGATCAGTTTTTTTTTAATTTGTGATATTTTCGCTCCGGTCTCCGGTCGCTTGTTATAACTTGCTTCATTAATTGCTATATTATTTGATTTCAGCATTGCTATTCCGTACGAACGTCGTCACGTCGTATCACACTCCTGAAATACATTAATAGCGCGGTGTCACGCTGATACACTTTTTAAAGCATAATAATGTAATGTTATAATGATTGTAGTTGTATATTGCAATACACTTTTTTGACATTTCACAATCGTGTTCTGCGGTAAGTTTCGACTTTGTTCTCACAGAATAGCTCTATAGAGCAAATTAACAAACTCTTGTCACAAAGCATTGGTATAAAGGTAACGATCACGCGGGTTCATTATCCAATTGAAGTAATAATAATCTAAATTAATGGTAGTAGATAATTTAAGCGGGACACTAATTAATGACACAAAGTTTTCAATGTGAACTTTAAAGCTATTGTGTACGACGGTGAGTTGACAAAACTGTATCTGTATGAGACAATTAAGAAATGTAAATGTACAGCTTCGGTTTGTAATTAATTTTTTTTTTTTTTATTTCATAGGACGGGCATATGGGCCACCTGATGATAAGTGGTCACCAACGCCCATAGACAATGGCATTCTAAGAGATGTTAACCATCGCTTACATCACCAATGCGCCACCAACCTTGGGAACTAAGATGTTATGTTCCTTGTGCCTGTAATTACACTGGCTCACTCACCCTTCAAACCGGAACACAACAATACCAAGTACTACTGTTTTGCGGTAGAATATCTGATAGTACCAAATGTAGGTACCTAAATTCATAGTTTAATTTTTAGAGGGCAGGTATGGGAAATTTGTTATCATTGACATTTGTTCTATTATAATCACACTGGTCCGCTTATTTGTTCGATAACACAATATTATAGGATAAAGACATTTGTGGTGTTTGATTTGAAAATGTTATCGCAAGTGAAATGTGAAGAAGTCTAGCTTAGTCTTAGTTTTCGATTGCCAAGACTCGAATTCATCATTCAGGTAGAAGATGCTTCGAGATGAATGCAGACAGCCCGCAGCTAAAAGGCTCTTTCATTATACATGCTCTAGAGTCTAGATCGTATAAACTCCCGAGGCTAAGCTAAATTTAAAAGTTAGAAACTTCGAACATTTGGGAGTGTCTGCTTGAGAATTATAAATATTATATTATTTATTTAGTTTGACAGATTTTATGTTTGATATATATAAATACTTATTATTAAAGATGCAACAGTTAGTGCAATTTATTTATTTTTTTAGGTTTCAACTATTATTATTGGCAAAACAACACATGAGGCCGTATTTGCGGTCGTTATGGTGGTCTATAATAGTATCCGAAATCAAATACAACAGCACAAGGTGCAATATTCTGTAAACGCGTCACAACTACAAATTGAATGATACGCTTGTCGAATCGTAGCGATCTAAAAAATCGTCAACAATCTAATGAATGCTCACACGCTTTGTTGAAAACATAGAAATCTAGTTATTGTGATTGGGATGGTATCATTTTACCGTTTGTTTATTTTAATTTTAGTAGGTGGTAGATTTTTAACAGTCTGAACGGTATCTCATATGTATCTTAAGTATGAGTGATAATTAACTTTTCAATAAAATTATTTATGTGTGAATTTATATTAAATATGAATCGAAAATACAAAGGCGCCTTTTTATAAGTTTAATATTGTTTACTTTTTAGCTTTATTCAGACAAACGATAAAAAGAAGAATGAAAATACAAAGACCATGTGCCGTTGAGATTTCGCTCTGAATCTACGCTAAGAGAAAATAATTAAGGTTTTTTTAAATTAAGTTATTGTAATATTATTATTATACTATAAGGTTTTTATCACGTACGGATTCCAGCACAGTAGCATCGAGCGACCCACTCTCAACGTTATGATGTCATGATGATAATGTCCTTCTGATTGATTTCGGCCACAGTGGCCTCCTTAATGGACACCAGCCTTAGAACATGTTATATAGTGTACAGGTGTGTGCACAATTACAACTGCCCTTCTCCAGCTAGTATAATCTGATGGAAGGGGAGTCTGATTGATGTGAAATAGTTAAGGCTTCACGTGTTAGTATCCTAACGGATTTTATACGTTTTCCGAGGCAGGGGAGACATTGAAAAACCAATAACTTTTTTAACCTTTTTTTACGCGAACTGCTATAATAACGAGAAAGTTCTTTTTTTAAAATAATACATGACAGAATAACTACTTGGTTTAAAAATATAAGTAGTATACGTATCTCGTTTCCCATTTTATCTGTAATACGGGCAAAAATAAATCGTTGTAGAGTCTGTAAATAATGCTTTATAGTCCTGCAGGAAAATAGAAGTTATACCATTACTGAAATAGTTTATACAATTTGCAATTTTTTTTTAGTGGCTCGAGCGGATTATAGTAAGAAGAAACTCGAGGAAGACAACCTCATGTTTCTTTTGTCAAAAACTCGGTTTTACTTTCATTTAAATTAATATACTTTGTGTCCCACGAAATTACTTATATGATCCTACACAAATATGAAATGTTTTTGGCTAATGGGAAATAAAGTTATTTAAGTTAATTATCAGATTGATATAAAACCATTTGCCCAAGTAGTTAAGTATTATGATATTATTCGAAGTCCACGAATTAAATCCGGACACCATTCCACTGGCTAATGAACTGCCTATTTAGTTTACCCTAAAACGTCTCAACACAATCAATAATTGTTAAGTTAATCAAGAGTTACGTCTCAGCAGCTAATTGAACACGAACCTTAATTGGCAATTATAGGTGTCTAGGGGCTCGGGTTCAGACCTAGTGTCATTACTTTACAAATTAATTCTATAATAATTACACATCACGTTTTCCTTAATTCTCAAATACGTATTCCGTACGTAATTGTATTATTATCGCCGTCACATTCGCCTTCGCTTGTTGATTTTTTCGCTCGTCACCTGTATAGAGATGGAGATTTTTTACAAAATTTTTCTTCAACAAAATTCAAATTCAAATATTTCTAAGATTTGTGGATCCACTCGAGGCGACATGGCAACCGACTCGAATAGGTATTTTAAAAGCTTATCAAACATCAGTCCAACCGTTGCGTCCGGCTACATGGACGTTTGAATAAATAGCTTGTAAAATGGGTCACCTAATGAAATATATGGTCCATTGAGTCACCTTCACCTGTTACTGGTACTGGTAACAACGACAAGAATTCTTCAAGAAGATCTCCTTGTACAGTAAATGAGATATATGCTGTAATTATGCTGGCTCATTCCTTCCAAATCGGAAAAAAACAATATAAGATGTAGATGATAGTTTATATAATATATAGTAACGTGGTGGTTTCAAAGGTTATAGTAAACATTAAAATAATAAATGTTTTTATCTCGACAAAGTATTTTTTCCCAAGACATAGCCTGAATGTTTTCAAGATCGTTAGCTTTTGGGATAATGGCATAGATTCCTATTTAGTTCTAATAAATAGAACGTATCTTGTCTAAAACCTTTTTACCCGCGGGCATGATGGATCAGCTGCGTAAGCGATTTCATTCCGGTTAAATGTGGCCGAACATATCACTTCATGTTGCTTATGAATTGCAAAGAAAGTCAAGGATAATAGTTTTACGCTTACAATGTTTTTTTATATAATACATATATCTTATGAGAAAAATAGTTCTTGTGTCTGTGCGTTCTCGTATCGTTCTTTGATTTTGTTGAAACTTCTTATAGTTGCCCGTAAATAGAGGGTTCTGACATAGTAACGCCAAGAGCAGATGGTGAGCACCGTTAACGTCTAATCTATGTAAAATATTAATCTGTCGGGATGCTTTGTAACATATACATATAGATAACTATACAAAGTCGAATTACTCTAATTAATTGAATGGTCGATTGTTTATGGCAACTGACACAGAACGTATTGACAGCGTGATTCAGGTTAGACTAGTAGTTTAGAAGTGCAGCTTTTATATTAAAGCTAGGTATCCTCCCACATCGCTTATTCTACCGCTTCGTAAACTGTACTGTGTTCCGGTTTTAAGAGTGTGTGAGCCAGTAATTAAAGATACAAGTAACAAAACTACTTTATTTTCAAAGTTGGTGGCGCATTGGCCCATAGGTAACCACTTACCATAAGGTGGATTGGATAATCCTGTTTGAAATAAATATATGTGAAATAAATGGTAATAAATTAAAGGTCTTTTTTTTATTTCATAGGAAGGCGGACGAGCATATGGGCCACCTGATGGTAAGTGGTCACCAACGCCCATAGACAATGGCATTGTAAGGTCTTGCTCTTATACTTTTTTAATATCTCTTCCAACAGATTGAATTTAATTTCGCAATTATTTTTTTATTATATAATATTATAACAAGCTATTTATTGTTATTGCTAACAAGTATCTATCTTCATGGCCACACTCATCGTCAGAATGCCTAGCTTTGTATTATGTATTATGTTATACAGTGTAGAGATAAGTTAATGAAATGTGTTTATGGATAAGTTTCAATTGTTATAAACAGCCTTTGTATGTTTAAACAGTCGGCTATGAGGTCGTGTTTCATCCAAGTAGTTGACGTTAGTTTGTACTTCGTGGGTATTTTGAGGCGTTCGAGGTTCTTCGCGTATTTGTTTATTAACATTATGTTATAACGTCAATGTTTATATACACTCATTCTATTTGGACGGTATTACGCATTCATACATCTTTGAAAATCCAAAAATCACCCTACAGCTCAACTTTAAGCAGGTTTAATATAGTAGCGTTCAGGGCAAACCCGCCTCGATAGTTACTGCCATAACTTTCATTCTAGTTAATAATATTTGTGATTGGTCAGTCGAATTAATTGTAATTATGTCTAAAATTGTCTATATAAGATAATTTTCGACATGGTTCGGTACTAAAATATAGATATATTTTATCTAAACGCATTTTGTCACGTTGCGGATGAAAAATAATGGACGTAAATCCTTTTGACGAGCATCACATAAACTTAATCTGAAAATCGGATCTTCTGTAATTCCATTAAGAAATCTAACCCACGTAAATTCTGCATTGGACACGGATTGCAAGTGAAAACTTTGCACAAAAATATTTTGCTCGGAGTGAACTCGTTTCCTTGTTTTTAGAGATGGGATGCTCGAACATTAATTCTCTTCTCTTAAATCAGTTTAAGAGTACTGTGGATTTACTCGTAGATCGAGGCTTTCAAACTTTGATTTTCTTGAATTTCTGCACAGCGTTCATCATTTTCTATGTGATAAAACTGGCTCGTTGGTCTAGTGGCAAGCCAATATCAAGATATAAGGCCGCAGACTCGGTGGTCCTGGGTTCAATTCCCAGGTTGGGCCAATAAATAGTTATTGGAGTTTTCTGTGAGAAAATTCTCAGTAGCAGCCCGGATTCTGGAAGTTGGAAGTGTGTACACTCCCGTGCCTCGAAGAGCTCGTTAAGCCGTTGGTCCTGCGCTTGAACTCTTTCCGGTCTTGTCGGATTGCCGTCCCATCGGATTATGAGAAATAAGGAAAAGAGAGTGCACATGTGTTTGCGCACACACTTGTGCACTATAATATCTCCTGCGCAGTTGGCTCATCTCTCTTGGGATTGGCCGCCGTGGCCGAAATCGGTCTGGAGGACCTTAAAAGTGATCAATATTGTAAAGTGTATGTATGAAATACTTTTTGAAATTTAATTTAATTTCTGGTAATTTGTTTCATATGGCAATAGTTAGTTCCTCGAAATCAAATTCAAAATCTTATTGAAAGTATCAGTGCTCGAGGGGCTAATAAAACTAATCTCATCATAGTATCTAGCTAGTTTCTTGGGTTTTCCTCAGGATAAGATAATCCTTACTAGTATTCTAAAAGCGAAAGTGAGTTTGTCTGTTAAGCTTTCACCCCTAAACCACTAACGTAAATCGATTTTTAAAATTCGTTCACCAATAGAAAGTATTGCCACGGGAACGGTAACTACGAGGGTGAAACCGCGAGCAAAAATACTAGCGGTATTTTTGTATATTAAAACGTTCAATTTAATTAAATTAAATTTGATATATTAAAGCCTTGTAAGTCTAGTCTCAAGTTAAGTGTACATAATGAATGAATGAATACAATGATATTCACACAATAACGTAAGGAATTCAATTCAAATGATTCTTTGACGTCGTCGGTCGTCCAATCAAATCGCTGGTACCGCGATCGCAGCCTTTATATACATATTGTAAAAATATTTATGACAGCAATCCATCGTACCAGAACATTCTCCCTGCATACTTCATTAATGTTATCGTTGTACGTTTTCACGCGTCTAAGATAAATGGCGCGATATATTTCCAGCAGCCACGACCCCATTGTGTCAAGAGACGAAACTTATAGAATCCGGATAAACAACTTGATTACGGATACGTGCTTTATTGAAACTGTAAGGCGATCCCGGTACAAAATATCCGGTTTCAATACCTACTACCTACATTCATTAGGAACGATGAGAGAGAACAAAAGGCGTATCCCTTCACTTGAAACGTTGTAGATCTTTTGTCATCCGTTATTCGATTAAATATAGAGTTGCAACGGTGTATGACAAAAAAGTTTATTGCAGTTCGGAAACAATACGCTAACTGGTTTTAACGAGGAAAAACGGTTTGTTAAAATTCAGAGGCGGCGCTTTCGCGCCGGGATCGAACGCGTCACCCGGGACTCAAATTACACGTTCCAATTGTTATTTGTTACGGCCGTGGAGTAATGGGTGAAAATGACGCTACGGAAAATAAATAGTATAATATTCAACAAACTATGAATAAAAATATCCTATTGCAGGTCCAGCTAAGCAAATAAAAGTTTTTTTTTATTGCATAGGACGGCGGACGAGCGTATGGGCCACCTGATGGTAAGTGGTAACCAACACCCGTAGACATTGGGATTGTAAAAGATGTTAACCATCGCTTACATCGCCAATGCGCCACCAACCTTGGGAACTAAGAAGCTATATCCCCTGTGCCTGTAATTACACTGGCTCACTCACCCTTCAAACCGGAACACAACAATAGCAAGTACTGTTGTTTTGCGGTAGAATATCTGATGAGTGGGTGGTACCTACCCAGATGAGCTTGCACAAAGCTCTACCACCAAGTGGCAATAACAGTATACATAATATGTAGTTCAATGATTCCTATATTTCTCAATATACATATCTCCATTACAGTCTCCTTGAAATATTGATTTTATTGTTGGACAGAAAGTATAACAAAATCATTATTGGCGCGACTTTATTGGCTTTTTTTTAGCCAACGTTATACATATATTAGAAAAACATTGTCTTATTGCTTATTATTGTCTTATTGAAATATTGTTACAAAATGTATATTATAAGGTCAACTTAAAACTCAAATAAAAAATATGGTTAAATACCATTATAATGCAAAAAAGTGACTGCCTCGTTGGTCTAGTGGCTAGGATAAAGGCTGCTAACTCGGGGGTTCTGGGTTCAATTCCCAGGTCGGGCCAATAAAATGTTGTTT
This sequence comes from Nymphalis c-album, assembly GCA_963151315.1. Taxonomy (NCBI): domain Eukaryota; kingdom Metazoa; phylum Arthropoda; class Insecta; order Lepidoptera; family Nymphalidae; genus Nymphalis; species Nymphalis c-album. The sequence continues at coordinate 285,004 of OY720594.1, read as the reverse complement.
AGATTTTCTGTCGAAAATTCTCAATAGCAGCCCGAAGTCTGGAAGTTGGAAGTGTGAACACTCCCGTGCCTCGGAAAGCACGTAAAGCCGTTGGTCCTGCGCCTAAACTCTTTCCGGTCGTGTCGGATTGCCGTCCCATCGGATTATGAGAGTTAGGGAATAGAGAGTGCATCTGTGTTTGCGCACACACTTGTGCACTATAATATGTCCTGCGCAGTTGGCTCATCTCTCTTGGGTTTGGCCGCCGTGGCCGAAATCGGTCAGGAGGACCATATAATGCAAAAAAATATACTTTATTAAATAAGTTTAATAAATCCAACAGTTTGTTATTGCTAGGAACACGTGATGCATCGGCGATGAGTGGTTTGTACTTCTTACAGTGTCAGTCAGTCTGTGGCAACGTGAACATCGTGAACGTCACCATCATATTTTGCTTAAATAACTTCCAAAGTAATTAAAATATGCTAAAATTGAATCGAACTTAAACATCGCTAAATATTTTGGTTTGTATGTAAACAGTGAATATCTAAACAACATAATGATTGAAATTATGTTCAAACAGTAAACAGTAAACTAACATGAGAGTTAGCTCAGATGTTACGTCACGTCGGTTGGAACATCCGGCGCGGGCGGCGCTCAGCGAGGATTAGGTGATGTGTGTTTGAATATACAAGTACAACTCGCAGGCATTCATTACAACTTGCTAATGAATAGCCCGAGGGATCTTATTCGTTTCGAGTATAATTAAATGTTTTATCTAACGTTGCCTCATCAACATTGTTAGCGATCGTTTGTGGGCGAAAGAAAATATACGTCATGCTAGTCATGGTACGAGTTGTCGGCAACATCTGATGCTATTCGAGCTAAACATTGAGGTAGCCAAATAATATATTTTTAATGGAGGTATGTAATTAAGGTAACGTACTCTGGTCATAGCAACAATGTATTGTTGTTTGGAGGTGGAATAACAGAGTGACTAAATGATAATTTTTTGCATGAGGCAATATTAAAGTCGAGGCTGGTGTTTTAAAAAACAGGATATGTTTTCTTAGTGTAAAACTAATATTAAGTACGGTCCATACCTTTCCCAACTGAGTCGGCGTGGTGTATCAGCGCCAGTTTCTTCCGGAGTCCCGCGCACAGTTTGATTGAGCAAGCGCGCAAGTCGAGAGCCAGTGCTGCTGCCGCCTGCACTCGACACCGAGCCGCGAGGTGTTGGAACTCTACAAGAATACATTGAATTTGTAATTTTTGAGTTAAGTTTCCTTTGGTTAGTATAACAGTTAAGTTTGGAGTTTTGCTATCAATGTACAGCTTAGCGTGGTAGACTTGTGTCAAGTATGTAAGCGTAAAGTCTTAATTCTCTTAAATCTAACTGATCATAAAAGTATTTAACTAACTACATTTAAATAAAAACATTATGTTTTTATCAAACTATTACAGGATTGATTTAACATATGTTCAAGTTTCAAGACAACCCTTCTTCTGGGAAAGAATTAAATTTAAAAGTCAAATTTGAGTGCAACGAAATCTAATGTATCCGATATTTCACAGCCACTTGCCGAGTTGCGCTGTTTTTATACAATTGTCCATTTTTGAACCACAATCTATAGTACAAAATCTAGCTCAAATATATCGGCTTTTTATAAAACGCGCTAACATAAAGCAACTTTGTACAATAACGAAAATATATTAAATAAAATATTTAAATATAACATTAACTTGTGTAAAGTTACTTGAGACGACCCACAGAATCTTACAAAAACACTCCCTAGAGGACAATAGTGCTGAGAACAATGCAGCCTCTTTGAACACTATTAACGTTAACTATAAAATAATGTTATCATAAAACTCATTTTACAAAAGAGTACTCTTTGGCCGCGTAACGTTAGTAATGAATAAAATTACCCGACGTGGTCCAGAAGTCAATTACAAGCTAAAGCGATGACTTTATACTCTTTGATGCATTTTCAAAGCGTAGAAGATATCTTAAATATTATATGTTTTACATAGAAGAATCTAATGAGACAATACGCCGCATTTACTGCGCTTTATATTTTATCGAGTAATTTTGTTGACGTAATCTTGATCTTTCTTGTAATGTAATGTTTTTTTTATAGCATAGGTAGGCGGACGAGCTTATGGGCCACCTGATGGTAAGTGCCCACCAACGCCCATAGACAATGGCAAGTAGAGATGTTAACCACCACTTACACCGCCAATGTGCAACCTACCTTGCGAACTATGATGTTTTGTCGATTGTGTCTGTAATTACACTGTTTCACTCACCCTTCAAACCGGAACACAACAGTTCGAAGTACTACTGTTTTTCGGTAGAATATCTAATGAGTGGGTGGTACCTACCCAGACGAGCTTGCACAAAGCTCTACCACCATGTTAGTTTCCCAGTATCAAATTAATATTATACTTAACACTTACTGTATTATTTGTTAAGTAGAAATATTGTAAGACTCAGTTTTATATATATATATATATAGAAGAGAAGGAAAGAAGATATATAATCCTTTCCTATTATCAAATGCTAAAATTTATAACCGATTCGAAAAAGAACCCTCACCCTGTTCTAACGACAAATAACTTTTCTACTGTTTTATTCTACAAACGGTCCGTAGAATAGCGACGGACGCAAAATCTGAGTTACTGAAAGGGTGAAATTTCGCGGAAAGGTTCTCATCGTTACAATAAAGGAAATAGACCAGATAGAAAGATATGAGTCCTTTATTCGTCCTTGAATTCGTTTTCTTTGAAGAGGGAGATACAATTTTCGTATTTCCTATCATTCATATATTCAACATTCAATACAATGGTACGACTCCGACAGATAATTCCCTACGTCGGTGGCGCATTGGCGATATAAGGGAAGGTTAATCTTACTTACAGTGCCAATGTCTTTGGGCCTGGTGGCCAATTACCATCATTGGCTTCCCATTTAAAATAAATAAACGAAATACTACTTGGTGGTAGAGCTTTGTGCAAGCTCGTCTGGGTAGGTACCACCCACTCATCAGATATTCTACCGCAAAACAGCAGTACTTGTTAATGCTGTGTTCCGGTTTGAAGGGTGAGTGAGCCATTGTAATTACAGGCACAAGGGACATAACATCTTAGTTCTCAAGGTTGGTGGCGCATTGGCGATGTAAGAGATGGTTAACAGCTCTTACAACGCCAATGTCTATGGGCGTTGGTGACCACTTACCATCAGGTGGCCCATATGCTCGTCTGCCTTCCTATGCAATAAAAAAAAATTATACTGACACAAAAGACATAATATATCAAAACATTTTGGTTTCCTTGATTCGTAATTGTTACTGTCCAAGGGCGTAGATGAACTCTAGCCAGCAGTGGTGCCTTCTAAATATAATAATAAAATCGATCCCTCCTATATCTGTACACGAAGCTTGATTTAGAAATACATCGCGATGATTTAACATAAATATTTATAATTTCATTATGGATGCTCAAAACTCAATCACATTATCGTTCCAATTTGAGGCTGTCACGACCACGTGGGCTCGCTGAAGTCATATTAATAATCCGAGTACAGCCCACTTCGCGATCCCTTATTAGAAAACTTGAACGAATACGCGAATGTTAAACTTTCTTCATTAACTTCGAAAAGCCTAGTTCCGCTGCTTGCATATAAATGTAGTTATAATATTACTTTAATTAGTTTTATATATACTGTACTGTATGAGTGATCCAGTGTTATTACGATAATAAGGCGCAAAACTTATTAGATGAGGATTAGTAGCGCATTGTCTGTGTGTCTCCACAGTAAAAAGTTTCAACACCCCTCTGTAAAATTATAGTGGTCTCTTTATCTTAATAACGATATAATTCTTGAACTTTGTTAAGGGTCATTCACGACACTGTCAGTGTCCTAATATCTACCAATACTGTATTAGTGAATTATCTCATCTCACCTATTCTCAATTCGGTAACGCAAGGTGCGTTCTTAATAAACTTAATTTAACCGAGAACTGTCTTAATAAACTTGAGTGACCTTAGGATATTTTCAGACTCCGGTTAATTATAAGGCAATGTATGAGAATTCCTTTTAAATCTCTTATGCATGTGAAACTATACGTTTTCTCTTTTCTGTACTGCTATATAGACAGAATGTTCCTGCATTCCTTAAGAAATTGTTCGAGCTCGAAGCTCACATGGGAATAAGATAAGATCGTCGGAAACCCTGTCTACATTCTTCTACAATTTTTCAAGAACAATATTTCAATGTGCAGTGAATAAGCTATGATTGGTCTGACTTTGAATATAAACCAAACTTAATCTCCATATCTAAAAGATTGATATAAGACTATTATTTAAAATTTGATTTTAACATAAAGTTTATTTTTATCTACTATTTGTTGATTCCATGTAGAGTATACTCGTATGTTTATCTAGTGTATAGTAATATATTTTATTATGTGTTAGGTATTTTTGTTGTTGATCACTTTGTTGTCCGTCCGTCTGTCTGTCTGTCAAGACCCTTCATCCGGGGACGCGTGGAGGTATCGAGTTGAAACTTAGGTCTACGGTCTCTTGAAGCTGAGAAAAAATCATACTTCTAAGTTAACGTAAAAAAAAGGTACGGCCGTTTATGCCTCAAAAAACATATATTTCGGCACTCTCAAGAATTTTTTTTAGGGTATTTCTCGTTAACATAGAACTATGAAATTTGGTAAGTAATACCGTCACATACTACAAGTTTAGGTAAAAATCTGAAAACTGTACATTTGTAATTAAATCATAAAAAATCAGGGACTTTAACGTGCAAGGTACGGCGGTCCATATTTTGAATTGAGTTAACCGTGTCATCTGTAAACAGAAAAAAGAACAGAGAAAGAAAGAAGACAGAGAACACAATCGTGAATTTTTAATTATTTTTATAAATTTTGTTTTCGAGTTATCACAAAGAGAAAAAAAACCTGTGTGCAATTCATACAATTATTTCTAAAATTTTATTCATAAAATTTTGGCTTCAACTGTATAATGCTTCCTATCTCATTTTCTTCCACGTTAAATCTTATGAATTTATGTGTCTGTCTCTTTTTTGTAAGTAAAGGTAGGGGTGTATCTAGTACCTAACAGTTTACACTTTTATGCATACCTACTCATATAATTTAAAATTTTGTAATTAAACATAACTATTCATTAGTTTTTCAGTCCCCACTTACAAATCCGTATTAAATTTGATATTTAAGTAGGTAAATAAAAAACTAAAATAATAATTAATATCAAAAATAGTTTTTTAATTATGTACCTACAAATTTGTACGGAACCCTCGGTGGGCGAGTCCGACTTGCACCTGTACGGTTTTTTTTTAATAAAAACCTAGTCTGCAGTCTTTTGTATTGCATAGTATCATTCTTCATCTCGTTATCAGAGTTAAATAAATAGTTTAAATAAAATATAGAAATTACTAATCTTTTCGTTGCTGGGGGAAATAAAAATAATTTATAAATGTACACACATATAAAAATATAAAACACTGCGTAGACGTAAGAATCATTTATTTAACTTAGCAGAACATATTATTTAGTTTACACCTAGGTACTTTATTGGCGTATGTAGTCCGACCCTATTCTTAGTAATGTTGTTCGTGTACACTTAATAACGTGATATAAAGTAAATGTTATTTACGATACTTCATGTTGTATTTGACCTAAAGTTAATAACTGTTTATCCATAATGAACGCTTTTTACGTTTTATTTTTCATTTTATACTTATATATTAAAACTTATTTTTTAATTAGTTAAGCATCGGTAGTCAGTGATCATATTATCTAATAAATAATAATTATTGCTGTATTTAGGCTGACACTGTTCCCAAAAATTACTGATCGAGTAAGCGACAATTATCATATTTTCCGTCGTCATTCAATACTCAGGGACGGATATTTTTTTGCAAACGGCAATGGAACGAACCTTAAAGTCTATTAATAACGACTAACTATGGAAATCGGTATATAATGTTTTAAAATATCCAGTAAACACAATAACTGAGATAGCCATTTGGGTGGCAAATTATTTTTCTTCTTTCTTCAAACTACTGTATAATATACAATACTAATTAAAATGTATTTTATTTAAGTATACTTTAAAATAAGTCGAAAAAAACGACAATATATTAACTGTACCTTCGTTTCGCCCGTAGGAAGAAGAAACGGTAAATATAAATATTAATCAATATTGTTTCAGTCAATCGAAGAAAATATCGTGTAACATCCCCGCGAAATAAGGTGAATGTATAAATCATAATATATAATCCTTCGTTTCGAAGTCGGATAAAAATGAACGTAAAAGAAATAAATTCTTACCATTGTATTTTGATTGCGGGTCAAATCACAGTTGGAAGTTATCTTACATTTTTTCATTGTTAATACACACTCGCGGATAAGGGACAGGTAGCATTGGGCTCCACGAGGCCTCTCCGCGAGTCGAATATTGAAAACGACAATTGTATTACAAGGGTAGATGTAAAGGGATTGTTATTCAGTAAAGCATTACTCTTATATAAATCGGAAAGGAACATAATTAACTTTCGCAACTTAATACAATACAAATAATTTATTTACTTTACTGAAATTGTTGACTTTAGCGAGCCGATACTTGGCAGACAGATTCAAAATGTTACGGCTGTATATTTTGAAATTGTCATTAAGTATTTAAGCAATTTTGTATTATACTCTCCTATAATACAAAATTGCTAATTTTTAAACTTGATGTTGAAGAGATAAATTCAATTTAAAGTTAAAATATTCGTATATGTATCACTGTACTATATTTTCAAGGGTTGAGTATGTTCAAAAATATAACGGTAGCATGCGAAAGCGATCACCTGGCGCTCGCCCGAAGACGGGAAGGGTACCACTGTTTTTTTAGTGGGTATTCCGATGACCTTTACTTTATTTACTCGGTGGTAGAGCTTTGTGCAAGCTCGTCTGAGTAGGTACCACCCACACATCAGTTATTCTACCGCAAAACAGCAGTACTTGCTATTGTTGTGTTCCGGTTTGGAGGGTGAGTGAGCCAGTGTAATTACAGGCACAAGGGACATAACATATTTGTTCCCAAGATTGGTGGCGCATTGGCGATGTAAGCGATGGTTAACATCTTTTACAGACCAATGTCTATAGGCGTTGGTGACCACTTACCATCAGGTGGCATATATGCTCGTCCACCTACCTACAATAAAAAAAAGAAAAGAAAAAAAATCTTATTTCGTTATGTCAGCTCATATAATGTTTACTATTCATAACAACATATTTCAGCTGAATGTACAATACGATATTATAACATATCTATTATTCGCTTATGTCAATGCGATACCCACTCGCCCTTCAAACTAGAACACACAATATTAAGTACCTATTGCTGTTTCGCAATCTTACTCGAAAATAGAGAGTTTAAAATTTAAACGCGGTCAACGGCATTGAGTGGTTTCTGAGCAATGGGATTGTAAGTACTGCACTTCCAAACTCCGGGCCACCACTTAAATATTTTTGAGAGACAAACTTGATATTACATAATTTTTGGCCTATGTCCTAGGACTTTTGATTCTGCAGCTTTGAAAGTAAAAGCTAATAAATATGTACTTCTTTTTTAGATAGTTAATGTATAAATATCTGTATGCCTGAATTCAAATTTTTTTTTCGATTTCATAATAACCGGAGTTTTTAACTAGTAACAAAACACCTTCAAACTGAATATCATTGTATAAAGCGACTCACAAATTTTCATATAAATTTCGTCACAGTACTATTTTAATTAATCGCTTACAAAGATAAACAAATAAACGACATTTTCAGTTTTATCGCGCAGCGTCGGATACGCAGGCAATTACTGAATTAAGTGCAACTTGCTTTACGAGATGAAATTTCGCGTGTCTCATTCCCGAGCCTGGTTTTCGGTTTTCGTATTACATTTAACTCTTTCTATATCAACCCGTTGATATCTTAAGGATCGACTTTGGGATTTAATATAGGGAGATGAATTAGCAAATGGGTTACCCGATGATTTCTATCAATATAGTTACTATCAATGTTCAATGCGTCATAATCCATGGAGACCCATGTTAATCCATGTTAATCAAAGATTATTAATCCTGAGGTCGATCATGTGTTTTTCAATACGAGTCTGCTAGTGCATATTTACATACGTAAAATGTAATATATTATTGATGTTCAATTTATATCTTAAATATTTAGGAGATTATTTAATTAGTAGCTTAACTTAAGTAAGCGTAATGTTTAACGTTGGTCTCAAAATGTAGGAACATTAATGTACTCACAAACACATACACGTTCCAGCGCGATGCACGATGCTCGGGAAGCGTAGACTGCTTGTGATAATTCATAAATTCGTGTTTACATATACTCATATACATTGCTATATCAACTACACTTCTAAAACTTGTTCAAAAATTGAAAAAGTTTTTGTTATGTACACAAATCAGTATTGCAGAAAAATCGTAGAAATGTATGTTTATTATATTGCCATCCATATATACTTTTAATGTATTTCATTTTATTACAATTTTTAAATTATACTTTATAAAAAGTGAAAACGATTTTAGAAATAAAAGAAAGTGAAAACTAAAAATTGTAAAACAAGTTAATTTTTAATTAGTTTATTTGTTAAATGGCTGAAGTCAGTGACAGGCTGATGGAGTTTATTTATTTTTTACCAAATATAATGCCAATATCGGTTGTACCCATGTAAGCATATATATAATTGAAAATTTTGATGAGCATCTATGTGTTCACAAGCTCATGATTATATTACAAACTGGACGGGTTACATAAGGACTCCAAAATGCGCTAAAAATGTACCTGAAAATCATCTTATATACTAACACACCTTCTAAGCTGACAAGGCCGAACACAAACGATGGTTACGCTGAAATTAACTAACACATAGTCACACGTATTTTTCCATTTTAAATATGAAACCTTAACCTAATCAAAAAAAGCTTAAAATTCTATTAAAGAAGTTTCATCTTGTCAATACTCTATTGAAGATTGCAAGTATAATAATAATTAATGGAGTTCGCGGAGAATGTCTGAAGTTTTTAACTTTCGTCAGTGATTAATAAGCGCACTATAGACAGTATTGATTGTGTCAAAACATCAACTCCGAGCCATCCATCAAAGTTAGCTCTCTAACTTACAGCGGGCGGTTATAATTACTATCATAACGACATTTAAGTGATAAAATGTTTCTATTTACTCATTGAGATTTAATATATTGACGCTCATATATACAAACATGCATTTTTTTTATTATTCGCTTCGATCAATAGCATTTTTAGATCACTTCAAATTTGGAGTCTCGCCAGCTAATTTACTAACGAGATGAAAGTTACTCGCTGCTGGGCGAGCGAGAACGTATGTTAATATCAATTTCGTGCGAGACGTCTCGGAGGTGCTTTTAAATTTAACATCATAATTAGACAGAGTTTTGTGAAGGTCAAGGGTCATAACAAAAGTTATCTCTATGTTCAGAATTGATATGATTCAAAAGTGCCCTTATGGGCACACTTGGATGAAGAATGATTTGATGTACTGGCCTCCACCTCACGTAGATACTGCATCTGCAGTCGTAAATATAAATATAACAAACGTAACGGAAATTAGTCAAATGAAACAAATACACAAAGCTACAATACATATTCAAATTTCCCACAAATTACAAGTAACATACAGAGTCGTATTTTAGTTAGTTGTACGCTTATTTGTAGTTCGCTTCTATAAAATATATTTTAATAAAACAATAGAAACTTCGGTGTTTTAGACGTTGTTAAAAGAAAGTAGGTGATGTTGGGTTTTTATTGTTTTTTATTAAGTCTCTACTTTATATTCAATGCAACAGGCGTTCGTTCCTTCCAGTTAAATACAACAAAATACAATTACAATTTTTGTCTTAAAAAGCGGTTCCACTTTTTATGTAAATTTATTTTTGGTGCAAATGTTATTATAACTTAATTTCATTCCATTTCATTTCATACGACATTTCGAAATGAATAGTGGCACTCACTGGATGTGGACAACAATACTACTGTTAATAAACAACAACACCTTCTTTATAGGTATTGCTTGTGTGTCTATTTTCCGCTCCAATGAAGCGAAGCCTTCGCACAGCTTCTGTCAAGAGTGAAAACAAGAGCTAGTAGTCCAAGAGCTCAGTTTAAAACCTGTGAGATTAATATCGTCAAGCTTTTCGTATTGAGCGATTGCTTTGAAACGTACAGATAGAAAATAATTTCTCAATTTATTTCTCTTTCCACCTATATTTAAACCGAATGTTCCATTTAAATATTGTAACCTTTTAATTTTCTTACTGTTCGTGGCAGTCGCCGCGATCTCATATCGGCCACAATTAACGCGTCAATCAAAATGGCCGCAAGACATTCACTTAGACCAGCTATGGCACTATTTTCTGGAGTTTAATTAAGGTTAATTAAGGCCATTCGATTTCGTTAAAAACTCTCTCGCGGTGTGTTCGTGGTGTATACACAGATAGGCAGGATAAGATATAACTATAGTATATATAACATTATCAAAAGTTCTTGTTATTTTATAATTCTTAATAAAAACTGACTGAAGTGGATATTGTCTTAATATTCACACATATTTCGATACTTGTTGTTACACATGTTAGGTCATGTTCAAATTAAACAATCGCTTTCAATATCCTTAAAAATACAAAGTGAATATAAAAGATAAAATAAAAATGCCATTAATTTGGCTCCGGTTCTCCGGCTCGCCGGTTCCTCTAAGTACAGGATATTTTTTTTCCGAATCGATATCGACAGACAAATAACGACTAAGAAGAATTTACATACAAAAGACATGAGTAAATCAATACACCACAAAATACAAAGATAAAATTTTCCACGAAAAGCTTATTTATTATAACAACTACCTCGTATTGATGTCGCACAGGGAAACTGAAGGTTTTCCTAGTATTTCTTTAAAAACGATACCACAATATAATGAGCGAATGTTATAATACGATAGGGACGATAGAGTGATCCGCTGATCTGACAGTACAAGTATCCGCTTGTACTGTCAGACGTGTTTTATGTAAATAACATATTGTATCTTCCAAAACCTACTTGTCCAAATTGTAGTGATTAAAACTTAAAAATGGTTGTCTGTAAAGTCGGTCTACGGACGATAGTTTAACGTGACAACGTCATAACAAAACATTGATGAAATGACTGCAATCGAGTGAAAGAGGGACAATGAGCGTAACGGGAGCGTTGTCACTTCAAAAAACAATTAAATTGGACAAGGAGCAATACTATGAGGGTAAATAAGTTTAACAATAAAATTTGTCTATAAAATATAGATATAAATGATGTAAATGCGGACTTTTTGTAGGATATTTAAGAACCTGAACAAGATACATATTATACAGTGTTGCTCGTATATTAATTCCATAACTTTTTACTTATGGTAAGCCATATCAGCGTCATAAGCACATCTGCAGTTATTGTACTTATTAGCTAATAAATGTACTCTAAAACCTCACCACAACATTTAAATATGCGAATAAACCTATACAGTATATACCACTCGATAACGATAAATCTAAATCGTAAATTGAAATTCTATTTACAACTACTGAATCAATGAAAGTTCATGCATTGGTACGTACTCAAAGCAACACCAACACTTTATAAATGCGATATAAAAGTAAAATCAGCTATATTTCCATTCGTTCTCCACGGTTTCGATTTCCCATTCAATTTCGCGTTGAATCCGACTCACGCGTTTCCCATGTAAATGTTCTCAAATACAATTCGTACGTCTGAGTGTTCGTGAAGCGGTCCGAGACTAGAGTTTGATGTAGTGCGGTATGCGGCGTCGATGATTTTACACCGATCATAACCGATTCCATCAATCGCTTTATAGCCGTCGGATATTCGCTCGGGAGCGTTGACCGATCAGCTCGCTGGTGTTATGTATGGAATTCGATTTATTTCATCGATTTCGAGGAAATTTTCAGAATTAGCGGGCGATTTTCTTATTTTGAAAGGTAGCTTTTAAAGGGCTTACTATTGCTCGCAATAGCCAAGCTTAGACTTTAATTTAAAATATTCGACAAAACTGGACAGAGACAGGACATTACGTATAGAAGTTTAAGCAAAAAATTAAATATTATAATAATTGAAGGACTAAATAATATTGATAGGTATTGATCTTACCGATTATTATTCCTCTCTTTATAAAACAATGCTCTATTAAAATATTCCCTATTCTCAAAAGGCTATTTTGAAATACAAAAAAATATAAAATGCAAAAGGCACAACGAAAGTGAAGAGTAAACCAAAGAAAAACCGCCTTTTGCTGACTAGGAACGGAACTAATAACGCAAACAAATCGCCTCTTTTATATAACTTTCCTGACGTTTCGAGTCTTTATATAATAAGAAAGTATTAAACGTATTCATGTTTCACTGCAAAGGACCTCCTCAGAGCTCATAGCGGCGATATTGCTTTTATTATATTTCACCTTGGGAATGCTTCATTGGAATCCAATATGAAATGTTATTAATAGCTGACATTGGATAATTTCGCCAAATCGTATCTTTCTTTTTAAAAGTGAATTTAAATGTGTTTATAGTTTATAATTGCACAGGATTTTATCATTCCCTCGCTACCATAAATCAATGGGAAATATCTTGAGTGGAAGTCAGTTTTTATACAGCCTGACCCGGCAGTGCACCACAGGGCTTCGAGTTCTGCAACCTTATAGCCATTAAGTCGTCGCGACTGTGCACTTTACTTAAGACACAAACTAGTAACCGGCCCCGGCTTCGCACGAGTAGATTAAGAGTCTAAAAAATTTTAACAAAACAAAAACCGACTTCATAGGAAAAACAAATTAATATGCACTAAAAAGTAAAAAAATAATTGCGTATTTTTCTATAATTTGATAATTAACTTACTATTTTCTACTCATCAATTTGTAGGTACGAATGTGTTGTGTGGTTGATAATTTATTTACAATTATTGTTACTTTTGGAGTCGATGTCAGCCAAGGTGGGTTTATAACTACATACATAGTTAGTTAAAGGTGAGATGTGCTTGTGTCGCACGCACAACTTTACGAGGCGAATAAAAGTCAATTTGTAATGTGTATTCCCGTATTATTACTGCTAGGTATATTATAGTGTTTCCTTAGCTGACATCGACTCCAAAAATAACAATAATTGTAAATAAATTATCAACCACACAACACATTCGTACCTACAAATTAATGAGTAGAAAATAGTAAGTTAATTATCAAAATATAGAAAAATACGCAATTATTTTTTTACTTTTTAGTGCATATTAATTTGTTTATCCTATGAAGTCGGTTTTTGTTTTGTTAAAATTTTTATTTATTTTTCGATTTTTAGTGAATCTGAAGTACACTCACTAATTTGTAGAATATGGGTAGACCTACTAAACGTGCAGCTCATATGAGACAGCGCCATTTATATTATTACTTAAATATATTAATCTAAAACAGTGAAACGTAAAGAAAAATGCATTTTGGTACTTAATTAATAAATATTAGTTAATATGGTTAAATGTATGAATATAAATTAACATGTTTTGATTAAATAGATTAAGTTGGTGGGGTGTTGGGCAGCCATAACATAATCAAATAGTTATTTCTAGTAATAATTAAATAATCTGTATGTTTATAGATGTTGTGTTATACCATTTTTCACCATAAAATATGACGGAATGTCTGTATATTAAAAAAAAATGGGGAAGTATCTATATTATCTTAACTAATATTATGAATGCGAAAGTAAGTTTGTTTGTGACGCTTTCCTAAACCTAAACCACTAAGCCGATTTAAAAAATTATTTCACCAATGGAAAGCTACATTATCAGGGAGTAATATAGGCTACATTTTGTCCCCATATTCCCACGGGAACGGGAACTACGCGGGTGAAACCGCGGGAAAAACACTAGTAATCAATATATAAATATACATAAATATAACATGTATATAAGAGTACTTATACGATTCTATATATATATATATTATTATATATATGTATAATTTTCAAAATTGGTCTCAACTTTTAGGAGATGTTCAAATATGTTTCAATTACAAACATATACATATATACTAATGCTTACATGCATAACTCATATTATAAAGAGGAAAGATTTGATTTTTGTTTGATTTTTTATTACGATTTAAATCAAAAACTACTCGACCGATTTTAAAAATTCTTTCACCCTTAGAAAGCTATGTCCTTACCGAATAACATAGGCTATATTATATTTTCAAAATCTTATAAACCCTACTTAAAATGGAGCAATGTAACCCAACGTATCAAACTGTTGCCTATAAAAGTTATTATTTCGCGTGCGCTGCGAAAACTATTGACGGTATATAAAGAAGTGTTTTATACAATAGTACTACAATTACTTGATCATAACGATGTGATGGTAGGTATATGAAAAATCTAGATAGCCTATAAAAGATTCGGCCGTGTATCGTTAGTTTGCTACTAAGAATTGAAGATTTCCGTTACTTTGTCATGGATCCTTCAAACAAGCCTTGAAGTACACTCTTTCCAACAAAAAATTTTTTATCGAAATCCGTTGAATAGATATCGAGTTATTCGTCCATTTGTCGCGCACATACCTCATGCAAATTTACGATTTATTTGGTTTTCTCATGGATTCCACTGTCAAAACTGGACCAAAAAAAATGGGACCAATGGGAAAGCACCAGCTTTCAAATAAAAAAAAAATCATCGAAATCGATTCATCCAGTCGAAAGTTATGAGGTAACAACACCAAAAAAAAAAAAAACATACAGACGAATTGATAACCTCCTCCTTTTTTTGAAGTCGGTTAATAAACGTTTATATCGTAATACATACATTGGTTTACACTTCTCACGTCAGTAATGATCCAGTCGGTATGATATTTTTCCAATACCTTTACAATCATCGTCATACAATTTACACGAAACCTTATTGAATTATCCACTTAAGCCTTCTTGACAAGTAACTACGTCCATTGATGAAAAGTGGAAACTATATGAAAATGTATTTAAAAGTTTTTGAGTTAAACGCGTTTAGGTAGATGTACAGACGAGCGTACTTTGTTTTATAAAATGTAATGACGGAATCAAATATAAACCAATAGGGTAGCATTATTAGTCACATACATACACACACATACGACGAAGTTTTAGCGTTCTGTAATCTTCATGTTGGCTTCAGCATTACATTATGTACAATGGTGTGTTGTTTTCTCATGACAAAAGTAAAATAGTGCATATTTCGGCAAACATTTCTGAAGCAGCACGTCGGCCCTTACAATACTGTGAATACGTTATTATTCTGAATGCGAATTATTTGTCCGCGAAGTGCACTCGGCTCACAACTAACATATCTCGTTCTTTGGGTCGCTTGTATGATACATGACTTTCACATTGAAGTATAACCACGTGTCCTGATTGTAAATATAGCTTCTTTTTATTAAGATACGATATCAATAACCTGTTTCTGGTTTGTAAAAATACCAAATAAGCTAGCTCTTTCTTTAGTCTTCGAAATCAGTTCTTACTTTATAATAATACTAAAGAAAAGTAGCATACGTAGTGTTCTGCTTAGTATGGGATCATGATGGTTTTGTGTGAGTAATGCCCCAATTTGGCAAGAGCAAAAAGTGGCTTGAGCCAGCGAGTGACGCGAAAAAGTGTTGTGACTTGTTCTCGCCCGTAGTAATTCTATAATTGTCTTTAAAGTAGTCTGGATGATGTATGCACCACAGGGAGGACTACAACGAGACAAGACAAGGCAAGACAAAAAAACAGTCTTTGTAAGTAATTGCTGAAACATTGACGAATATTGACTTGTTTTACAGCATAATGAGCAATAAATGTATTAAATGAAATACTGACGAAAGTGAAAGTCAGTGACTTTAGCTTTGATTTGTGAATTTCGCTAACAAGATTATTTAAAAAACCGGCCGCTAGTAATAACAAATTACTGACCAAAATTTGCGTGGAAATCACTATTAGGGATAATCCCGGTCATTGTTTTTTGTTTTGTATATTGTATATTCACACTTAGAATGTCTAATCAGTTGATTCTTATTAAGAAGGTCTATAAAGACCAATCAATAAACAGATAAACAGAATTTATATCCTGTATATTAACTACATAATGAACGAATGGATGTAAAGGAAACCAATATTTTGTTATAATAAGAGCTTGTGAGAACATTGGCCTTCGTGCTTAGACGTTTAGACTTTTTATGAGGATAAGTTAAACCTGTGGGCTCCCGCAGGACTGTTTCCAATCAAACGGGGATGATGTTTGTTCAACAAATAAGTATAAATTTTACGGTGTACTTCATTGCCGCCATTAAACAAGTTTACTTGTCCTGGAGTGTTTTATGTAATAGACCTCGACTCTAGATTTAATCATACTTTTATAGTTAACGTTGATGTGTTTATATAACATGTCTTAAATACCTCATTCGTCTATTAGCTCGCTTATTCAGGGCTCACGAGTTCGAATTTTGAGTCAGGACACTTTAAAAATATTATTTCAAATTTTCAATCATTTTATACGTACATTATGTGTATTATGTATATGTTACGAATATTATACGAGGGGCAGGTTCGGAAAGTAAACAGCAGTTAACTTACGTCTAACTTAATCATGCAAAATAAAATTATTTGTAAGACCTACTTAAGTACGTTAATTAAGAAAATCTATTTTATGACTAGCAACAGTTAGTTCGGTATTTCTGAATAAAAGTATTTTGTTGAGAATATTAGTATCGAACTTAAGTACTTAAGTAATTTAGTATCGAAACTGCGCTTAATGCTAAAAGTACTGCAGGGTCAAATTGTGTAGGATTTATTAGCGTCGAAGGTAAATAAAAATATAGCATATAGTACCTACAGTAGGCATTTATTATTCGCTACATACACGAATATGATTTTGTGTTGCATCGCCTTTGTCATGGTTCGCTGGGTCGGTGACTTTCATCATTAATCCGTAATGCTAGGGATTGTCTGTAGTGAGCTGGTTAGTTAGTGCTCTCTTGTCGGTATTTGTTAAATTAATATGTCTATTCTTGTATATTTTAAACTTACTCTTCAGTGTAAAATTGCATTTTTCATATGTTTCAGCTTAAAATTTAACGTTGTGTCGGTCGTAAAACATTAAAATAACGAACCCTTTGTGTACTCTCTTGACATTTCGAAATTACGGTACAATTTAATAAATGCATTTAATGCGGTGCAATCATATACGTAGTTATATTTTGACAAACGTTATAAATTTAAATATTATACTAAAAGTTTATTATTAAAAAGTATTGTCAGCTACGTCATCACACGCCAATTATTTCTTTTCGTCACATCGCTCACATCACAACCACGATAAATGATTTCTTCTGTTGTGTTTGAAAGTTTATATGTTCAAACTTGTCTTAAATAATGATGGGAGAGGTATTATGATTATAATATAATAAAAATCTTATATAAACTTTTACTAAAGTAAAACATTTTTTCCAACAACTGGTATAACAATAACGAAAACTATTACTATGACTTATTTCGAAGAAAACAAGGGAACAAGCAATTATTAAAATAAGAATGTTTTAAATTAGGATTTATTTGATATCATGTTGCTGTCTAGATAATTCAATAACGCTATAACTAGCTCGGCGACATGTAGTTTATATTATATGCTAGCTTCGCTCGCCAGGTCGTTTAAGCCCCAATTAAAATGTGGACGGTCTCCGGGCAGTAAGGCTGATTACCTACAGGTGATGCAGGTGCAACGCTATTTTATGTTAATAAAGATCATTGCGCGTTTAAGTTTAATGATTTTTGTATACAATTTATTAATAAAATTTTGATGACGGCAGATGTTAGCATAATATGTCAAGTGGGTCACCTGATGGTTAGTGACCACTGTGGTAATGCACAATTTAAGACATTAGTACAAATAATTATTAAGAAATATCAACCAGCCTTTGGAACTGAGATGTTACGTCCATTTTCTTGGACTTACTATATATATATCTATTTATTGCAAATCAAAAGAATATGTTTTCAAACGAAAAGATACGGGTTACGTACGAGTCGGGCTTTTTATTAAGAAAGGAATACAAAGAGCAAAAAACGATTGGACTTTACAATATCCATATAATTATGGCAAGATAATTTAAATATGTTTATTGAAATAAACTTCTGCAAGCACTATTAAATTATCAAGCGCTACTATCGGTTCGGAACGTGAGTCTTACCGAGAAGAACCGGCAAGGATTTATAAACAAGATTATTATTAATAGCTAATTGAAGCCTGTTCAGCAGCAGCTCAAGTAAAAGCTGGGGAGTCGAGTGAAGAATATTATAACATCGTTATTATACGAAGTAAACGTTTTTAACGTTCAACGCATAGTAAGAGTATTTTGTTTATAAATTGTATAGTCATTAAAAATGTTTGTAAATTTTTAGATTCAGTCGGGACATACTGTTTGAATTAGTAGGTACCTACTAAAGTACCTACTAATTGCGTGGTATTATTTGTTTAAATTAAGTATTCTATTTCATATGCAATATTATTTTACGATATTTTTATGTTTCCTGTAGGAATTTAAGTTCTTACATTTTTCGTTTAGTTTGCCCAGAGATGGCCCAGTGGCTGCAACGCGTGAATCTTAACCGATGATCGTGGGTTCAAACCCGGGCAGGCACCACTGAATTTTCAAGTGCTTAATTTGTGTTTATAATTCATCTCGAGCTTGACGGTGAAGGAAACCTGCATGTGTCAAATTTAACTCAAATTCTGCCACATGTGTGTTCCACCAACCCGCATTGGAGCAGCGTGGTGGAATAAGCTTGAGAGAAATTCTGTAATCATTTGTATTTTATTTTAATCTCTCTGATTTCCTTTACATATGCGGATTAAAAATATCTTGAGATCTCTCTTTACATAAAATGTTTCATTTAAAATTCGATATATGTACCTACTTCTTATATCGATTCGGAGCTAATATATTGGTTTCGTGTTTTATCATAATATGTACGGAATAAGTACCCATAATAGTAGACAAAAGTTCGCGAAAAAATATTTCATTTCTATATCAATCTGTATTTCAAAAATAATATCTCCTCTTCTTTTAATTAAATCAAACCAAGCGACTGATGCTGCGCTGTACTGTTCTATTCTACGCTATAATCATGTAAAGAGAACGGTTTGTCTATTGTCTATGTATGTATGTATATACTTAGTTGTAGAGCCGGCCCGTCTTGAGACGTTAATCCTCAAAGGTCAAATGGGTACAGCGCTGAAATATGTATTTTATGTACAATAATTCTTTCCTGAAGATTAAACAAAGTCTCTACTCAATATTTGTTCAACCTCTGAGGCGTCTGGATTCATTCGTCATTAAGAGATCTTTGTCAAAGTCGGTGGACGGGAGGTGGTGGGGTCGGTCAGCTGGGAATTCACGTTATGATTTTGATTATTTTTTATGCGGCTTCCACAAAAGCGTCTTGAACGCGAATATAGACGCAGATTTTTACGCAAGTCCGCAACTTTTTTTCCGTTATAGGTAGGTAATTGTCCCGACACCGATAAAGCATTTTCGGCTCTTGAACATAGTGGAAATGCAAACTCAACAGGGAAGTTTATATTTACTTCTTATGTATACATCATTTTTGTAAGACGAAACATTATTAACGCTAGCGAGAACTAAATAGATGTAAAGCAACGTGATAACGCGTTTAGAGGAACACGTTGTTCACGATGACTTCGAATGAAGACCTAGAGTTTACACTGATTTACGCAATAGTCTGGAAGCCGCTTTAAATAAAGTAATTTCACAAAAGTGACATGAAAATATCAAAATGAAATGTACGAGCTTGAGATTAAAATATTGTATTAAGCGCTGCTGTGACCGCTGGTCCGCTGCGTAAACCTTGTCTGCTATAGTCCCTAGGCAACATTTTATAATTTGTCTTCGTTTATATAAAGTATTCTATCGAATGTCATATAAAAGTCATATCAGATCGGTGCATAAAATGATTAATTATTTCGCGAAACAAAATCTCAGTAAATGTTCGAAAATGATTAGAAAAATTATTACATAATATGTTAACTGTTATTCATAAACTAGTGACTTTGATCGCCTTGATGAGGTTCTTTTAAATAAAAACATAACTAAATACGCTGTAAGTTCAATTATTTGAAAATAATAATAATACAATTATAACACTTTTCTTTTCCTTTATTGAATTAATAGTACGACCTTGACATATCTTGTTTCTAATGAGTTTTTCATAAGCAAACCTCATGTTTACGACTCGTACTCTCAACAGTCAACAGTGAAGGAAAATCAGAACATATTGTGGAATTAATATTTGTTATGCAGGATATTTATTGTACAAAATAAATACAATTATTTGTAAAATGTAATAATGTATAGTATTACGTCTCTGGTTGTAATAACGTTACGTTACCTACGTGTCGAATTTATTGAACTTCATATTGTTATATCGAAGGATGCGCTTCTGTCGCAAGTGCAAGCCATGCTTACACTGCACCGCAAGTGTTACTGGCCACTGGCGCGGATATGAATTTTCAGTGTAAGACGAGAACATCTGGCATCTGCGTCAATCTAACATAATAACATGTAAAAATAAAGCGTATTACTACATAAAAGATTATATTATAGACGATAAAAGCTTGGAATCAGTGTTCCGTAGTTTTGTACGATATTACCTATATCATATTTTCATTGGCCTACCCGTGTAGGTATACTTGTGGATTACAGTAGTTACTGACCATGCCGGTTCATTTCGGTATAATCTGAATTTCAAGCCGTGAATTTTAAGTGGTGGTGTAAAATTATTCGATAAATCAGTCGGTTAGTTATCACCATATAACGTACGTGACACGCTCTATCGCCAAACATCAATCAATCAAATCGAATTGTTGTGCTTGTGTATCAGTTAGAACAACTAACATTAAAAAAGGGATTGTCAGAAGTTATCAACATATATTTACAAACGTCAGTATCGTACTTACCTAAGTACCAATCCATCAGCTCTGTCCTCGCTCGCTATGCTGGATCTCGGCGAGTTACCGAGACGGCTGGTGGCTGACTTGCGCCGAAGTTCGTGAGGATCGGGTTCGTCCTTGTTGACGAAGGAAAGCCGGGGCGCGTGAGGCCGTAGACCGCAGACTTTGTGAGTTGATACTCCCCGACAGAGGAGTTGGCTTTGAGTTATTTCTGGAACAATGTTGTAATGTTGAGACTGCATCTACATTCGTATGAAACAAAATTCACAAATACTTCAACAAGGTCACATCGAGCACAGATTTTTAATTGAATTTGTTACTTTCAAAGTAAATGACGCGACCTTAATGAAATAAATTTGTCTTTAATATAATTATTCTATATTCACAATATAACTGGGTAGTGAAACATAATATAAAAGTATAAACATAAAATAATAACTACATGTCCCACCGCTACACAATATGAGGCCTTTGCCCGACAGTGGGAGACTTGGAGCTTACTCCGTCACGTTCATGCGGGTTGAGGTGAATATGTATAAGATAAATATAAATTAGTAATCCAATTTATAGCACGTGTCTTAAGAGCCTTTAGGAAGAATAAATTATTATCTTTCGACCATTCGATCGAATTAACATACTTATAAGAAACCCGAAGAATATTCTTATTAATATTATGTCTCTAAAAACAATGTCGAAAAAAAATTAAATGTGCGTTATTCAAAAATATAGATACTTAATATTAATAAAATAAACATAAATATATTTGATATATTAACATTATATACATTTTAAGCGAAATTAGGAATTAATTTCCATTCTTTATATAGAGAACAAAAACTTCCAATAACTAAAGGTCGGTAATATAAAAATTCCTCGAAAATTTTTGCGTCTTCACGCGGCGTTGGCGGTATTCGGTAAATATTTGCCGATGGCTTCTTGTGAAAGCTTTTTTCTTTTAAGTATATTATATGGATTTAGAGTCTCATCCATCAGCCTCATTAAATGTGTGATCGTTTTTTATATAATTTTTAACTTTATGAAAATATATAAATATGAAATATGGTTATGATACATTGACACACATTGACTCGAAATAAACATTCTGCATTATTTGTATCAACAGTAAAATGTTGTAGTATTTATCTTGTGAATCTGGTGAACAAATAAGCCTTAGCCTCACAAAAACAAACATTAAATAACCGGAATATGCCGTCAACGACAAAGTTCTCTTATTTAATCAAAATCATTTATAAATGCGAGTGTTTGTCTATTCGTTTATTTGATAGTCTTTCTCTTCTGATTAAAACTCAACTGATTATTATGAAATTTAGCGTACGAGTTGTCAAGGGTACAGAAAATAACATTGGGTAATAATAACCTGCCGCCTTTTATCGTCTATCGTCCGATCTATGACGATTCAAGGATCAGATCAGTTTGAAACCGGCTTAAAAAAATATTTAAAACTAATAATACTATTAGAAAAATAGTTTTTAATATTGTGTGTTGAAACGTCGGTATTTTCTTGGTACATAATTATCGCGACAGAATGAACCGTCAGAAGATCCAAGGAAATGTCTCCGAGAGAAGTTCATTAAGTTAATGAGTGAAAACGAAGCGCTTCCGATTTCATCATGAACGACTAGCTTCGGCTCCGTAAACATCGGGTGCCCTATTTCAGTAATTTTTCTTTCCATTTCGCAAATGAAATGTTGGATTTTCTCGCTACGTAATGGCCGCGCTAGTTGACGCGGAACACGTGAAACCAATCGGAGTTACCGATCGTACGAGCGGAAATCGACGAGTTTTTCTTGGTTCAAATTCACAATTTATCACGTTTTTTGGTTAGCGGAGTTATTGAATAACTTGAAAGATGCTTGAAGGCTGCCATGGATTTGGAATAAACGATTGGAGGTGTTTTTGCTGGCACTTCACCTGCGCTACTATGAACAATTTGACTTTAATTTTATCGATGCATATTTAAGTTCTATTAAAAAAAGGCTGTAATATTAGAATATTCCAATTTGTAATTGACCAGTGTCCAGTGAAACGGAACATTGATATTCGTGAGTTTTGTGTTTGAGGAGGGTAATCTCTGTATTTCTGTTGGACTTATTATGTAAATAAAAGTTGGTGTAAGTAACGATGATATTCGTTAACTACGGAAATATTTGTACATCTTGTAAGGTGCGTGAATAAATTATTACAGTTGCAAATATCATATGTATACATCTAGACATACAAATATAGTTGGAGTGTCTGTTTGTAATATTGAAATAACCGCTTTTTACTGCATGCATATGAATATATATACGGTACATACACCAAAATATTTTTTTTTACAATTTTTGTATGGTTGTCTGTTTGTTCCGGCTAATCTCAGAAAAAGATGGAGCGATTTTGATGGGACTTTTATTTGTAGGTAGCTTATATAATAAGGACTAACTTAGGCTACTTTTATTTTAGGTAAAAATGATAATTAAAATAAAAATGCAAAAACCAAAAAATAAATAAATAAACGAATTAACTTTTTGTTAAATTCCACGCGGACGAAGTCGCGGGTACAGCCAGTACGAAATAAAGATGATTGACAAAATTCTGTGTAGTTTAGGCACATGTGACGTTATAACGTTTGACAATAGCTCTGCAGCATATACATACATATACCTATCTGATGTTTCATCTATTCTACGGTCTCGGAGCCAGACGTCCCCCTCGGTACGGTCCCGAGCGGTCTATGAATAAGTGAATTTGGAATTCATCAGTCTTATTGACACATCAAATTGAGACATGTTCGATTTCACTCTGGCACGATAATTGAGATATTTCCTTGTTAGGCTCTATTGCTAAACTAGCACACTATCAATGAAGTAGATTAGTGAATGAATATGATTTGTAAGTCACTTTGACTTCAAATTAAATAAACATTAAACTTATCGACTCGTCTTACAGATCACGTCTAAGAATAATACGAATTTATTATACCACTATGTGCACCCTATAAGGTTGTCATTATTACTTTAGCTTATGCTCAGTGGTACGTAGGTAGCCTAGGAAAAGGCCTCATCTACTGAAAAGATATATATGAATAATAATTATATCATATATTTTTATTCATTATATTTTTATTAATTATACGCGGGTGAAACCGCGGGAAATAGCTAAGTATGTATTTACAAAAGAAAAGTAGTATTTACGTAGTATATCAGTTGTCTGGTTTCCATAGTATGAGCTCTGCTTAGTTTGGGATCAGATGGCCGTGTGTGAATAATGTCCCAGGATATTTATTATTATTGCTGGGCTAACAGCCTCCTCTGTATAATGTAGTTTGGTGGATATTTTTATCCGACACATGTAGGTCTCCTCACGATGTTTTTCCTTCATCACCGACACGAATGTGAATTATTATAAACACAAATTAAGAACATTAAAATTCAGGTGTGATTGCCCGCCCGGGTTTGAAACTGGAATTATCGCAGTCTCTGGGCCATCTTGAATTTTTCATTCAGCATAATTACCGGCACAGCAGTAAATTCAGCAGCATCAATACTCGATATATTTTAACGGAAAAGAAATATTTGTCCTCTTTTTATGAAGAAATCTCGCAAACATTAAAGTCTCTTTTCTATACCATTTTGTCGCCACTAAATGTAACCTTTTACCGTGTCACGCTGTATGCCGTATCTGCATAGCAAACGCTCGTAGCCATTAGTCGTATTCGTTGCTCCGGAAATCGATGTAATTTTATTTCTGGCCGAAAAATAATAATCACGTTATAATTAATATAGACCAAGTTTAATGTTGTTTCAATGGGTATTGAGTGTTAAAATGCTTAGCCTTAATAGATTTTTTTTAATTAAAACTCGGAACAAAACATAAATTCAATACGTTCGATCTTGACATTCAGCCATTGTCCTTCAGTACCCACTTCTTATATTCGCCTAACGCTTGATTTAATAATTTATTAGTAATTCTCTGAGAAAAAGCCGAGATGGCCCAGTGGCTACAACGCGTGAATCTTTATATTAAACGAGTTGTTCATACGACGTCTTCAAGGATACTTGTAGATAACCGGTACAAATACCTTCTCGATTCCTCAACACATCCAATTTCAAAAGATTTTATCCAGATTTTAAATCTCTACGTATTATGGTGACGTCAGTTAAGCTACTGCCATTTATATATTAAAAACATATAGCGTAAACTCTTTTCTTTAATATTTATTTAAAATGCATATTGATCTCCCCGTATGGGAATATATTTTTATTTGAGGCGATCTTTTCATTCCGAACGTGCACCGTCATATAAATAGGTTTTATAATGTCATTGAATTTAATTTTACAATTGAATATATTTAAACGTGTATTCGGATAATAGAAATAACAAGCTGAAAAATGATTGGTGTATTTTTTATTGCATGGGTAGATAGACCACCTGATAGTAAGTGGGCACCAACGCCAATAGACATTGACATTGTAAGAGATGTTAACCATCGCTTACATCGCCAATGCGCCCCCAACACTGACTCACTCACCCTTCAAACCAGAACACAACAGTACCAAGTATGTACTGCTGTTTTGCGGTAGAATGTCTGTTGAGTGGGTGGTACTTACCCAGACGAGCTAAGTACTTTAACAATAAATAGACAACTTCAACCTCTGTCAATACGTTCATGTTTCTTCCTTACACTTTATATTCTATCTCATTAAACTAACTGCCTCAATATATTATTGCTAATATATGTTTATGTCATTCAGATATTCTATTATTGTATTTATTGTTGCTTGAAACAGAACTATGATTAATTAATGTAACGTCATATCAATAATTATGTTGTGACGTATACTGTTGTGTCTAGCGTAATATCCCGGTTAGTGTTACTTATTGTATTAGGTTGTGTTAGGTTCGTTTGCTTGGTGACCAAATGAGGTAACTTATGTTGAATGGTTAATTATAACATGCTTAGGCATTTATTAATACTTCAAGATGTATAATTTAATTCTCGGTGAAAAAGTATTTTTTTCGTTTAAATGTAAATAAAAGCAACGTATTTTTCAGCAAATGTAGTAAATAGAATTCAATTGAAGTAACGCTTAAGGCCTTTCGCTTCGGGGCATCTCAAATCATATCGTTTTGAGCTCCGTCGCGACCGGAGGGAATTATAAAAGTGAAAGACGCTTAAACATGTTTAAATATAATAATCAATTCCCCTACAAAATTCCGCTATATTAACGAATAGATTAAATATAAAGTAGCACCTTGTCATTTTAGATATTACTTTATACTATCTTTTACTCGTAAAGCGAATTTTATTTTAGTCCTGTCTAACCATAACTGTAAAAATAACACAAATATCGCTGTTACTCGCGGACCGTCGCACCGCCCGCGCCTGAATTAAAAGTCACGTGTGGTAATCTTTTTTTTATGTTTTTGACCTCAAAAAAAGGAGGAGGTTATCTCTACTACTACATTATCAACCACACAACACAATCGTAACAACATATTGATGAGTAGAAAATAGTAAGTTAATTATCAAATTATTGAAGAATACGCAATTACTTTTTAGTGCATATTAGTTTTTTTTTCCTTTGAAGTCGGTTTTTGTTTTGTTAAAATTTTTGTTTATAATTATGCGGATGGGCAAACAAGTCAACTTATGTTAAATAAGCTATGGTTAACATTTCTTACAATCACAGTGTCTGTGGGCGGTGGTAACCACTTACCATCAGGTGGGTGTCATTTGCTTGCCTTCCATTAACATCGCCATTTTCAACTTCGTGGTCAGCAATTGTTTGTGAAGTAGTTTACACAGTTTTAATATAGAATCGCAGAATGCATGCAGATCTTTGATTTGGCGGACGAGCATATGGGCCACCTGATGGTAAGTGGTCACCAACGCCCATATACTATGTTAATCATCGCTTACATCGCCAATGCGCCACCAACCCTGGGAACCAAGATGTTATGTCCCTTGTGCCTGTATTTACACTGGCTCACTTACCCTTCAAACCGGAACACAGCAATACCAAGAACAGCTGTTTTGCGGTAGAATATCTGATGAGTGGGTGGCACCCACCCAGACGAGCTTGCACAAAGCCCTAACAACAAGTGAATTAAAAATTAAAAATTGGATTAAAAAAATGTTATGTTACAATTGTGTGCAAAATGTCATCATTTCTTTATAATATAAAAGTAAGGGACTACGTTTTTAATTCGAGAAAAAAAGTAACGACTGAGTTTCGTGCCGGGTCATATTTTTATTGTTAATGTCAAATTTAATCATGAATACTCAAAATTATACGAGCTTCAAGAAGGACTTGAGATTTTTTTAATAGATTATATAATCAACATGCCATGATCCAAAATGATCAAAATTCACCCCGATTTTCAACGCAGTTGTTTTATGCAATATCTGTTATAAATGTATATAAAGCTGTTTGCTTATGTAATTGAATAATGACGCTAAATTATGTAGTCATATTCCTTGTGTATGCGAGACGCTGAGTCAATTATATTAAG
The DNA here is from genome assembly GCA_963151315.1 of Nymphalis c-album. Taxonomy (NCBI): domain Eukaryota; kingdom Metazoa; phylum Arthropoda; class Insecta; order Lepidoptera; family Nymphalidae; genus Nymphalis; species Nymphalis c-album. The sequence continues at coordinate 257,389 of OY720594.1, read as the reverse complement.
CACATTATATTATAATTTAATTCCCAGGACTCAACGGAATGAATATTAAAATTATGTAATAGCGTGTTGGTCTTTATTAAAATATTTTACGTTCAAATTAATATTGTATAAGGCCGCATATTAAGTATATGAAGAAGATTTTTTTAAACCGTAATCATATAAGGATGTCAATGTTTATACTTTTCTGTCATAATGATGTTCTACTGAAACATGTCCTTCACCACGACTATTCTTAACGATAAATCTCTATCTCACTATAATCCGACGGGACGACGATCTGAAGTGACATGTAAGAGTCCAGGCCCAGGCTCAAAGGCTTTTGCCTCCTTTGTATATAATTTATGATTAGCAAATTAAATTTTATTGACGAAAATGCCAGAACTGTTCTCTCAATCAATCAATCAATCACCGGCTCATTTATATTCAGGTAATGTTATCTATAGCGTATTTCCCGCTCAAAAGCTGAATTTAATTGGCGGCTGTTAAAGTCAAGCGGAAATTTGAAACCCTTTAGAAATAGGATTTAAGTTATTAAGTTTTATTTAAGTAGAGGCATTTATTATTTACCTAGTACATTCGCATTAATATTGTAATTAATTTATTAATATGAAACATTTTTATTTTTATAATAAACCACAGATTTACAAAATAAACCTTTATATACATAGGTTTATTATATATATATATATATATAGAACAATATTAGTCTAGTTGTGCACCTCGCAAGCATTGACAATAATACCAATGACGATTACACTAAATTCTACTCACACTTATCGAAACATTTTAGCGACATATATTTTCTTAAAATGTTATTTTTTTTGCCAGAATAAAGTATTCAACGTCAAATATACTTGTGACTATGTGACGATATCGACGCGACTGGCCCACGGTTACAAAGGCTGAACGGTGCAAAAAGGAAAGCTCCGTCACGTCGCCACTAAACATTAGCATCTAAAACAATTTTTAGTCAAGTATTTAATTTCATAATATTAAAAATTAAATACACGTTATTTTATTTATATCACATGTAATCGAGATGGCCCATTGGCCAGACAATCACTACCGAGTTTTTCGTAGTCCAGGAAGTCCAGGCATCATTTCAAGTGTTGACAGCATAAATTACTAAAAAATCTGGATATCCGGTTTATATTCCGCCTCCGCAAATATGACCACGTACTGAATTTCATCTACAGCTCTAGTAGCTTCGTATGCGCTGTCACTAATCTTGTATTTTTTTATCTTCTAAAATATGCGTTATTTATTCCCAATTTTTACTTTTAATATCTGCGCGTTAAAGTAGCTTTAAGGCACGAAAATGTTATTATGGACCGATACGAATAAAATAATCCAAATCGCTATTAACATTTATTTCATTACATAAAACTTACTAACTAAGAACTGGAACGATTATATTTTTCTTTTAAATTAAAGTATATATATAGCTGGTTTTGGTATATTAATTCTCATTACTGCTCCACCTACTCAGATTCTATTTTATAATCTCCCAATTGATTGGGTTGGGAGGAGACATCTAATTGGCACTAACGATGAGTCCGGCCCTTGACTACACAATAATTACTTCTAAGCATGTTTCTGAACCATGTGGACGTGGTGTCAGTAACGTATTAATAAGTAATTTGTATTTAATATATAATAAGCACAATCAATAAATTCAAAGATATATATATTTTTTACAGCAACTGAATTGGCAATATTATTCTGTCACCGTGTTGCATAAGTTATATAACCTTTGATTGTAACTTAAAAACTTTATGATAGTTAATTGGTTTGATCGTATTCGGTTACGCATTTTTATCAATTACAAGTCCCTAAATACTAAACAGAAACTTTTGTCGTTAAAGGTAAGCTCGTCCCCCAAATGTTGCTCACATTTGGGCTCTAGTTTGGCCACACGTCCGGGCCGGGACGAAGCGTAACCGTACAGAAGTGTTCTCTCCCTTTATTCGCTTTGTTTGTCCTCACTAACAATGTTTGATCGCTTAATAGTATTAACGAAATTGTTTTCAACGAATCCAACGCAAATACATAAGCAATACCAAATAAATACGTAATGTAAACACTGTTCGCAATTCCATTAAGATAGAGACACATCTGCGCTAACATTAACAAAGTAAAGATACGTACACACTTATGACTCGCTTGCACGACGCGACGCTGCTGGTGATGTTGCTTCATTAAGTCGTATACAACTATACGTTTGGTGACGTTTGTATGTTTTAGGTTCATTAGGACGCATTACCGCTTTTTTTACCATTTTTTACCTGAATACGAAGGGTACATATGTATATGAATTCAGCATGTATCTTCCTCTGCTTGTGCATATCTTCTAAACTATCTATCATAATTTGGCAAATGAGGTATCGACTATCGTTAGAAAGATCTTGATCGTCCGCTGGTTATGTAACGTCACATATTAAAATATGGAGCTCTGTAGATGTCATAAAGACCTGTATTCAAAAAGAAGGTCAGTAATTATTTTCTACCATCAACTTAAAAAATTTTAATTTTTGAAAAACGAGTTAAAAATATATAAATTAAGTAAATATATGAAGTATAAGCGATTTATTTCTTTAAAAAAGCAAATCGTTCGAAAAGCGGATCAAACTCGTGCCAGCTTCCGATGCATCTTATGTAACTCAACGAAATTATTTTATTGGACGTTCCATGTCCTGACAACTCCAACTGGAAGTTTGAAAGTATGTGTCAGTTTGATAACGGAGAAGTATTTTCGTTGAATCTGCAGCGCAATAAAAGTTTCCAACACGGAAATGTCGGATATGTTACGCCTGTTCAGTACGTATCGTTCAGTGTGCTATTATATTTGTAGAAGGTAGAGGACGTTTGATCTTTGCTGAATAATTTAAGGTCAAAGTAAATCAGGTACCATTTCGAAGCTGCTTTATATATCATAATTACTGCTTCATTGATGTAGCTTAAACCCAAAAATGGCGAGGGTCAGGCTTTAGGCCGCATGTCGTGACAATTCAAATACCTTGTTGTTGAATGTAAACTACGAACAGTACTACCGGTGGTCCTGGGTTTAATTCCCAGGTCGGGCCGGTAAATAGTTATTGGGTTTACCTGTCAGAAAATTGTTATTAGTAGCCCGGAGTCTGAAAGTTGGAAGTGTTTACACTCCCGTGCCTCCGAAAGCACGTTAAGCCGTTGGTCCTGCGCCTGAACTCTTTCCGGTCGTGTCGGACTGCCGTCCCATGAGATTGTGAGAGCTAAGAAAAAGAGAGTGCATTTGTTTTTGCGCACACATTTGTGTACTATAATATCTCCTGCGCAGATGGCTAATCTCTCTTGGGATAGGCCGCCGTGGCCGAAATCGGTCTGGAGGACCCCCTTACTAACAGTTCGAAAAAACAAACACCCTGAATTGACAAGAACCGGTGAATGAAACTAACGGTTTCCTATTATTTTCTTAAATGTAGTGAGAGCTTTAATCCAAGAATTTATTTTTTGCAATAACCTAACACACAAATATTATATTAAATTTTGCGACACTCATCTTTTAGGGTTTATGTCAGGCAAAAATATTAATTCTAATTACGAAAACTAAATTCGTATTCGTCATTTTCTAAAATGTTCAGAATTCCAAAATTCTTTTAAATAATAAAAAAATAAAAACTCAATTTTCATCGTGGAAATAACCACACCGTAAAGCGTACGTTCCATTTGTTTTAAAACAGTTTCAACTTGTTTATTTCGCTTCTCCGACGAAGTTTGAGAAGACTCGTACATTTTGAGTATAACTCCTATGATAAATTGCAACGATTGTTTTTATAAAAATAGTTTTACCAAATTACAGTGAAGTTATTTTTAACTAGCTACTTGTTCTGCTTACTAGTGCATAATATAACCGCGTTTATAAATAGATGTAAGGTAAAATTATGTTTATGTACTATATAAGATGAAATCCTTAGGACTTAATAATAAATTATTGCTGCAATAAATTTTTAAAATGCCTAATACACAATGTACAACCCTATTTTATCAATGAGGTACACACTTATTATCATCTTAATAGAGTAACTTTTCTCTTAGAAGTTCATTGTTACTCCAGAAAAGTTTCACAATTAGGTTGCCTACACAGATCTGTGACAACGAGGCCAACGAGTCGCATGTTTCAGCTTACTCCGTATATAACATGTTAGCCAACCGAATATATTTCTGAGATTAGCTTATACTTTACAGATACTTTATTATGTCATAGTACAAATATTATTTATCAATTTAATTATATGCGTTTATATATGTCTTTATTATTTAATACATATTCTATGTTTTGTTATTTTATTGTTTTGTTATATAGTTACCTAAGTTTCAGTCTCAAAATCTGGAAAACGATTCTATGGCGATACGAAAGTAATAGATATAAATAAATAAAAGTTATGGTATTTACATATAACATTTACAAAAAAACCTGTCGCTGATATTATATACACTTCGCTTGTATACTGCGTCTTATTTTTAATCAAAGGAGCCGTTTTGTGCCTTCGTATCCTGTTTCCGAAACTTGATTGGTGACAACCCTACAGTGAAGTAACAAACTTTATAAACAGACACAATTAAACTCGGAAGTCTCTGTTTATTATGACCCAAAATATGGTTTGTATAATCAAAGCTGGCTCTTGTTTAATTATGTATGAGATATCATTTTCCTTTCATAGAGATAACCTTTCTTCACTATAAAAATGAATTTTAAATACGGTAGTGATTGTTCTCAAGATATGCGATACACAAGAAACCTTTGTATGAGAGATTTGAAGGTCCTCAAAACATGTACACAATACTTATATAACATGTTTATATATACTTATATACGAAATCATGTTTAAGTATAAACGAAGGGAAATATACCGATTTGTAGTTTAGTATAACTTTCACAATTGAATAAGTATTCAAATAAATATCACATTATTGATCAATAATGTTATATGCAGACAAATAGTCTCTTCATAAGTTTATCATTCGAGCCAGTAGTTTTGAAAATACGCGACGAGTAATTACGTATAAACATAGTACGGCCGAATAGATCGGTTGGCGAATATACAAATATTACACATATATATCAAATATCAATGGGTAAAGGAAGAGCACAGAAATAATCTTTGTGATAAATCTTCTTTGTGAAGTGGGGATAGCGAGTAAAGTATATTTTAATTTTGATGAGGTTTTAGTTGAAGGTCAAGACTAAGGAGCACTATGCCTCCTGCGCTTGTTTTGTATTTATCCTTAATATCGTGAACATACAGTACAATATCTTCCAGCACGTTAATGATGAAATACTGCAATATACAACAACCGAAATTAAGCAGAGTTGATGGTATTTCAATTCAAGAATCAGTCTTGCAACTGGACCAATCCAGATTTATAATTTTAGAACTTGCTAAAATCGTATCTAATAATATTATACACGAAAGTTACATCACATGAGACTTGTAGGGATCAGTATTTGACCTTGGCAGTTCCTGAAGGACAAGCTCGCAATATATCGGGTGAAAATAATCTCCCAATCTCGCGTTAACGACTATTCCTCGTGCTTTATTAAACTAGATCGATGGCAGTCTGACGTCCCATATGAAACACGTTCGGAGATTCATCTTACACCCCGTATTGTGTCTTCTTCTTTCAAATGTCAAATCAATAATGACAGAAAGAGAGACATAATGTTGTACCAATCAACAAAGCCTTCATTTATACTTCGTGCTGTATTCTGGTTTAAAAATGAGTAAGCCGAGGGGCATAAGACTTTACTGTAAATAAAAAAAATGTTCAGTTAAAGTAAAAAAAAGAAATATATTGGGCTATCTATATATAAATAAGAGTAGTAAGAATATCTCTTATATTTCTAGTGAGACACTGTCCTTTTCTTGTGGCACTAGATAGACGGGCCCTCCGGGTTTTTAAAATGATCGTGCTCAGAGAAATAATATTTTTGCAGTCCGCATTTATTTTTAACCGACTTCAAAAATAAGGAGGAGGTTATCAATTCGTCTGAATGTTCTTTTTTTTTTTGATGTTGTTACCTCATAACTTTTATCTTTCAGCTAAGGAAACACTATAATATACCTCGCAATAATAATACTGGAATCTTTTAAAAACAAACAAAAAAATACACATTACAAATTGACTTTTATTCGCCTCGTAAAGTTGCGCGTGCGACACAAGCACATCTCACCTATAACTAACTATGTATGTAGTTATAAACCCACCTTGGCTGACATCGACTCCAAAAGTAACAATAATTGTAAATACATTATCAACCACTCAACATATTCGAGTAGAAAATAGTAAGTTAATTATCAAATTATAGAAGAATACGCAATTATTTTTTTTACTTTTTAGTGCATATTAATTTGTTTTTCCTATGAAGTCGGTTTTGTTTTGTTAAAATTTTTATGGACCATAACTCGTCGAGTTGAACTTTGTCTGTCGCTAGCTTACAATCCCAACAGAGATTCCTCTGCTGCCAAGAGAATACTTCATTTCCTTTTCGTGAGCGATAGAACAATTTTATAATTTTGATCTGCTGGGAATATCTTATTATTTTGCAATAATACGGTTAAGAATATAAAAAGTAATGTTTTTAATATTTTATTGCCATTTTGGTCTAATAATTTATAAGGCTGCAGATCTCGAGGTCTTGTGGCAAATCCCGAGCTAATAAATGTCTATTGTGTTTGTCTGACAAGATATTGTTTGTAGAAGCCGGAAGATTGCACTATTATAATTATCATGTTCCGAACAGGACGCCAAAAAAAAAAAAACATACACACGAATTGATAACCTCCTCCTTTTTTTGAAGTCGGTTAAAAATGGCTTTGTATTATTTTATAGATGTATTTAAAATACTAAGTATGTGTCTTGACACATATTATATTATTTTCATTTTAAAAACAAAATACAGTGTATTTTCAGAACATTTGATTGGAATCAATTGTCGTATGTGCATTTTTCCAAGAAAGATTTTAACTTAAACTTATAAGCATCATACGATTGAAAATATAACGTTACTTGTGTAGACTTAATACAGTAGAAATACTTTATACGAGAGCCTATTAGTAACTGACTGAGTAAGAAGTGTTATATGTGAATGTGGTAGAGGAAAGTGAGGCCGAAAATAAGATGAATAGACTTTGTGAGGAATGACCAAAACTAAGCAGCTGAGGATATGACTAGAGATAGAGATTAATGGCGGAGGAAAACAAACTGCGCAATATATTTTTGAATCAGGCGGCCCGATTTATAAAAAGGTTACTTTAAGTTCGACAAAGAAGTGCCAGCAAAAATCAATATTTACTTTTCCGCTAATGTAATTAAATACATTTAAATTATTATTTATCCGTTAGGAAGTTGTGTTATAAATTCACATATCGCTCTCAAGGATCGCTCAACGCGGAACTATATCTTACACAACTTACTACTACTTAGTTATCCGAGAACTAAAACAGAACTTGGATCTACTATAGTGTTAAATCTAGACACTTTGAAATCTTGTTCGAAATGCTTAACACCGATACCATGGTTATAACTTTCGATGTAACTCATTCGATCACTTAAGTTATCTGTATGTACTTAAGAAAATATTTTTTATCTCAAGTATTAGGACAATAATATTTTATAATATTAAAATAAAATGGTATTTTTATTTGAAATGGCGAATCTCTTTATTCCAAATGTTATCAATTAAAGCCCTTTAAGCGGAAAGGAAGGAATTTAATACCCCAAATTTCTTCCGTCCTCCCATCCGTAATATTCAACGTGCGTTGCTATGTTTCAATTGAAAAGTTGATGAAATAGAGTTTGATTTAGTTGAGAGTACATTTCGAATACATAATGTCCCTCCCACTGCAAGGTAAAAGGTTTGTCACACTGATCGAGATGATAAATTGTAGATTGAAATATAAACATATTCATTACATATATAATGTGAGTTTACGCATAAATCTAAGCAAAAGCCTTCCTTTTGAATGTCATTACGATTTTATTTGATCTGTAATTCCAATTGCAAACGCATTTGCATTTATTTTATAAATATTAGAAACATAAATAGAGAACCAGTTTGGATACGACGGCCATTCTGAAGCATAAAAGTGCACGAGCGTATGCGTAAACATAATGAAGTCTCTATTCCCTATTTCTCATAACCTTACGATACGGCAAATCGGAACAACCGAAGGAAAAAGACAGCAGACCAACGTCTTCAAGTGGTTTGAGCTGTGTGAGCACAGCCAACTTGCGCTTGGTCCATCCCACGTTGTCAACCCTCGACCTTGTAGGTTCGCCACCAGACTAACGGTGCAGTAAAAATAACAGAATAAAGATATATCTCTACACGAGTCACTGATTCGGAAATAATCTACGGCCAGGCAGGCTGTTTTTTCTGTCTATAAATAAGTGTGATTCTGCACGCGTGTGTGAACGCATTGTATATTTTATGTTTTTTGTTTTTATAATGTTTTATTGCGCTGCATGTTGCGTAAAAGTGGTACGTACAGGTTTATCTTTATATATTTAAATAACTTGATACCCGTCGATGGTAGACGAATTTAAATACACCACTTGATAAATGGTTACCTCAGTGGAAAGTTCGAGAACTGCTCTTTCTTGAGATAGAAAATAATAAAATAAATGTATTTTGGTGTAACTCTCACAGTGCTACAAATAAACCCAACCCAACACGTTACCGCAGCGATTATGTTGTGTAATTACATGTATAATATTTCATTCACGTATTTCGTAATAATCTTGAACATCTATATAGACCTTTCTATATTTTGATCTGATACCTTCCTATATGTTGATCTAATAAACAAAAATTTTAACGAAACAAAAACCGACTTCATGTGAAAAACAAATTAATATGCACTATAAGTAAAAAAAAAAATTGCGTATTCTTCTATAATTTGAATTATCAAATTATAGAAGAATACGCAATTTTTTTTGTTCATTAGAAGTTCATTAGAACTTACTATTTTCTACTCATCAATATGTAGGTACGATTTTGTTGGGTGGTTAATAATGTAGTTATAATTATTATTATTTTTGGAGTCGATGTTAGCCATGATAATTGAAATCTCAAGGGACCTAAGATTTACTACCACTTAAAGAGGATTTTTTTATCCAGTTGCCCAAATAGGTTTGGAATGACCAATGCCTTATTTACAGAGGGCACACGGAGATCTTAATAAACGGTTTTTCATTTATAGAGGTGAAAAAGTCCACAAAAAATGGAGTATTATTTATTTACGTTTTTTATATATACTGTATTTATTAACAATATGCATTTTACGGTTTATAAAAATCTAATCACATATATGCCAGTATTTCAAAACATTTCTATGTGAACTCGCAAAACCCTTTTTTGGGTCTTGCTTTAAAGCTCTCTCTCTCTCTCTATATATATATACAATATGTAACAAGTCACGTGTCCGACCCGTGGTTATTCGGTATCTTGAGTCTGAAGATTTTAAGCAAAAATTTTACGTCGAATAAAATTTAATTTAACTAAATAATGACAATTCCATTGCAACACAGGCGCGTGCGTCAGCGCTCCATAGCTCTTACCTATCGGGTAGCTCGGACACGAGGTCATGATCTCAGTTGTCCATGAAATTTTCGTCATTTACAATTGAAAATGACAATTAATATTTTTTATGGGTATTTATTATTTTTTTTTGCATAATATTTTAAAAATGTTTACATAAATAGAACCGACTCACGATACCTAATAACCACTTCACGGGTCGGACACTTATTTTTTACATCCTGTATATAAAACAGCAGAACAAGTGAATCCAAAGGAAATTTAAATGTTGAAATAAAACGTACCTATAACCACATGGTCAGATCAATACTCAAAATGATAAAATAATAAAAATGTGTCTTATTTGAGGCTATTAAGTTACGAAATCTCAATTATAGAATTAATCATCGGAAAAGTCTAATGACAGCTCCATAAAAAAGGTGAAATATTCAATACAAGTGACGCGACCTCACTGTAATTATTATCAGTTGTACGTAAATGTTTATTCAACTTCCAGGGCTCATTTAACCACCGTTGAAATTGTAAACTATGGAAAATAAAATATACATTTTAGTCGATCCGCGCGGTACAAAATCTATTAGGTTTTTCTCTCTCGGAACAACAGCGGCAGGCCGCCTTTAATAGTCTGCACGACGCCCATGGTGGGATTAACTATCGGTTGTCGTAGCGTAGTTGGCGCTGGTCTGACGGAGAAACGCGACAGCACTGCAGCGAGCCCCGCCAGCGACTGCATCAGGCCGAGCCGCTCACCTGGATAACATACAGCTATCGATTAATATTAATTCAGTCAAAATAAAATTTATTCAAATAGGTTTTTAAAACCGATTTTTAATTTGCAACACAGACTATCTTTATCTACCCAAAACCGAACTTGTTTGTAAATAATATATGAAGTTGTTTATACTTTATTTGAAAATAATATTCGACATTCATTAACTTACCGAAACAAGTGTCAATTGATATTTTTAAATACTATATTTTTTTAGTTCATAGTTATTACAATATTTTAATAAGATATAGAAATTCTTACCAATACAAGCACGAGGTCCAACACCAAAGGGCAAGTATACATATTTGTTATCAACATTGAAATTATTTGGATCAAATCTTTCAGGGCAGAATTCATTCGGATTATCAAAGTACTTAGAATCATTTTGCATTGCTTGAATAGGTATTATCACCCTTACTCCTTCGTCAATGGTTAGACCTAAATCTTCGAAAATGTACTTGTGTGCGCACTCTCTTATCAAGAAACCAAGCGACGGGAATATTCTCATTGCTTCTTTAAATGTCCATTCTAAGTAATGCATTTCCTTGATAGCGTCGTAGCTAAGTTGGTTATCATACTTTTCCAAGACTCTATCTATATCTTCTTGTACCTTATTTTGTATGTGGGGGTGATGCGCTAGCTCGTGTAAGGTAAAGCTGGTTGCCGAGGAGGACGTTTCGAAACCAGCGGCGAAAAAAACAAATACTTGAGCCGCTATGAGATCTTCATCCATTTCTACAGATGCTATTTCTGGTGTTCCGTCTGGTTTTATTTTTTCTATTGAGTCACCAATAATTGTTCCTTTTACCTTACATTCAAGCAAAAGATCTATGAAGTCGTTTCTTCCAGATGGTTTATAGTTTCTTTGTCGTAGGACTTCGTTGACTAATTGATACATTCCTTTTTCAACTCGAGCCAAAACTTTCAATTTTTTGAATATGTTAGGAAAGAGTTCTTTCAAAACAACGACGAAAACCTCTTTGGGCCCGGTTTGAAATATAGTAGCTCCGAGTTTTCGAAAAGCGGAGTTTTCCTCTTTAAGTGAATCCGAGTCAAGTCCAAATCCACAGGCACCAATGAAGTCAGTTGTGTATCGTGCCATTAGGTCGCGCGCGTCGATCTCCTGTTCATTGGAAATAGCGTTAACGATCCAGTCCTGCAGGCGTTCGGCTCGTTCTACAATTAATGGGAACATGGCCTTCAGCTTTCCACTAGTAAAGGCGGGTGTCATACGTTGACGTAGTAACCTCCAAAGGTCACCGTCAGCGAAAAATAAATTTCGACGCAAAGGTTCTATCTCATGGCGATGCATGTTAAGTCCACGCGGATAAAACTTAGCGAAGTCAGTCGTGAGTATTCGTTTAGTAATTTCTGGGTCCCTAATAATAAGTTCAGGACGAGATGCTCGATAAAACCCAACCACTTTTTCTGCTGGATACTTCCAGTACATTTCTACTGCAGTTTGGCTTACACTTTGTTGCATAAAATAATTTCTTGTGTTGTTACCGAAAAAAGGTACGGGTTTGTCATGTTTCACTTGTTTTTGCTCCCAGTACTTGAAGTTTCTTGTTCCGTATAAGTATAGAGCCACAACCACAATTGCCACTATAAATAGCGCAAGCATGGTATTGACTTTAATTAGACGTGTGAAAAAATGTATTACACGATTTGAGCATTAAAGTGACCACGACGAATTACAAATCTATGGCAGCGAGAAGCGCGCTAACACTAGCACGGTTTCCAGTACACTATGTTGGTAAATGTCTTCGTCGGAAACGATTATTTTATAGCGAATCATAAAGTAATGTGTTGATGCGTATTGCAATTAGATAAGATTAGAAACTATTTTTGTATTATATATCTACAAGACTGCACAAAGAAAATAAATAAGTCTGTTAGTTTATAATATATAAAAATGTAAAAAGGCTTTCACATTTCATAATAAATGTATCATAGGTATTCGTTTCCAGGACTTAAAAATCTAATTAGAGATTCTATGCACTTTGTTATCTCCTTGTTTGTTATGTTAGCTGCGTTGTTAGTTCACTTGCGTTATAGCAGCCATAGCTGAAATACGTATAGAATAGTACGTATAGGAGGACAGATAATTATACCATTAAACATTGAGAATGATAAAAGATATTGCGTAGAATATAATATTAAAATGAGAACTTACATATTATCTTAACCGTAAATTGTAAGCAACTATAACTATTTATTTTTAATTTAATCATATTCAATTTAATTTTTGCCACCATTCCACGCGGTCACGACTTGTATAATAATTATTTTTAATTTTAATTTGTATTTAGTTAAAGTTTTAATGTAAATTAATTATTAAATACTATTTTATAAATGTATAACAGGTAATACACGTATTATATTATTCAACTTAAACGTCGAAGTCGATGGCACAGATTTGTGAAACACACAAATCTGTGCCATCGGACTTCGGACACAATGCTTGACCGGTTGACTTTCATCTATGTGGATTGCATCGGCTTCGGGCATTAGCATCAGAAAAATACAAAATTCGCTTTATACATGTATCTCATAAAAAATTAAGTATATTTTAATGCATAAAATTTAAAATTTTAAGCTATAGTTAAAACCAGACTAGTTAAAATATAATTAATCAATATGATTATTGATTAGCTTAATGATATATACTTATTAAATTTAATAGATAGGCAAAAATACTCTTGTACTTAATATAAAATAATAATTAATTTAAAAAGATTTTTAGTGTATCATTTTGTATGAGCTACTTATATGTTTTTACAATATGGAGAAAATTATATGATAAGTAATTTTCTCCAATTGGTACCGAATAAACTTAACCGCTTTTACTAGTAACCAAATACATAGTTAAAAAAGTTGAAAAAGGGTCAATTAGAATATGCGATTGCTGCGTCTATTACATTCTAGAACAATCGATTTTAACAATCCGACAACCTTTAATCGAATAATAGGCATACGTAGTCTACGTTTGGTGAACACTTTATCTTTTGACACTTTTGCGTTTATGTTTAAATAAAACCCTTGCAGTAAAATTACATCTTTTTTAATAATCATAATTTATAAACCAATAAAGAAAACGCTGTTGCTGATGCGTTATCAACTATGCTCACATGAATGATAATAAATTACGTGAGTTGCATTTACTTTGCATCTATTATAAGACTCATATCATAAAGTTTGTTAGAAAAATCTATAGATCCCCTGTTAAAACAACAACGACCTTTTGAATGACTTTTCTTAACCATCCCCTCAAAAGTCTTTAGAATTACAGACACAAGGGACATAATATCCTAGTTCATCACTTCATAAGTTCAGAAATATTATTGTGTTTACAACGTTTATAAGTGAAAAGATCAAAGTATTCAGCCGATGTCACCTAAACACAAACCAAATCATAATAAAAAACTTTACTCAATATATTACAGTAGCAATACACTGATTGTCAAATTAGAAACTAGACAAATTCTATCATTTTAATATATAATATATATTAATGAAATAATTTAGACATAATATGTAATATTATTCGGCATGTGACGATGCACAGCATCCGTGAGAGTGCGTTGTATACTTCCCTTTCCGGTTTCTTGTATTTAGCGTGGGGATGTGACGTCACGTCCGCCCCCACCTTTTGATTGGTCCCAGGGTGGCAGCTAGCCATTTTGCTTTCATAGCGTCGTTACTTCTCTTAGTGTTAACATATATTTTTGTTCAGTGTTTCGAATTTTTCTTTTAGTGATAATTTCGTTTATTATAAAAAAAAAAAAAAAAAGTATTGTGTTGTCCATTATAATTATGAGTAGTGAAAGTGAAGTGGAAAATGTGCACTTGGACCGTATTGGGTTGGAGCAAGGCGCCGGTTGTAGTTACCAGTCTACACATTCGCCAGTCTTAGACCCGGCGTCTAAGAAAAGAAAACAACGAAGCGATTCAAATTCGTCTTCCTCGAATTCCTCTGATAGCGAGTCAGAGGGGAGACAAAGGAAGCGTATTAAATCTTCAAATCAGCTCGAGGTTTTGACAAACAGGATCGGTGAGTTAACCAATATTTTATTGCAAAATATTTATCTACCCTCATCTCAAACGACTTCAAATAATTTATTGAGTTCGCTTCCGCCGGATAACAACCAAGCATCTCAACTACCAGCTCCTACTCTAGAATCCGCAGCAGGTCTAGATTCTTCAGTGACATCTTTTTGTTTGAAACGGCCTACTGTCGCCACTGGCACAAATGGCACGAACAATGCTCCTTGTCTTTTAAATTTAGGGTTCATTAATACATCAGTTAAAGAGCCAAAGGTGCCTCGGGCCGATCCCGAGCATCTACGAATTCTCCAAAATTTACAAAGATTCGGTGATCTTTCATGGAAAGATGTACGTTATGCTGACCCTTTAAAAACGCACATTGCCACCCCGGGATTTATGGATCTGGAGGTAAATGATGAACTCAGGCAATTTTTTAAAGGCAAAGATTATTTAGCCTCTTCAGAGAAAGCTCTGGCGGCCATGTGTAATGCGTTAATTACACAGCGTGAGCTGCTTAACCAAACATTGCAACATTTAGTTGATTGGGCGGCCTCCGTCGATACGGTACTGTCTGCGACTAATGTCTTTGACAAAATAAATGAGCTATTTCAGCCAGCTTCAAAATTTCACAAAACTAGTGAAGACATTATGCAAATGGTGTGTGGTAAACGGGCCGAATATATTGAAAATCGTCGGGAGCGTATCCTGAACGAGTTGCCAAACAAGAACCTTCGCGAGGGTTTGCGTAAAATACCTCCGAGTTCTAAATGTCTCTTTGATGAAGATCAACTTCGGATTTACATTCAGAATACAGGTGGTATCGATAAGTGGTTGCGTCCATGGTTTTATTCAGGAAGAGATAGTAGTAGTAATAACAAGTCTCTTAATAAGCCTTCTAAAAGGCTTAATAGTTCAGATATTGCCATGGAAAGCTATAATCCGCCCTTTCGATCAAGAGCTTATATCCAGAATACTAAGAAGACTAAAACCAACTCGGGTTCGACAAAACAAGAATATAACTCCAAAAATAAAAAGCCCTCTAGGAAGGATAGACAACAGAATAAGAGACAGTTCGATAAATGACTATCGGCCACACCACAACCAATTTTATGGGGGCTGTCTTCGAGCGTATCGAAGGCAGTGGCAGATGCTTGGAGCTCCGAAGGCCCTTCTCGATATGATTACGGGAATGCGTCTGCCATTTACCTCCAAGCCATTGTTGATCAATCCTACAACAAAGGTTCTCGATCATTTCCAAACTCCACAGTCACCGGAAATGACCGACCAAATAAAGATATTACTGGAACAAGGAGTTCTGCCAGTGGTCAGTCATCGCCATCCAGGGCCCAGCTTTCTGTCAAAAATCTTTCTTGTCAAAAAGAACGATGGCTCAAACAGGCCAATTTTCAACCTGAAGCGGTTAAATCAGTATATTGCGCACAAACCATTCAGACTAATATCACATTTCCAAATACCTCGATTTCTACAGAAGGGCGATTGGATGGTGAAGATCGACCTCTCGTCGGCATACTTCCATGTGAGGATAAAAGAGTATCATCGACGGTTCTTGCGACTAGTCTACAAACGACAAGTTCTACAAATGACTTGTCTTCCATTCGGACTGTCATGCGCTCCAAAGAACTTTGCTGCATTGACCAATTGGGTAGCACAGCATCTGCGCAATCAAGGTTTAAGAGTGATCGTTCATTTAGACGATTTCCTTATCGTAAATCAATCGGAAGTATGCCTTCAATCCCAAGTCGGCTTAGCAATGAAAATACTCGAGACGCTGGGTTGGACAATAAACTACGAGAAATCTGTAGTCAGACCAACTCAGGAAGTCGAATTCTTAGGAATTGTTTGGAACACCAAGGCAAATTTCAAGTGCCTTCCCAGGAAAAAGGTCGAAAAGATATTGTTTTATGCAAATCGCCTGGTCCAGAAACGAAAAATCTCATTGAAGGAAACGCAAGCTATTTTGGGCTCCCTAAATTTTGCCAACTTTGTAGTTCCTCGAGGGAGGTTACACTGCCGACAACTGCAGCTACAGTCTCGGTTACTAGTGAAAAGCAAATTCTTGAAAGAAATAAACTTGAAGGCAACAGCAATGAAGGATTTGGTATGGTGGATCAAAACCCTGAAGAAATCACGGCCACAAACAACGTTACATTCGGATTCGGTTCATCATTTTTTAACAACAGATGCTGCAGATTTCGGATGGGGAGCTCAAATGGACGACCAGACAGTGACTGGCAGATGGAGGCCAGACCAGATGCAATGGCATTGCAACCGCAAGGAAATGTTTGCTATAATAGCAGCCATAAGACATTTCAAATTAAAACTACAAGGGCGTCACCTGATTTTACAGTCAGACAATCGAACAGTCATATCATACATTCAAAAAGAAGGCGGAACACGATCGATGGCTCTTCTCAACCAAACTTACCAACTTCTAAATTACCTAGACAAGTGGAATATCACAATGACAGCCGAATACATTCCTGGGAAATTCAACGACATCGCCGATCGTTTATCGAGGGGGAAACGAGCGTCCGAGTGGCACCTATTGAAACCTGCGCTCGATGTGATATTCAAAAGGTTTGGCGTTCCACAAATAGATTTGTTTGCGACGAAAGAAACAAGAGTCGTACAGAATTACGTCTCGATCAATTGTCAGGACTCCTCGGCTCTGTTTTGCAACGCATTCAGCCGTCCATGGCGGTTTCAACTAGCTTGGGTATTCCCCCCACCGAGTCTCATGCCACGCGTGTTGCAACATCTCAACAATGCACAGGGAATATTTTTGATCGTAGCACCAATGTGGAAGAGGGTATTTTGGCTTCCGGATCTACGCAGGCGAGCCTTATGCAAACCTTTGAAAATCAAGCACTTACCTTATGTGCTAATAGATCAGACAACGGGCATGCCACCACCCCGAATTCAGGACATGGAACTTTTCGTCTGGAAAATTGGGGCTGGGAAGATGTAATACAGACTTGGACCGAAGCTGAAAAAACATTGCTTAGATCTAGCTGGAGGGACTCTACGCTTAAAACATATAGACCCGCTTGGTCTAGATGGGTAAGGTGGTGTAAGTCTCATAATTTTGATTTTAAGCATCCAGATGGGGTTACTTTATCAAAATTTTTGGCCTTTTTGAGCTTAGAAGAGAAATTGGCATACCCGACTATTCTTTTACATAAATCAGTGGTTCTTACCTTTGGAAAAGTTTTAAACAATGAAAATTTAAATTCGCATTTCTTAGTCAAACATATTTTAAAAGCTATTTCTCTTTTAAGCCCTAAAACCGTAAAACCTCCAATTTGGAATCCAAATGACTTGATTACCTGGATTCAGAATAATCCTCCAGCCATTATTTCATTATTTGAGGCTTCGCGTCGACTAGCATGCCTTTTGTTACTCGCATCAGGTAGGCGAGTTCATGACCTTACGTTGTTGAGAATAGATTCATCTCATTACTTTGATTTTGGTGACTATATCATTTTACATCCAATATTTGGCTCCAAGACTGATACAGCTACATACAGGCAATCAGGTTGGAAATTATTAAGTCATTCGTGTACCAGTGTTTGTCCCGTATACTGGTTAAGGAAAGTGATAGAATTAGGTAATGAACGGCGTACCGACTGCGATGGTGCTCTGTTTATTACAATTAGAGGTTCCACTCGAGCAGCTTCGCGTACTGTTATAAGTGGTTGGGTAAAGTCAGTCTTTAAGGACGCAGGTATTGCAGCTTCAGCAGGCAGTGTCCGTTCTGCCGTCGCGTCTTTAAATTGGTATGAACATTTTTCTATTGAAGATATATTAGCGCGAGGTAATTGGCGCAGTGAAAAGACTTTTCTGAAGTTTTATTGTAAACAAATAATAAATAATCCGAAACCATCCCAATGTAATCTTTCGAATAATTTTCAACCTATAAATTAATGTATTGATTATTCAATTATTTACTAAATCTATAATGTTCATTCACACAAGCTTTTTATATTAACATATGGAATGGTTTTATTTGATTTGTAACTCAATTGATTGTTATTTGTTATTTAGATCTTTGTTAAATTGAATAAAATATGATTATAAACAATACTGATTATATTTCATGCTTTATTTTTCACATAGCGTCGTTTAGTGGTCACCAGGAGATATAAACACGTCTCTCACGGATGCTGTGCATCGTCACATGCCGAATAATAGTACAAGTTTTACATAACAATAAAACTTGTATTATTTAGCAGAGACGATGCACAGCATCCCAATAAGTACTCCTGGTGAGAGACTTCTATGAAAGCAAAATGGCTAGCTGCCACCCTGGGACCAATCAAAAGGTGGGGGCGGACGTGACGTCACATCCCCACGCTAAATACAAGAAACCGGAAAGGGAAGTATACAACGCACTCTCACGGATGCTGTGCATCGTCTCTGCTAAATAATACAAGTTTTATTGTTATGTAAAACTTGTACTATTTTAATTCTTTATATTAGTTTAATCCGACCGAGTTTATTTGTTTTAGTGTGGATTGAAATATTCTGTTTAGCTGACCGAATATGACTATTCTATCGAAAAACGAAAAGGTAGAGCTTTATGCAAGCTCGTCCGGGTACGTACCACCCACTCGACAGACATTCTGATGCAAAACATCAGTACTTTGTATTGTTGTGTTCCGGTTTGAAGGGTGAGTGAGCCAGTGTAATTACAGGCACAAGGGACATAATATCTTAGTTACCAAGGTTGGTGGCGCATTGGCGATGTAAGCGATGGTTAACATTTCTTACGATGCCAATGTCAATGTATATATGTGACCACTTAAGATTAGTTGGCCCATATGCTCGTCCGCCTACCTATAGAATAAAAAAGAACGCATAACATAAGTACGGAGTGTGGCTTAAACAAATTGACAAAGTAACGCGAACACTAAATCGAATTTCGTTTGAGTTGCAAAATAAAATATTTCTGGAGTAGGTTTTTTACATGAGTGGAATTTTTATTTGACAAATAAAGGAAACAATATTAAGAAGAAGTTGTACCGACAAATATTGAGAAGTTACAACAAAAAAACTGTCAGCTGATGTTATTGCGAAGTCTTATAAATTTAACATGAAAACTTAGTTCTGGTTCTCGTTGTCGAACACATAATCTTGGGCATCTCAGCAAAGTTAACTAAGCAAGTGTAAATAAGTGTATATTTATATATAAGCATATGTAGGTATATTTTATATGTTTTCTTTTTATTAATTAGTGCAATTTAAATGTTTTAATAAATAGAGCAATGTCGCTTCGTTGGCGGGCATTAATAACTGCACTACAGTTTTACACTATAGCAGTTATTATGGTTCACATCTTGTTAATGATATTATGTATACGAAGGGAGTTTAAATAATTCCAACATAACACGGCACAGCCAGTTCTATGTATAAATAAACCGGCGACTAATAGTTTTCCAGACTTCAAGTGCGCAGCGAGCTAAGAGGAAATATTCTAAAGAACTATTTGAGAGTAAGGGTCGGAGAAGTTTAACTCTATAAATTACGTCATGCATAAAATACGTTAGACTATTTGGAGAGTCTTGTCCATAAATTGCAAGATTCATTTAAATATTTTTTCAATTGATTTAAGGAAGTACAATAGTAAGTAAGTATAAGTTTAAGGATTTTTAATTAATATAGCAAACAAAATATCTTAGACCTGAAGCGCTATTCTGTGGGAATAAACGTTTCTTATTTAATTACAGGCGGACGGGCAAATGGGCCACCTGGCGGTCATCAGTCTTTAACTCATAAACACTCTTCTTAAACTTTTAAAATATATGTTATCCCTATCTTATAAAATACTTACTTAGATTTTGTAGTCGGGTAATAGACACCTTAAATACTAGCCTAATATACAGGAGATTTGAAAGCCCATAGTTAGTGCGCGGGCAAAGATAGGTTTTTAACAGAATAAAGCTTTACGTAGTCTCAAGTCACAGGAACTCACTGGGTGCTCACTGGGAACTTCTTAATGAAAAAAAAACTTAATGAATTATTCTGGCACAACTCAGAAACCGTAAAAACATATATTTATTTAAATGCAAGAAACAAGCCGTGTAATAGCACAATAAATTATATTATATAATAAACAACAGATACATAAACCAATAAAGTTTTCAATAAAACACAATACATTAAAAGAGCAAAAATAAGGAACAATTTAATAAATAAGTCTTTTAAAATACAATACAAATAAATATCAAAGAACAACATATTATAGAAACACCAAAGTAAATGAAGCAAACAACTGACACATTACTTCACCTCCGTACGGTGCGTATTATTCTCGAGACCCTTCCGATAGGCCGCTGTCTCATCATTAGTACATCCTTAGAGTTTGTAAGGTTCAATAGGTTTTTATGCGCTCTAATTGGGTATTAAGTTACGTTTGAATCTAGGTTCTCAGAAAAATCTTATTTTATTGACTGGCTTTGTCACGAAGCATTTTTTTATTTTATTGATAATAATTAATTGGTCTATATGTAGTGATAGTTAATTGGTCTAGTATGTAAAGACAATTATTTAGTAATATTTAGTTACAGAGATAATTTCATAGATATATAGTATAGGTAGTCAAAAAGAAAAATTATTTAATTACATAACCGTTGCAATTTATTAACGAATACGAATTCATTTATTGCATTTTTCTCCTTACGTCGGAAAAGAATCTACGGTTTTCATAACGTTGCTTCACGTTGAGGAGTGTATTAATTTTAAAAATAAATATCAATAACTCAAATATATTTTAGAACTTGCTTATCTATTTTACGTAACGGAAATGAACGACAACAAAACCGAAATCGAATTTTAAGAAACACCATAGCAAGAGGTAACTAGAGTTAATAATTGTAATATTTTACTCGCTATAAAACGCAAGTAGCTCGCGCAAGGTACATAATATCTTAGTAGCGTCGCAGTTAGTTGCGGCGCATTGGCGGTGTTTAAACAGGATTGCAGCATTAAAGTGTTTATTTTTGGCGGCGAAATAACTGTTGGATAAGCAGTGCGTCTGAAGCCATCGATTTTATGTATTTATTATGATTTTGGACAATTTTACTAATTTACAATTTTAAGACTGCCATTAGTAGCTAAGAAAGAAGACCTAAGATTGTTTTTATAAAGATAATTGATATCATTTCATACAATAATTATGTTTTTTTTTTCGCCATATCAAATGTTCAAAAGCATTTTAATAAAAATAATAAATAAATAAATAAAGTTTAAATTGAAATGAGCGTGTGTAAATACATAAAATGCGTAATTCGAATGAACTCGTTATACATTTTTGAACGATTCACAACAAATTAAGGTGCAAATCGAAAATAAATAAAATTTCGAACGTGCGAAACTCGAAATAATGAAAAAATAAGCAAGGGATTCGTTACGTAGATGAAAAGAACGTCTCCGTAGAGTTCAATGTCCTTTAAATAAATTAAATGTAGCGTTTCATTTATTTATTAAATAAGGTATTAAGAACTTAATTATCTTTAATATTATATTTAGTATTGAGTTTGAAAATTAATAAAACATCATTTGCTCCTCATACTATTTTCCTCAAACATATTTCCTCGAGTAACACGTTCAGAATGTAATACGATATATATATTTTTTAATCTGTGAAGCACAAGTGACATGTGAACAAATTATCTGAAACAGTTAACTGTTTATATAATATTAATTATCATTATTATAGAAAATATTGAAAGCGTGATTTAGACGCATAAATATGTCCACAGATTATAACACGTAAAAATTATAATATTTAATATGTTAATACGTTTATCATTGTAATATTCATTCAGGCATTTATAATTCAAGGCGAAGGCAAACGACACCGCCGGGCAAGGATATCATTAACATAAAACAAAACTTTTTCAATTTCACATACAAATGTTGTTCTCTGTAACCAATTCGTAACATTAATCTTGTTTCTTTAAATAAATCTGATTTCGTTACAAGCATTTCAAAGTTAAATTTACGTAACCTTTAACAAAGGGCCAGTTCAACATACAGATTTCATTTCATCCCTTATAAATATATAAGTCGCCTCCTTTCACCTGTCCTTTACACGATTACCTTTGTAATTAATTAACTTAAACAAAACAGCAAAGTTGATTCAATAGCAGAAAACATGGATCTCAACAGAGTTTGCTTAAACTTAATTTGTATTTATAATAATTCATCTCGAGCTCGGGATAAGGAATACATCGTGAGGCAACGTGCTTGCGTCATTTGAAATTCTATCGCATATAATATACCGATGAAGTTGCGTTGGAGTAGCGCGATTGAATACCCAAACGTCCTTACTAAGGGAAGTCCTTTGACAAGCTGTGGGACATTGTATTGTTTATTGTTAATGTACCTGAACACACAAAACTACTTTAACCGTTGTTAATTTTTATTTTATCCTGTTAACAATGCTGACTTCGCACGAATACGTATAACATATTTTATGATATTATATAACGAACTTCAGCTGTCTTCAGCGCAATGAACCAAAAAGTATTGCATTCAGACCTGTAATTTACTTGGTGGTAGGGCTTTGTGCGAGCTGGTCTGGGTAGGTACTACCCACTCATCAGATATTCAACTGCAAAACAGTAGCAGCACTTGGGATAGTTGTTCCGGTATGAAGGGTGAGTGAGCCAGTGTAATTACAGGCACAAAGAACATAATATCATAGTTTCCAAGGTTGGTGGCGCATTGGCGATGTAAGCGATGGTGACAGCTCTTACAACGCCAATATCTGGGCGTTGGTGACCACTTACCATCAGGTGGCCCACGTGCTCGTCCGCCTTCCTATGCAATAAAAGACCATTTTCAAAGTCTATGAAAGACTCAAAACAAGTATAAAGGTCAAACAATTCCAGTAACCGCAAGCGGTAATCGTTTTTAGTATACGGTATTATACAGTCCATACGGCTTTAGTGTACAAATCATAGCCAATGAAAATTCTTCTTGTACTGCAGCCGGTTGAAATCCCATTATGCTCGCCGCATTGCTGAATGCAGCCGCCACTCGCTGACAACAGGAATTTTCGACGAGAATTCACTTCCAAAAAGACTCATGAACAGAATGTTTCTCCACTTTTTTATGTCATTATTATAATAAGTTATCTATTTTTATATTTAATCAGATAAAACAGTAACTGTATTTTTTTTTTAGTAATACATCTTCATAATAATATTTTATCAGTAGCTTTTACATTTACAATTTTGCTACGTAATATCAGTATTTGCGTTGGTGTCCGAGCGCGGTTCCTTTTATGGCCGAAGCCGAAAGTTTAATAACCTTTAGAAATTCAGTTCAAGATTGTCTATAAGCGAGTGAAATATTTTATTTAAAAAAAGTATATTTATTTTAGTTGATGGTGACTGTATACTTATTAGAACTTACATAAATAAAATATATTTGAATTTAGACGATAAAATATTTTTATTGTAAAATATTCAATAATTTCTAGGAAATAAAACTTTATAAGAAAACATGTCGTTTGGTTACTGCGACAAAATGGTAAGAATTAAAAAAAAATCCAATGGCTTGACTAAAATAGAAATATCATAGTATTTGCAAGTGTAAGTGTCTGGCGGTGATCCAAAGCGTTTTTCGAGGCTACGTTTCTGCACGACGGCTATATTTTCTAGACAATTAAACCCGGCTTATGGGTGCTTGTTTCAGTTTTAATGTACTTTGTGGCATTTACCTTGATTACCTTGTAAAACACAACCCGGTTGCACGTGATGTTATATCTACTATTATATTGAAACTTCTTAGTACTAATACATATCTATAAATTCAAGGAGTCTCCTGACCTAACCTAAGATATGATTTAACGTGCACAATATATCAACTCGTTCTGGCGCGCACTTCTTTGGCGTCCCGCAGAAGCCCACACAGCGCCCAAAACGAATCACGACGTTTGAATTGAATGCAGGAAGCCAATACCACATACATACCATCACTACGCCATAAAGTGATGCATTAAGGCATTAGAATAACTATTGAGTGTGCAGTTCCTACGCTGACAGCCTTGGAAAAATTTGTACCGACATCTAACACCTGTCGTAATTTTAAGCACTTACGTATTCATAAATAAACGAAAAAATTCTGTTATCTCCTCGCTACGCAAGCAAAGTTAATTTACAAAGTAAATAATAACAAAAAAATTGTCTTTTGTATCAACAATTTTGAATACGTAAGCCATTCGGTCCCGACGAACGTTCATTTCGGTGACAATCGTAGCACTTACGCATTCATGAGGTGAAAATAATATCTTTATTTTCTTGTAAAAATATCTAGCTCTCGGAGATATTCGTGTCTATTCAGGTAATGTATCAAAGGTTCGAAAAAAAATACCTTAGACCTGATAAGAATCAGTAAGTGACAACAATCAGTAAGATTTCTTTTCAAAAATCCTTGTTTATTAAAATATTTTTATTTGAAACAGCTTAGACGCGATAGCTTTATTTTCAGGATTTATGTTAACGTCGTTAAAATATTGATGTATAATAAGTTTTACGAGACTTTTGAAAATTAAAAATATTTATTGACAACTGATTTTCGCGATGGGATGACAATGCAATGCTATCGTGTGCACGCGCTAAGTGTTCACACTACACATACATTCAAGTTTAGTTGGTACCGTCAAGCTATAAAGTTGCGTCGGTCGAGAAGGTGATACTTTGTCTGATGAAAATAATAAGAAATCACTATTTTACAATATATTATGTATCATCAGTGAGCGATATTTCTTTAAATCTATATCATATATTATAGTGCATGGAGGAAATAACTGTTTACTTACGGTAGTAAACGATAGCAGTATTATATTATCTCTGGTTTCCGTATAATTAAGAATCCATTGAACACATCTGTGCACTCAAGATATATGGAAGCGGTATTAAATTATCCCTAAAATTCTCTGAGTTTCCATAATATACTTTCCGTTTTAATAGTAACTAGGTAACATTCGGATTGAGTTGCAGTCACTTTGTTGTCATCAATTATACGATACAACGCGCGCGCTACCTTTTGGTTATCATAAAATAGGAGGCAGCTTAAAGCAAGTGCCAGCAACGACTGTTTGAGACGACAATGTTTCAACTTAATCGGGTTATTTATTCAGGAACGGACACGACACGTATTATGAAGTGTTCTTGTTTAATTAAAATATTAAACATCATTTTTATGACTTATTACTTAGTTAGTACAATTTCGAACTAACGATGTGTATGTTAGTATGTTACATTAACTGCATATTAAATACCTATTTATAATATTGTTGCCGAACTAGTGCGTCGGCGAGGTGCTTAACTCCCGGCAAAGCACTTTGTTCACTAACGTTATATTCAACATAATGTCGATACCCGAACGAAGTCTTGTCGGCAACGTTAAATAATCGCGTTAAAATCCTGGCTTCGATCTTGAACGAACAAACCTAATATTAAACAGAAACATGCCAAACCCAAAATCCATTAATAGCCCACTGCTGGGCAAACATCTGCTCTCAAATTAACGGAAAGGGTGAATCTTTCACTAAGGTGCCCCATCGCGGGTCGGGCGAGACACACGTGTCAGAATTTCAACCGTACAAAGGTTTCTCAATGTTCTTCGTCACCGCTATGGACTCACGATGAATTATGTAACTTCAGGCGTGGGTCGAGTCTTGCGACTACATTACACGTCACATGTTCATTGAGCTGAGAACGCGAAGAATCCCTCTGCAACCAGCACGGTGATAGGAAAGTTGAATAAATTATACACCGTAAATTTCGTCTTCATATAAAGTTTTTCTTTCAAAATGTTTTATATTTACCAATTTTTAAATTCTCTTCCTCCCTGTCTTATTCTCCGTAAGTATTTCGTTTCACGGAGTTCTATTTCTTACTACATAGAGTTGCAACTTACGTCTCTTACTTACGACCGTGTCAAGGTAATGAGTGCAAGAATCTCCCCCTTACCATCCCATGTCGGTTACCTGCCCTCTATAGGCAGAGACGCGCTTCGTAATTTACCATCGTAGTGTATACTAAAGTTCTGTAGGACATTTATTAGACGGTTATGTTTATGTGACAAGCCATTAAAAAACAGTAATATAACATAAGCGGTCACCAACGTCCATAGACGTTCCGGCATTGTAAGAAATGTTAACCATCGCTTACATCGCCAAAGCGCCACCAACCTCGGGAACAAAGATGTCCCTTGTGAATAATTACACTGGCTCATTCACCCTTTAACGATCTGAAGACAATGAATATGATAATTTTATTTTCATTCAAAAAAAAATATTAATTTAATTTTCTGTTTATAAATCTACGCGCATCGCAAAGATCGACGCGTCGTGTCGTCATTTCGTTTATGAATGAAATATAGACCTGCAAGTTTCAACCGCTTTTAACACTAATAACGTAACAAGCGAGGATGTCATGTTCTAGATATTAATTTTGAAAAATGTACATCTCTTTGTGTGCAATAAACAATAATAATATTATTTTAATTGTATTACTTTAAATGTAAATTTACTGGTTTGAAATAGAATGCTTTCCCAGATTCGATAAATTCTGACGTCTGTCTGCAGTGATAGCAAATTTGTCATCGAAGCGAATGCTCTCAATTCAACTCTCGCTCCGAAGGATATAATATTGGCCCTTTGGACATTCGGTGCGATCGGAATACTGTTCTTGTTGACCTCAGTGTTAATTAGCCTGGTTTGATATTCGATTGTTGTAACATTGTCAAGTTGTGATGGTGTCGGGAACACTTCATATAAAAAACAGAAGATTGTACATACAAATGTAACGGACTAAGTTCGATAGATAATTATATTACTTGTGTAGATAATATAATAGTCCGCAATAATAGCAGTTAATTTCGATGTCAATAGCTGATACTAATGGACGTGCGCTGAGTGTATGAATGTTATGCGTGTAATAGGAATTGCCTTGAGACCGTATGCCTCTGAAGCTTGGTTTAGCACTGTTTAGACTTGGCGTTATTGTATAGTGGCTTGGGTAAGTGAGACAGATATGCGTGCTAGTTACACATCTCGGAATGTAACAACTGTATACACAATAATCATATCTACCGCACGCCGCAATTGGCGCAGTTAATGCTCTCCCAAAAAAAATTAATATTTTACAAGAAACAATGTCTTATATTCCTCACAAGTTGGCGGTCAGTTTATTTCTGTAGACCTTTCCGAAAGAGGACTTCCCGAAATGGTGGAAAATATCATCACGGCGTAAAGGCAGCACTAGTCGAGTAATATTGATACTTTTAGTACGTAAGTAAGTTTTATTACTTTGTTTGTGATAAAATTACTCACCGCATATTTTATTGAGGGGAGTAACGACGCTATTCGAATAAATAATACAATACACAAATAAAACACAGACCGCTATTGAATTGCTAACTGCGCAAGATTCATGTCTCGGAAATACTGAAGTTTAGTTGTCAACTCAAATATTTAAACAGCATGAGAGCTTTTTTTCAATTATATTTAGTTAAAGTACTCGCTTTACCGCTGTTATTGGAAAATTCAGTGGAAATCATGGTATACTTTTAAATCTGTGACAATTATATATAAGTTTATTAATATACTATCATTCCATATAATTAATATAAACTTTAAATGTTTTGACCGGCGGTGTCGGATTTAATTCCGTCACATGTCTCCACCGAACAATGATGTAACGTGAGACAACATCAATAAGAGAGAAGGACAAGTTTCCACGGAAACAAGCCCAGCAGTGAGACATTTTGATACCTTATTATTACTTCAAATACACTTCAATGAAATGAAACAGTTAAAGTATAATTGGTTTAAATATTAAACTGTCACGGAAATTGATTACCTCTGTTTGAAAAGTGTAAAGAACGTTAAAGTACCCGAAACTCCTTAAAGGCTAAAACTGTTGCAATAAAACGGCTGCATGTTGCGTATTGAGATTATTTTTATTACAAAACTAGTGCTATCGTCACATCGCAGGGTTCATATTTCTATATAAATTATAATAAAAAAACATAATTATAGTGATAAACAGCATAGCTATTCTCAATAATTTCAGTTAACTTCTTTTCATCCAAATAGCGGCGCCTGACGAGCGCCGGAAGCATAAATGTCAACTTTCTGATCCGTGACAGTGTTATTATGTGGGAAGTTATTGGTAGAAAAATCTCGAATCTTCTGATGACCCGACCCGGGATTTGAAAATGCGATCTTGGGTTCTTCGAGCTAAAACGTAGACCAACGACAATCACTTAATGTTTGTTTTATAAAATGGATCTATATAAATAATATAACGGTAATATTATATTGTCTATTGATCAAATATTTTAATGTTGAAATACAATAATAACAACTTTAATACGTAACTTTTACAGTCTTAAAACATACTTAATTAACATTCTTAATTATAAAGTCCAATAAAATCGTTTCATTTGACCAGCTACGACCAGCCAACAACTTGATTTATTTTGGTTAGTCTAATCAATATTCTTTATTTTTTTTTTCAAAAAACTATTTTATACGGCGTGGACAAATATATGGAATCATCTAAATACCTTGAACCACAAACCGACTCCATCGCAGCAGACTATTATTTCGGCGGGGTCTACCTAGTGGCAGGCGGCAACTCAACGTCGCGTGCTTTCTGAATTGCGCCGCGAGTAACGGCTTTGAATCACGCTAGGGTATGAATCGGGTCGTTTTAAACCGAATGATTGAACCATTACGACACAACTATAGATGAAACGAGTGCAGTTAAACATATATATTCATTGTTTTCAATCTAACGTTTGTCTAACGAAGAAAACATTTGTGTAATAATAAAATACCTAAAACTAAATGTCACTGAACGAGTCGTGGTTTTTAAGTTGAAAGTTCGAGGTTCATCTATCGCAGAGTGCCTCGACATAACAAAGTTCATTTCAAACACGGCTAACGGCTGAGAGTCAGTCGGAACATTCCCGTTTATATGCTATAGCATGGATATAATATGTTAGACAACGACGACTTCTATTTATTTTTAATCAATTAATCTATTAGTTAAGTAACACGAAAGATTTTCGTATCTCGAACAGTTCAACACGCTTAATTATATAACGTATAATGGCCATAATATATGCGAATAACCTTTCAGTTGATGTACGAAAACAAGCTTTTTTAGATTAAATTAAAGAAAAACAAACAATAAGTAAAGTATCCAAAACACCAGGAATCACGTTATTTACTAGCGATTCGTTAAACTCGACTTATCTCGCAGAAATGTAACCATTTAATGATTTTTAACGATTAGAAATCCAAACTTTTCCAAGTTGTGAAGTCCGGAGACTTGCAAGATGTGTTCACGTCGATTTAAGTATAGTAACAAACAGTATAAGATAGTATGATATAAGCTATGTAAATATTATTCAACGTGCATTGTGATGTTATCACAACTTGTATAATCGGCACGCGAGGAATCCCCGCGCTTGGCGGCACTCGACAAAGATGCTGCATTATTCTGCATTCACTAAACACTCTGACTTATGTTCTTACACTTTAAATTTCATTAGCAGATATAACAATTCACGAGAAATAATGTAAATATGGACTACAAGTGTATGTCAAATGTACTTATGTCGATCGATTTGTTTCAAACGCTAGTTGAATAACATACCTTACTCGCAACATCATAGTTAACACTAGTTAATTACAACACACTCACTTCCAAAGGTACGTTAACAGCTTCGCTATCATCCAAGACGATCTAACTCCTTGACAACGAATAGCACGGTTCATAGTGTATGGCACAATTGTTATTGTAAGTAAGTTGATACTTTATGCATTGTTATTGCATGTTTTTTTATAAAATATAACTTACCAGTAGTCCTTTGCGGATCGATTTGAGCATGCAGTATTGAGAAGCCGGGCGCAATTATGGCAGGCAGTGTGCGCGAGCGCAGCAAAGGTGGTGGTCCTCGGCGACCGACAAATGGATCGACCGCCGCCGCAGACGCAGCCGCCGCACTACACAAAAAATAAATGGTTGTCTGTAAAGTCGGTTTACGGACGATCGTTTAACGTGACAACGTCATAACAAAATATTGATGAAATGACTGCAATCGAGTGAAAGAGAGATAGATGCGGCGCAAGCGTACAATCAGCGTAACGGGACAATTTTTCGTGCATGCAGCCAGTGTTCATCGATTTATTAGACGTTGTCACGTCAAAAAACTTTAAAGTAATATCACACAATAATTATTATTATATATTAATTACTAAAACTGATGTCCGGGGCTTGCACCACCCTTATGTGGTTGCATACCACTCATAGTTTTAATATTCTACTTCCAAACAGCAATAATTTGTATTACGATTTAAGATGAGTAAGCCAGTGTTAAGGCAAAAATGTTATATATGACGGTTTGTCCAACCATTGACGGGGACAGGAGTACCTTATATAATGTCCTCCATAGCCGAAAGTGATATGAAAAATGTAATAATTGATACAAGATCAGTTAATGAGTGAGTTACCCTGTATAAAAACGGACGTTGGTATGTATATTCTGTTACATATCTGTATGTATTTCTTTGCGGTTTTTAATAATACTCGTATCTGCTATTCTATATCTCCCCGTTAGATGGCGCTGCAGCAAATCGACTTCAATACCGTCCAACTGGTCGCCGGGACAATTTTATATAACAACAGACAGGATGGCTGCCGGGTTTTGCTACTACATACAAATTTTGAAGTTGTTTGTCATCTAAATGTGTATAAGAATAATATTTATGCCAATCAGGTCGTATAAATTCTAAATACGGTAATAATAATAGTCATCACTTGTTTGCTTGTGCATCTCAAGTATAATTTTATTAGATAGAAGTTCTCTTTCTTAAATAGAAGAAACAAAAATATACTGTATTGTTTTAGCCCAGAGTCGAGATTCGTTAATGCTGTAGAGTTGTTTAATAGGTGTCTTATATATTTCTAACACGCGGAAGGTCATTATTATTCATGGTTATGTACTTTAAGTGTTTACATATTTCGAAAATAGTTCCGATTTGCAAAAAGAACTGTATAAATAATGAGTTCCGCGTCTACATAGTCGGTCTACTATCGGAAGCGATAGAATATAAAACTTTGAAAAGCGATATACCTACACAAAGGATACTTACGGGCTGCGACCATGTGAAGACTACGTAATTTTGTATAGAGCGATTTGGTATATCGCAATTGTCAGATATTTTGTGTAGGTACTGGTTTTCAATCAAATTATTATATTCTAGATATTGTGATAACATTATAAATAACAATATTCTTAAGCGTTAACGCTGAATAAAATTCCTGTGATCTGACCATACTAGATATAGTATGTATTTATACATTTTGTTGGAATATTTGTAACTGTAATGATTATGTAATATCATCTATATTAATTTATCGCTTATTTTCTAAACGCTCGCAGTCGTCCATTTTCGTAGCAAAGTATTACAAAGTTTTATTAAATAATAAAGGTATTACGACCTACTGCGATATTTGTAGAAGTACTATTTCACAAGCCGTAATATTTCACCAAAAGGGCACTTACTGTTAAATTAAACGTTCAGCGCTGAACAAGAAAATCCTCGCGAAAAATTTTACACAAAAGTAGAGAGAGGAAACTATAAAACGAGAAACGAGAACTCAAAACTAAACCAATATATTGCTTCGTAGACGATTTCGATGTCACAAGTAGTGCCCACGGTCCGTTTCTAAATTTCTACTTGTACGGGCATCTTGTACAACTTTGTCTTTTTCTTAAAACTTTGCTTACGTATTTACAATGAAAGGCATAATCAGTAAGGTACAAGTCCGACAACCGGGGCGAGGTCTTCTGGAAAAGGGAATATATTTTTATATAATTACTCTTCATATTAGTAATAGAATTCGTAAACCAGCTATGAACTGCCGGCGCTGTGTGACGTATGACGATACAAAATTGCTTGTAAGAGACTACTTAAATAAATTATATTACTGTGATTTGAAACGGCTGCGTTTTTATAATTCATCTCGTGCTTGGCGGTGAAGAAAAAATTTGAATTCGTAGAAGGGCTTTGCGCCAGCCCGTCTGGGTAGGTACCATCCACTTATCACATATTCTGCCGCCACAATAAAACGTAGTAGTGTTGTATTCCAGTTGGAAAGCCAATGTAACTACAGGTATCTTCGTTAAAAGTCTAAGGTCTACTCAATGTCTATGGGCCGTCGTGACCACTTACCATCAGGTGCTCATTTCCCTCACCGCTTACCTATGATATAAAAAATAATATTGGACGAAATTCTACAAAACTTGCTTCTACCATACCCCATACCTACCATACCCCTAATGAGGGTAGTTCAACGAGTATTGTAAATATAAGTATATTCATCTAAACATCCTTAGAAGAAAAGCTAGCCTCACTTTTTTTCATAAAGAATCATATTTATTGTAAGACAAATGATATAATATGTGTGCATTATTTGATTTCCGGCCGCAAAAGTGAAGTAACACTCTCGCCGCCTTTGGGCTTCAACCGATACTATTACCCGAGTGTAATGATCCACAATGTTTTTATAGCGTCCCAACGTCGTGGGATTTTATGCAAATACTTAAGTATTACTGCTGATATAAAATATTACCACGAGTGAGCAAAATCGTCATTTTATTCACTTCAAACCAGTCGAAGATATGAAATACTATAAATACACCTTACAAAGTAAGATTCGACTTTAACGTTCACTTCGCTTTGTGCAGGTAGACCAGGGAGGTGCCGTATTTATACTTTTGTCAAAAAGTGAAAACCTCGTTTTGTTTAATTCCGGTTTTAAGAGTAAGTTGAAGCCAGTGTGGTCGTTAGCATGCACAGGGGATATAATATCTGAAATGGTGTAGTTGGCGACCTTTTGCCGACGCATTCATTTTGTAAGAAGAGGTAAAGTCTCTAAGCCATCTGGCAGTAAGGTGACGACATACCATCACTTCGCCTCGCTAAATAAATACGCTTTCTATTAAATATATACGTATAATAATCATATTCATTTTAACTTATTAACTCTGCATAAAAACGAAGAATAATAATTTTATAACATCTCAATAATCTTGTATAGAATATTGTCTTATTTATTTGTAAATGTATTTGTAATATGAGTTTTAAATTTATTAGTTTTATCTTTAATGGTATTCAACAATAATGATCTGTGCGCAAATGCATATTGAAGATGTTTACTTTATATTATTCATGTGTGATTCGAATATATTGAATGTGTAATTATGTACTAAAAGTATGGGCCTTAATGCCTGAAAAATAAATATATTATTATTATTATTGGGCGTCGGGTACTACGTTGTCCTCTAGCCAACACTCAGATG
Organism: Nymphalis c-album; assembly: GCA_963151315.1. Classification (NCBI taxonomy): domain Eukaryota; kingdom Metazoa; phylum Arthropoda; class Insecta; order Lepidoptera; family Nymphalidae; genus Nymphalis; species Nymphalis c-album. The sequence continues at coordinate 223,577 of OY720594.1, read as the reverse complement.
AGATTAACTAAATATGTCAAGCGGCAATGCGGTAAACGATACGTCTTAATCAGCTAACAAGTGTTGTTGTTACTGATCGCCTCGCAGATATGAAACACTGAAATGGCTGGTTTATGATTTGAAAGTATATTTAAGAGAAACATAAAAACAACTAGAAGTAGAAAAACGTTTTGCCAAAATGGATAATACTTATAAATATTAAAAAGCACTTGGCGCCATCTGTGGGCGACGAGCGCGTGCCGTTAATAGAGAAATATTACAATGGAGATTGTATTAAGGAAAGATTCTCGAATGAATAGATTGTAATATTAAAATGTTATATTATTTTTTTGCGTAACTTGTTAATTTGAATATTAAACTAAGCAGAGCTTGTAATAGACAACTGCTTTACTACATATACTACTTTTTTTTGTTTTTATTTCATAGGAAGGCGGTCGAGCATATGGGCCACCTGATGGTAAGTGGTCACCAACGCCCATAGACAATAATATTGTAAGTGATGATTACCATCACTTACATCACCAATACGCTACCAACCTAGGGAACTAAGATGTTATGTCCCTTAACCTGTCATTACACTGGCTCACTCACCCTTCAAACTAGAACACAACAGTACCAAGTACTGCTGTTTTGCGGTAGAATATCTTTTGAGAGGGTGGTATATATTCAGACGAGCCTACACAAAGCTCTACGACCAAGGTTATTTTGTAAATAGATACTTATATAGATAATTACACCCAGACTCAAGACAAACAGACATATTCAGTACTAACTACATACAGACTAATGTAACTTCTTATGTTAGGACATCGTTTAATCGTTATACAGCCCTTCCAGATCTGGTAACCAGTCTTGTGGCGCACTAATCTGGCGAGTTTGTCTGAAACATCAATCATTGTAGAAATTAAAAATATTTTTATACATATAATAATTTATTCATGATCCCTTTTAAGTTTTGAAGACAATACACACTTCAACTTTTATAAGTATACAATCAAGTTTGATAACAAAGGAAGAAAAGAAAGACAAAAAATATGTGTCTCGAAACGTCTGCGGTCCGCCGGGAAAAATTTAAGTCTGGAATTTTCTTTTAGAGAAAATATTACAAATATATTTTTTGTGTAAGCGCCTCGTTTATCACTCAACTCTCAGGTCACGTAATAAACGGCTTCCTTTGGTGCCAAAGGTTTTAAAAATAAGATACTAATTGCACAAATTCTGGGAACTTGAGTCTCGAGATTTCAGTTCAGTTCTTACATTAAATTAACGCAAAGTTTCTATAGGCATACTATGATTTTTAAATTAAAATAAGAAGGTTAACTTGATAAGTGTACATACCATAACTAATATCCTTATATACCTAAACTAAATCGTGATGTCGTGTGATATTTATCTTTGCATAAGGTAATTAAACTGCTTCGCTCACTCACTCTACAAACCGGAACTCAGCTTAGTTATTTCTGCACAAAGAAACCTGTCTGTGATAGTAAATGGTTGCTTCAGACAGTTAACTTTAATATCTTGTTCATTTCTTGTTTGGAAATGTAATCAATTAATCTTTGTCAAAACTACTACTAAGGTCTTGAAACATACACTTTACTTTTCCAAACAAAATGAAAACGAAATTCAAGAAGTAAATTTTTGATTGATTTCAACGCAAACAATAATTAATATCAAGTGCAAAATTTTATAACATTAAGACGAACAAAAAATCAAGATATAAGGGCTAACAGAATGGTCTCTTGAGCTCGTTAAAATTTAGATCAAATCAAGAGGCAGCTCGGTTCATTGAACGCCAATTTGCGGCCTCCACGCCGACGATCTTCAAGATCTCTTCAGCGTCGTACTGATAACATAAAGCTTGTTTATCGTTTTATGCAATATCCAAGCTAAGTTAATCATGTATACTTTGTAAAATATTTAGAACGTCGCAATATATTGTAAGATTTTAAAATATTTTTTTTTATTTTAAAACTGTCACTAGTTTGATAGGATATTTTGATTTTATCCCTTTCGGTTTTATATTAAATTTATTGAATCAAATAATTAATGGTCAACTAATTTTCCAATAATAATTTATACAAAATAATTCTGTAATTTATTACTTTAGCGTTAATTGCGTTACAATTTAATATTAAAATATATTGTATTTCAAATATATTCTTCCTTACTGAGATTAACAACAAATATAATACTAATTTACTAATACTGAAATTACGAAAATACATTTATTGTGCTTTAAACTGTTTGGTCCATCTTGTAAAATTACGACTTTGTTTTCGGCAAACCGTACAAAATATAGGATTAACTGATATTCGAGCTCATATTTATATATCTTGGGTCATTAATAATAGTACTGTGTCATTGTCGTTATTAATAATTCCTCCTGGTTAAATTTTTGCAACGGCGCGCGGCGGCCAGTTCCAAATGGCCAGCAGCTCATGAGATATTACAGTACACGAATCATGCGAAATTGACAAACTTCGTGATCTATAGCAAATTAGACACAAGACCAACAAGGAAGTGCCGATCTTTTAAGGCTTAATATATTATATTAAGACAACCACAAATAATAATATACATTACTCACAGAAGTATTATAAATAAGAAGATAATAGAACAAATAATCAAAAACATTAATCTCAGTATAGACTATAGACCTTTTTAATGAAATATAATTGTAGTATATTGTATAAAATATCATTGATAAGCTGATTTCATTTGTTTACTTATTGCTTTTTAGTTACTCATATTTTACTCGTCAGGATCTGCCGTAGCTGGAATATCTGAACTTGGTAAGGCGACGGTTACGCTTTCTTCAGTAGCATTAATTACTTGGGGATTAGGCGTTGCTTCGGTACTTAATATTTCATTAAAATCATTAAGTAATGGCGTATTGTTAAATTCTATGCTTCTTCTAGACTGAGATGCGTCTTCTAAAATTACTTCATTATTGTTGTTTTCATTTTCTTTTTTAATTTTTGATTTTTTATCGCAGGGATTTCTAAGGTCTGAAAAACCTTAAACACATGGATGTATACAGATATTTTATTTAATAAAAAATCAATTATAAATACCGGGAATCTGCACATGATAACAGCAGAAGTAAAAATATTTAACTTCAACAACTGCACGAAAATAATAGAGTCAAATAAAGCTTTAGTTATTTTAAGTAGTAGACGTGACCGTGATCGACAATTAATGCGGGCTCAATTCGAAATTTGAACTTAAATTTACATTATGAATGTGTAAATAAGACTTGCCTTATCATCAAGATAAATAAAGCAGGTGAAAATTAACCACAGATTAACAGCTTAAATCCGAGCAAGTAGCTTTGTGGTTTTCCCAGCAGTGGGATATTTATTTTTGTAAATACTATTATAGTTGCTTTAAATAACATTCATTATGCTTATATTCATCAAAAATGAATACGATACGTACCTCTTAATAAATTATTTAACCCTGGTATATGGATAGTGCCGTCGTTCACACCTAGTTTTAGCTGGGTTTTTCCTATATTAGAAATGCCCGTAGCGTTTAAGTTTAATGTACTATTACCTAAAATATAACAACAAATACATATATGCTAACATTATTATTTCACGATGTATTTTTGTCAAGTAACGGACTTTACCAGATTCGCCGAATTTTAACCGTACATCAGATTCACCGACTGCTATTATTCCATTCGCCTTTAAGTTAAGATCTACGTCATTCGGCTGCGGTTCACATTTTGTTTCTAGAACTTCATTACGATTATCGACTTGATCAGTTTTTTTCTTCTTTTTATCTCGGACTTCTTTTAACTTAGCTTCTAACTGTAAATTAATTTTACTCGTGCAATATCACAGCTTTTTGAACGATGTAATAATTTTATCCAAATACGTAATTTCCTATTTGTAAATAAATTTTGGATCAACACATTACCATATCTAGTAGAATATCCTTTTGTTCTGAAAACACTTTGCCACCGATATCATTCCTTCGTTTTGGATCTAAAATTGATACTGTTGGTGATGAAGATGAGTTAATTAAATTCAATACGTTTCCTTCCGCTACATAATAAGATAATATCTAGAAAGAAAATTATAATATTGTGATAATAAAATCGTTTTTCTCGATACATTTACATAACCTTACTTTTTAAATATATTTAAATGATGTCACCCTACGCGTCACAATGATTCAAGCAAGAGTACTTGGGCAATAAAAGCGGCTTTATTCAGGATCGGCTGCTGAAGAGTGTTCAAATAAATCCAGTCACTTGACATCATTTGTATTCCCAACATTGTTAAGGCGTTTAGCAAATTTAGTCAGATTTACATATTAAACGAATTTACAGTAGACATTGGCACTTCAATTTGGAAACTTCGTGGATTTGCTTTGATTTGTACCCGTGGAGTTAAATTAAAAGACACAAAACTTAAAAATAACAAGTTTAACAATTTAATTCTAGAGGGCCTTAATATGGCAACGTTCTAAAACAATTCAAAATGCAATATTGTTAAAAAAGCCAAATTAAGAATGTACTATGTTAAATTTGTAACAGCGATTTATATACTTGGTGGTAGAGCTCGGTGCAGGTTCGTCTGGGTAGGTACCACCCACTCATCAGATATTCTACCGCAAAACAACAGTACTTGGTACTGTTGTGTTCCGGTTAGAAGGGTGAGCGAGCCAGTGTAATTACAGGCACAAGGGACATAACATCTTTGTTCACGAGGTTGGTGGCGCATTGGCGATGTAAGCGATGGTTAACATCTCTTACAATGCCATTGTCTATGGGCGTTGGTGACCACTCACCATCAGGTGGCCCATACGCTCGTCCGCCTTCCTAAAAAAAAGCAAAACAAAATCAATTTAAAGTAATGACATACCAGAATAGCGAGTGGTGAGTACATGAGGGCCATACGTGCGTTTTGCTGTTTCCGACCGAAGGCAATATAGGAGTTTTACGAGCCGTTACTGAAATCGACGTTTATAAATAAATACAATTTAAATGAATTTTATCGTCCGTGCAACGCGAGTAACGTTGAACGCATTTAGCTGAAAATAGGGATAAACCTCGCAGGGACACTTCAGAGCACCATAAAACTGAAACGTTTAAGTACGGTCTCACCGGAGTATTACAGATGTCCAATAAACTTATAATAAACGATGGATTGCTTACTTTAATGATTATAAATACGAATTATTACAATATTGACGACCATTTTGTGGTCATAATAACTAGTTTTTGCTAACAAAAACCTAATTTACATTCTAAAAATATTATATAAATCTTTAAACTGATTTTGAAGTAACATAATGATAAAATAAAATGATGATGTCGTAATTTAATGGATAAATATTTTATAAATTGATAATTTGGATCGATTGCAAATAACATTAATACGATACTTTGAGTACACGTTGCTGTTTTCAGTACACCCAAACATAAAAAAATCTCGGTATAAAACAGCAAACGTCGTATATTAAGTACTCGAAGTTGAATGCACGAATGCGTTTGGCAGTAACTCGTTACACGCATTTGTATAATTTTATAATGTCAATATAATATCCAGTTAAAACGATAACGTAAGCGTTTACTATAATAATATTTTGGATCAAATTACAATGGAAATATTTGGAACTGCGGTATTTGTGATAATTAAATTAATTATTTACAATAACGAAATTTAAAATGCTGCAATTAATTTTACCAATATAAAGTGATTGTTTATTTATAAGTAAACCTGCATTCTTTTCGGACATGTAAATTGAAGTGGACTCGTAGGCAATTTAGTGTTACGCAAGGCAGACCATAAAACACGTATCCAATAAACAATGAAATCGATGTTGCGAAATGTTCTGAATTAGATTCGAACGGAATTTGAATCGCATTTTTAGTCTTACTGCTCCCGTCAGGCGAATTCAGCAAAGTTTACTTTATCTTCTGAAACACAGTATTAAAAGTTTTTGGTTAAACAAAGGTTTCTCAAAGGAATTTTATTCATCTTGATTTAAATAGCTCTCAAGTTTCGTAAAACAGTCAATTTCATTAAGAGATTTGCTAAAATTAATTTGTGAGCCTTTAATAACTTTTGTAAAATTAGGCCTAATTGTTCACATCTTAACTTCAATAATCTGCTGCCTTATCGTTAGGAGGATTTCTTCACTAATCGTTTTTGTTTTTAGATTATGCTGCGTCTACTAGCTTCCCTGCTGACATGTTTAGCTGCAGCGGGGGCCAAAGACGTGGGTAAAGCTTTTAGGACTATGCCCATAATCACTAACTCTCTGGTTAACTTGGGCAAAATGGATATTGCTTTCCACTTTAATTCCCTTCCGCAAGGTAATTCTGTTCATATTTTTAAATTAAACTTTTACTAAAAAAAATATATTTTAATAAAAATAGTCTCAGATAAAAAGTGAATATTTTATATTAAATATTTTATCATATTATACAGATGTGGCAATGCCATCTGAGCTCACAAGTCACGGAATCAATCCAATGTTTGGTCCAAGAGTTGAATCCTTGACAACAGAACCGTGCCCATGTTCAAGCTTAAAATACATTAGAGACTCTTCACAAAACAACCCATCTGACCTCTTGAGCAAAATTCTTACTGGAAATGACCTGTTTTCTTTTAAAGAGCCAGCTTCCTCGATTCTTTGTTGTGATTCACATGAAAATGTACAAGAAGACATACTTTTAGAATTCGGTCCAAAACAAAGTCAAATTTTGGCGAATCAACAAGATTCCTTCCCATTACTGCCGTTTTTGCTTAATAGCATTCAAAGTAAACCAAATTCACATTCTATTCCACCAAAAGCAAAGGCTTTAGAAATAATCATATTCCCAAAGAAAAGAGGACTGTCTATGGACGTTGACAAATTTGCGAGCAAAAAGAAGGATATCATAAAACTAGTTGGGGATAAAGATATTAGAAATGATGTTAAGTCCAACCAATTCGTTCCACCTTTCATAACTTCTGTCAAGAAAGATTTAGCCCATCAAGCAAAGCCTGAACATGTTACGAAAAAAGGAGATGAAACCAAGTTTACTGTTGAGAATAAATCAAATATAGTGTGATATTGCAATAAAGTATGATCCTGTAACTCGCACTATCCAAGTTTTTAATTTCTTAATGTCATGTTGATCTTGTTCTCTGTCTAAATTAAACGGTCTCTTAAACAGGTTTATAAATACCTGAGATTCAGTAAATGAAACTTAGATAAAGTACAAACTTCGAAGTAAAAAATGATTCCAATATTAATGATATGAACAAAAAGAAAACATAATCTTCGATAAACATAATGTATCATAATATGTCAAAATAGCTAAAATAAAACGTATTTTTCTCAAATCACCACAAACAAAGAAAAGATCGAAATACGCCCACGGAATTTTATACCAACACGAGTCAATTTGGTACAACAATGAGTATTAGGTAAAGTTGGAACGTGAGATAAATGTCAAGGCCCTTATTTACATAAAGTTATATTAGCGATCGCAACAAAGCTGACTAAATTGAAGCCAAATGTTACTTTTAAGTTTATTAAGCGGTGTCAAGCCTCCCTCTTTGTAATCAACAAGCTGTGCCCACGGTTTCACCCGCGAATAACTGAAGAAAATTACTAAGAGCAGACTTAAAACATTTTTAGTTTTATTTTCATGGGATATTAGTATCTACTTATTGGTTTAAGCCGGACCCGGATCGATATAGAGCATATCATGAGAAAAATAGCATTCCCTTTAAATTCCGACGATAGGACCAAGGTGGACCGACGATATCGTGAAGGACGCGAGAAGCCGTTGGATGCGGGTAGCGCAAGACCGGCTATCGTGGAAATTCTTGGGGGAGGCCTTTGTCCAGCAGTGGACGTTTTCCGGCTGAAACTATGACGTTTCCGGCTCAAATATTTTCCATGTGCATCACACACACAGCGTTCAGTTACATTACTATTATATATATAGATAGAACATCCAATCGTTTGGCGCGATATTTTTTTTATTTTACACTAGCTGTTATCCGTGACTTCACACGCGTAACGCCTACCGCCCCTGTGGTTATAGTTGACTGAATAAATTTACTTCCTAATGTCAAAATATTTCTTCTAAACGAAATGGTAGATCCTAGTGCATTCTTTTTACATGAAAAAAAGTTGTCGAACTAGCAAATTTCAAAACACGGAACAAAGTATTGCTGTTTGGCGGTAGAATATGTGACATGTGCGGTACCACAGACGGGTACTCGCACAAATTCCCCAACACACACTCATACAAATAATCCAAATTCTTACTAATTATTAATAGATTGGTTTTTCCAAAAGTAAAGACTTACACGAAATTATAAAATATACCATTAAAATAGAACATGCATCTCATCAAATATTTCGTTTCAAATATTAATATGAAATGTTAAAATAATTACTAACACATCAACAAACGGTATAACTCACTTCGGATCAACTCTATTCATCGCTTCAAAATTATGTACTTTCATTAAAACTAAGCGGACACATTGCATCGTCGGCTGTCGGCATTGCTTTGAACAGGCCACCGAGGAATACAAGTCGAAGTCGAAACCTCAATAAATGTAATAAAAATGTACATAAAACTACTTCACTGAGACTAATTACTAAGGAACGTAAAACTTTGTACAAACATCATTTGAACCCATTTATTTTATGAAAGGAACCGTTACTTAATTACGTTGTTTTACAGAAGGATGGAATTCGTTTATTTTGTTTGCTACTTTCATTTAACACACTCTCATGGAACACTTAATTTGTAATTTCAACTTATTATTCAAGTTCAATTTCATTTCAATATATTACACTATATTAGTATAATTATGTATATATTACACTTGGTGGTAGAGCTTTGTGCAAGCTCGTGTGGGTCCCACTCATCAGATATTCTACCGCAAAACAGCAGTACTTGTTATTGCTGTGTTCCGGTTTGAAGGGTGAGTGAGCCAGTGTAATTACAGGCACAAGGGACATAACATCTTAGTTCCCAAGGTTGGTGGCGCATTGGCGATGTAAGAGATGGTTAACAGCTCTTACAACGCCAATGTCTATGGGCGTTGGTGACCACTTACCATCAGGTGGCCCATATGCTCGTCCGCCTTCCTTTGCATTAAAAAAAAATATTTTTTTTTTATAAAAATTTCCACTTGTCTTTTTGTCTGCCTTTTGACAGGCGAATGGGTTTGGGCTTGGGTAGAAATGGGCTTTTCACAACCGTGTGTATGCCGTTGCGAGCAACTACCCCGGGGCCGCGACCAGTGCTTATAAAAACGTTGAAAAGTTAAATAACTTACTGTTTTTCTTTTCTCTGCTGCCGTTTCTTTTTGAACGCTCTCCTAACCCGGAGCAGAAGAAACGCGGCTCGGTCTATTGTTAACACGGACGGCCGCTTGGCAGCGCTAGGCTCGTCCATCCCCTCCTCTTCGTCTGCAGCTTCATCGCACAACTTCAGGCCGAGCCATCGCTGTTTTGTTGCAGTCCTCGTGGTGCTACCGAGTGAAATGCACGCAAGCCGAACGAGCACTCGCGTTATACGTTAAACCTTTATATTTATATCTCGGACTACGATAATAACAAAAATATCACTTATAAGCACTGAATCACAAAAACACTTTGTTAAAATACTTTACATAACACATACACCGCTACCTGCAACAAAAAAAGGAATTCAATTAAATTTCTAAAAATAAATAAAAATTAAATAATTTTCAAAACTAACAACTTTATGCAGTTATACAAAATAAATCGATAATTAAAGTTATACATATATTTAAGTAGATGGAGATATATAAAGTATACGAGATGATGTAGATAATAAATGATATAGATATATAAACATAAATGGTTTTATTGTAATGTAACTTTTAAAATCGTAATTAACGATGCGAACACCAAATAAAACTTGAAAAATGCCGCGGACACAAAAGTACCTTCAGAATGGGGGAACAAGTTTTAATTTAAAAAAAACTATAGTCATTGATTGAACTGTATTTTTGCAAAATATCTAAACAAAATTAAAGTATTAATACCTATTTGTACCATTAAAGGAGGATGTCCAATGTTGTAAATAGTGGAGAAAACGATAGGTACAGGAAAAGAACACAAACACCAATCAAGTTTCCACTAATAGCTAATGCAAATATGCAGTAAAAAGTAAATAGAAAGATCAATATTTATTTTTATTTGATTTTTACTTCAGAATATTTAAAAAATGCGCTTCTATTTTATCTATTTCCCATATTCCAAGTTGCCAATTTTCAGATACATTTTTCCATAGTTTTATTTCTGTTACAGAAAAATGTTTCATATTTTTTTGCTAACGAAGCTCCTACGATATTACACGAAAACTTTATGTTAGCCCTGTTATCGGACGTTCATTAAAAAATATAAAATAACCTCCAGAACCCAGATACGCTTTTATCGAATTTAAAGGCTACTTGTAACATACCAAGAGTAATTTGTATTCAAACTTATGTTACATTTTTTACAAATTTTGTACTTATTTGTAAGATTTTTGAAAATCTTAAAACGAAAGTCTTAAAACAAAAGCTTAAGAACTGTAAAATCAAATAGTAATCGTGGCAAGACGATTATGGTTTTACGAACTATCATTTCTTCTGTTCATATTAAAAAAAAAAAAAAACATACAGACGAATTGATAACCTCCTCCTTTTTTTGAAGTCGGTTAATAATATTCACAAATCGCAATTGTAAAAAAAATGTAACGCGTATGATTTTTTCTAGGACCAACGTCCACCAACTGGAAGACGGCTAAGCTAATTTGGTTGGCGTTGATTGCTTATTATTGATATACGTATAAATATCAAATTAATACTATTATATATATCATTTTTAAAATTCTAAGCATAAATTTTACCCCGAATAAAATTTAATTTAACTAAATAACGGCATTACATTGCAACACAGGCGCGGGCGTCAGCGCTCGATAGGTCTTACCTATCGGGTAGCTCTGACTGACTGACCGACGAGATCATGACCTCAGCTATCCATGAAATTTTCGTCATTTACAATTGAAAATGACAATTCATTTTTTTTTGCATAATAAAAAAATTTTTTACATAACTAGAGCCGACTCACGATACCTAATAACCACTTCACGGGTCGGACATGAATTTTGTTACAACCTGTATATATATATAATTATATATATTAGTACTTTTTATTTGAAGTCAATCGCATTGTTTCACTTTCTAGTGTATTTTCGATTACATGTATTATGACGGTAGGAAATATCCATTTTGTTGCTGTTATTTGTATTGAATGTTTGAATTTTTTTGGCGCTGAAACGACGCTCTTTCTGCGACGTGAGCGAATGTTGAATTTAATTACAACTTTTCTCATTTGATACGACTTGAAAGCCAAACATTTCTGGCCTTTTATTTGAATAAAGCTAATCCATTAGAAGAAAACCGGAAAAGTGCGAGTCGGACTCGCCCACCGAGGGTTTCGTACAAATTTGTAGGTACATAATTATTATCAAATATAGTTTTTTATTTACTTAAATATCAAAATTAATACAGATTTGTAAGTGGGGACTGAAAAAGGAATGAATAGTTGTTATGTTTAATTACAAAATTTTAAATTAAATAAGCAGGTATGCATAACAGTTCAAACTGTATAGTAAATTAATAATAACATACACCAAAGTCATTAGGTATAGTAAAAGTAAAGGTAAGGTACCTATACTTATCCCTTGATAAGTTTTTCTATTCTTTGTGATCAATCGAAAACTATATAATATTACAAAAATAATTTAAAATCTGTCCACGCTTGTGCCAATGAAGCCCTTTCATACGATACCCCACATGACACGGTTAACTCAATTCAAAATTTGGACAGCCCCTAATTTTTTATGATTTAATTACAAATATATAGTTTTCAGATTTTTTATGTATACATGCAGTATATGACGGTATAACTTGCCAAATTTCATAGTTCTAGGTCAACGGGAAATACCCTATGAATTTTGATTTTCTTGAGTGTGTCGAAATATACGTTTTTTGAGGCATAAACGGCCGTATCTTTTTTTGCGTTAACTTAGAAGTTTGATTTTTTCACAGCTACAAGAGACCGTAGACTTAAGTATATATTTTTAATGAGAGCTCGATACCTCCACGCATTCCCGAGATAAAGGGTTTTGAGAGACAGACAGACGAACAGATCCTATAAGGGTTCCATTTTTTCCTTTTATGGTACGGAACACTAAAAACCAGTACTCACGAGAGAGCACGCTTTTTAAATGTCAGAAAGTGTTAAGTACTTTAATAATTATAACGTTTAAAGGTAACTCGCTAAATAAGTAATACCGTAGATTCACACACTCACAAGACACGAACTGAATTCGTATAAAATGAAACAGTTCTGTACTGCTAGTGCTGTTATATATTTGCCGTGATATATTTGAATTTTAAATTGTTTTATGCAAATTTTAGCATAGAAATCATTAATCACCAAGGTTTTTCAACTGGGTACCTTCGCTACAACAGCGGCGGCTTGAGGCCCTCGGCGACACTAATCAGCGGCCTCCACTCGAAATATATAATAATAGCCTTAGTTTGAAGACACCTATATCTTATCATCCTTACGCAAAGTCCTTTTATGTTTATCGTGTTTGTACCTTTACCTATACTTATCTATTAGCTTTACCCATAATTTGCATTGTTTTTCATCTCACTAAAATACGAGTATTAGGTAGGTATTAAGTTTGAAGAAATACAATTTTTTCTGTTTTTTTTTTATTGAGAATTGTAGCAGAAAATTTACCAGCCCTCCAGAACCTGTCACCAGCAGAGGCAATGAGATGGAGTAATATTTTGAAGAAGGTTTTTTTGTGTATTAGTAATTATAATATCCCACCAAACGTTATAACTAAAAGCCAAACTTGACGTTTTGTATTGACTTTTTTCTACGATGTACGTAATCAAAATTTATTCAAAAACAATATCAAATTATATATCTTAAGGCAAGGTATTCGCTTCTATGATAAAATTCGTCACAATATATTGTTATCAGGTATTATTACTACTGTTGTCAAGTCATGTTAAAAACGTATTTAATTAAAGCATATGACCTAATACGAGTTTTACATGTAGAGTGATAAATACGGGTTAAATAAAAAGTTCATCTACTTTGATTCCCTTAAATAATATATTAATTATATTGTATGTAACTGAGTTTTTATTTAATGTGAGATGAAGAGTATCAAAAAATAGATATTATTACCGGTTTTTGTCAGTAGAATCTACATTCACAAACGGGGGTATCACCACATTTAAATGACTCCTGTAAGACAATTCTGAAGTCCTCACAAGAGCCCACTCGAATAAAGACCAATCTGATTGATGTCATTCATGATTCAACACTTGTGGTTTATAAAGTGTCATGTAAATGTAACCGCTATATTATTGACGCGTTAAATTATATTCCATGATTTCATTTACCACATGATATGACCGAAGACCCAATCCTTACTAATAAATGAGTTTACCTTTTTTTTTGTAATGCATAACTGAAGAAGAAGAAGAAAGTCGCAACGCGTTATAGAGAAGGTTTTAGTATATTCTATGTAATATTATCGTATAAGTAGCCGCGCTTCGCAGTTTCACCCGCTCTAAGTTCAGACTAATGACGCGATAAGCTTGAATTTAATGTTCCTGTAATATAATAACACGAGAAACTTGTTTTAAAATAGACAGTGTTCAGTGACGGTCGTAAATAATCCAATATGTCGAGCGGCTATTAATTTTCTTTAATGGACAGTTTCATTCGAGTACGAAGTCGTAAAATTTACAACTAGTGTTTTTATTAACGCTTAAAGATGAGATGAGATTTGATTATAACATAATCTTATTTGGCTTCATCTACTCACGATGAATTTCGAATCACTTCCGTTTATCCGAATGAGCTGAAATTACACATACTTTTCGGTGGTCGTTACAATACTAACTAGTTTACACATTGTGATGTAGAGCGCGGGGGTAAATTATGTACGATGTTATATCATTATTACAACATGTATCAATCATTGCAAATTTAAACATAATACGAAAAAGAAATTATTTAAAATCAAATGACAATCATTATACACGTAGGTTTTATAGGATTTTATTTGTATTTTATATTTATTCTAAAAAAAACATTGGTGCATAATTTGATGACTTTTCATTGCTTAAATCATATTATACATAATGAAACCGGTTTCAGAATTACCACAAACTCTTATTATTCAATCAAGAAAATCAACGTTCAAAAAATGTCGTATTATGATACGAGTGATATGGAATGAAGAGATAGAACCGAACCCTTTTTGTCATATCCTTAAATATTATAAAACAAAGTCCCCCGCGTTTCATGTCTGTCTGTATGTACGCGCTAAACTAAAAAACTACTGAAGGGATTTTCATACGGTTTTCACTAATAGATAAAGTGATTCAAGTGGATGGTTTACGTGTATAATTCATTAATATTTTCTGTAAATTTGTTGAAATATAGCAAAATTTGTTGAAGAAGTCGGAAAAAAACGAGCATATTGGGAGCTTTCATCGAAAACGCTGCACAATCCCTTTGAGTTATAACAAAACAATGTATGGTGAAATTGTTCCCCTTTCATAGATCTACAAAAAAGTCCGCGATGGCATATGTCTATCTTTTAAGGATAGCTAACTATACCCATTTTAATGTTTAAAAAATGTTTACATAAAAATGGTCAAATTGGAAAGCTATAAAAACGGATATGATATTAATCCTTATTAAAATAAATACGTTATTTACTTTGAGCATTTAATGTATATTATAATTGCCCTTTACACCACCCAATTTAAATCAATATCTTAGGAGTAATCGTAATTTTAAAATTATCGCGCACTAAATAAATTCAGGCGGTCCAACACCCATCATGCAAACGCGTGATGCAACCGCTTCCTTAAATATTATAAAACAAAGTCCCCCGCGTTTCATGTCTTTCTGTATAAACGCGCTAAACTAAAAAAGTACTAAACGGATTTTCATACGGTTATCACCAATGGATAAAGTGATTCAAGAGGAAGGTTTACGTGTATAATGCATTAATGTTTTCTGTAAATTTGTTGAAATATAGCGATAATTGTTGAAGAAGTCGGAAAAAAAACGAGTCGATTGGGAGCTTTCATCGAAAACGCTGTACAATCCCTTTGAGTTATAACAAAATAATGTATGGTGAAATTGTTCCCCTTTCATAGATCTACAAAAAAGTCCGCGATGGCATATGTCTATCTTTTAAGGATAGCTAACTATACCCATTTTAATGTTTAAAAAATGTTTACATAAAAATGGTCAAATTGGAAAGCTATAAAAACGGATATGATATTAATCCTTATTAAAATAAATACGTTATTTACTTTGAGCATTTAATGTATATTATAATTGCCCTTTACACCACCCAATTTAAATCAATATCTTAGGAGTAATCGTAATTTTAAAATTATCGCGCACTAAATAAATTCAGGCGGTCCAACACCCATCATGCAAACGCGTGATGCAACCGCTTCCTTAAATATTATAAAACAAAGTCCCCCGCGTTTCATGTCTTTCTGTATAAACGCGCTAAACTAAAAAAGTACTAAACGGATTTTCATACGGTTATCACCAATGGATAAAGTGATTCAAGAGGAAGGTTTACGTGTATAATGCATTAATGTTTTCTGTAAATTTGTTGAAATATAGCGATAATTGTTGAAGAAGTCGGAAAAAAAACGAGTCGATTGGGAGCTTTCATCGAAAACGCTGTACAATCCCTTTGAGTTATAACAAAATAATGTATGGTGAAATTGTTCCCCTTTCATAGATCTACAAAAAAGTCCGCGATGGCATATGTCTATCTTTTAAGGATAGCTAACTATACCCATTTTAATGTTTAAAAAATGTTTACATAAAAATGGTAAAATTGGAAAGCTATAAAAACGGATATGATATTAATCCTTATTAAAATAAATACGTTATTTACTTTAAGCATTTAATGTATATTATAATTGCCCTTTACACCACCCAATTTAAATCAATATCTTAGGAGTAATCGTAATTTTAAAATTATCGCGCACTAAATAAATTCAGGCGGTCCAACACCCATCATACAAACGCGTGATGCAACCGCTTGCGCGCCCCGCGTCCCGCTGTCGCCCGTACGCTAGCTGTTGCCCGCATAAATATAAGTAAAGGATAAATGTTTGCTTGAAATTTGAAAATCTGTGATTTGAAATTAATATGTATGGAATGCATTTCTGTTAAGAAAAACTTTAGTAACGGTTTTTTTTTTTATTTTGAAGTTGATGATTATTCTTTAAATAATCATCAGTGGACTTATTATGAATTCCTGTAGATTGACTTAATATATTTATAGTTAATATTAAATAGCCCGCCGCCTATCTACGCCGTTGAGTATAGTTAAAACCATAAAAGAGCAAGCGTACAATTTTTTTTATTCTATCAAACTACAGGCACATAGGGCATAACATCTTCGTTCCTACGGTTGATGGCGCATTAGCGATGCAGGGAATGGACATTGTTTGAGCATGCACTATAATAAGTGTACATGTGATAAGAGTTCTCACTAAAATAAACCAAGGCGGTCATTGAAAACGACAGGTCTTAGAACTTTTGGTTGTCATAGGGTAGCAGTAAGACATTGTGTGTTTAGCATTTTGTTATTTGCACTCAAAATTATGGTAGCGTAGCTATTACTTTACGCCGATTTTAAGTGAGAGAGTGGTAACTCCGGCTGGGCGTGCCGGCCCATTCCGCTACAACCCGAAGGTATGCAACCTGGCACTATAAAAACCTACCTATTAATAAATTACATACAGGTAAAGTGCGTCTTTAAGCAATCGCTAGGGACTTGAAAAACCGCAAAACGGACAACCATCGATGACGTATTCCTGCATGCGAGTCGCACACCCAGCGATGAGCCGATGACCGAATTCTTCTCCCACAGTGTACTGCTGCATAGTGTCGCGCACTCGCTTTGTCATCGTCGTAACTTTTAAAACATTTGTCCAAATGATATAGTGTAAGAGACAAAAGTTATCTTCTTTAAAATTCTTATTGTTATATTTTGGTCAATTTATAAATTAATAATTATTAATAGCTTTATAAATTATAGCCTATTTGTTATTTTGATGTATTAGCTATATTATTGTAAAGTTTCATTAAAATCCATTCAGTACTTTTACGTGAAAGGGTAACAAATGTCCATACATCCATACAAAATTTCGTGTTTATTATATTAGTAGGAAATAGAATTATTATATGCCCTGTACTGAACATATATAAACTGTACTGTATGGGCGAATAAATCGATTGGTGAATGTTTATATCTTATTGATTAAAAAATGCACGGGATAATTTTTTTAATTTACCCGTACGAAGTCGGGACGGGCAGCTAGTAATTTATAAAGCGATTGATTTCAACTGAGAGCGGGTCTACCGTTGCTGAAGTCAAATAAGCTATAAGTTAGATTTTAATGGGAAAATCATATTTCAGATAATATACGATATCGTTCTGATATATAAATGTTTAAATAACTATTTATTATATAAAATTATAATACATATATCATCATTATATCAGCCGGAAAACATTCACTGCTGGATAAAGCTGTACAAATTACATTTCACATAAAATTAAATATTTTCTAATGATTTATTCAGTTTTACACACGTACTGACAAAGGGCATTCTATTACAGGAGCAAAAAGTAAATAAAAATAAACGAACGCATTATGACGTCCTCGTACTTGACAAATAAGTATTTGTGAATGTAATTAATTAAAGTACACATTCTCCCCGATTGACGCCTCGCTACGAACATACAATAATTAATTAATTCATACGCGTGTTGGCGAATGAGTGAACAGCCTATGAATGTTTTAACATAGTTCTCGTGATAAGTTGAAATAATTTACTGCGTCCTCTTGATTACAATAGAGAGTGGAATTGACCCAATGGATAGAACACGTCCGAGTACATACGGTCCGAGAACGTAGCGAATCCTAATATGGATAGCCTTAGATTCATGGCCTTAACTTATATCATATCGGAATCGATTGATATTCTACCACATGTAAGTACCATGGGAAGTATGCAGGTTAATTGTACTTAATCTTTCATGTAATTATCATTTGTTTGCTCTTATCCCATCTATTAGGTTTGAACGCATGCAAAGAACTGGTATCCGCTACCGTGAGGTTCGAGGTACTTACGTAATACGCCACTCGAAAATCTTCGAAATTGATTTGCTATAAGGCTATATATATAAAATAATTAAAATAATGGATGGGTGAAGTTATTTCAATATTGAAACATTTATGTCCCGGAAGCTATTTTGACTCTTATCTATCAATGAACAAGCTTCAATATTGGTTAAATAAGCAATAATAATAAATCTTGATGGCTAAGATTATCATTATATTAAGTATATATTATATATAATGCTTCACATTCCTATATACCTTAGATATCGGATTATTATTTGTATCGATGTTTTTTCAGTTTAAATGGCGAACGAGGCAACGTAATTAAACATCTGATATCGGACATTTGATGGCTGTGTTAACAACTGACGAGTACCTGCACATAATGTACGATACATCAGTAAATACTATTAATACATCACATCTGAACAAATGCCCTTCTACTTCTAAAGCGTTACGCTACGCTGTTGCAAGAGAGCGCTTCGGGTAGACATTGATAAAGACACAGCGTGTCGTTGTGTTACAAAAAACATACTTATATATGTAGGAAGAGGGTTGTTTATATTGAAAATACCATCTTCATTAGCCATGCTTATTTATTTAAAACAATCGACAGTAACTAGTAATCACAACAGTAACTAATAATCACAACAATAACAAATAATAACAGTAATAACTAATAATGACAACACTAACTAATAATCACAACACTAACTAATAATCACAAAAATAACTTTATAATAATTTAACAAGGTAACACAATAATAGGCCACTATTACTTAGGTCCGTCTAGCTTGACCGCCGACAAACGAATGCCGCTCTCATTGGTGCGCACGCCTTTTATAAGGCGCCGGTGGTGGGGCAGACTAGTACATTCGTTCGTTTTTATTCATTTATTATTTATATTATATTTGCGCCGATACGGCCATTCTGATGATAGACGCGTCCCTGCGTCTCATAGCCTCCGCGCTAATTTTGGTTAGACACTCCTGAATTAATAAATATGTCAACCTCATAGCCTCAGCGCTAATTTTGGTTACTCTCCTGAAATAGTTAAAATGTCAACCTCATAGCCTCAGCGCTAATTTTGGTTAGACACTCGTAAAATAGTTAATATGTCAACCTCATAGCCTCAGCGCTAATTTTGGTTAGACACTCGTAAAATAGTTAATATGTCAA
This sequence comes from Nymphalis c-album, assembly GCA_963151315.1. NCBI lineage: Eukaryota > Metazoa > Arthropoda > Insecta > Lepidoptera > Nymphalidae > Nymphalis > Nymphalis c-album. The sequence goes on along the minus strand of OY720594.1, from coordinate 204,138 downwards.
CCTCATAGCCTCAGCGCTAATTTTGGTTAGACTCTCGTGAAATAGTAAATATGTCAACCTCATAGCCTCAGCGCTAATTTTGGTTAGACACTCGTAAAATAGTTAATATGTCAACCTCATAGCCTCAGCGCTAATTTTGGTTAGACTCTTCTGAAATAGTAAATATGTCAACCTCATAGCCTCAGCGCTAATTTTGGTTAGACACTCGTAAAATAGTTAATATGTCAACCTCATAGCCTCAGCGCTATATTTTGGTTAGACTCTCCTGAAATAGTAAATATGTCAACCTCATAGCCTCAGCGCTAATTTTGGTTAGACTCTCCTGAAATAGTAAATATGTCAACCTCATAGCCTCAGCGCTAATTTTGGTTAGACTCTCCTGAAATAGTAAATATGTCAACCTCATAGCCTCAGCGCTAATTTTGGTTGTCGTCTCACATATAATGATCACATTTTCAATCCTAATTAACTTCACGCAATTATTTTATCATGTTTAAAAATTGGGAACTCACATTATACGATAAGGTCCTCCTGTCCGATTTCGGCCACGGCGGCCAATCTCAAGAGAGATTAGCCCACTGCGCAAGACATATCATAGTACACAGTGTGTGCGCCAACACAGGTGCACTCTCTATTCCCTTACTCTCATAACCCGATGGGACGGCAATCCGACATGACCGGAAAGAATTCCGGTGCCGGACCAACGGCTTTACGTTCTTTCCGAGGCACGGCAATGTACACACCTCCAGCTTTCGGATTCCAGGCTGCTACTAAGAAATTTGGAAAGAAAACCTCAATAATAACAATTTATTGGCCTGACCTCGGAATTGAACCCAGGATTGTTCACTTGTCTCCAATGTCTTACACTTCGCCGATACGGCCACATCACTTTGGACTCCAAATTATGGAGCAGTTATTAGTTGCTCATGACATACCTTCAAACTTTAACTGTAACATTGCTGAAATTGACAATGGAATAGGACAAGATGGGATAGAATTAAGTGACATGCAGGAGTTGCTTGAATCGCAAGATTAAAATTTGACTGAAACCGACTCTGAGTAATTGTTAAATCCGCCGGCCACTGAAAAAGAGGCTTCAAGCATTGGAAAGAATGGCCATGTGCTATTGTGATTTCTTTATGAAAATTGATCCGTCAATAGAACGGAGTCTTATTTTGAAGAGGTAAATTGCTAATAAAAATTACAAAGTTCTTTAAACCATCGCCTAAACCCGACGATAACATCTAAAAAAAAAAAAAAAAAAACTTCTATTAAATCATTAACATTTTTGTTCCTTTTTTTTTTTAATTTAATTAATTTATTTTAGCCTGTTCGGTCATCCTTGAGAACACCGCTTTCCTTATCATAATCGGGTTTATAAAATCGTTACGTTTGTCTATTATTGTTGTCTTGGCATAGATTGACATTGAATCGTTTGAAACAGGTTTCATATGTATGTCCGGTCATAGAGCAATAACTGCATTCCCTTTTCTTTTTATCTTTGGCACTATTAGGTACATCCAATCGAGAGGTGGATGGCAATGGTTGGTCAGACCTCTCGGTCAGCACCTTCGTACGTGCAATGGTGTTTTGATTACACCATCGAGCTCGATGTCCTTGTTTACCACAAACAAAACATATCATATCTTGATCTGATCTATCACCATCGATGTTCATCCTTTTGCTGGGTAAATGTTCTTGAGTAGGTGGATATTTGCGTTTACGCATAGTTTTCGCAATTGCAATTAGCTCTGGGACAGATTGGCATTTGGCGTTAAGAAGTTCTGTCCGAAGCTCGTCTGCTTCAATACTGCCAATTACAAATTCAACAGCGTCTTGGTTGGTAGGATCAGGTTTAACAATTCTTTTGAACATTTTCCATACATTAGATATGTATTCAGGGATGCTGTCAGCGTCGTTAATACCGTATCTTCTAAATTTGAGTACCTCTGAAAAGTATCTTGATTCTGGCTCAAAGGTTTGTAGCATATCTTCTTTCATTTCAGCCCAAGTAGTTGTTCTGAGTAGACAATCATCAGCCCAAGTCTGCGCTCTTCCTTTTAGAACACCAGCAGCCTTAAGTCGCACTTCATGATCCTTCAACTTGTATTCTTGCTGTGTTCTCGTTATTAGGTCTACCCATTCCTTTACGTCATTACCTTTATCAGGATCAAAACTTGGAAAATAAATATCTGAAATTCGAATTGAGCGGCTCTCTTCAGAATTAAAGATTTTCATCATCTCAGTAAGAGCAGCATGATTTTCTTGAGACATTTGCATCATCATTTCACACATAGTATCCTTAAACGTGTTAGCTAAAAGAGCCATCGTTGCCGAGTTTCCAGGAATCGATTGATGGCGTTGGTTCATCCCCTCTTCTGATGTAGGAAGAGGGTTGTTTATATTGAAAATACCATCTTCATTAGCCATGCTTATTTATTTAAAACAATCGACAGTAACTAGTAATCACAACAGTAACTAATAATCACAACAATAACAAATAATAACAGTAATAACTAATAATGACAACACTAACTAATAATCACAACACTAACTAATAATCACAAAAATAACTTTATAATAATTTAACAAGGTAACACAATAATAGGCCACTATTACTTAGGTCCGTCTAGCTTGACCGCCGACAAACGAATGCCGCTCTCATTGGTGCGCACGCCTTTTATAAGGCGCCGGTGGTGGGGCAGACTAGTACATTCGTTCGTTTTTATTCATTTATTATTTATATTATATTTGCGCCGATATATATATACATATATTTGAAAGCAAGACATTTGATGCATTCGTATGATGCAGTAACAACATAAATAACAATGTATTTCGTGATAGTTCGAGCAAGTTTAAAGTATACAGACTCACAGATATTAAATACAAGATTATATTATAGCTGGCTGCGAGCTTCGTAAACTATCCCGTAAACAGGCGTCACGGTCGCTCCACGCCGAATAAATACATCATGTCAGCTTAAGCGCTACAGTCGCGGTGAGTTTGCTTAATTAGCGTTCAGTGAGTTGAGGTGCGTTTAACTACTGTTAGCTTGCAGTATTTGTATGCTTTTAAATTTAATTATTTATTAGTTTTTCTATCCTTATGTCCATAAGAAGATCGCTTCCTACATGTTTCTGCAGTAATATCTCATGCTCAGGAAATATTATAGTGCACAAGTGAGTGCGCAAACCATCCGCGTATAGACTGCATCTGCACTCTAATGTAATCGTACGTTTGAAATTACGGACATAATCATTATTTTAGATTCCGCCGACAGTACGCTAAGAATATCAGCGATCGTTGTATAATTGTCCTCGTATGTACAATTATGTAAACGAGTCTCTCAATAATTGGCGATGTATAACGAACCAACAAGTAAAATATGTTCCATGAAGTGTTTACGTCAGGCAACCAGCCGTTACAGTCGGACAAATCAGATTTAACCGCACTGACCGGAAGTAATAGTACAAGGCAAACGAGCGATGATCATATAAATCATATTGGCGCTGTCCCCAGTACTGTTCTACGATTAGACGATGAGCCTAACTAATGCAGCCGACAGACAACATGTCTGACATAACAAAAACGATTTATATGCACAATATATAAGAATGTCCCGAGACCCGACTGACCGACCATAACCTAAAGCTTCAACTCGAAGGCGATTCGCACTGAGAAATAATTTAACTTTTTCGTTACAAATCAATGATCATATACAAAACATTCTAGAGCCGTCTCACAGTTTTTTTTTTATCATATCATATCATAGGAAGGCGGACGAGCATATGGGTCACCTGATGGTAAGTGGAAACCAACGCCCATATACAATGGCATTGTACGAAATTTTAACCGTCGCTTACATCGCCAATGCCCCGCCAACCTTGGGAACTAAGATGTTGTGTCCCTTGTGCTTGTAATTACACTGACTCACTCACCCTTCAAACCGGAACACAACAATACTAAGTACTACTGTTTTGCGGTAGAATATCTGATGAGTGGGTGGTACCTACCCAGACGAGCTTGCACAAAGCTCTACCACCGAGTAAATACAGTGATAAAAACCATATCAGAATATATTATCTTTAAATAAATCACCGCTAACGACTGTGGACGAGTGTCGCTAGTTTAATTATAATACTTGTTGTAACAAGACAAAGGTACATCCCGGGATCAGCGCTTCAGTCAAGTAATAATCACAACGATCGGACGGTGACGTCACGTTTCATTTCTAATTAAACTTTGTAATCCGTTTAAAAGTTAGCTGGTCACGTCGAAATTAAACTGTTTGTCTCCTGGGTAATATTGCCTAAATACAAGCTAAATAATTATGAATTCAAATTGCTGTCTTTTATACATCTATAATATTATGCAATTCTAACTAATGTTATTTTTTCATATAATATATTAAAATTATCCCAAACACATCCACAGTTCACAGTTTTTTATCGCAGTGAAACAGCTTAACCCAGCGTGAAACCTTTGTCGCAGGAGTAAGAACCGACGCCGAACGGGGAACGCTGCGAAGCGCGAACGCGAAGCCACGAAATCCTCTAACGTTGCGTTTCACTGCGCGTGCGCGGTCTCACGCACCGCGACTGCAGAGCCCGAACAAAAACTGAAAACCTTACTACACTACTATTTACTATGTATGGGCGACAAAACAGCGCACTGCACGAGAGCGTCACATTAGAGGAGCGACAAATATAGAAAAGATACAATGTCAAAATCAGTTTTATTTATAATTTGACTTTGTTGAACTGTCAATAAAAATGCAGATTCGATAAATACTCCACCGAGCACTCGTTTATCTCGATAGTAAAATGAGCAAGGAAGTCATATCACATCGTTAGCATTCAATAATATACGTCATATAAAATAATTAACTTCACTGAAACCTATTTTATTTATAGAGAAATATTCAACTAAAGCTACTGAAAGATATAAATGTTTATATAATATTAAATATAAAAACTGGAACATTTACCGGAAACTGAAAATTTTGAATAATGACCACTCATTTAAATACTTTTCACTCCCCCGCTCCTATTTCAGCACGAGTACGCAAAATATGACCTGCCCGACCCCTAAAGCCACACACTTAACACTTGGATGCCACTTAATAATTATGTATATCTTATTAACTTATATATTCAATGACAGTGCCGAAATGGCCCATGGTGTCTAACACAAAACTATAGCACAACAATAGTTCGTCGTGCTGAGTTTGTGTTTATAACTTATCTTCTACATTGGAGCATAACATAACAGGAATAACCGATAATAATATTCGAAGGTAAAAGTTGTTTTAGTACCCAAGTAGTAAGTAAGTCAGCAAGAAGTACACAAAGTTAGAGAAAATCCATAAACATGTACTTCCAACAGCAGTTCTTTTATAAATAAATAACAACTGCACTTATCATGTTCGGAATGTTCTGCGAGCTGTCTACATTATCAGGTCTGGCGCGCCGCCAGGACGTACATCACCAGATAATCTCCATAGACCTGAACTGCGCTGAATAGTTTAAAATTCATTATTGCCTGCTTATCGTACCGCGTTAGTTTTAACTTGAAACTATTCGATACTCGAAGTTACTCTGTGTGTGGGATAATATTCATACATTTCTGTTAAGAGCTTTGAAACATTGAACAAAGTGATGAATTATCAAGGATTTTACGTAACTTTTCTTTTGTTAAATTAGTGAACTCCACTGCAAGTTTTGATTTGTTTTTTAGGCAGACGAGCGGATAGTCCGCCTGTCAGGTTACCTTCACACACAGACGTCGTCGATGCGAATACAGCAATACATAGCATTAACTATTAGACGAACATATAAATGTTTTTTTTTTAATATTTATCATAGTTTTTTTTTTTAATTTTTAATTTCTTTACTTCTTCATTCATGTCTTTAAGCTGTACATAAAGTCTATATACATCTGCATTGAACTAATACAGTCAGACTATATGTACGTACTACGTAAAGTATTACTTTTCTTATTTTTGTTACATCTTGTATGACAGCTGAAGACACCGCACCGTCGAACTTAATGCAAATTAAGCAACAAGATGAATATGGCGGGCATAAAGCCCTCCTTTTAGTATTTCACAGTCTATCTTAAGCATCGATCGATCGCGATCATAAGCAAGATGTTCCGTAATAACACCGAACAGACCATTATACCTTAAAGCGTTGTACTTATTATGGGCAACGCGAATCAGTAGTTTTTTTTTAAATAAAAAACTGTTACAAAGTAAATGCTTTGTAAAAGGTTAATACAATATCTTTATTCAAACTCAGAGTTAAATATAGAAACAATTTCTCTCCTATTGATTGTAGTAAACACATAAATTTTCTTAAATACATACATAATACATATATCATGCTATCGCCAGTGAAAAAGGTGACCTTTAGTTCACAAACGTTCATTTTTTTTATTTTCCAAAAAACAATTTCGTAAAGACCACATAGCCCTGTTAGGATATTACTGACAAAGTGTTTTTTTTTATAGTTTAAATAAACGTTTGATGATAATTGTATATTATGCAGTGTTCTTTAAAGTAGGTACCCGAATATATTCCTTATTCAGCCGAGCGGCACAACTCACGGGGGATTTCCAGCGACATGACGTGGAACTTACCAGAGGCGACGTGCTTCATACGAGAGACACAGGATTTAAAAGTTTTTACTGTAAAAGTTTTAACAACTTAACTTTTCAAATTTTAACTTAAATATACACTTTATTATTATTAACATACTCATGCCATTGACTCAGTAGCGAGTAACTACTGACATTGACTTTTCAATTTAGCTTGAAGAGTTCGTTTGCGAGAACAGCGACTTCATGACAATATGTATCCGAGATAAACACTGAAAAATTCCAAATAAGGAATTTCTTGAATAAGCCAAAAATAATTTTACTTACCCGACCCGGTATTTGGACCATTTAAATTACTTCGGGATGAAGCCATACAAGTTAACCACAAAATAAAAATAATCATATCGAAGTGAAAAGCGTAAGAGACAATCTCTAGTTCGGAGTAAATTTACATAGCCAAGTGTCCCCCGACACCAGGCTTTCCATTGCTTCGTTTCAAAAAATTCTAAACTTAACAAAAAATGTGCTTCAAGCAAAACAAATACATTTAAATATAACCACAGCTTACAACTACAAAAGAGTAAGTGCACGGACTCCTGTTTAAATATTTCTCTGTGAAGTCTTAAAAGGTTTCAAATTCTCTAGTTGTAAACGTTTTCGAGATCTTTTAAGAAACATTAAAAAATGCTTCTGTAATCTATTCTTCAAGCTTTTAAGCAACGTTTATATTACATTACAAATGAAAACTATAATAAACACAAAACTTTGATTCACAAATCAGTAATACTTTCAACAACAATTCTAATACTTTTTACTTGGTGGTAGAGCTTTGTGCAAGCTCGTCTGGGTAGGTACCATCCACTCATCAGATATTCTACCGCAAAACAGCAGTACTTGTTATTGCTGTGTTCCGGTTTGAAGGGTGAGTGAGCCAGTGTAATTACAGGCACAAGGGACATAACATCTTAGTTCCCAAGGTTGGTGGCGCATTGGCGATGTAAGAGATGGTTAACAGCTCTTACAACGCCAATGTCTATGGGCGTTGGTGACCACTTACCATCAGGTGGCCCATATGCTCGTCCGCCTTCCTATGCAATAAAAAAAAAATAAAAAAAAATAATAATTCAATTAAAATCATATCATAACATTGTGATAGCTACATGTTGCGCGTGTCTCAGTGACATAAAGATGGCTTTCCAAAGCCATCTTTTGTCACTGAAAGACGAAAACTTAGAGTTTGTGCTCTGTGTTGCAGCTTGCTTCAGTAAATAATCTTTCATTCCTAGAAATGAGGATTATCTGAACTCTGCTATTCAAAATGCAATTCAAGTCCATGAGAATGAGGACGATGGCACAGCTGCTAGTGCAGCTTATGAGCAATGCAAACGCATTATCCTTTTTAGTTGTCCGGGAGTCGGAGGAATGACGCCCACGTTTTCTGCATGTATATTATTTGCAGAATATATTCTACAATATATCGCCGCAATTCAGCGAAGTGTTTCGTTGTATCATCCCGACATTGACCTCTGAAATATCATTTCATTCCTAGTATACGTTCGTCTCAGAAAATTGCCTGTCGAGATAAAGAGCTGGAAGGAAATGGCTATCCCTTATCCGACAGTTATTATTTTACGTTGACATTGCAACGGGGGCTGTCTTAAGGATTATCTGATGACGTCATTCCACTGGACGATTCTCTTATTAAGGGTTAGTCTTATTTATAAATTGAGCTGAACTAACTTTCAGTATTTTCTAAAGTACAAATTATCTTATACTGCTATTTATAAAATAAACTAAATTTTATAATAAATTATAAATAATAATGAGAAGTGATGATAATAAGGAAATTCTCAGTTTTAAGTTGCTTTGAATCGCATCGAGATAAATAAGCATATTTAATATTTACATTGTCGAAAATCATTTTTCAAATATATAATATTCCTATAGCCATACAGGACAAGTTACAAGGTCTGTCCGGAGTTATTTTATAATGATATTAATAATGATGATGTTAATGATATTAATAATTACATTTTTAGTATTATAATTATTTTAAAGTTTAGTATCGTGTGTAGTGTAATAATCGCTTGAGTAATAATGGTGGAATAAAGAGATTAGGCAGCTGCGCAGGAGATACTATAGAGCACCCGTGTGTGCGCAAACACAAGTGCACTCTCTATTCCTTGTCCCTCATAATCTGATGGGATAGCAATCCGACACGACCGGAAAGACGCCTGGAGTTCAGGCGCAGGACCAACGGCTTTAATTACTATTCGAGGCACAGGAGTGTACACACTTCCAACCTCCAGACTCCGGGCTGCTACCGAGAATTTTCGACGGAAAAACTTAATAACTGTTTATTGGCCCGACGCTTGACTTCGATAAGCTGACGTATACAAATTTATTCGACGGACGATATAAGTTTAACGCGGGGAATCACCAAAAATGAGACTACTTCAAAATAATGAAAATAACAAGGTGGCTTACCTGGACAATTGTTGTAATCATAGAATCTAATTGAAATTCAGCAGTGAAAATGTCAAACTTTACAGCGCTCAAAGTTTTAGTCTCACCGGGATATTCAGGGCACCTGTGTCCCTTTTCATCAAAAGCTTAGAGTTGATTTGACTTAATCCTTAAGACGTTATAAATTTAGTGGTTACCTTAAGATAATTTTGTTCGGGCCGATCTCATATACCTCGGCCTTTTCTACAAGATTGACTTACAAAATGACATAAGTTATGTTTAGGAGGAACAAGAATGTTACAAATACACAATGTTAAAAAGTCATTTTTATCTTATTTTAAATAATTTTTTTGTATAGTTGATTGTCAAATAAAATTCCCAATTGTTAAAGATTCGTAGTATTTTTTGCTATTTTTATTATCCTAAAGTGTTGCGATGTGCTGCCATCTGAACCCGGATGTAAACCAGCACCAGGTTCGAGCACCACTGAATATTCATGAGCTCAATTTGTGTTTATAATTTAACTCATGCTTGGTTAAGGTTCAATTGTTGTTTTATCTTTCTGGATAAATTAACTGAAATACTACCATTTTGTAGTTCTACGAAAAAGCGTATTATTTGTTCTCATAAATGCACTCCATCAACATTATTTTAATTTCAAGCTGCTTTCATTTTGCTCTGCGTCCGCAAATCCCGCAATCTCTCATGTTTACTCGACGCATCCTTAATTGCAATTTTTCCATGAGACTTAAAGCTGGCGTCGGATCTCGCGCTCATATAATTAAAAGCTTGCAGTACTTACGTGTGCGATATTTTATAATGGACCAGACTTTATTCTTCTGTTACATATATTTTACATTCGCACTCTTTCTGTTATGTTTTCATACCCTTTTTGACTGCATAATATACGATAGCTTTTATATTTAAATTACAATTACTTCTCCGTATACGATACCATATTCTATGTGTATTTATGTGTGTGTATGTGTATGTGTGTGTGTGACAGTGTGGCAGTGATCTTTATTCCTTAATATTTTGTGACTGAAAAAATCAGTTTACCCTAAACGTTTGTCATCCGACTGGTTTTTCTTTAGAACATGTCACGCTGATAACTCTAAACTGTCAGAGTATATACGAATAATTTAAATAATTTATGTTTTTTAATCCATTATAACACTGAATCTGGAGTAAAATAATAAACTAACTTGTCAGATTCATTGTATCTTTCAAAGAAAATGAATGAACGACTAATTAAGTTGCTCTCAATCTGCTATTATTTAATTAGACTTACGAGTGAATTCGAGATGACATGGCATTTAAGACTGAAACAGCAGAGCTATTTACATAGCATGGTTATTTAAACTTTCATATTTTCATAATATTAATGACTGATATGAAATAATTTTTACAGATTATTAGATTGGGTCGAAAGGCCTTGTATTGTATTTCTCGAACGCTGAATCCGAGTGTGTTTGGCCCTGTTCAAAAGGATAAAAATGTGACGTCACTAAATTACTTTAATTTCCCAAATATACATAAGTTCCCTATTCCTAATCCATCATTAACTCTTCCCTCTTCGATGAGTAAAGCAAGTTGTCTGACACCGGTTTTATTACAGATGTGTTTTCAATATTTACATTTAAAACAATCGAACACGTGACGCACGATTGGAAATTGCATCGATTTAATTCATTCAATAACGAGAAACGATCATAGACTTGTAATTAAGTTAATATTCGAATTAATTAGTACTTGGGGGGAAATCCTTAATATTGATCAGATGAGGTCCTGTTGAATATAAGCCCTGTGTCATTAATAATAATTATACGTTCAAAATCCACGAAACACCAATACAAATAACATGCTCATCATTTCAAAAGACTAACAATATAAAATTGTCATTCGTCTTCAGATATTGTTATTCATAACAATTATAGTTTATAAATAAAATATATAAATATACACGGCCACATGCTATGAGACATACTCGTCAACTCAATACTTATAAATTCAAATCATTTTATTGTCAGCTTTTATTAGCAAATATATTATAAATTTCCAGGAAATCTCGTAAAATATATCGTCGTCTTACAATTGCTAAAAATTCTAGGTAAATAGGTATATGTTACGCAGAAACAGTTCAGAGCACCCCGTGTCCAGTATAATAATACATTTAGGGTGCTGATGGGGCTACCGCGGTACTGTAGTGCATCAGGGATGTTCGCAGACTCGCGAATCGATTGTTTCATGCAACCATGCGTAAGCGATGAACGTCTCTTCTGCGCAGAGTTGAGGGCAGCTCCAACACCATCTTAAAAATGTACTCGAATCATTGCAATATGATTCATGTACTGACTAATAATGAATATTAATGTGTTCACCTTTTGTTAAGTGGTGACCAACGCCCATAGACATTGGGATTGTAAGAGATGTTAACCATCGATTTCATCGCCAATGCGCCGCTTACCTTGAACTAAGATCATAATATGTCCCTTGTGCCTGTAATTACACTGGCTCACTCAACCTTCAAACCGGAACCACCAAGTATATTGGTATAAGTGTTATGTAAGTATATTGGTTCAGTAGTATTATTATGTAGGTGTAGGTACATAACAGTACCTATACCTACATAATGAAGACATGCTCACAACTAATGTATATTACAAGGGACAGCCAATTGTATAATTATACTCATATAATTTTCAAACAAAAAATATAATCATTTATTTTTATCTCGAAATATACCACTAACAAGATAATGTTTGCGTTTTTCAAGATGGCAGCTGACGCTCGCTCCGTGACGAAAACTAGGATTTACGTTTCGCTGAATTAATTATCGAGATTTCAGTTTTGCAATAGTTTATCTTTGCGAGAGCGATTTTTCCTAGACTTGCAGATTTAGAATAAAATATTCGTGGACGTTTTAAATAATTCAACAGTAAAAGCCGCATATGGGATGTGCTCTCTCACATATAACCAGGAGCTGAAGCGGTTTATTCAAGTTGTAAATACGGGGAGTTCCCTTTTCGATAACCCTGAACGATTGCATTCACTATTGAAAGGTAATGTATATCAATTGTTTGCAATTGGCTCGATAAACTGCTATTTATCACAGGTGCAAGCAAACGCTTTAAGCTTAAGCTATATTTTAAATACTAACTTTTGTCTTAATTTTTAGAACTTATTATTTTTTATTATATTTAATACAGTTTTTTTTAAATCTTATATTTTAGTCAGCCTGTGTCAGGTTCAACACTAGTGACATATATAATAGAAATTCTATTTTTGCATAAACTGAACCAATTTAATTTCAATATCGTCACGTCACTTCATTACTGGCACTCTAAATATAATAAACATATTTAAAATTTAAAATTCTGTATTGAAGACAAAGAGAAATAAATATAGCATATACTAGTAAAACAGTAAAAAACCAATGATATTTAAGGAAAATTCATAGTAAACCGTTCGAGATGGAAACTACAAGCAGTTAGTTTCACATCAAAAGAGTTATTTTAATGTAGCGGTCAAAGGGTATAACTCGTCGCACACAGCCGATATTTTACCAAGAAAAAGTAATCGCGGGTCCAAGTCGACCCTTACGTTATCAAGGGCCACTCTGACCGCGATGGCAGGATATTGCTTCCGAAGATCTCTACTGAGGGAAACCACTGACGTTCTTCGTTATTTCGATTTATGTGTATCGATTTGTCGACAGAATTACGTAACGATAAATCAACTCACTAAGTCAACCGTGGTCGGTCAGCGTCGGAAGATATCCATATTTATATATAGAGAAAAGTATATAATAAAATACTGCCCATTTGTCTTATTGATAATGTCGTCATTTGGACTTTGATTAATTTATGAATCCTCATAAATATAAAAATAAAAAGATTAATTGTTACAAACACATATTAAGGACATGAGATCTCAGTCGTTTGAACCCGTGACGTACACTGATCCACTTATTATTTTCATTTTTATGTCATTCAGAGGAAACATTTAGGCAGTAACCCGGGACAATGCGGGCTGGGCTACGTGGCTTTTTAATCCACTAAAAACCTTACAATATTCACCTTAGGCTCGAATCGGAGATGCTAAGATGTTGTTCCAATATAAGACAACGCAGCGCGAGGCCACTCCGGATGCTGTACTTTTGAGGGATATATTTCCTGTCCGCTAAGTCACATCGACACATTGTTATATACTTAAATAAATAACAATAAATGATGAAAACCCTTAAGAGACAATTTCAAATTCATGCCCGCAACATTGAATGTTCATGTGCTCATTTGTGATCATAGCGCGTAACGGGCGCGGGTGCGCACTGTAGACCTGCATGTGTCGGATGAAAATTTGCCAAATGCATACTAACAAACCCCGCATTAGAGCAGGATTTTAGAAGCTTCTTCTTAAGAGCAGTGGAGGCCTTGGCCACAGCAGTGATACGTATGTACGCTGTTACCTCACTTGACGTTAAGTATTAATTTTAAGGTAATATTTGTACCTGTTTGTATTAAATCAAAATATTCAAAATATTTGATTTCCGTGCATTAATATACAGCTGATTACAAGTTGACTCGATGAGGCTAGTTCGTGTATCGACCAGAGAATACAAATTGCAATTCGACAGGGAAATCGTGCTAGCATTCTCGCCGTGCCAAGCGGTCATGATTTGTGCAGCGAACGTTTTAGAATTTTGGTTTGAACATTAATGGATTATTGGACATTTGAAATTACGCTAATTAAAAATATATTGTATTCATGTAGGCTCTTAACTTAACTCTCTTTTCATCATTATCTGGTTCTGAATATACGAGTAGATAGAACCGTGAAGAACCGGCCACAAACTCAATAATTATTATTATCCACAAATTACATGTTATATTTTGTAACAAATATTACTACTAACGCCATCTATTCTACCTATAGTAATCTAATGTATTTTATGTCAAATAAAGTCAGTTGTTGTCAGACACAGCACGCACTGAAATGTATTTAACCCGCGATTTACAATAAACGACTATCAAATTAAACATCATCAGATATTGTACATAATTGTATGCGCAGCGCATTCCCTTGACCAGCGCTGTGACCATTAGCTGTTTAACCGACCGGAAAAAAACTATTCCAAATGAGATTTATGTAACATGTGATAATTGTACTAAAAACTATTTCTAATCTGAAAGTAAAGTAAGTAAAATATGCTTCAAGTCGTCATTTAGTCGAAAAGTAAATTGACGACTATAGTTTATATTCAACACATATACATACCAAACCCAATGATAAATGTAGACACATTATGTACTTGTGTACATTCTAAAGCAAATATTCGTTCGTACATATTACTCTATGTATATAATTAAGGAAAAACATCAACAATAATAGTGTTGAAAGAAAATATTTTATTGGAGCTTGAAGTACTGTACTTAGTTCGATTATTAGACTTTGTAATTAATCTCGAGTAATAATAATACATCAACCCGAACTGGAGGAGCGTGGTCGAATAAGCTCCAAACGTTATCTATAAAAGGAGAAAAGACTTATAACGGTTTTAATTCTATAAATTTGTAATTTGTTGTTTGTTTTTGTTGTATTTCTAGAATATATTATTAAATACGTTAGTTATTTATAATTGTTCCTTGTATTATTTCTTAAATAATTAATTGCTAATTCTCGATTGATAGTCGAATAAAAGCCAAAAAAAAACTTTTTAAAAAAAGTTTGCGAAATGTATATTTTCTCAGAAGATAAAAGTTGGAAAGCTGTTAAGTTTAAATCTATTCGATAAAACCATCAACATCGTAATCATGCGTAACAAACATACAATAACAGACGAATTGATATCCGCCCTTAGTTTTAGTCACGTAATAAGTATTTAATTTAAAACAAGAGTTGAGTAACGGAATATAAAGGAAACTAATGAAATGAATAATTGCTTCCTCGTGCTCGTTCATTCGCAAACCGCATTTTTTAATTGAAGCTGCTTTGATCAGCAACAGTTTTAATTTAAGAAACACGTTTTTTGTTACATCATTATGATTGATTAAGTTTAACATGGTAAGTAGGTAGACTCGGTACGTTCTAGTAATACAACGAACACTTTTATATATTACTTCTCACTGCTACTCTACGCCCTTGTGTGTGGCGCGATTATTATATATTAAATATATTTTATATGAATAAGGAATAACTACGTAAGGTGGGTGGACCGTGGAAGGACACTGTAACGAATAAACAGTTTATAATGATTAGTTTATTTACGGGATAAATGAAAGATACGAATTATTAAGTAATACTTTGTTTTATTGTGTGACATATAACTTACTATTTTTAATTCTAGATGTAATCACTATTAATAAAATTACACTATTAAGCCCAAAATGTTCCTAAGAAGGTTTAAGCTAACAATTGTCACCTATCACCAGGGCCGGATTTAAACTTAATGCCGCCCTGGGCACCGGAAAAAAATCCGCCCGCTTTTTGGCAGATCGGAGCATCAAGGTCGTTTTCGACGGTGCATGCTCTGACTTAAAATTCGTCAATTCTGGTGTTCCACAAGGCTGCGTTCTTTCACCTACTCTGCTTCTTCTGCATGTCAATGATATGTTACAAATCAGTAAAATTCACTGCTATAACAACACTGTGGACGTTCTTTACACCGGCCGTAGCAATATTTCTCGGGAACGCGTCGACGAGTGTCGGAACAAACTTGTGTCTGAAGTCGAGACTTTGTTAACCAAAGTCTCGGACTGGGGCCGACTAAATTTAGTTCAATTTAACCCCAATAAAACTCAAGTTTGCGCGTTAACCGCTAAAAAGACCCCTTTTTTCGTATCCCCTCATTTTGAGAATACTCCCCTCGCAGCCACAGCCAGTATCGGGATACTTGGCGTCGAGATTTCGAGCGTTGTTCAGTTCCGCGGTCAACTGGAAGTTAAAGCCAAATTGGCTTCCAGGCGCCAATTCGGCCCCACATGGAGTACTGCTCTCACCACTGGGCAGGAGCTCCACAGAACCAGCTTCTTCCTTTTGACCGCATTCAACGTAGAACAGTTCGAATTATCGACGATCAAGTTATTACAGTTGTTTGTCCCGGCCGCTGAATTTCACCACCGGACATCGCGACAGAACTCAAAATTCCATCCTCACCACCTCGATGTCTGGAAGTCCACAACAGTTAGTGCGTTTTCTGAGGCATTTCCTGCCTCGCACAATCACTATATGGACAGCTCACAGCTTTCGCTGGCGAATTTTCCGAACCGATACGACTTACACACCTTCAAGAAGAGAGCGTACTCTTTCCTCAAAGGTCGGCAACGCACCTGCAAGTCCTCGGATGTTGCAGATGTCCATTGGCGGTGGTAGTCACTTTCCATCAGGTGAGCCTCCTGCTCGTTTGCCCCCTCTTACATAAAAAAAAATATTGGTTGCCTGTAAAGTCGGTATACGGGTGAAAGTTTTACGTGACAACGAAGTCGGTTGAGTGGTAAAATAATTTTAATGTGAATATTCATTCGTATAGTAGGAAGAAGGATGAAATAATAGTAACAATTTAAAACATTTATTTATACAAAGAATTATATTTAAAACATTAATTTATACAAAGAATCTCGCACTGAATTTCATATTAACAAAATTTTATTTTTTTATGTCTGTCTCTCTCGCTCTTAGGCGGGCTAACCATGCCCGAGTGGAAGGGACGCGTGCCTCTCACTCGCTCTCATTGTGAGCGCATAACGTGAGCGGAGCGTAACGCAGTTTCTTGAAGTGTCACCCGGCAAACCAATTTATAAGACGTTGTCACGTCAAAAATCCGATACTTTTCAATTTTTCAAAAAATTTCTTTAATTCCAGAAAAAAAAAACGATTATTATTTTAAATCCCCAAGGAAATAAATTGATTAAATCGTTTTTATCATTAATTTTTACTAAACGTGCCAAAATTATAATTTACAAATAATGGGTAAATTAAATTTCTTGAAATCAATTAAACCAAAAATTATTAATTAACAGAATTAATTTATTATATTGAGCAATCTTGATAAGACCCAAAAAAATTTTTTTCACTTTCAAGATTTTGCCGTCCTAAAAAATTTGCCGCCCTGGGCGCTCGCCCCGACTGCCCCTAGTGTAAATCCACCGGTGCCTGTCACAAGCTTTTTTTTTTATATTTAATAAGATTAAATAGACACGTATTTATGTTTTCCTTTTTTGTTCTCGCTTACTTGTAGACTTTCCTCTTTTCTTAATTGTCATTTTGTATGTTTGTTTGTAGATGTTCCTAGTAAGGCCCATGAACCCTAGCAAGGCCAACCATGGAACTGTTGAGCAGTTTTTGATGGGCCTTATAAGGAACCACCGGCTCTCCTAGGAACACTACTGATATTTTAATTGAAGCTAAAGTAAAATTATTATTTTTGTCTTGAGTACCATAACAAATCCTTATATAACAATTCGCAGTAAAAAAAAAAAAATAGGTTATTTACTTAAAGACATTCGTTTTGCTGTGCGAGCGAATTACAATTTTATTGTTGACGACCAAAGTCTACGAAGCGAGGGACCCAATCAACAAAATAGCGACGCGAGCGACTCGCCGCCGCGTCTGTGTCCTTAAGTTTGATGGATCTTAGTGTGACTAGAAGGAATTTGTCATCACATGACAATAACCAAGATTTTTAATAGTTCGCCTTCAAAGGCGCGCGTCGTGGGTAAGAACGACACATATGCCGTGACTGTAAATGGCATGGATATAATTATTGTTACAATAATAAGGAAAGTATATTACTTTATAAACGAACATTTTTATTTTTATTTATTTATAAATTCGATGTTTCGCTACTGCCGGGCGCCCCGCGATTCTTAATGATACTATAAACATCTGTCAATACGAAATAATATCAAAGTAACGGAAAATATTTATTGTTGTTTCAAGATAAGCATTTATATAATGAAGTTTCTTTAATGTTTGGTACAAAGGTGTACAATTTTATCATGAAGCATTTTCTGTACTCGCAATCTCTGTTTCGGCTGAATTACAAACAATCCCGAGGGTGAACTAAACCTGACCCGACCAGCCGGCCGACCGAGACCCGACTAAGTTTGGAAAAAATAAAACGAGATCTCGAATCGAAGAATCATAAGAAGACATCTTCGAGAATTCTCTGAAGACATACTAAGCAATGGAAATAATTGGAATAAAACTGTTTACTTCACAGCCAATAAAATAAATCAAGTATAAAGTACTCTTCAGAGGTCATATTTCTTTCTTCCGATCTATCTATAACAAACGTATTTCTTTTTCTTATTTAAAAAAATCGTACCAATTATTTCAAGAAACTCCTATGTTCGTTGTATACTCCTGTGTGCCATGTCTTAAATGTTAATAAAAAGAAGGATTTTATTGCGATAAAAGAGTCGACCACACGCGATATTAATCTAACATTATAAGTTATTGTCATCGCCGTAATTTTCTTAATGTCGCCGCAATGTCTTCAATAAACTAAATTTTGCAGAATATAATTTACATTATTTTTATCGTGTAAAAGTAACATTTTTTGTTCGAGAACAAACAATCTGTCACTTAGAAGTTCAATATGAGTCGAGACACTGACAAGGGTTTCGTCACAGCGTTTTACAAAGCTGACTAACTTCGCCATTTGTAAAACGCTGATATCGTAAAACTACTGAGTTTGGGATTTAATATAGCTCCAGTATTTTTATAATTGCGATTCATTAAACATTTTCAGACATTGGCAAATCTTTTCTAGCTAACTAATTTGCCAACTATATGATTTTGTGTACATGCGCCAGGGTCGGTAGGTACTGTAGTGTAGCAATTACTTAAATTAAAAAAAAGAATAGTAAGTCGTTCACTATCCCTCGATTAACTAACATTACACATTGAAAGAATAAATAAGAACTCTGTAATTGATACGATACAACAAGATTAATGAAGATTATTATGTGACCGAATATATTATTATTTTATATAACGGAGGGTCAAAGATTCTACAGTATCAAACACTAATTATATATTCGACTAACAAACAATAATATTCAAGTTTGAAACTTGAGTGAGCGATTGTTATTACAGCACAAAGAACTTTAAGCAAATAGTGGTTCTTACTTCATTCGGGGCCGATGATACGGAAAGTGATCATACTGTAAATAGTCCGAAACCTCTGAAAACTATAAGGGGATTGGACTAGGAAGTCTTTTATGGGACAATGTATACGCTTTTACAACAGGATCCCAGAAAGCGTTCAAAAATGCACAATTGTGAAATTTAAAAGAATTGTTAAGGAATGCTTGTGTGCAAAAGGATATTACACAACCAATAACTTTTTGGATGACTGCACACCTTGGGAATGAAACGATCGCCTCCAGGGTATTTCAAATAAAGAAAAAATCTGTTATTGTATAAATTGCATATATTGTAAAGATGAGATTTATATATAAAAAAAAACCCCGCTGAGTTTCTTTCGCCGGTTCTTCTCAGGTCTGAGGTGTTTATTTCCGAACCGGTGGTAGATTTATGACAATCAATAAGTAAGTGTAACGCTTGAATATTGAATAAAGATTTTGACTTTGACTTTGACTTTGACTCTGTATATTTGCGAAATCATGTGCAGTACCACCTGCTTCACCTGCTTTCTGAACCCCAACTTGAAATTCGAAACCCGGACCATAAAATCTAGTAAATACAATAGTTACTAAATAGAGCAACGAAGCAGTCATTTGTGAAACTATTACAGGCTAACACCATCTATTCAGTTACATAAATACGTGTGAAGTTCTCATCAATCATGATAATAGCATAATCCGCTTTTGTATTGATGCGTCCGTTTAATCACTTTTCATATATTGTATTACTATTAATCGTTAACCCATATTATAACTATCAAACTTCATCATTAAATGTTTTTTAATGATGAAGTAACATAAATATATAAACTTTGCAATGATAAGTATCCTTACTTAATTTGACTTATTAGCATATAATAATTGTGGCGGTATAACACGGGTTGTGTATATAACATTATTTTCATTAAAATTGTCCGTCCGTTTTTGCCAACATAGTTTTTTCTTCTGATTCCTGGTCTCAATTTTCATAACTAGGCATTTCAAGTACGAGCATCGAGCTCCACAGTTCACTCCTTCTTGACCTGCTTCTCAATGTTTCGTTACAATTTTTAACGGTATCACGAATTCACGACACAAACTTTCTCCAACAATATGAGAGCCATTATATAGCCTGGACTATTGAGATGAGTTATGCTATTAATTTTAGTGTGTCTGCATGTTCGCACGTTAGCGCATATAGCCTTAACTCGGTTCCTATATTAAATGAATACTTATTGAACATGACGTTATTATATTTTTAAAGTAAAGATATCGAAAGATAGCTTAGATCAAACATGCTATATGTATATACTGATTGTAAACGATAAACCCCATAGTATACGAGTGTTGTATAGACTCACTTATTAAATTCCGGTAATAAATGAATTATGTGTCAAACGCGAAAAGGGATCGCTGACGGAAATTATTCAGCAGTTTTTCATAATTAAACGCGTGAAGGCGTTCAGGCTTCGGCGCTAATGAGAGAACATTATTTACGTCAAATCATTTGAGGTTGATGACCTTTACTCCGCCTTGAGTAGGGCTCTTACCATTGCATAGTTTCTACAACTTATGCATTATACCTACATTAAATTTAAAAAAAATCAAATCAACGTCAAATTTTAAGCTGACTCATAGAAATGTTCTGACAAAAACAAATTAATATGCACTAAAAAGCAAAAAAATAATTGCGTATTCTTCTATAATTTGATAATTAACTTACTATTTTCTACTCATCAATATGTAGGTACGAATGTGTTGAGTGGTTGATAATGTATTTGCAATTATTGTTATTTTTGGAGTCGATGTCAGCTAAGGAAACACTATAATATACCTAGCAATAATAATACGGGAATCTTTTAAAAACAAACAAAAACATACACATTACAAATTGACTTTTATTCGCCTCGTAAAGTTGCGCGTGTGACACAAGCACATCTCACCTATAACTAACTATGTATGTAGTTATAAACCCACCTTGGCTGACATCGACTCCAAAAGTAACAATAATTGTAAATACATTATCAACCACTCAACACATTCGTACCTACATATTGATGAGTAGAAAATAGTAAGTTAATTATCAAATTATAGAAGAATACGCAATTATTTTTTTACTTTTTAGTGCATATTAATTTGCTTTTCCTATGAAGTCGGTTTTTGTTTTGTTTTATTTATTTTTCGACTTTTAGTGAATCTGAAGTACACTCACTAATTTGTAGAATATGGGTAGACCTACTAAACGTGCAGCTCATATGAGACAGCGCCGTTTATATTATTATTTAAATATATTAATCTAAAACAGTGAAACGTAAAGAAAAATGCATTTTGGTACTTAATTAATAAATATTAGTTAATATGGTTAAATGTATGAATATAAATTAACATGTTTTCATTAAATAGATTTAGTTGGTGGGGTGTTGGGCAGCCACAACATAATCAAATAATTATTTCTAGTAATAATTAAATAAACTGTATGTTTATAGATGTTGTGTTATACCATTCTTCACCATAAAATATGACGGAATGTCTGTATATTAAAAAAAAGGGGAAGTATCTATATTATCCTAACTAATATTATAATTAATGCGAAAGTAAGTTTGTTTGTGACGCTTTCACGCCTAAACCACTAAGCCGATTTAAAAAATTCTTTCACCAATGGAAAGCAACATTATCAGGGAGTAACATAGGCTACATTTTGTCCCCATATTCCCACGGGAACGGGAACTACGCGGGTGAAACCGCGGGAAAAACACTAGTCATTAATATATAAATATACATAAATATAACATGTATATAAGAGTACTTATACGATTCTATATATATATAATTTTCAAAATTGGTCTCAACTTTTAGGAGATGTTCAAATATGTTTCAATTACAAACATATACATATTATATACTAATGCTTACATGCATAACTCATATTATAAAGAGGAAAGATTTGATTTTTGTTTGATTTTTTATTACGAATTAAATCAAAAACTACTCGACCGATTTTAAAAATTCTTTCACCCTTAGAAAGCTACGTTTTTACCGAGTAACATAGGCTATATTATATTTTCAAAATCTTATAGATCCCTACTTAAAATGGAGCAATGTAACCCAAATCAAACTGTTGCCTATAAAAGTTATTATTTCGCGTGCGCTGCGAAAACTATTGACGGTATAGAAAGAAGTGTTTTATTACAATAGTACTACAATTACTTGATCATAACGATGTTATGGTAGGTGAATGAAAAATCTAGATAGCCTATATAAGATTCGGCCGTGTATCGTTACTTTGCTACTAAGAATTGAAGATTTCCGTTACTTTGTCATGGATCTTATAATCAGAATTTAACCAAACTGTCATCAAACAAGCCTTGAAGTACACTCTTTCCAATAAAAAATCATCGAAATCCGTTGAATAGATATCGAGTTATTCGTCCATTTGTCGCGCACATACCTCATGCTAATTTACGACTTATATGGTTTTCTCATGGATTCCATTGTCAAAACTGGACCAAAAAAAAATGGGACAAATGGGAAAGCACCAACTTTCAAATAAAAAAAAAATCATCGAAATCGATTCATCCCGTCGAAAGTTACGAGGTAACAACGTCAAAAAAAAATAAAAATAAAAAAAAAAACATACAGACGAATTAATAACCTCCTCCTTTTCTTGAAGTCGGTTAAAAGGTACCACTTAACCGCGGAAAAAAATCCAAAGCTTTCTCTTAAGAGCAGAAGAAGTGGTGTCCCAGCTTTGGGCACCATTAATATAATTTACAATCCATTAGGTAGTAAAAACCCTCGCCTCGTATCTTAAACATATAATTATTATGAATATAAATTGAAAATAATGGTTTTCAAATTTAGCATTTTTATAAACAACCCGATTCCTTCGCATTTGAATATCATTACCAAAGACAGTCGCAAATATAATTTGCGCGAGAGGAAGGGAGCTCCCTTAGGTGAGGATTATCTCGCATACCAGTGTAGCTTATCCACCTCCATCAATTCTGGTTCTCATAAGTACTCCCGGTCGCTGAGGTGTGAGATTAACACGTTCAAACTCCAGTCGTTTGTGTTGTTGACTTTGTGTTGAAGTTGACATCGTGAATAAAATAAGCATATAATTTGTTATATTTAATTTAAAAAAAACTAGTAAATAATCCTTAAAAAAAGTGTTATGCTCTTCCTAATGAAATATATTTATTTACATAATTATGGTATTAACCAGATTTTATCCAAAATGGATTTAATTATCGATATATAATATATATTAGCTTCCGCCTGCCTGCCTTCGTGTGAAAGGAGGAGGATCCGCCCAATAGTATTTGCGTGGAAGAGTAATATAGATTCATCCATCCTCACAAACTATCGCGTTCATTATATTAGTATTATTCACTTTTATCGTTTTTAAAGTTTTGATCTATAGATTATATAATTGATATTCTCTAGTTTATTTGAATGTTAACTTATAACTCTTAAAACTGGCCTATAACTGGTTTATATATTACACTATTTTGATATAATCCTGAATTCAGTAGACACATTTCGATGTTGTTAAAAGGATCTTAGGCTGATTTAATTAAATGAGATTAAAAGGATAGATACAAGATATTTAATTAAACAGTGCGCGGGAAGATGGATTAGCAGGTACGAGAGGATACGCTTGGATTCGATCCATCATGGTTATAATATAACTAGCTGTTCCGCGCGGTGTTACTCGCGCCAACCGTTACTGTTAGTAACGTAGGTATTACCTTCATGTTAAATACACTGTACTCTAAACTTTACAATAAATATGCTAGTTAATTAGTAAAGGTTGTTCTCAATTCAATTGATTAGTCCCAAGATTAGCGCTACAAACAAACACACACATTAGGCTTATAATATAATATTTATTTAAATAGTATCTTGAAATATAACCTTCATTAAATCGGTGCGAACATATTACATACATGACAGTGATAATAACGATAATAAAAAGTGAAAAATATACACGGAACAAAACAGTCATTCCAAACAGCGTATTCGCATATAAAAATATAATAATATGTACTTGTTAGTAATTAAAAATATATAAAACAAACATAACTAGATAATGATGTCTGACGGAACATGGTACAAATATTAACCATGGAGTAAGCCATGACCTCTGACATATAAGAGAAATGCAGTAGCCACTGCGGCAAATGATCCATCAACATTATGTAATAGTGCTGCGCGGTGGTGGCGGCGGTGGCGGTAGATACGGCCATAAAGTGTTATAACGCTATTTAATAGCTGACCTACGAAATTAGCCGAAGTAATTACTCGTTAACGTTGACTTCAGACCGGCTCGGATTCTTTTGTTTCTCATACCGTGTCGGCGTTCATGTTTCTGGATCCCCGTTTTGTACTGCAGCGTAATTGGCCAACGTGTGGCCACGTGCTGGTTTTTAAAAACAAATTGATACTTTGAATTGTGATCGATGTTATATCTTAGTTGTATTTCAGATATAAGTTTATTATATTGAACGTAGTATTTTAGAAAACTCAAAAAATCATTATTCGGCCGTAAAAATAACACAAATCAAAGTATTTGTACAGTTTATATGGTTTTGACTATTAATATATATTATCACTAGCAGTAGTTTTTATAAAGGTTGATATCCAAGAAATAACTACTGTTATATTACTTAAAACTTAAAGCTGACACTTAAAATATTATTCGACCGAAGCCACGGCACACCAGTAGAGTCATAAAGAAGTCCCCTAATTAATATAATCATGAAAACGTAAGTCGAAGTCATTATTTTATATGAAAATCAGGCGAGACCTGAGCGTAGGTCCCAAATTATTTAATTAAAAAGCCTTATAATTACTGTCGTAGCGAGACTAATTGTAAAAGGTTTTTAAGTGTCGTAAATAACATTGTTGAAGTTAACCAAATGTTAATTACAAGAAACATACGAGTGTAAATAATTATATATACTCGTATATACTCGCGCATGGTACATAGGCGACTTCATATGGTTAATACATTTACAAATAAATACAATTTTAGCTACGTTTAAATAGTTTCTAGAGTAATAACTTAGATTAAGAAAAAGAATCACAACGCGCCGCGCATCGTCCAAGTGCACACATGGTGCACGTATACGTACGTCGTTGTTGTATGAGCGGTTTTCAAGTCCGCCAGTATACCGGCTGAGCTAATTCCCAAACACTCACTCCAAATATCTTTAGTTATTTATCCGTTCATGTATTTATCAGATGGCGAACAAATTTGCTGCTTCCATCATTGTGCAAAATAAATTTTGGGTCGCTATGGTGGTAAAAATGTAAAGGTTCTATCAACGAAGTAGTATCGTTAGCTACCACGAGCCTAAAGTGGGTAAATAAAACAATTTCATCTAGTTGCTGTTCCCGCGACGGTTGAATTAATATTTTATTTTTACCAATAAACAGCGCTATTTTAAATCTCATCGTTATTTATAAAACAAAGCAGGTAAGTTGTTTAGTTAATAGCTGCGAACATATATTGTAATATCAACCGAAGTGAACCTCGGTCCGCATAGACAAGATCGTCTGTGTAGCAAACCCTTGCAGGGTGAATCGAGTATTTGTCCCGTTATTCCCTCGAAGCGCTTATCTCTGTGATTTTCGTAAAACGTACGTGGGCTGGTTAACTTGATTTGTAGAGACCTACGGAATAAATTTGGCCCTTTCAAACATTTCAGTGCCCCATATTAATATGTTCAGCAGGTAAGGTGGGAGACAAACAAATGTGTGCCGACGCAAGACGCGCGATGAATTAATATGGGTTGGTATAAAATTACCAGACAAACTTTAGCGTTAACTTTACGCAAACGGTTGTTACAAAAAACTTTATTTAGTGGAAATTACTTTAGTTACATTTTAAATTCAATATTCTTTAGTTTTATTTATAAATGTGATACGCTCAGAAGGAATTTAGAAATAGCACTATAAATATAATTCACTAATGACATTTATTATAACTTTAAAGTTCGAATTACACACAATATTCACTAATACAAAGCACACGTCCTTTCTCACCAAAGGATGACTCGAATAGCTGACTGTCAAGTCGTCTCTTTAAATATAAGCATTTGATATTACATTGTGAGGGTAGTGTGAATGAGCGAATGACAGCTGTGAGGGTAGTGTGGATGAGTGAATGATAGCTGTATATACGAATGATTGTAACAAATGATAATAATATAATTTGTAAAGAGGCTCGGTGAAAACTTATCATAATAGCAACAATATTATTGTATCGGGCATATTTATAGATGTAAGTTCAGAATTTCTTCCGTTTTGCATTTCTCATGAGACGAGATAAAGCGCAAGCAAGGTAATGGTGAGCGCTACTAATACGCACCATTAAAAATGTATATAATAATGAAGCAAACATCGCCCAGAGGATAGACAATAAAAGATCTCAATCTATGGATAATGATTCAAAACGGAGCAACACTGAGTTAGATCTGTTTTGTGTTTATGATTCGTCTCGTGCTCGGCGGCCGGCGCTGTAGACACACACTGCATGACTGTCGTAAGCCATTCCGACACGTGCGTCACCAACCGGCAATGGAACAGCGGAGTTGAATTCGCTCCTTCCCGTTAATAGAATAGAAGGCTTCAACAGTGATATATTAACATCCAGACTGTTTATAATATGAAATGGTCCTAGTCTCCTCCTCAGGGTCTTCATAATGTACCAAAACGTTATTATTTATAGAACTATACTAATATATTATTCCAACTGAAGAAGCGAAATTCTAAATAATTTGTATAATGAAATTTCAAATAATGATTGCTCGTATCTCTCGGTATTGCGATATTTATTCTGTATTTGTTATTGTATGTAATTTATAACAGTTTCCAACAAAACGTTCATTTTTATCAAAATAAACGTATTGTATCGAATGCTTTCATATTCGATGGTGTTTGATAATATTTTAGAAGCTTGTTTGAAAAATAAACGGTTACCTGCGTCCGAGCCGCGTGCGGCGGTGTTTACTTTAATATTCACTTTAAATCTGTGCTCTGTCTCTTTAGTCTTCCGCTGACTCATTTAAACTAAATTAAGTTGTGTGATAAGATTACAATTAAAAAGATAGAAAATTGTACTTGTAGTATTAGATGTAAATATCAGCAGCCAGTCAGTCATTTTAAAATGTAGTATAATAGTTATCTATATATAAAAAATAACAAGTCCTGACTGACTGACTGATTCATCATCGCCGAGCGTAAACTATTAAAGTTTGATCGAATTTTGGTGAGTAGGGTCGTTTTATTGAGTAGACACCCACTAAGAAAGGAATTTTGGATTTGGATAAGGGGATGAAATAGGGGTTGATAGTTTGTATGGAAGTCCGTCATTTTTAAAGTTAGAAATATTAACCTCTGGTTGGAAATAAATAAATACGTATTTCAGGGTTTTTGAAAATCTACCTTCTAAGAGGGCGAAATAGGGGTTGAAAGTTTATATCACGAGTCCGTCATTTTTCATTTAAGAAGCGTAAAGTTTTACATATTCGCTTCTACTTAAAAATAAAGAAATTTGTATATTAAGGTTTTTCAAAGCTACCCCCCAACAGGGTGAAATATGGGTAAGTTTGTATCGCGGTTTTGTCATTTTTCGTGCAAAAACGTGTGTAACGTATTTTGTCATTTTTGAAAATTCAACCCTAAACGGGAGTAATGGGTTGGACAACTTATTAAAAAAAATGGTCTGATCTTAATTAACACATTTTATTACTTTTAATTATGTCGTGGTGTGAACTGCTAGTCTTTCATAAAGATAATATAACAATATACTGTTACTTGAGCGTCAAGTTCATAAAAAAAATGCAGCAAAACGTGTAAGCTAGTTTTAATAATAAATTGTTATATTTGTGAGTTTACAGAAAATACACGTGTCCAATGTATCCTGTGAGACATTACGTAATATTAAAATAGATCTTCAAACACTCGTCCATCGAGTCTAGTCGACTCGACTGGTCTCCTCTCGTCTCGTATCTCGACTGAGACGTAACGATAGATACTTGTAGATATTTTTAGAACGAGAGCTTTTCACGTTCGAGTCGAAAACCACTTGACGGGTCTTGTCTAAGAAGGTTGCACGAGTTCCGTTAGGTCATATCGCCTGTATTTTTCTATGCGTTCATATTCAACTGTTATTTTACGAGAACTGTGTGGTATTTTTGGTGTAGCTTGTTTTCAGTAAGCACGAAAAGAGACGCCCCATATTAGTCAGTGATACAGAACAGATTTTTATGCGACAAAGTAATCGAAATGTCATCCATGAAAAGTAAAAACTTGACTTGATAAAATGAAGAAAATAATGTTATGTTTGAACAATACAATTGTAGAGGATAAAAAATGTGTACTGTTGTTACTATTTGTCTATTGTCTTGGTTTAAGCGTATTTACAATATAATTACATATTAATTGTCGCTATATTGAGAATTTCGTATCACATTTGTTAGTATATAATATAATAATACTCTTAAACAAACAATTTACAAATAAGGCCCGTCCAGTAATATACACCGTACAGTAATATACACTTGTTCTATCGTACTTGTTATTCCGTATTGATAAACTTTACAACTCTTATAGTTTTTGTCTAGAAAGCAAAATTAATTAAAAGAATATAATTTGTTCATGAATGTATTTTTTCTGCTCCAACGTTTCAATATTGTCTATCAATGTTTATATCTCCAATAGAGCTATAGCTTGTAACAGGATGTGCGTAGTAAATTATTTGCACTGACAGTCGGTACGGCTCAGCGCTCGCTTGCGTCAAAACCCTATCGCACTAATTAATAGATAACAAATTTACTACAAACAAGTTAAAAACATAACGATAAAAGGATCAGGTAAAGAGTTCAATGTACACACACACATATATGTATAATAAGTGTTATTAAAATCAGCTAACTTCAACACAAAACAAAATAATCAAAGTAATGTATGTAACTTTAGTTTTTTTCCGGATCCACGCAGTTTCATCCAACTGACATAGAATTTCACATCGAGACATTTTTTATTTTCACGATATCAAATAAAATCGGAGTCTGAACGTTGTGTGTTGAAAAACTTTTCGCAAACAGTCTACAGCATAGTTATCCACTATCCTCCAAATCGTTTTATCTGTAAAACATAAGTAACATGATCACTAGTTGAGTAATTCTATTTATTTATATATTTTGGTCTGAGAGTATAATTATACATATAATCTTAGTTACCTGTGTCATATCCTATTTTGGTATCGCTCAATCTATAACTTCAACATTCGTCTTTTTATTTTATGTCACATAGATGTATGTCTGCGGACAACAAAGTAGAGTCCAACGTCTATGAACTCGTATTGGATTATGATGCTTTCTCGAATTTGGCGCATAAGAGACACGATTGTTTAAAACTCGTCCACCTGTACACCAACAAACATGCGTGTGCCGCAGAACGAGGCAGTCTGTGCACAGTAACGTAAGAGTACGTCCCTTCAGTCATAGAAGTAATTAAGCCCAAACTGTCGCTTTAATGATAAAATATTGTACAATTATACAAAATCCCAAGCGGCATATATGTATGATGGCGGCAAAAAAGTTATTTTAATTTCTTAAAATAAACGCCTGAAAACTATATTTTTAATATGAAAAGTTGTCACACTTTGTATTCACAAGCGACGAAGACCCGCATAAAGCTGCACTTATTACACGATAACATGGAATTATCCATAAAAGCTGCGGATGCGAATTTTATGTTGACATCACTCTTTATAACTTTAGTTCTACTTCTACGATGTCCCAACCGATCTTGGCAACGTCGGCCATTTTAAAGAGAAACAAGTCAACGGCGCGGTACATGTAGTAACGCATACTTTGGTGCACAAATACAAATGCACTTTCTATTCCCTCATAATCTAGTATCCGCCAATCTGACACAACCGTAATAAATAATAATTTTAACAAAACAAAAACCGACTTCATAGGTAAAACAAATTAATATGCACTAAAAAGTAAAAAAATAATTGCGTATTCTTCTATAATTTGATAATTAACTTACTATTTTCTACTCATCAATATGTAGGTACGAATGTGTTGTGTGGTTGATAATTTATTTACAATTATTGTTACTTTTGGAGTCGATGTCAGCCAAGGTGGGCTTATAACTACATACATAGTTGTAGGTGAGATGTGCTTGTGTCGCACGCGCAACTTAACGAAGCGAATAAAAGTAAATTTGTAATGTGTATGTTTTTAAAAGATTCCCGTATTATTATTGCTAGGTATATTATAGTGTTTATATATAGGTATAATTTTATTTACATTAAAACCTTAACTAAATACAAATAACATTTAAAAATAATTATTATACAAGTCGTGACCGCGTGGAATGGTGGCAAGAATGCTAGCAGCATTTCCCCTTTGAATCGCAATTCCGATTCTCTGGGCGAAAAATGAAAATATAGGTATATTATAAAATATGACGGAATGTCTGTATATTAAAAAAAGGGAAATTATCTATATTATCCTAACTAATATTATAAATGCGAAAGTAAGTTTGTTTGTGACGCTTTCACGCCTAAACCACTAAGCCGATTTAAAAAATTCTTTCACCAATGGAAAGCTACATTATCAGGGAGTAACATAGGCTACATTTTGTCCCTATATTCTCACGGGAACAGGAACTACGCGGGTGAAACCGCGGGAAAAACACTAGTAATCAATATATAAATATACATAAATATAACATGTATATAAGAGTACTTATACGATTATATATATATATATATATATATATATATAATTTTGAAAATTGGTCTCAACTTTTAGGAGATGTTCAAATATGTTTCAATTACAAACATATACATATATACTAATGCTTACATGCATAACTCATATTATAAAGAGGATTGATTGGATTTGATTTTTGTTTGTTTTTTTATTACGATTTAAATCGAAAACTACTCGACCGATTTTAAAAATTCTTTCACCCTTAGAAAACTACGTCTTTACCGAGTAACATAGGCTATATTATATTTTCAAAATCTTATAGATCCCTACTTAAAATGGAGCAATGTTACCCAACGTATCAAACTGTTGCCTATAAAAGTTATTATTTCGCGAGCGCTGCGAAAACTATTGACGGTATATAAAGAAGTGTTTTATACAATAGTACTACAATTAATTGATCATAACGATGTTATGGTAGGTGAATAAAAAATCTAGATAGTCTATAAAAGATTCGGCCGTGTATCGTTAATTTGCTACTAAGAATTGAAGATTTCCGTTACTTTGTCATGGATCCTATAATCAGAATTTAACCAAACTGTCATCAAACAACCCTTGAAGTACACTCTTTCCAATAAAAAATCATCGAAATCGGTTGAATAGATATCGAGTTATTCGTCCATTTGTCGCGCACATATTTATGCAAATTTACGACTTATACGGTTTTGTCATGGATGCCAGTGGCAAAACTGGACTAAAAAAAAATGGGACCAATTTCGGAGCAACCCCTTTCAAATAAAAAAAAAATCATCAAAATCGATTCACCCAGTCGAAAGTTATGAGGTAACAATACCAAAAAAAAAACATACAGACGAATTGATAACCTCCTCCTTTTTTTGAAGTCGCTTAAAAAGTGATACAATATTAAATGTCTACGGCGTAGCTTTGGCACGTTGTTTGTGTCGCTTTACGACGTGTATTACATATACACGTAATTCATAAGTTAATTCGTAAAATTCGTAATTCGTATTTCATACAGAAGTAATTCAATAACGTTGATGACGATGTGCCCCTGACCCACTTCCGTCACGGTGGACATTCAAAAGAAAACAACTAATTACACAGGTAGGTACAACAATCTGTGGTGCACAAAGTTTTAGGAGATTTTGATTTAATCGAAAACGTCGTAGCTTGTGAAGTTTATAAATAAGTATTGTATAAGCGGTTAAACAATCGCCTTAAGTAGAAGTAACGTAAGAGCACGTAAGTTTTCAACAGCTAGACAAAGGCCGCACCCTCTCTCCTCCTGCGATCTCGTTCCTTCGACCTTCAATAACCTGTCCACGTGTCCACGTGTTCTATTAATTAGACTGTCTCGTCTCAACCAAAAATAGTCAGTCAGCAATAGCACATTTACGCTCACCTTAGTATCAAGCTAGTAGCAAAAGAAGACGACGTCATTGTTGTCGTTTTGACAACTCATTTATTATATCTAA
Organism: Nymphalis c-album; assembly: GCA_963151315.1. Lineage (NCBI taxonomy): Eukaryota > Metazoa > Arthropoda > Insecta > Lepidoptera > Nymphalidae > Nymphalis > Nymphalis c-album. The sequence continues at coordinate 171,711 of OY720594.1, read as the reverse complement.
GTACAAGAATTCTTATTATTTTTTTGCATTAGCCTTTTCATCGCTTACTTCTTCTTCATTACAAGATTACATTGATGTGGTTTTCTCTACAATATATGTTGTAAAGTTGCTAACACTGATTATCCTTAATATTATATTTGTAATTTGATCGCGCTACAGTGGATGTCCGTCCGACGTTCGACGATAATTGGTCCGCATGACCTCACCTAGTACTTCACCCATGCAGTATTGTGATGTGCTTGTTAGATGCTTATCCTTTATAATTATTTATTTTATTAAAGTCAATGTTGCTCAGTCTCTTTATGACATTTCCCGATAATATTCTGCGACGTTTGCTCTTACAGAATACATGAAACTGATCGCTAATTTGCAATATCATAATACTAACTTGAAATTTTATAAAAATACGTTTAATAGAAGATAAGATGGTGAAGAAGGATTATAAAGCAGATTAAATAATCATAAATCAAAGCATTGACAGTCGCCAGTAAAAGATTGACCGCAAAATTCGATTTACGGAAACCTTTTTAGCAGCTTTTTTCTTTGTATTTTTTGCACATCAATCAATGTCACGTGCGAAGAGTTTAACTATTTATAATTGAGCATTTAAAAGAAATTAAAGTTTTACCTTCATTCATTCTCAGTACAATAGAACAAATTGTGTGAATATTTCTACACAGATTTTATTATAAAAAGTTTATTAAAAAATATATGCATTTATTTTTATTTTCTACAATTTGAAACGTTTTTTCTGAAAAGTGTTTTCTAATTTCACAAATATTTTATAAATGGAAATATGTAGCGATCATGGGTTCATATCCAGGCAAGCACCGCTAACTTTTCGTGTGCCTATTCGTATTTTAATTTATAAAATTCATGTCGTGCGTGGTGGTAATCGATCTTGAGGAATAGACACGTGTCAACTAGTTTTCTGACACATGTTTATCCACCATTTCATAATGGAGTAGTGTAAAGAGAAAAAAAGGCCAATAGAATCAGTATCTCAAAATATTAATGCGATTATTTCATCAATTTTTATAACGACTCACCGATCAAACTTGAAATGGTGAATAATATAATATACTTGTTATCTTTTGTTCTCTGCTTGAGTCAAACTGAGATTATTCTTTTTTATATGATAGTGAGGTAAAAAAGGTACTGATAAGTATTAAATATCAAATATACTATAATTGAGTACAATTTATGTAATTAAGTTCTAGTGGACCAAGTAAACTGGAACACAAGATATTGAGTGTCGACATGTTGCTAAGGTTGAAGAGAGCTTCACAAACCAATTGTATGAAAATTAATTAGTAATTGCTATATCATGTAAAATAAAGATATATTTTAAAAGTTAATTATTAATTTTTTATGCGGTCGGGGGACCCCGTCAGGAACGAAGTTTTCTGCGATATTTTTCGACTCACCGTCTTTTTAAATGTAGATTTTAATTGATTCCTGCATTTTCATTATACCGAAAAACACCTAAACCTCCTTTATATCGAGCTCTTAAATTTGAACGCATCGCATTATGTAACATTTGGTAGGCACAGTATGATCGCCATTTCGTTACTCACGTGACTTTGGGACACTGCCATTTCACTCCACTGTAAGCATCAAAGAACATCATTCCAAAAAATAAAACTCCCTTATAAAGGGCAGCGACCACGGATATATAATATACATATATAAAGAAAAAAACATGTCATAACATTATTTAAGTGTGGATTCCTAAAAATATTTAAACCCAAAAGTTTCTGCCGAACTATTTACTTTTATTCCATTGTTAGTATACCTCCGAATTTCCTTATCACCGAAATCAAAGAATTCCTTAAAGTTAGTCAAACACAATATATCAATATCCGACCCTCGTCCACGACATTCACATACAGAGTCGCGGCCACAAACCCGTATATTAATAAACTTCCACGCCCTGCCTGAATTCGAACCGCAAACGTTTGGCAATAAGTACATCGGCTCTCTATAAGGCTCATAGGTTTACGATCAACGAAACGTATAATGTAGAATGCGAGAACTCCCTCGAGCTGCGATTAATTAACCTCGCCGGATAACGCGGGTTTATTGCTTTTTCACGTAACTAGCCAGTATCGAGCGGATTTTAGTAATTAAATTGTACACAGAACAGTCACTAATTAGAAACAAATATGTACATGTGAATTTTAGATACATAAATACAAGCATGTTCATTATTTTAGATATCTTTTTTAATAATATTATAAAAAAATTCGGAGTCTACATGAATAAATTTGCAAATCAATCACCGCGAAGTGGCATTCAAGTTACTTCAGACATGGAAGAACAGCCCTTTGACGTGTAAAGCCAACCCGAGATAACATGGACCAAGGTTTTAAAAAGTTTGTACAGATAAATCAACTTGAAGAGTTTTAGTCATACACACAGTGGCTTAGATCGGAGTAAAACTAACTTGCGCTGAATAATATATCTGCTGACGGTGCACTACGTCAAACGCAAAAACGTCTGCAAACTGATTTGACTATAAAGTAATGAAATACAACAATGGCAAAATTATTCTTTATTTTATATAATCGCCAACTTTAATTATATCTTTAAATGGACAATAACTCTAATTCAATTGCGTAAATAAATGTTCACCCTGCAATTTGGACGAGTACTTTCAGATTCAGAGTGGTCATTTATTCAAGTAATCTGATAGTCTGTTCTATATTTTCAATTGTACGCAATAATAACCTAAATTGGATCAATGTTGTCGATTGATCAATGTGTCTATTGATGAAATTAATGCTGTTAGGATAATAACACATAAATTTCCATATTAAGTATCTTATTTTTTTTCTCATTTATTTTATAAAATAAATTCCCAACTCAGTGTATCTGAAGCGCTGCGTCAGCGCTATTTAATTATACTCCTTAGCGATAATACGAAGGAAACTGCCGCAAATTAAACGAGATACAGCTGGCTGCTGCGCTTTATTTTAAAAATATTTTTCATTGTGGAGTTAACTATAAGGGTGGGTACACATACAAATACGAAGAAACTGCAAAAGAGATATAAATATTAATAACACTATTAATAGTAATATAATTAGTATAAAATAATATCTAACGGACTCCTGTCAATGCAGGTTTTGGTGAAAATATGTGATTGACAACTTATATTAGGTATTAAAGAAATGTTAAGATTTAATGCAAAACACGCGACGAACAAACGGAGAAAGAAAGTAAGTAAACAAAATAATAATTAAGTCGTGTTAATAACAAAATTTAAATGTAATTATTTATTACTCGGGCATCCAAACAATTACAATGTACTACAAAGGATTCTTAACGAAGCTGCTCCGTCATCACCATTAACTGGGATCACACCGAGCTGTGGTGAGCTCTGGCTGAGAACAGTGTCACTACGACTTCAGTTTGTTGGTGCGCGACACGTTTAAAACATGTTCTATTCATTACTTTAATATAAATGTAAGCTTATTCATGTAGTTTGTATGAATGTCATATTGTGTAGAAGCACCCTTATCTTTCATTTATTTTCCGAGTCTGTAAGGAATATTATTAATTTAATCATAATAAAGTAAATACCGCACTAACGTGTCACTACTACGTTTTACTTAAAAATGGTTCAATTAAGATGTTATGAAAGTAAAAAACAATGATACTTTAATCTACTTGTTCTCATTATAAGTATAATAATGATTACATGGGAAGGTGGCCCAGTGTACACAACACGAGGATCTTAACCGAGGGTCACTGGTACAGATCCAGTCACAGGCCTGGATATTTTGTGAATGTGTTAATATTGTAGCTCGTGCTCGTCGGAGACATCGCGAGCGAACTGTAGCGATGATTTGGACGTGTCAACAGAAGGTATACAAATGGCATATTTGGAGATGCATTTCAGATGACTGAGAAATTGGCAATTATTTTATAGTAAATGACGTAGTTTCACGAACAGCGAAGTTCGTGAACTATATCTTTATATGTATAAAGGCATTTTCTTAACTTGAATTAGTCGATATTTATACGGTTTTCGTTTATCAAATAACTTAACATCAAAATGTTTCGATATTTCTATTGACGTAAATAAAAAATAACAAACTTATAAAATATCACTGAGTATTATTAACAACTCAAAAAGGAACCATAATCGTACATAAAAACACAATAAAATAAGTATTAACATATTAGTAGGTAACGAGTACACAGTTTTATTATTCTTTTAACAGTCCTTCCTTAGTGTTGAGTCACACGAATAACAAAAAATGGAAACATAAAAGAAATACTCAGGAAGAAATCATAAAACCAATAAAAGACAAAAATGCGCCATAAAAATGTTTTCATACTCTGGAGTGTCAAAATATCCACAAACAAGTCAAAGTTATGAAAGTAGTCAGTATAAACGTATGTCGCAATTTTAATATTGGAGACGTCAGAAATAGTGGCAACCTAGTCAATGATTTCGCTCGCGCCATCGTTGCATTTGAATTTAGAACGTTAGCTACAGATTATTAACATTTTAGTTATATTTCAATTTAGCTGAAATGAGAATTGACTGGGGCAGAAATAGTCTTGAATATCAAATTTATCATAACATTATTATTAGCTTTAGCTTTCTGTTTTTTAAAGCATAATATATGTATCTGATTATAATTGAAATATTATATTGCTTTTTATTTATACGTTTTAAGATACTTAGAGATTTGATGGTTTATCGACGATCATCAATTCGAAACATTCCTAATTAGGGGAGGGATAGAACGACACATAAATTATGTTTAATATAAGTCACTACAAATGCTGATAGCAAAGAGTAATATAATAAAGAGAATTTAAAAACAAGCAGTGGCTTCGGTATCACAGAGCAAGGAGGTGCGGCGCTCCAGGCTATTCAAGGTGAGGTGGCCATTACGGGCAACATATACAATTTATGTATTTCTATACTAGTAATACCCAATTTTATATATTTTGTCGACATCTGTTACTACCCATTAAGTCACTAATCACTGCACGTAAGCGGTCATCCGCCAAACTACACTAGGGACAACGAGTATTGTGAAATGAAACGATCACAGTATAATACTCCTAAACCACGCTTATGAAACCTTTTAAGTGGAATATCCTAATACGGTGTAAATGCTGATATGTATACATGAATGCACAAACTGACACTGGCCACTGATTGGAGTAAATGTGACCTATTGGCCTAGTGGTCTGCGTACTCTACGTAGTCCACTACTGTGTTATTATATGCTTAATTTGTGTTTATAATTCATGTCGTGCTCGGTGGTTGACGAATACAAACGAGTGAAACACTGCAAATTTAAATCAGCCCAGTTCCTTCTTAAGATGACAGAACATACAACATATATAAATATAGAACCTGTCAAGAATGTTACTTATATTTTCAGTTTCAAACAAATTGCTTGCATTATATACGACGTAGTGAGATGAATGAAGACTAAAGAAATAGCTCACCGTTCAGTTCACCGTAATCCTTAATTACTCGAGCAATGTATCAACGTCCGATACGAATGCTGCCCTCCTCGTAACTTTGACGGGAGGCTGGGATATTAAATGAGATAAATCTGATAGGAAATTTATCTTTACATTTCATCCAATCCAACTTTGAATCATATAACTTAATATGAAATGAATCTCTCGTATTCATAGAGAGCACCCCCGTACATGTAACATTTTAAATGTAGACTAACATTTTTATTGAGGAGCAAATAAGCTGCTTTCGCCGTAGAGATCAGTAACTACCTGAATTTCCTACTTTTTACTACTCTTAACTCCAATTTAATTTGAAACTATTTTCATTTACAAAGAGTAATACTATCTATAAAATCCAAATTTCAAAAATTTCATTTTAAAAACCCAAGGCGTAATAATGATAATAAAATGTGCGAATAATGCTGCGAGCGCCTATTATTTGTTAAAGAAATAACGTACAAATACCCAGCGAGTCTCGCCTCGTCTTCCCCTCCACAAGGATGGCTCAAAGCTTAAAGATCTCTTGACCCACTTCATCTAAGATCGCGGCTGCATTAAATTCTTGCCTACGTGACACTTTACGGTGCGGTTAATCGGGAGACGCGGCCTTATAACGGATACTTTTAAGAATGTGTAATGTGCTGTAATACTATTAAGTTCTTCTTATGAGCCGAGATGGGCCAGTGGCTAGAACGCGTGAATCTTAACCGATGATCGTGGGTTCAAACCCGCGCAGGCACCACTGAATTGTAATGTGCTTGATTTTTGTTTATAATTCATCTCGTGCTTGATGGTGAAGAAAAACATCTTGAGGAAACCTGCATGTGTCTAATTTCACTTAAATTCTGCCACATGTGTATGCCACCAACCCACAATGGAGCAACGTGGTGGAATAAGCACCCAACCTTCTCCTCAAACAAAAAGAAGAGGCCTTAGCTCAGCAGTGGGACATTCATAGGCTGTTACCATTACTTTATGTACATAATGTTTACAAATATATATCACTAGCTTTAAATTATACCTGATTAACTGTGTGATTCTTCTTATGTTGCGACCGCAAATGTTTTGTATCGACACGATTTAAAAGCCTCTCTGATACATATCGAAAACGGCCATCGCGGCAGTTTTAGTGGGAAGAATACCACATAACCCGGTTCCTCCCCCCAGAGACAGCCGGGTCCCTTTCTGAAAGTTTGTGGCAGTAAAGCTCCCAGTTGGAATATCTTTTCCAAAATGTTTAACAATTATCGTCATATTTTAGCCAATTTATACGAAATCTTTATTAAGTATAAACCTTAACCTTCGTCATGAATCACTCTGTCCTGAATGGTCTATGTAAAAATAAAAACCCGATCATAGATCTAGTTTGTTAGATGATCTCGTTCAACCGTATCAACTATCCAGCTTTATAGCATAAACACACGCAGATGCTCCAAAATTTAACAATTTGGACTGAAAGTGATATTCTATAAAATATATTGTTTGTGATTTGTATTTCAATATTTTTTATTTAATTTCGCGGTCGGAGGAGGAATAACGTATTCCGAAAACAACGCGAGAGATTTGACAGCACGTTTGCTGTAGAGTTATGTCACCCCTGCGTGAACTGTCTGCGATAACTCATGAAAAAAGAATTATTAAAGAATCAATTAATTTTTGCAAGTTTTTAATCAACTTATCTATGTATGAAATATTGCACATTTTGTACATGGATCAAATAAGAGTTTGTTTTTAAAATATATTAATATCGAGATTTTTTAATTTTTTGTTTCTGTCAATTGGGATTGTCCGTCATGCGCAAATACGTAGTCACATTAATGACAATCGTCTCCTATCTGTCTTCACCAATTCACATTCAGGCCCGACAACGACAGCGACAAGACATTTTCTTGACAGATCAGCGTCCTATCGCCGAGAGTAATTGAAGCCAAAGGTCTGATTCAGAAACCACTTTTTCTATGAAAGAATAGCATTGTCAGATACTATTGTATTGTTTTCTATATCGGCCCACATACTATTCATCATCATATCAGTACAATTAATTATTTTTTTAGCGACATAAGTAGATTTAAAGAGACCACTTTCTACCGTCTGCGTTTATTAATAGAACTATCGTCTATACATTTGAGGATGTATCTGAAATCATTAAGGCCACGTCACATCGCCTCAATAAGGGATTCAAAGCGGAAGATGTGACAGTTCATTGAACCGCATCACGCGTTAACAAGTTATTCTGATTATACGTCGGCTACACTGGGGAACTTATCTTTGTATCAATTTCATTAATATTGGTTTATTTAATTACAGATTGATGTATGTAATTACAGATAATTATAGAAGTTTAGTCAAATTAATCTGTGAGGCAAAATAAACAGTAAATAACGATTCTTCGAGATTTGCGGTAATTTATTGCAAATTAGGAACTATTTTTGAAAGTGATCACCGCCGCCCGTAGACATTGGCATTGTAAGAAATATTAATCGTGCGGCACCAACATTGGGAACTAAGATTTCACGTACCGTGAGCACAGGCTCACGGCACGGCAGCTCACTCGCTCTCTAAAATATAAATAGTAAACGTGAAAGTGGAGAAGTAATCACATAGGTTATATACTTATAAAAGATATGGAAATTCATGTATAATCCAAATGTTACGCATGTAACCTTCACGTAATGAATCGAGAATACTTTCACATACTACTTGTTCCCAATCAAAAGAACGAGAAGAAATAATCATGAAATTTCTCTAATTTTCCAATAAATCAATAACATATTTCAACGTATTAAAAAACAACTTCGAGATGACAAGAATAGAGCGTTTTATAGAATAGAGAGGCGGACGGCGGTCACCACCGCTCGGTGACATTGGCGCTATACAAATATTAACCATTCCTTTCATCGCCCATGCGCCATATATCTCGGGATCTAAGTGCCACTGTAGCTGGTTGCACTGGCTAACCCACCCCTCAAACCGAAACACAATAATACTAAATAGAACTGTGTTGCGATAGAATATCAAATGAGTGAGTGTAACCAACCGAGACGCGAATGCACAAAGCTCTACTACTGAGTGAGAGCATATAATATACACCTATAATACAATTACAATTATATACATGTGTCCATACATAACGTAATAGTTTGTTAGATGATCTCGTTCAACCGTATCACAACTATCCATAATATAAACACACGTAGATGCCCCGAAATGTAATATATATGGTCTGAAAGTGATATTATGTAAAAGCTATAGCTACATATTATAAGAACGTTAGCGCTGTCCCTAAAATACCTAATTCGAGCCTTGACAGATAACAGCCGCGGGTAAAATTAGAAGTGACAGCGTAGAGACCGACTCCTGTATCCGACGCCAGCCCGTGACAAAATAAAGACGTCAAGTCCCTTGTGTATGTGATTACATTCACTCACTTAACTTTGAAACCGGAACACGGCAATGCAAACAACACACACAATTAGATATTTTATACAAATTAAATTTAATTATAGAAGGATAAATAAAGAAGACTTTGACGAACACTTTTGTAAACTATTAAAGCATATATATATAGGCTGTACAGCTACAACAAATGTAGTCACTCGAGTTAAACATATACACATGTTGTTATTTGTACAAAGTATTGACACATGAAAGTTTAATTTCCAACGGTTTATATATAAACATTTTACTTAAACAGTTCATGAGAATGCATCGAATCGTTGTTATTATTTTACGATAGAGACGATAATATAAAGCTATAATGCAAGGTCTGCAATAAAAATAAAATATTAATCATTTTTCCTCCGAAAACATGTAAATCTGCAATTTAATTTATTCAGCGCATCATCCATCACTCATAAAACAATAGCCGTCGCGGATGACCGACGTTCATACAATGTACGAATTAATCCTTTTTAAAGCAATACGGAACGTTTCATAGTGATACAGTTACATTAAACTATTACGATAATATAATATAATTTATGCGAAGTCGTAGAATTGAAGCTCGTTATAAAAAAAAAACTAGACTAACTACTGAGTAATTAGATTAACTACTGAGCTTTCTAGATTTTAACCGTAGAACCTACACAAGTTACAAGAATAAATTTATTCCTGTAACTTGACAATCACAACGTACTTATAAGAGCCTTACTCGTACTTAAATATTTTTGATAAGTAACATTATATAGAAAATGTACAAATTTCCGTGGAAATTTTCACCTTTCACCTTGCGAGCTAACCCTTTCTTACCGTTCCGATTTACGTAAAGGATGGGGAAAGACCAATGGTCTCATTAATTAAAGTGTAACTATCTGATTATTCAGTTTAGGAGAAGTTAGTACTTATATATTATATCAACTAAAATTCGATGCTTTACATTAATAAATTATATAGATGTAGAAACCATATGCGTTGTCGTTGAAGACACGTATCGATAAATAGACAACTAACAACACATCTGTTGTCGGAGAGTTCAAATACTAAAAATACAATTAATTTCCAAATACAATAATGTACATAATTGTAGTTGAACTAAACAAAAAGTGATTATCGAGCTTCAAAGAGGTTCGTCTTAAAATCTACTTTTTGAACCGTTGTTATAACGCTACGTCGTAGACGCAGTAGTACACTGTCTACAATACTAACAGAATGGTGCTTTATAGCCTTAAAAATATTAAAGCACCTATTTCAAGTAATAGCGCGAGTGACCTCAGCCGGTGCTTTGAGGGAAATAATAAAGTGATTGAGTGCATTTAGCTCTGCGACCCTATAAAGATTTTATAACGCCTTTTATTGTTACGACACATGGTGTGGAAAGAGGTTTTATATCTTTCCGGTGCAAATGATTGTCACTACGAGAGTCGTATTTAGCTCCACAATAATTAAACAATCGATTTTCTAATTGCGTTTCTCTTTATTACCATTATGTTTTACACAATATCTATGTATATATTATGTAGCATATTATATGTATATTTTCTTTATTTTATAGTTTTATGTATGTGTTTATTTTTTTGTACATAATACATTTGAATGTTGATTATATAATTTACTACCGTCTTCACGGATGTCTCTTTAGCCTAAAGGCTTAAGCTTGAGTCTATTGTAGTGCAGACACGTGTGTGCGGAGTCAGTCTGAAAAGATGCCAAATTGAAATCGTCGAACACAAATCAAGTGTAGGACCAACTGCTCCACGTGATATCTGAAGTACGGGAGTTTGAAACTACCCAATTAGTAGCTACCGTGTAGTTCGAGTAGCTGTTAATATTTTTTTTACAAAAACAAGAACTGCAGCATTGTAGACTGGCGTTAAATATTTGTAACTTATAAGCAATATTATTGATACGCTAAGAACCAACTTGCCATCTATATTTGTTAGTTATATGAATGTTTATTATTTGCACAGCATTGTCTATTCAAACGTTCCTATTAAATGAAACAACAAACAAACATACAATATAATACAATTGTTTTCTATTTAAAATAAAAGTTTTCAGCAAATAAAACAATAGGATTTCAAGATAGTATTATGTTGATGTCGTATCCGATGATAACTTACAAGATCGTGACGTCAATTTTATAACATGACGTCATATGTGCGAAGAGAAGAGAATAATAATGAGTTTCTCTAAGAGTTTTAGCTTATTGATTTGGAAATTGGAGAAGGATGAGTTTGTAGTATCTTATAATATTAAATATATAATAATAGAAAATTTTACACATGTTCGATTTATAAATGTTTGCATCACGTTTTTATATAGATACGGTTTTACTTTTTAGTTCATCTTTATAGATGTATTTAATATAAAAATGCAAATTTTCCGAAATTACAAAAAATCCAGTCGTCAGGTGCGTAAATTAATAAAATAGTCAAATCGGTTTTGCCATAGACTACCTTAAGAGGATTCACCAGCAGGTCCTCGCACTGAATGTGACCTTATTTGCGTACAATTATAATTCCTAACACAGGTATCCTCTTCAGCTGTCCCAAACACCCTTATCCTGTTTATTACGCCCTTCCTCGTAAGCCTCTCGTCCTTTCAACATCGAACATATTTTGATATCTGTATTATAAGTCGCTTTTTATTATTTATTTATATCTGTATGAATGATGATGGTTTATATATTATGTGATAATATATAAAAATCATAAAAATATATAATTATTATAATTTGATAATTAACTTACTATTATCTACTCATCAATATGTAGGTACGATTGTGTTGTATGGTTGATAATGTAGTTACAATTATTGTTATTTTTGGAGTCAATGTCAGCCAAGGAAACACTTTAATATACCTAGCAATAATAATACGGGAATCCTTTAAAAACAAACAAAAACTTACACATTACACAAATTGACTTTTTCGCCTCGTTAAGTTGCGCGTGCGACACAAGCACATCTCACCTATAACGATGTAAATATTATGTAGTTATAAACCCACCTTGGCTGACATCGACTCCAAAAATAACAATAATTGTAACTACATTATCAACCACACAACACAATCGTACCTACATATTGATGAGTAGAAAATAGTAAGTTAATTATCAAATTATAGAAGAATACGCAATTATTTTTTTACTTTTTAGTGCATATTAGTTATTAGTGCAGTCGGTTTTTGTTTTGTTAAAATTTTTATTTATTAATTTTGCTTAATTTTGATTTATAGTTTTCAAAATATAATTGACGTTGCACTGTCGGCCGCACCGACCAGTCTCTCCCAGTATTCAAATTCCCTCCTGATTTCGTCGAAATAATATTTGCTCGAGGAAATCACATCATAGTTTATCTAATGACTTTATTTACTACACGAACATAAGCTGAATCTTTATACTTAGCTATATATTATTATCTAACAGCTAAGTTTCTTTTCCTAACTCGCATAATAACTAAAAGCCTCTATTTTCACACTTTTTCCATCACAAAAGTCACAATTTTTCCGTTTTCGCTACGTCAGCGATAATCGCTCTTCAGTTTTATATTCTTATTTCTCACATCCGGACTCTTAGCGCGGCACTTAAACTGTATCGTCAGTCATGAAGCCAGCTTGCGTAACGTTGGAATTAAAAAATACACGGAGAGAAATAGTGTTGATATTTAAAAGTGCTCTCGACGGACGTTCGATCCTGGAATCTTTTTTACAGTTAACAAAAAACTACTTCACTATTTTGTAGTCACATTAATTGTCATCAGTGCCAATTAATAATAAAAGCAACTCGACAGCCGGAAAGACTTCATCGCTTTGTGGATTGTTTGATTTGATTTGTGGAGTGTGATTTTATTATTATTATTATGTTTCGTAAATCAACACCGCTTAACGTAACTACAACACGAGTATATCCCAACACGGTGTGTGTTAGGCTCGTATATAACGTATGCACACACCTATCTGCTTATAATCCATTGATAATGAATCTTCTTTTATTATATTCTACTATCCAATTGAGGACAAAATATTCTGCAAACGTGGCGCATACTTCTTGGTAATAATCAATTTGAACTTCTCTTTGTCATTTAGCAGCTGAATTGCCGTCGATTACATCGTAACGGAGTGAAACATAAATCCGAGTAATCTCGTCCGTAATCGTGTCGTCTCCGTGCTACGCGACATTGGCAAACAATCCGCGTCCTGTTGTGTTGGCTACACTAAAATCCGTTAAGTGAAAATTTTTATCTAAGGGAAAAAAACAAAATCAAAGTACATTATTTTTATTGAATTAAAAAGAAATAAATTAATACATATGAAAACCTACCTGTCTTATTTCGAAATAAATACACCGTTCTGATTCAAACCCAACGACCGCTATAATTATATTAAATCCAGACTAGGTGAGCTTTTCATGTTGTTGATTATATTTAGTTGCATATAATATTATCCATTTAAAACAGTCACATAAAATAATTCTAGAAAACCTTTAAGACATATTAACTTAACAAACGATCTCGAGGGAGTTCTTTGCAACTTTAGAAACAGTTTGAAAGCTAACATGGAGGCTCCCGCCTCGGAAAGTGTCCGTCGTAACGACACTCTCGACACCAGGACATTGTAATTGCAGTGCAGTTTATTGCTTCTTTGTAAGCAAAAGAACAATGTAATTATAATTTAATACAATTACATACGAATATGTTTTTAACTCGGTTATAAGCGAACTATTGGTTCGACGGTTCCGTATTTCTTATTAAGCTATATTATATTCTATATTAGTTTTCATTCAAATCAGCTCAGTGGTGTGGCCGTAAAAGGGAAGCAGACAGAAAGAGTTACTTTGTATTTATACAATAGCACTTGATATCTTGCAAGCATAAAATATATAGCAAGTGATAAGACCGCCCTTTGCATACTTTTAATTTGAATATTATTCGTATAAACTTGTATGTGTTTTGTTTTTATTGTTTTGTGTATATATAATGATCACACCAAACTGAAGAGACTTGCCAGCCACTGAGACCTCTACTATTATATCGTACTAGGATGTAGTATGTCTTCGGATAAGATACACATGGTTTGACCACTCGACCTCCTCGACTCGCTTGTCATATATAACTTTGTCAACATAACTATCACTGCTAAGAGTAAAAATGTATTTCTGCATCAAATCATAAAATAAATCAGACATGATGCTGTATAATGTTACCTGCAATTACAACAATGTATTCAAATCGTAAATCAGATTACGGATTTAATTAACGTGATTTAGCTCACAGAAGTGTAATTAAGCCGCGATATTGCCTTCATTAGTCACCGCAAGAGCTTAGAATCCCTTTAAACGAGTCACCATAACTAAAATTATTGGGAATTATTTTGTTTGAAGTACTAATTGGCTCATACAAAGGTAAATATTAATAAGGACAATAATGTAATTATAACAAAAACATGAGATTTCGTTTTGCTTTCGAAATCAAAAGCAAACAAATTTTATAAAAAATATCGTCATTTAACAAAAAACTACCAATACGGAATCCAGATTCTACCGAGAACAACCGGGAAGAAACTGACTAGTGACTCTTTTTCACAATTGTATAATTGTACATGAAACCCACGACTACCGACTCCAAGCTTTATTACTTATTAATATTTTAAAATCAAATTCAAATTTATTCATTGCTTATTGATGTATGTAAAGTGGTCGGCGGTATTTCATTATATAATCGAGTCGGTACTGCCGCGGGGATTGTTACAAGTTTATTTTACTCCTCGCACTTACACAATGATATTTATTTTTCTTGTATTTGTATCTGCACAGATGTGGTGTTTCTTAACTTTAATTTGTATTATTTTATTTAAATGATGAGCTTAATAATTTTAACATTTGTATTTACTCTTTACATGTGATAAAACATCATATTTAAAAGGTAAATAATATGGTGTCTTAATTTGGCGCAAGTTTGAAATTAACGAAATTCGATAGACTCAAGCGAAATGTTCGTGCGAGACAGTAAAAGGAAGACGGCGCGTCACGCAACTCATTACGTTATCACACATCGTGCGAGCGAGTGCTTAAAGGGAAGCTGTTTTGCGTCGCCGTGCGGTGGTTTATATCACAGACAAATCGACACCAGTCTCGGGAGTCTTAAACACAATCCGTATCAACTACATAAATTATTGACATAATAATCAGTTCTTAAAATATAACTATGACGTTATCTTACTTCACTCGGACGTGCAATGTATTTTAAAAATTAAGGTACACTATTATACAGTAGGTATGTATTTCTGCAGCATTGCGGCAGTCCCGGTAAGACAGGCTCCACCGACACGGCACCGCACGATTTAGTGCGATATATTATCCATAAGAGTTATCGTATTAGTGGCACATAGAATACATATTGAACCGCGAATATGTTTTAGCATGTCTTCAAAATAGGTTGAATGTTGCACATATTCATCAAATACTTAACAGTCAGACACTGGTTTGCGACATTAGACCAATGACGATGCGAGTAGGACACAGCGCGTTGACTCAACACGGGATAACTTTAGAATTGTTAATTTCGAAATTGTTAATTAAGAATGGAACGGCTGGCCATAAAAAAATGTTATAAATAAAAATAAAAATAAATTTATTAACATAAAAGATTACATAGTCACAAACCATCCAGTGGCCCCGCACTAGGCAAGCCTGTCTTGCGGGTACCAACTACCAGTTATACTTTCTCACGTTTATACAGTGGCTCGGGCGTTATAAAATCCCATAGAGAGTTAAATAAAAATAAAGTTTCTTTATACAAAAAATACAGTGGTAATATAATAATGTAAAATAACTAAAGAACAAAAAATAAATTAATAAAGAAAATATAAACGGTGTGATTGATAAGAGAGGCTTATATAAAAAATGTATGTAGAGTGGTGATTGAATTTTAATGTACATTAGGAGCTAGGTCAATGGTGCCAAAAGATGTTCAACCGCTTCGTATGTCATGGATATTAACCAGTCGAATAGTTTTTGTTTCGCTTCACGAATATTGCAATTTTTGATATCGCATAAACTGGTAACTTTATTATATAAGTAGTGCTCTTTGAATTTACCGAAACGTCTAGCAAAGGGAGTGTTTATGC
Source organism: Nymphalis c-album (assembly GCA_963151315.1). Lineage (NCBI taxonomy): Eukaryota > Metazoa > Arthropoda > Insecta > Lepidoptera > Nymphalidae > Nymphalis > Nymphalis c-album. The sequence continues at coordinate 155,654 of OY720594.1, read as the reverse complement.
GTGGTACTTCAATTTTGTACACTCGTCGGTTAATAAGATTTTGATAATCGGCCGAATTTATAGTAGTTTGATGAACCTTAACTGCGGTTTTAAATATAAATAATTTACGCACGCTAAGGAGATCAATTTCCTCAAACAACTTTTGTGTCGGATACCTAAAAGGCTTCTTAAGCATCGTTTTAAGCACGGATCTCTGGGCTCTTTCCAGTTGGAGCAAAGAAGTCTTTGATGCACTTCCCCAGCTAGTAATACAGTAGGTGAGTAATGACTGAGTTAAAGCAAAGTATACAGATTTTAGTATATCTCTCGTTGCCGAGGCACGAAGATGGCGCATTATATTTGCTGTTTTACTTATCCTAGATGAGAGGGATTTTATGTGTGCTTTAAAGCTTAAGTTTGAGTCAATAATTACGCCTAGGTACCTGACAGTATCAGAGGATTTTATAGATTCACAGCTGCAGGTATCCAGAGCATTGCACTTGTGTAAATTTATAATGGGTGTGGTACGCGGTGACGTAGCAGATGTTTTATGAAAACATAGAAAATTAGTTTTTCTGTAATTTAATGTCAGGAGATTTGAGTGAAGCCAACCCAATATCTGCTTCATTCCTTGCTCTGCATTCAATAACGCTTCATCCCACGATCCTCCTTCGTATAAAATAGCTGTGTCGTCTGCGTAGCAAATTACTTCTGCATCTGTACAATAGTGTATGTCGTTCATATACATTATGAATAAAGTCGGGCCAAGTATGCTTCTCTGCGGTATACCAAAGGTAACGGGCTGTAGATTACTTGCATGATCTCCAATTCTAACACACTGTTTCCTATCAGTGAGGTAGCTCTTGGACCATTCCAGAGGAATACCCCTTATTCCGAATTGGTTTTCTAATTTTCGCAGTAGAATTGGAAATGATACAGTATCAAAAGCCTTAGCCAAATCGAGGAAGATACCTATACTGTATCTGTTATTATCAAGCTGTTTAGCAACAGTAGAGGTAAGCAAATTAACAGCATCCTCTGTCGATCTTCCGCTTCTAAAGCCAAACTGCCTTTCGGAAATCAGGTTATTTACCTCAATGAAGTTAACGAGTCTCTTGTTAACTACTTTTTCTAAGAGCTTTGAGAAAGCGGACAAGAGTGAAATGGGCCGATAACTTTCAACGCTATGTTTGGGTCCACTTTTATATACTGGAGTAATAGAGGCAATCTTCCAAGCATTTGGAAATACACCCGACTGTAAGCTTAGATTTATGATCTTTGTGAGAGGTGGTACTATTACTTTTCGGATTTCCTTTAATATGGCATTGGACAGACCATCCATACCTGGAGCTTTATTCATTTTAAGCGAGAGTATATAGGAATCCACTTCGGTCTCATCGACAGGCTGCAGAAAGAAAGAGTTAGAAATATGTTGGCTATTGATTTTAGTCGCTAATGCTTCTTCATTTGTATGGAAGTTGCTTAGGATATCCTGGGCCAGTTTTTGTCCTACCGTGGAGAAGTATTTACAACACAAATTCAGTGAGTCATGAGGATTTTGGGTACCACTAAGCGATAGTAAATCTTTGGACTCTTTTCTTTTGCAACTTAAAATGCCGTTAAAAAAGCTTATGTTAGTGGGGCGTGGCTCCACATGTACCAAAGTAATGATACCGAAAACCGAGAGCTCCGTATGGCCCGACTTCGACATGAAAGAAGATGTACCTCATAAACATCCCGCCGCTACAGCCGTGTGAACCAAACCTAATGCATAGCGTCGTCACGTGTTTACGACATACATAAAGCTAATATAAAGCTAACGCGTAATGCTTAGCAGTTGCTCTAAATTCAATTATTTTTATAGAAAGGTTCCAACTCAAAGTAAGTGTCGCAACCGCAGTTTCTCTAGGCTCGGCTCTCCTATATCAAAAAAAATAAGAAATCAGACTATGGAAGTGTTTGAAACCTTATTTTATCCGATGTGGAACAGAGAGATATTCGATATGTCGTCGGAACAAGTGTGATAAAAAGGAAATTTACATCAAATGTTCCCTTGTCTCTGTTGACAGAATCGGAATCTGCTATTCGTTCCTTGAATTTCTAGTATATATGAATCTATTAGTATTGAAAAGGAAACGGTAGCGGAGTCGTAATATTGCTTTTCCAAAAAAAGTAAAACCCAAAAAGACATACACACACACATAATCATACTTGCGCACATCAACACAAGAAAATATCAACACAATATGAAAAGTAAATAAGTAATACAAACTAAATAGAAAATGTAATCAAATAATAAACAAAATAAAAAATATGATTTAACAAAATGTATAAGCTTTGCACGTCTACACACCACGGATTGAAAACTTTTATGCAAGAAAATAATAAAGCTGTTCAGTTCAAATTAGGCAATTAAGAGACAGCCTTCGGAGTTTTTTCTTATTCACTGTTATTAACCGTATAGAAACAGCGCGTTGTAGTTTTAAAGGCAAACTACGACTACCTCACCCGCTCGTCACGCAGTACGATAAAATATGATTCCGAGAAGTAAGCTGCAAAAATATTGTACATTTACTTGAGTTATTATACAGCGCGATGTCGCTGTTTATCTCAATTTATTTCTACCTTGCTGCCTTTTTTCTAGTATTGAAGCGTATGCACTACGCACTTAAAAACACTCGCAAAATATGTCAATTATTTTATTTTATAACATCATACCAAATAGTTGGAATTTAGGGGAATCGAATAATATTAATCGATCAAATGATTTATTTGTAATGTGTAACAGTCTAAGAATTTCTGGTGGTTTCGCTCGCGTTAAATTGTGTTTCGCTCAGTGTATTTAATTTTTATTTTTACAGTCGCATACATCGCCAATCCGCCGCCAACCTTGGGAACTAAGATGTTATATCATTTGTGCCTGTAATTACACTGGCTCACTCACCCTTCAAACCGGAAAACAACACAAAGTACTGCTGTTTTGCGGTAGAATAACTGATGAGTGGTCGGTACCTACCCAGGTGAGTTTGCACAAAGCTCTACCACCAAGTGTATATATATTTAGGTGTAATGAAGACTATAAACACACTAATCTATCGGATAATATAACTGCATATGCAAATGTTACTGCAAATTGAATCCTAAAAACGGGGAGCCAATTCATTCTCTTAAACAGTTCCGATCTGAACTTGCTTTATCATCAAGTAATTTAATTTTGTTGTTTTACGATATCAAAAATAAAGGCTTAATTGACTTTTATTATAATGTAATATTTAAGTGAAATAAATAAAATCTACTGTTGTACTGTCTTCCTAAAAGTGGACACCAGACCTGAGAAGAGCTGGCGAAATAAAATTCACGAGTTTATTTCATAATAATTGTTTACAATTTTCGTTTTAAGAAATAGCCTAGAGGCAATCGTGAAATTCTCGAGGCTCGAAGGCTATATAAACTGTATATATATAAATATGTATTTATAAATTTACTTAAATATATATTTATAATATATTATACTTATATATATTTAGGTGTAATGACGACTATAAACACACTAATCTATCGGTAATATACACAAAATAATATAACTCATATAAATGTTGTTTTGTAATCAGAAAACAATCACAGCCACCATTACAAAGGCTTATCGAGACTCAAAATCAAATATGTATCTAACATGGATGTTGATCCCTCCACAGACAGTGTAGATACAAAGGGTACTCTGCTAATGACATGGAAACACCCAATAAAATAATTAGTTATTACTAATCCTCGAATATAGCCTTAAAAATAGTTTTGTTCGAGTGTACCTGGAGGAGTGTTCATGATTATTTTTTGTAAATTTTCAGGATACATTTGTATGTTTGAGAATATCTGAGATGTCCTTCTGATTTTATATCTAGTTACAGAAATGTTCTAGAAACGAAACTCGTTACCACGACAAAGAAAGTAAATACTTTGAACATTTGTCAGAAACAAGTCGAAGAAACTTCAGCTTCAGTACAATTTAGCGATATATTGGATTTGCGAAGTAATTGTAATGCTAATATAGAAAAATGTTTTGATATTGAACGGCTCATGAGGCATATGAAATTTATGCTTTGTTAGGTAGATATTTTTATCTTATATAATAAGACAATTATGATCTGTTTTTTTGACAAGTAAATTGTGTTCAATAACTTACTAACTGTTGGCGTGGAACACTGATACGGTTCAATTTACATTTCAACAAAATGATATACAAATATAATATTAACTAATAACGTAACTCCGTTGGATTTGTGTCAGAATTGCATCCTACACACACACACACACACACAATCCTTCAAACGAGGCGTGAAGAGGCATCTTGCGGGCCGGCAAGGCGGGGGCGGCTAGTGCAAATCATTCTTCATGATAGCAATAGCCGTCGTCGCGTTTGGACTCTACTACCACTTACCATCAGGTGTAGAGAAAAAAATAGGAGTAGAGAAAAGCTCTGGGTACCGGACTTGAACCCCCAATCAACAATTATTAAGATCAAGGTTTTGTATTCACTGTCATCTCACCTTTACTTGTGTATAATCTACTTTATATTTTTCGAGTATAACTTTATTGTTAAAAAATATTTAAAAAGTATAACTTTTAAATATTAGCTCGAAGCACGTGCGGCGTGATACATATTTTATTGAAAATACTTACACATATATGGATATGGGGCAAATATATAAACGTCACAAATTAGAATTTCTCAATGAGTAGGTTTTACTTAGCGGTCATCAATCCTTGGATGAAACCTACAAGCACAAACGTCCCGGTACCGTTCGAGTTCCTAATGACTTCATACGTCTTGTCACACAGCGGATGCTGCCGTGCTCTTACCCAACGCTGCACTGGTTGTAAGTATTATTGTATTGAGCTTCGTGTAAGCTTAAAGATATATTTTAAAGTATTAACTATAATATAACAGTATATTCATATATTTATTGTTAAGATGTGATTTCACAAAACTGACACAACATTTAATCAACTATTATTGTGTACTGTTGTACGAGATAGATAATTTTCTTAATTTCACTTTAAACATTTACTTATATTTTACAACCAAGGACATAGTAAAGTTAAGTAACCATTTGCGCGATCAAATTTCTATTATGAAAATTAATACATACAACAACAGACAAATACATTCATTAAATTATATTTAAGCGTCCTTATAAAAATAATTTATTTGCTTAAAGCATAATATGTATACATGTTTAGTCACCACATTATGTCATGCAAATATTCCAACTCAAGCTAACCATTAATTTAAATATTAAAAGGATTCGTTATATTTCATTAATTACATCACATTACGTCACAGAGATACAAGTCACTATATATACAATTTGTGCATGCAATTGTAGACATATTAAATAAAATTTGATTAGAATTAACAATTACTGATTGAAATTCAAAATGTCAAACTCATTTTCAAAAACCAGACAAGGAAATAATTGTTCATTAATTCAATACATTCTTACATTTTAAATATTCATTTATAGAATAATTTTTTTGTTATCTAATTACTTTTAAAGTTAAGATTTTAGTAACCTTAATGGTAACTCTTACGCTTTTTGGCATATTATTACTGAGTGAGGAGGAGCTAGCTTGCTCCTTGCTTAATGGAAAAACGAAAAAGACAATTTTTACTATAATGTTACACGCGTACACTTATATATATATTATATAAGTGTACGCTATTTTCTTAACGGCTGATAATAAACGTGTAAATTTCGTGCAGCGACAATGCCTCGTCGACTTTTTACGACTTCCTTCGGGAGAGCTTGGAGGAATCGAAAACGACACGTTTCCTCGACATTTGACTTTGTTTGGATTTTTCAATTTGTGATATACCTCTTACTTATGTGTAAAAACAATAAGGTAAGATGAATCTTAATTTTAATATTATCACTACATCACTTGCGTTTCCTGTTCATACAGACATGAACGCGATAAACTAAAAAACTACTGAACGGATTTTCATACGGTTTTCACCAATGCATAAAGTGATTCAAGAGGAAGGTTTACTTGTATAATTCATTAATGTTTTCTGTAGCTTTATTGAAATATGACGATAATTGTTGAAGAAGTCGGAAAAAAACGAGCCGATTTAGAGCTTTCATCGAAAACGCTGTAAAATCCGCTTTTAATTATAGCAAAATAATGTATGGTGAAATTGTTCCCCTTTCATAGATCTACAGAAAAGTCAGCGATGGCATATGTCTATATTTTATGGATAGCTAACTATAACCACTTTAATTTTATTATGCTAATAATAATTTTATTATAATATAATGTGATCATTGGAAAGCTATAAAAACGGATATGATATTAATCCTTATCAAATTAAATACGTTATTTACTTTAAGCATATCATGTTTATTATAATTTCCCTTTACACCACCCAATTTAAATTAATATCTTAGTAGTTATCGTAATTTTAAAACGCACTAAATAAATTCAAGCGGTCCCACACCGATCATACTAAAGTGAGATGCAACCGCCTGCGCGCCCCTGCGTCCCGCTGTCGCCCACTGTGGCTAAAAGCTTATACAATACTTCGACAGTTTTTTTGGACGTGACAACGTCTTATAAATTGGTTTGCCGGGTGACACTTCAAGAAACTGCGTTACGCTCCGCTCACGTTATGCGCTCACAATGAGAGCGAGTGAGAGGCACGCGTCCACTCGGGCATGGTTAGCCCGCCTAAGAGCGAGAGAGACAGACTTTCAGTGCGAGATTCTTTGTATAAATTAATGTTTTAAATATAATTCTTTGTATAAATAAATGTTTTAAATTGTTACTATTATTTCATCCTTCTTCCTACTATACGAATGAATATTCACATTAAAATTATTTTACCACTCAAAGTCGTTGTCACGTAAAACTTTCGCCCGTATACCGACTTTACAGGCAACGAATTTTTTAGGAATATTTACTCTGCTACTCGGGCGAAGCCGGGGTGTTTCGCTAGTTTTTACTAAAACAATTAGTGATCTTTATTGTAAGTGGTAGTTCTTCAAACAAAAGACATTTAAAAATTCGGATTTCGAATTCGAAGTTCGTAAATTATGACCCCAGAGACGAGCCAGCATCGCGTTGTAACGTTTACGTCAGCTTCGCATTGTAAAGCGATTTCATTACTCTAGCAAATGGTCTACATAATATATATTTATCATATCATGTGCCTATAAACATGCACAAAGGGAATCAGTCAGATTATGCGATGCGTCTGCTCCCTGATGCCGTGAATACGTTTCACGTTATATAACGAATATTCCTCGATAAAACAATATAATAATAATAATGGTCCTCCTGACCGATATCGGCCACGGAGGCCAATCTCAAGAGAAATCAGCCAACTGCGCAGGACATATTATAGTGCACAAGTGTGTGCGCAAACACAGGTGCACTCTCTATTCCCTAACTCTCATAACCCGATGGGACGGCAATCCGAAACGATCGGAAAGAGTTCAGGCGCAGGACCAAATTTTTCGACAGAAAATGTAAATTAATTTTTATTCGCCCGACCTGGGAATTGAACCCAGAACCTCCGAGTTAGCAGCCTTAATTCTAGCCACTAGACCAACGAGGCAGGCAAAACAATATATGTTAGCCTGGAACATACATTAATAATAATTGTATGCTATATATAATAAGTTAACATAGTTACTATCTTGATTCGAAAACCTTAATATGCAAACGTCTTAAAGAGCATCTCCGCGTGACCGGGGCGGGCGGGCGGCGCGCCGCGATAACAACGGAATACTAATTTCGCCTTCTGATTAACGGTAACTAACTGAACATGAAATAATGAATGAATGAATATAGCAAACGATTACTTGGTTCTACTCCTCGGTAGAATCTACACTCCGAGACGGTGCCGGTGGTAGCTCTACATTTAATACATTCTGTAATATGGCGACACAATGGCCGTAAGGCCCTATACTATACTTGAATAAAGTATGTTTTGAATTCTGATATAGCTAATTATGTTTTTTCAATCAAAGAGAAAGTTGACTAACAAAATCGTCAAACAAAAAAATTTAAGAGAAGATTCACAGTCTTACTTTTCTTGCCAGCACATTCATCCGCAAACAGGACGGACTAAGACAATCGTACCAAGAAATATTTATTTTTATATATTAAATAGCTTGACTAGTCATAAATGTTACATTATAATACAAACCTAACCCACTACACAGTCGCGCTCAGTGCTGCCAATTGTGTTCATTTAATTTAACAAACCTTACAAGAAAATAAATACCACACCACGCAGTTATATAAGTAAAGTAAATGAGAAAGTAAACGTAAGAAGTATGTGATTTATGATTACGAATCGCACCCAACTTTTACACGTTCATCAACGTTATTCAAACGAGCCGCGCCTTTCATTGTTCGTACAAAGGCTTTGTCCTTTAAGGAAATACCTGCTGAAACCGGATTACTCTAAGTGTACTTTTGTACAAATAAAACGCAAAAGGAAAGAGGGTAAGTTTAAATCGTTTCTAGAAGTTTTTCAGCCGGCTTAAGCAAAGTTCAAGTCGACAATCCGAGGTTCTAATTTCCATCATCGCTCAATTTGATTGGTCACATTTGCGATGCAGCACATCACATCACATTATTGCTTTTATTACGTTTGTTATATTTTGTAATAATGATATCCTGACATAACTTTGATTCTAATAATATTTTTTTCTATAGTTTCGTTTACCTAAGCCTTATATTGCAAGGATATTTTTGATTGACAAATTTTTAATTCTTTCTATATATGATAATGTACATAACATTATCTCACTAAAATTACTTAGATGGGATTTGTACTTCCGAGTTACTTATTATAAATATTACTTGCTGTTAAAGTTATATTTAAAATATATACATGGCTTGTTACAATGCAAACAAATAAATGACATCACCCAAATAAAACGGAGTTTTGTACAAGAATGGTACTTTATATAATGAAAATTAAAAGCTCACTATTCTGACGTATCTCGTTACGTCAGTGATTGCAGTGCAGGGAACAAAAACCACTCAGCTTGTGGAAGTTCAGAGTTTCATAGCGATCAGTTTTATTTGAGTTTGTTTGTTTCTTTAAGTACGACGACGAGTGTCGAGTAAGTAGTCGTTGCTCCCGCGAGCTCGTTCGCTAATATTAAACTTGGACATATCATTTGCGACTACTCCCTGAGAATCCATATCTGTCGGCGGGAACGATATTCTACATATTGAAGCATCGGCTGAGTTGATTTATTAGACTAGAGAGTATACTTTATACTTCCTTACCAGCGATACCAGAGCAACGAATCGGTACCACCCAGACGACATCCTCTTACCGTATTTTATGTTATTATTATTATTAGCATAATATATCATTTTAAAAAACGTCTTAAAATACCAATTTATAGTTTATGTTGCGTACTCATAACTACTACAAAGTACTTAACGCTAAGAATATTTTTCTTTTTATTATAACGAATGAATTTCCAGCGCAGTATTTTAACCCCTCGATCCGCGGTCGTCAGATATCAAAAGACCTTTCCCCGCGACTGGTCTAGCCTTAGTGTGTCAAGAGGGCGTACTGAGCTCAAAGACAGGCTCGGCATTCAAAACTGTGTTATTTTAATCTAATGCGTATAAAACGTTTATGAGTCTCCATTTAAATATTTTAAAAATTATAATAATTAAACTAAGCTAAACTAAATTCGTTATTTTTTTAATATGTTATTCAAGTAATCAAAATACGCCGTAATTATGTAATAATTAAGATCTGATTTAAAACTTCAAAAAGACGTTTGTTAACACGACTTTTCTTTCTAAGCCTATTGAAACCTGTTACCACGAAAACAGCTGAAGGAAAAATGCATTAGTAAACATAACAATTTTAGTCATTGGTAATAAGTTTTTGACGCCGGGATTTTTATAGTTGGCAGTGGTCACCAAGTAAAGCCTCTAGTTCTGGCCCAGAACACTTTTCTGCTCGTGTCGAATTAGCTATCACATTGCATTATAAGTGTGAGGGAATACAGGGTACACCTGTAACAGCACACACACTTGTGCACTTACAGTATGTCCCGCGAAGTTGGTTGGTCTCCCTCGAGACTCGAAACCCCAGAAGGGACATCATCATGCTTACCTATATTAATTCAATTTTCAAATATTCTAAGATCAATGAACTTGATCTTTCACTTATAATTTACGATGTTTAAATTTAATGTAATCTAAGACTTATTAATTATTTTATAACGAGCTTTATCTAATAATGATTTTAACAAACGCTACAAGTACGTAAGCACATACACTGGAACACGACGACACACGATGCCAACAGCCCCGTGTATATTGTCACGTATCAGGTTTCAGGTATCGATGTCGTATGTAATGAGTGATTGATCGTTTTCATATAACATATCTTATCGTAGTTGTTACAGACATGACACATCTCGCTGTAGGCGGTAAGGGCCTTTCACACTAGCGCACACGGCGTTAAGCAGTTTGTTAATATTTAATTAAAATAAGTAATCTGTAGATAGATTAACGACACAAAGAAGAGATGAAAAACAACCCCGACCTCTAAACCGAGTACAAGGTGATCCCTTACTGAACGTTCACGCCATGTCACAAATGAAGAAATGAAGGAAGGATGTTACTGTTATATTTATTACAAAGGCTAACCAAGAAATATGATGATTTTTTTTGTGGGCAAAGATGCTATGCTTTGTTGAAATTAAGAATTATGAAGAATAGTTAGTTGGTAGAAAATACACTGAAAAGAAGATATAATTTTCGAGAGAAACCCACGCGGTTAAAGAAGTTTCCTTCCAACAAGAATGCTTAACACAAAAACACCGCGATCCTTTAAAGCGCCGAATACGATCAAATGATTGTATTTCATAAATATGTAGATTGAACACCGTCTGAGCTGTTCGGATCGTTTATTCAAGTATTTGACTCTCGTATCCTCAACCCGCGGTTTAATAAATAATAAACGAGAAGTTTCTAGAACAGTCTACAACTCCGCTATAATTTTATTAGTGACCAGTTCGTTTTAAGCAGTGGCGGTGTCGATGATCGTGAGATCAGCACGATATCAACAAAATTATTAAGCAGACAAACACATCTAATACGAGAAATCTCTACTAAAATCAACGTATTCTATTTTGTGTGCCATCTCTAAGTTACAAATCAAGTATTTAAATAACAGCAGATTATAATATCCTTACGACAAAGCGATGTTTCAAAATAATTTATAATTTATCTCCACAGATTTCAAGCTCGTTCCTTTTTATGTTTCATATAAGCAGCTGTGCCCGCGGTTTCATCCAAGTTATATAATGACGTTTGCCATATGGGTTGACGTGCGTCGTGCACTGACTACTGCGCCCCTGGGCTAGCCGCGGTCGCGTAGCTTGATATAGGACCAACAATAACAACATTTTGGCATTAATCATTAAACGGTATTACTAAGGTGTAGTTGGTTAAATCTTTTACTTCGTCGATTGGTGAAAAGTTTGCATTATAAACGTGAGAGCAATTTTATAGTTCTTCTTAAGTAATATTATGTCTTTGTCAGTAATTGCGTTGTTTATTCAAATCCAATCAGGGTAAAAGCCTTTACGAAGTTCTAAGTATATTAAAGTTGAAACTTTGAAGGCTACTAGGAAGGTTGAACAACATCACTAACCTATAAAATATAACACTGTGTTATTGAAATCGTTGATAAAACTAAACGATCATTTCGCTTAGAGGAAAAGCTGAATACGGACCACAAGCCAACAGTGTGAACACTGAACACCACACGCGTTAACATTTTTTTACAATAATTCTATGTTATATAAATCGCGTTTTTTACATTCGAGTACATTACATTCACAGGAAAACTCATTTTTTTCAACGGAACTTATGAAGGTGAACTTCAATAGAAAAGTTTTATAAGTCATTGGTGCGAATAACATCAATAATACGATTCTTTGGAAAGTAAAAGTTTCATTAATCTCAATGCCTATTATGTAAGTTTTCTGAGAATTTAAAATCTTCTATAAAACTTTATAATATAATGTTTGCATAGGTACTTGCGGTTGTACTTATAAATTGTTGTAATATAAGTTATTTTATCAATTTTGTCAATAAATAAATTGTTGTAATATAAGTTATTTTATATGTCGCATCCAGTCATTCGTACAGACACTCAAGGGAACGGAAAAGCGCGCCTATGGCGCTCCGACATATAAATTATCAATTTTTTTTGTGTTCTGATATTTTTATCAATTTTGTTATCAAGAAAGGCTAAAATATTAAAATTCCTGTATATGCATAATATGCTGAATAAATAACAATGAAGAAAGATAATACAACGATCAGATGGCTAACTGGCAGACTGTCACATACATATATAAGTAGTAAACCTCGCTTACGGCAGCGTTAACGCATTGCCAACCATAAGAACTAAGATATTCTGTCCCGTGTGCCTGTATTCACAGTGGTTGTCATGTTTAACGGGATAATAATATAATGGGATACCACCCACCAGGCCTACACAAGGCACTACCATCAATAAAATTGCCACCATTAATATAAGAAATCAAAAATTTTAATATATTGTTGAAGTAGGCACGTTCGCGACATTTTCAATCGTCATTCTACACGTCAGTTTTAAAAGATCCCTGCACTTCTATCATCTTACAAAGATGCTTATTATAATTAAGCAAGTGTTAGCTTTCAAATGACAACGTGTTAATATTTCCATCGACACGCCGCGCGCCGCGCGCCGCAGTCAGATCACATTCACCAACATTTTTAATAAACACGTCTGCAGAACTTTGTTCGCGCCAAACTTTATCAACATTCATAAAATTCAATAAAATTTGAAAAGTTTTCGTTCGACCGAACACAAAAATATTGCTCTCGTTACGTTTGTTTGATCTAAATTGTAAATTATTTCAATGTGGCCGGTGTACGGTCGATTTAAATATCATATTGTGATTTCTTTTTTATTAGTTTTCGGAGCTTATTTCGGTAAAATTTGAAACAGTCAATGAAAACTGTTTTTATAATATTAATTACATAATATATACATAATTATACATATGAAATGTTTCAACTAACTTTCCCCGTTTTAGTCAAAAACAAAAGTTTCTCTCAGCCGGAGTAAATCATTCTTAACGATTTCCGTTTACTTCATAAACTAATTAACCACAATACGTGCGATCTAGTTAAAGGCGTCACATGATGACGCATTCAATAATTAAGTTTCGTGACGTGCATCCAAAGATTGTAGTGTAATTACTTTAATATGTACTACCAACACTATTACACTACGCCGCTAAGCGAACAATATTGTATAGAATCTTAGAATCACAGCAAGTTATTTATAAAACTGACAACCCTAAATTGATTAACCTTAGTCCCGTAACCACGACAGAGGTTAATGATCTCACGGTCAAATGTCTCTCCCTTCGTGTCAGAAGGCATAACAAACACGATCGTTGCCTTAAGAACATCATAATGTTTCAAAAGTATTTGACAACATTCTCGAAAGTTTTTAGAAGTATTTACACAATTATATCCGTAAAAGACATTGAAATATAAGTATTATTGTTGAGCCCAAACAAGAATATTTCAATTATAGATACATGAATCTAGTACTATCTCGTAAACTTCTAAAGTAGGAGGAAGTTAGTCGAGTTAAAGTGCTCGTAAAACTCCGGGATTTACACGCAATAAAATTGCCTAGAATATATTATACACACTTCAATCATACAAACAACTAACTAAAGTCACAAAAAGGGAAAATACGTCTTAACTGTTTATAAATATATTATGATTTTCATTTACATCTCACTTGTTTGAGCGGCGGAAACAGGACAGCATTACGCTTGGATTAAAATAAACATTACAAGAAACGATGATGATTTCAAACGATGCTAAGAAGTTTGGCTTTTTAAATAGCTGAAAATAATAAAATAAAGCATAGATTTAATAAAATAAAACTTATTATTTATTTAATTATAGTTATTTATTTGTGAAAATAAGACTGATGAATAAAGATTGACTTGAAATTTTAGAACATTTGGTTTTATTTCCGATAAACTGAGAGGAATGAACCGATACGCAAAGTCTACTAAGTAAACTTCTACCACCACCAGTACCACCCACTCATCAGATATTCTACCGCAAAATAGCAGTTCTTGGTATTGTTGTATTTCGGTTTGAAAGGTGAGTGAGCCAATGTAATTACAGGCATAACATCTTAGTTCCCAAGATTGGTGGCGCATTGGCAATGTAAGTAACATCTCTTACAATACCAATGTCTATGGGCGTTGGTGATCACTTACCGCCAGGTGGCCCACATGGTCGTCCAACTTCCTATATACTAACGAAAAACAAAAGTCTAATGATAGCAATTGAGTGGTCCGATCAAATTGAACCACGTAATTATGGTATTTTATGGTATGGTATTTGAAAACAAGGAAACCATCAAAATATTACATTTTTTAGTTTGTAATATAATGCTTAATAACAAGAAAATGAAACACCGACGGCTTTGTGTACTAAAACAAAAACAATTTACTAATGAGAACGCGATTGTGTCGTCACCCGAATCCAGGACTGTGTTCAATATTTCAACTCAATCGTTGAGTGTAACGGGTTTAGTTGCTCCGTGAAGCTAAAGTTTGTAAAGAGACATTCTCCTGAGATTTTAAGTAAATATAGCCTCCTAGCTACCTACTTAACTGCTCTCTGTGGGCCTCTTGCAGGCACGATCGTCATCTCTAACGACTTTACACTCACTGACAGCGACCTTTGAAACACAAGTCAGCTGTTTACCTTAACAACTCAATTTGGTACTTTAACTTTGATAAGTTCAAAGGTCATCTCGAACACTCCAACCGAATACTCTAAAGGTTAATTGGCTGAAAGTACTAATGACAAACAACCCGTAAAATATCCTATCGGTTCGGTTCTGAAGAGTTTGAGCTGATCAAGTATCTTACCGACCGCGCCAACCGGCTCGTCAATATGTGCAAGATTGATTTTATTTGCAGTGTTTTGATTGAAATTAATGAATGAATTAAAATTAATCAGTTTAGACTTTACAGTTTAACTTTTGAAAGATCATACGTCACTTTCCATGTTAGGTCTGCCGCGGCCCGCGAGCTACGAGCTACGAACTATATAAGTAGGTACTTGTAAAGTGTAATATAAAATTTACATAATCAATTTTGTATTTTGTGCGAGTGGCCTTACGATGTTATCGTCATCACCGAGTACAAGATATATTATTAACACAAATGAAGCACACGAACACTCAGCGGTTGCAAGGTTTTGAACCCGCTGTCCTCCGTTAAGATTCATGTGTTCCAGCAATTGGGATGTTTATCTTGAATAAGAATTAAAAACACGGAAAGGAGTAGCCTTCTCGTGTTTGAGTATATTATAATGTTTACTGAGGTAGCCGTGCCGACTTTGTTTCAAAAAGTCATTTGAATTGTATTAATAATATATATAGTAATTTGTGTCTATTCATTTAACTATGTATTTTTCTTTATTCTCGAATTTTCGCAAATGATGCAAAGATATTAATAGTTTCTTTATTATATTTGTTTCTTAAATTCATTTATTTGTTCGAAAATATAGAATTACGAAATCAATCTCAATTACCCTGGACACCCAAACTACGCTACCTACGCGTGACTTGGCGGTCAGTCGCTATATAGATATAGATCATAGTCAGTTGGCCGAACTACAAACATATCAACAACGGTTGCTATTACTACCTGAAAAATTTAATTAAATCGGTTTATGTGTTAAACGAGCTAGAAAACTATAAAAAAATGCTAACAAAGAAGTTAGAAAATAAGTAGGCTGAAAATAAATTTGCTACTTACTTATGTAGAGTAATTATATTTGTTTTTATAAAGTCAAATTAGACATTTATTACTAAGATAATTATTTTCTCCCATTTTATTTGGGGCCAATTATTTATAAGATTATGTTTTGTCCTTTGGTAATGAAGTATATAATTATGTAGGAGTGAGAGGGGAAACATTTATTTCGTTTTAAGCACGTTTTTATTTTCAGTCGTTCCTCTTCTTTTTCTTTACTTCGTCGTTTTAACAAAAGCCGACAAAAGCTTCACAAAAACTGTTTACATATATAAAATATTAAAATTAATATGTTTTACCATTAATATTAATACTCACAGCCTTGAAATAAATTGTTAAGTGTACAAATAAATGTAATGCGTTTGTCTCGTCTCAGCCGCTGTCGGCGTCGCTTGAAGTAATCTCGTCTTTATATAAGAAAGAAAAATGTGCAATTTCTCTCACTGAAACCTAATCTGTATGCTGATGCGCTAAACCACCGCCATTATACCAGAAGCTGTTTAATTAAATTTGCACATAATATAAAAATGTTGAGGGTGTCTTCTGTATGTGAAATATTTTAATCCCCATGATTTTTTTTATTGCCTAGGAAGGCGGACGAGCATATGGGTCACCTGATGGTAAGTGACCACCAACGCCCATAGAAATTGGCATTGTAAGAGATGTTAACCATCTCTTACATTGCCAATGCGCCACCAACCATGGGAACTAAGTTCCTTGTGCCTGTAATTACACTGGCTCACTCACCCTTCAAACCGGAACACAACAATAACAAGTATTGCTGTTTTGCGGTAGAAAATCTGATGAGTGGGTGGTACCTACCCAGATTCATTAATCCAGCAACTGTCATATAAGACTACAAATACCGAAGTCCTGGAACCAAATTATGGGACAGGTAAAAAATAAAAATATATTTTTTTTTAAATAACAGTCGCGGCCTTGAATGAGGAAGCAAGTAGTATGTTACACGGTCGTGTATGGAAAAACACGTACACCTGTTGGGTCTGCAGCTGATCTCTTTCCCGTCGCAACCCATCCATGAAATTAAATGAAAACTCATCCTTAGGAAATATGATTCGCTTGTTTACGATTTATGAGGGATAGTCAGTATGGATAGTCGAAGAGTTAATGTAATTCCACAGCAACAACTAAACAAACAATTTATCATTCTATGACCATTATATCCATCCATCGAAAATCATATTGACAAGAAACAAAAATTAGTTGAGAGCTCAATTAACCTCGATCGTCGACGTCCCTCCAGCGAGATGAAATCTCGAACAAACAAACCTAACGATCAAAATATTCAATTAACTTTCTATTCATAATAGTCGTCAAACAGGAACATTTCCCTCTTATAATTTTTCTATTAACATCGCGATCCCTATTAGTCTATAATAAAGTATGACACGGTATATTGTTCAAGAGAGCCGTGGCCAGGCCGTGGCCGCGTCAACGCTGGTCCGCTAGTGTAAGTGGTGTCACTTACTTCTTGCATGCTTAGTTGGTCTCGTGTTATACGAAACCTGTATGATTTGGATATATAAACTTGTTACTCAAAAACTTCATTCTTTTATATATTTCAGCTTTGGGTGGTCAGAAAGAAGACATTTTTGTGCAAATCTTAAAAAATCAGAAGTGATGTATAATTATCCCAAAAGTTACATCAAATGTACATTAAAGAAGGCTTTGACATATCAGAAGTAACGTCATGTAAATATACTGACATATACTTCCAGTTTCGGGTATTTGTAAATCTTGATTTGTTCTGTACAGGGGCCCGGCCAGATTGATACTTGTTCAATTAGAGTAAACTTTAATAAAACTCTTATTATATCTTAAACACTGAAAGTACACGTAATAAATAAGATACATTAGTGAGATAAATATTTTTAAAAGCCTTATCTCCACGACCCATTGTCTCCATTGGCGACGGAAATAAATGTACACTACATTTATTTCTCGCTGAGAGAATCGGAATTGTAATACAAATTAAGAAATGCTGCTACGCGTAGCATTCTTGTTGCCGTTTCACACGATCTTTATTGTTCAGTAAATGTTTATTTTGAAGCTTTGCATGAAAGCTTATTAATATAATACGAGTTAAGTACTCGACGAGAGTGGTACACTAGTTATTATATGTGATTTTTCACGAGATTATCTCTTTGAGAAAACTGAAGAGGCCGTTCTAAAAATTATACATGTAATAATTGTACGCGTGATTCTATTCTTAAGTATATTTGATGAGAGAGAACTATACGATAACTCTTCAGTTTATAGGGATGCCTTTTTGCTTACATTTTAACTGAAGCCACCTGATGATATACCTAAGACGTATGTTTGAAAGGAGGCACAATAAATGTCAGTGCTAGTCTAACTACAGGTTCTAAGATTTCCCATCCCTCATGACTGTAACTTTGACTGACTGACTTTGACTTTTGTAAAAATACTACAAACATAAGTGATAAAAAAATTGGACGATAAATTTAGTTAGTAAATGCTTAAATAATATAGTAATGATAAAAAGGAACATAATTTCCACACTAGCAGTTTAATTAACAGATAACTCCCACGTATGCATTTTAAATTTAATATTTTAAAAATTTTTACATACCGAACATAGAACCGACTGACGATACCCAATAACCACTTCACCTGTCAGACAGGGATTTTGTTTCAAGCAATTATTATAACGCTACTTGGTGTCGTCGAGTGTAGAACGTACGAAATATATTTATAAACAATAACATGTATGAAGCGACATTTTCAAAATATCAATATTTTTTTTGCTCGTGTAACTTACTTAATTTTGTTTAAGAACTTAATTTCAATATTAACAAACATTATAATTTCGGAAACTTTTTTGCATTGGAAGGCGGACGACCTGATGGTAAGTAGTCACAAACGCCCGTAGACATTGGCATTGTAAGAGATGTTAACCATCGCTTACATCGCCAATGCGCCACCAACCTTGAAAACTAAGATCTTATGTTCCTTGTGCCTGTAATTACACTGGCTCACTCACCCTTCAAACCGGAACACAACAATAACAAGTATTGCTGTTTTGCGGTAGAAAATCTGATAAGTGGGTGGTACCTACCCAAATGAGCTTGCACAAAGCCCTACCACCAAGTGAATTATATAACAAGATAATATCAACATGGATTTGAAGATTTGAAGAAATACAATTAGAGACTAGATAACGACAAGCCATCAAAATAAAAGAATCTCCTCCACGGCTTTCATTTTCAAATAAAGCCTTAAACCGACGCGTTGACAAAAAACCTTTGAGTATATCTTTCGCCTGTCCCTCCCAAGTTTGAAGTATTTTCCTTTGGAAACCAGTAGAACGTTTTTAACGAGAACGTAACGCTTGTATATTGAATGAGATTTCGTCTGTTCAGCCTAATTGTGCGACGAATGTATTTTAATCGAATGTACACAGCCGTATTAGTTCTGATAATGTTGTCTTAATTGACCCGTTTGTTAAATGTTATTTCTAGAATAATCTATCCCGAGGCTAACATAATAAAGGCTTTGCTTCAGTACGCTCGGTATAATCGCGATGCAGGATGCTTATTCCATTCTGCTGGCGACAGGTGTTGGACGGCGAGAGGTTAACCAAAAGGACCCTTTCGGTTTGGGCTGATGAATTTTTCAAACACTTCTGAACAACGAATGTTATTAGATTCACAAACATTTTCTAAATGTTAGTAATGTAGCAAAGTACACTTCCAGGATGGAAGTGTCAAACGTCTCTTCTCCGAGAGGAGAGGACGCGTTTCCAGGCAGGACACTTCCACCTCTTTATAATATTCCTACTCGCAATAATCGTACGGTGTACTTGTGTGTTATTAATTGAATGGGATTCATTAAAATATAAAAAAATGTGTTTTTTAAAGTTTACAATTTTTTATTAATAAATAAATAAATAATATTCATTTCATTTCTTTCATTCGTAAAAATATAGAAAACGTCATACTTTATGTAGGTATATAAGCTGATTGACTGCCTCGTTGGTCTAGTGGCTACATGTAACGCCGCAGACGCGTTGGTCCTGGGTTGAAATCCCAGGTCGGGCTAATAAAACGTTGTTTCTATTGAAAAATATCAATAGCAGCCCGGAGTCTGGAAGTTGGAAGTGTGTTCACTCCCGTTCCTCGGAAAGCACGTAACGCCGTTGGGTTTGCGCCTAAACTCCAGTCAGCCATGTCGGATTACCGTCCCATCGGGTTTTGAGAATTAGGGAAAAGCGAGTGCACCTGTGTTTGCGCACACACTTTTATATCTCCTGCGCAGTTGGCTAATCTCTCTTGAGATTGGCCAACATGGCTGAATTCAGTCAGGAGGACCATTATTATTAAGCTGATTAAACGGTAGGGATAATGAAACTTAACTTTTGTATTTGGTAATGTTACAATACAACCAATTTTGTCAATCATTTTACGTTCTAGAGATATCCCAGTTGAAACAAAACATTTAGATGTTAATCGAAAACGCCGTTTCGAGTCGCAAAAGCAGCTATGAATGTCCGACTGGCTCATCTCGTGTTCGTCGTCGGTGCAGGAACACATCGTGAGAAAACTTGTTTGTACAAGTTTATGCAAGATTTCTTCTTAATAGGAAATTTCTGCCCAGCTGTGGGACGAACAAAACCTTAGTATAGCCAACCGTATACCAGAACACTTCGATACAGTATGTTAAGTAGGTACGCCTTCAAACAAATGACTTTTTGGAACGTCGCCAAGTCACCTGAATGTTTTACTTTAAATAAAAAGGCAAAATGACAAATACGGCGGTGGCGCGCGTGTTGAGACACTTATATGTACACGAATTGTGTGTAATATATTTTCCTTTTTATTCTAACACATAGCTGTTAAAGGTGAATTGAATTAAGCGTAATTAATTTTAGGAAGCGCTGCTAGCAACTCAGTATGTGCTTAATTCGGGTTTATAATGGAATGTCATCAGTGCAGGAAAACATCGTGACACCGACATACACAGTGTTACTGTGTGTTTCGGATAAAATTCTGTCGCATGTGTACTGGGATACACTAATTGAAATAAACTCCAAACTTTCTCCTTAAGTGGAGTGGTAGAGTGGAGGCTATTGCCCAGTATCGGGACGGGCTTTACTTTATTACTTCACTTT
The DNA here is from genome assembly GCA_963151315.1 of Nymphalis c-album. Classification (NCBI taxonomy): domain Eukaryota; kingdom Metazoa; phylum Arthropoda; class Insecta; order Lepidoptera; family Nymphalidae; genus Nymphalis; species Nymphalis c-album. Next base: position 134,618 of record OY720594.1, on the reverse strand, counting down.
TATAGCACTAGCTTAGTTTGTTTCGATTTATTTCGATACAAAGTTAAAATGTGAAAGTTTAATTTCAATGTTTCGATCAGGAGATATAAATGATATAATCGAATCATGTTTCAGTCACCCACGGCGCGATGGCGGCGCCCGGAGGTCAGATGTAATCGCGTGCTTGCGACACCGATAAAGCAACACGAGCTAGTTACATGAGGTAGTACAAACGTACAACTCACCAACAAATGATAGAACACAAAACGTCTGTAGGTGAATGCGGTGAATTATCTCCTACACCTGCCTACATCGATTTATCACATCAAAGAACCTTTTTTTTTTCGTGGGGAAATCCATCACCTCCATATGTGATGTAGAATGGAGGGTTATGTCGGACTCCTACCGACTAAAACCACCACGGTACCCTTCCCGTCTTAAGGGGAGCGCCACGGGATCGCTTGCGCATGCTACCGTGACCACATCAAAGAACCTTACCCAAGTATCGTGGTAAATTGAATTTAAAATTCTACTTACCTTAATAATTCAACATCAGTGTGAAACAACATCAGTGTGTCATGACAAACAGCGACTAAGTATGTAAAGTATGTGCGCGCCCGGGCAAGTGAACGATTTGATGGGATATGGTCACCCCCACCCAGACATCGTTTCTAAAATTTGTTAAATAATATGTCAATTTGTAGTCAGTTAGAAAACCTATTCAGAAGCTTCAAAAGCAAGAGATTTTCAGGTTCAAATCTTATACGTAAGTAAGTAAAATAGTTACATTAATTTGCTCGTATGCATCAGTCATCCGTGAACTTTGCATCGACACACATCCGACATAAATCTGCGTATTATATACCTATTTATAACCGTTTGATTATTTTATTTACTTTATAGTTTTAAAAACGTATGCACCAGTTATAATTACAATATGTAGAAATTGTGCAAATAAATGCTACATTAACTGATCAGTACCTATGTCAGTACATTCTATAGTTGCAGTCAGTTGTAGGCGTTTCCCCTTTTCGAGGCGGTCACTGAAAACCAGCGTTACTAATCATGGTCCCTAATGGCGGACCAACAAAATGTACTCAGTAATTAAACTTTGTAGATAAGCAACGTTTGTAAAAATAAACTAATTTTAGATGGTAGTAGGTATGTAATGAGCTTTTTGTATTTTTAATTATAATATTTTGTTTACCTATATAACGTAGCGCGTTGTTTGTTATAAAGTCACCAATCTATATATAATAATACATCGTCAAAATCCCTCATCTATCCTTTATTACAATGTTGTTTGCGCCACCGTAACATTGTAAGGGCTGTTAGTTTACGCTAAGTCGAGGCAGATTGTGAACGGCGCATATTGTTTTGAATATGACGAGCCTTATTCAGTTCAATTGTTTATAACAAACTAATGTAAAGTAACCACATTTTTATGACTTCATTGTAAACTGAATGCTCCGTCACAATATTTCAACAGTTACTATGTTCCGAAAGATCCTTCGAAATTTAACGTGACATAATATTGAGTTACTTAGAAGTTAAAATAATTCAGTTTCACGTAATTTATAAGAAACTATTGTTTAAACTGAAACTGAAAGATTAATAACGAAAACACTGATAATAGTTAAGGCAATAATACACAAATGGCAGAGTTTTAAACACACAGACTTTCCTTCGCCCTTTCTGTTTCCTTGCTCCCAATACCGCAAGAGATGAATACAAATGAAACACGAACAGTGAGTTTGACTTTTTCGTAGCTAAACTCGCGACGCGCGTTCGGCTAATGCCCACACACTGTGTAAAATAAACTGATAATCATTAAGACGTTTATACCTAACCGCATTATAATGATCCCCAGACTTCACGCGGGTTATATCAGGAATTCACCGTGACAGACTTGAAATAATAAGATACGCCTGTGTAATCGGCCCGCATTAACCGATGATTTATCATTGATTAAAATATATCGCAATAATACAAAATAATAACTACATGTTAAATGGGAAAGTGTAAGCGGAAATTAGTTTTATAAGACTGCTAAAATGTTAATCAGTTTACATACGAGATGTGGGTACTTATTTCTTCTTCTTCTTCGTGGCACTCTTGTGCCAGAGTGGTCGTGGTCGCCATGTAGTATTAAGAAATTATCGGCAGGGATTTTGTTTGCCTAACGAGCGATCGCCATGTGTCTCTATATTTGGCGAGGTACTTATACTGCATGACAAATAAATTGAACAAAAGTTATCGTATAATATTTCCAATGTATTTGTTGTCGTTTATTTTAATTATTGGAGCGGCAAAAGGCACCATAGTTGAAAGTTATTTGCGAATGTGCGTTTTCACAGATAATAGTGCTTTAGTAAATGCCACCGTGAAGATAGCAATTATTCCGGCAGATACGCTGATTACCAAAGGAGAGATAAATAAGTATTTATTTTATTTCGCCATTTATTTCAAATGTTCCTGGCGACGAAGTACAGGCACAGGTAGGATAATATTTTCTATAGTTTTACAATATGGCCGCTACTACCTCCCGCATCACAACTTTGATGACATTACAGACATTATTTCCGGGACATATAATATTGTCGTAGATAGAAAACATTTATTTGTGAAAACGATGGAAGCCCACGAAGTTTAATGTTATCTTTGTCATCGTCACGGGCACTGAATGAATAAAAGTGTGTCTCTCGCCGTCTCGCGTTGTCAGATTATGGAACCTGCTTGGTGTGAAAAAATGCCAGGCGACTCATCCCGTTACGTTGGCACGGACCGTCGACGCGTTAATGAAGATGGATTCCTCCTGAACCTTTCTCTTGATGTATCGTCGACAACTTTTTAATTTGCAGAAAAACTTACGCTATCAAATTTTATATATAGGTATTATTGTATTTTTTACATTTTTCTTGTCTGTCAATTAAACAGAACCCCAATATTATTACGTTTAGATTTAAGTGATTATTTCTAAAGCGATTTTGTATATATATTTTTTCAATAAGTAATATCAGTACAAATAGTACAAGTAAACTCTAAATGTTAAGGTTTAAAAACAATTGTAAATCGTCTATAGAATGTGTTATAATCTCCGACGTAGCACAAAAAATACTAAAATCATTTAATTTTAAACTTACGCGACGTCTTATCCACGTCTTCAAAGGTAGTACATATTAATATTTTACAAGCGACGCGACGTTGACAATCAAAAATTATAACGAAGATTTTTATTACTAAAACATCCGTTGCACATACACTCGGCCATAAATCAGTAAATTCGTTCGCTAATTAATTATATCATACGTCTCGCATGTCACTTAATTTTAAACAAAACACTAAAGATAAGTTACTGTTAAGTGTATCGATAATATTATAAGGATGTACAATAACACTTACCGGTTATTAAGAATTGTGGACGCTGATAAAAGAACACTCAACTGTATTTATTTCACTTACAATAATATACGATCTGTTCACACTTCACTGAAAGCCGGGCATCGATAACGAAATAAATTCAAATTAATTCGAGTTTAGTTCGAGTGGCGGGAAAGCGAGCTCGTGCGTGCGATCACAGTTTTTCAGGCAAACTGAAGGGAGACGCCGGACGCGCTGAGCGGACATACCCGGGCGCTACGCTCATGCGCGTTCATTCAGAGAATATTCTTTGGACTTTTGCATTCAGAATTAAAACAATTATTTAGATTAAATATGCATATTAATGTCAATTCGTTATTGTAGTTGAATATTAAATTTGTAATAAATATAATACAAATCGGGTAGAATAATTAAAAAATAAATAAACTTTAAATTTATTTGGTTTAAGAAACTTTGTAAGAAGTTTATAATGTAACGTAATTATTATTTAAATATTAACGTATTATGATGATATATAAAAACACGCAAAATTCAACATAATATGGATGAACAGCAAGGAGTATAACGTAGAATATCCTTCTTCAATACTGTAGGTATACCGACTAGTTGAGGTTAGTAAAACGTTTTGATTTTTACAGAAAATGCGGAATTGTGATATTTTACAACTGTAGCCTGTAGGTAATAATTTAATAAAACATAATTAACTTACTTCGGTTATCCTATTACACAGGATGGATATGCTTTGCAGGGCGATGTGTACGCTTCCGAAAACGGATTTCATATACGTGATTTTGCAGGGTATCTAGTTAAAATACAATATTGTTGATCTACGTTATAGTTTCATGGGTGAACATAAGTGTAGGCACAATATGTGGCGCGGGAGTCGAATCGGACGAAGTTGGTACTGAACAAATATTTTGACCTTGACTTTGACATTGACAATTTGACATATTAGTCGAGGTAATACATGTCGATATAATACTAACGGTCGCCCGCGGCTCCGCCCGCGTGGATGTCGGTTACCGCTGCAAAAAGTCTACCCAGGAAAGACACGGTCAGCAAAATGATTCCCAGGTCAATTCACAGACACCGACACTAACATCGACGACGCAGTCATTATCCATTATATTAGGTATTCATATCGTAACTATAGCTTTGCCGTTGTGAGCACTTTTATAATATGATAACTAGCTGTGCCCCGCGGTTTCACCCGCGTATAATTAATAAAAAATATAATGAATAAAAATAAGCATGGAGCTTCCAACGAGGAAAACAAAGTTCCAAAAAGGACTACACAACAAAAAATTTTTTTTTAATTCGAACCAGTAGTTCCTGTGATTAGCCGGACTTTCAGATTCTTTAAAAGCATTATAAACTGGATTAATAGCACTGAGGTTAAAGTGTACAAATGTATGTTTTAGAACAACTATCACATTGGATTATCCCGTATCCCGTGTATAATTAACGAAACGAGGCTTTTTCCTTCGTTTAAACTTACAGAAGTTGTAAAGTTTGCGCCAAAGACACGTCCGTCCCGATAGCCGCACCGCTTTAACGAGCTCTGTGCGGCAACTTCGTTTACGTGACCATTGGGTTTGTATGTACACACAAACCGTCTGGGAAACTTTTTCATTTCCCGCAAGTTACCCGCGGTAAAAATTATGTTACGAGTATAAATATTGACCCAAGATATAGAGGACGCGCCGAAGAGAAACCAGATGTTTTTGTTTCATAACGCAATGTAGCCAATAATGTTATTGATATAACTAAAGCACAGCAAAAATAAGTACAACTTGTTATTTCCTTGCGAATTTTGGTGTTATAAAAATATGAGTGAAGTTGGTGTAAAGTATGTCATTTACTTTATGATTATATGAAATCAATGAGTACATTATTAAATTAATTTCGAACAAAGCCTTGTTATTCCAAGTTATTCAACGACAAATCTCAAACATTCTTTCTTTCTTCGGAAACGCGCTTTTTTTATCTAAAAAAAATGTAAGTGCAATTTTCACAACGCAATATAATAAGTATAATATGTATAACGTCCGGGGATATAAAAGCATATCACTTACCTTCGTTTTAAATGGAACCTTTTACACTTAAATGTAATATGTATTAGGTGTATCCCAAACTATAAATACTTTTCGGACGATCGCGCGATGTTTAAACCTTTTATTACGTTTTCCGTCCCCTTGTTATGTCGTCCACCCTCGTATCCACTTTAAGTTTTTATCTTTTATCAATTTATTTACCGCTGACTACTTTATAAAGTTTATATGAATTTCGACCGCTATATGTTTTACATAAGTACACATGTAGATACACCGACACCAGATTGTCTGTCCGGACACTCGAGAAACAAAATATGTATACATTTTAGCGTCTCGACCGACGATGTTGGCTTTATAACTAGACTTTACATATAGTACCTTATAGGAGTATATAGAAGGGGGCCGGGTGAGCCGTGCCCACCCCAGTATGGTCTAGTGCCTACCCTAGGAAATTGGATTACCGATTCAAAATTCTAGGCTGGATACCTAAGAAACTTCAAACATAATTGAAATCAAATAATATTCTATAGAAATATATGTACATACTTAGTTTTTATAATTTTATTACATACAGTTTATTCCATTGAGTTACTTTTGAACACAGGTACCACCCACTCATCAGATATTCTATCGCAAAACGGATACCATCGTAATGAGCTTCGGGTTCAGTGAACCTAGCGTTGAATATTGTCATTAGCGTGACACCGATACAACACTGAGGCATGCAACGCGACGAGAGCACAGGACACAGACGTGAGCCGCACCTGTCCCCGCAGGATACGTCTCGGTTTGTTAACGAGATCGAGTTCACATTGAGTTACTTTTACCTGAAACTGATAACGTAAAAATTTTGTATACACACTCAAATATTTTTTAATGAATCCAATCCCATGGGGAAATGATTGCCACCTATATTTAATAGTTAGTAGAAATACATTTGTTAGTGTAGTTCCTGAGATTCGCCGGATCAAACAAACAAACTCTTCAGCTTTATATATTAGTATAAATGTAAAATGTCAAACATTTATTAATAATAAAACTAATAACATAATACTCGCAAGCAATCGTGTAATTATCAAGAACAAATCGTGTTGTTCGTTTTACGCGAATTGAAATAATATTATACCTTACCTAATAAGTAAACAAGAGAAAGAGAAATAAATTTTACAGCACGAATACCTTTGTGGGCTTATTATAAACTAGCTGTTGCCCGCGACTTCGTCCGCGTTTCCGTCGTTTTTCGTAAAGAAAGTAGCCTATGTCCTCCCTCACGGTTCAGTGGTTTTGATGTAACAGACAGATTACATTTTGTATTTTAGTAGGGAAATATAATATGTAAATCTATAATACTGTTGAAAAATATCGCAATACGGAACCGCACAATATTATTGTTAATAGCTGTGCCCGCGCCTCCGTCAGCGTGTAACTCCTGGAGACGTAATTCCCTCTCAGTGAAGGTTTCGGACTCACGGGATAGTACATGCCGTTCGCGATCAGCTGTGAGACGTAATTTCCTCTCAGTGAAGGTTCCGGACTCACGGGATAGTACATGCCGTTCGCGATCAGCTGTGAGACGTAATTCCCTCTCAGTGAAGGTTTCGGACTCACGGGATAGTACATGCCGTTCGCGATCAGCTGTGAGACGTAATTCCCTCGCAGTGTACGTTTCGGACTCACGGGATAGTACATGCCGTTCGCGATCAGCTGTGAGACGTAATTTCCTCTCAGTGAAGGTTCCGGACTCACGGGATAGTACATGCCGTTCGCGATCAGCTGTGAGACGTAATTCCCTCTCAGTGAAGGTTTCGGACTCACGGGATTGTACATGCCGTTCGCGATCAGCTGTGAGACGTAATTCCCTCGCAGTGAAGGTTTCGGACTCACGGGATAGTACATGCCGTTCGCGATCAGCTGTGAGACGTAATTCCCTCTCAGTGAAGGTTTCGGACTCACGGGATAGTACATGCCGTTCGCGATCAGCTGTGAGACGTAATTCCCTCTCAGTGAAGGTTTCGGACTCACGGGATAGTACATGCCGTTCGCGATCAGCTGTGAGACGTAATTCCCTCTCAGTGAAGGTTCCGGACTCACGGGATAGTACATGCCGTTCGCGATCAGCTGTGAGACGTAATTCCCTCTCAGTGAAGGTTTCGGACTCACGGGATAGTACATGCCGTTCGCGATCAGCTGTGAGACGTAATTCCCTCGCAGTGAAGGTTTCGGACTCACGGGATAGTACATGCCGTTCGCGATCAGCTGTGAGACGTAATTCCCTCTCAGTGAAGGTTTCGGACTCACGGGATAGTACATGCCGTTCGCGATCAGCTGTGAGACGTAATTCCCTCTCAGTGTACGTTTCGGACTCAAGGGATAGTACATGCCGTTCGCGATCAGCTGTGAGACGTAATTCCCTCGCAGTGTACGTTTCGGACTCACGGGATAGTACATGCCGTTCGCGATCAGCTGTGAGACGTAATTTCCTCTCAGTGAAGGTTCCGGACTCACGGGATAGTACATGCCGTTCGCGATCAGCTGTGAGACGTAATTCCCTCTCAGTGAAGGTTTCGGACTCACGGGATAGTACATGCCGTTCGCGATCAGCTGTGAGACGTAATTCCCTCGCAGTGTACGTTTCGGACTCACGGGATAGTACATGCCGTTCGCGATCAGCTGTGAGACGTAATTTCCTCTCAGTGAAGGTTCCGGACTCACGGGATAGTACATGCCGTTCGCGATCAGCTGTGAGACGTAATTCCCTCTCAGTGAAGGTTTCGGACTCACGGGATTGTACATGCCGTTCGCGATCAGCTGTGAGACGTAATTCCCTCGCAGTGAAGGTTTCGGAATCACGGGATAGTACATGCCGTTCGCGATCAGCTGTGAGACGTAATTCCCTCTCAGTGAAGGTTCCGGACTCACGGGATAGTACATGCCGTTCGCGATCAGCTGTGAGACGTAATTCCCTCTCAGTGAAGGTTTCGGACTCACGGGATAGTACATGCCGTTCGCGATCAGCTGTGAGACGTAATTCCCTCTCAGTGAAGGTTCCGGACTCACGGGATAGTACATGCCGTTCGCGATCAGCTGTGAGACGTAATTCCCTCTCAGTGAAGGTTTCGGACTCACGGGATAGTACATGCCGTTCGCGATCAGCTGTGAGACGTAATTCCCTCGCAGTGAAGGTTTCGGACTCACGGGATAGTACATGCCGTTCGCGATCAGCTGTGAGACGTAATTCCCTCTCAGTGAAGGTTTCGGACTCACGGGATAGTACATGCCGTTCGCGATCAGCTGTGAGACGTAATTCCCTCTCAGTGTACGTTTCGGACTCAAGGGATAGTACATGCCGTTCGCGATCAGCTGTGAGACGTAATTCCCTCGCAGTGTACGTTTCGGACTCACGGGATAGTACATGCCGTTCGCGATCAGCTGTGAGACGTAATTTCCTCTCAGTGAAGGTTCCGGACTCACGGGATAGTACATGCCGTTCGCGATCAGCTGTGAGACGTAATTCCCTCTCAGTGAAGGTTTCGGACTCACGGGATAGTACATGCCGTTCGCGATCAGCTGTGAGACGTAATTCCCTCGCAGTGTACGTTTCGGACTCACGGGATAGTACATGCCGTTCGCGATCAGCTGTGAGACGTAATTTCCTCTCAGTGAAGGTTCCGGACTCACGGGATAGTACATGCCGTTCGCGATCAGCTGTGAGACGTAATTCCCTCTCAGTGAAGGTTTCGGACTCACGGGATTGTACATGCCGTTCGCGATCAGCTGTGAGACGTAATTCCCTCGCAGTGAAGGTTTCGGACTCACGGGATAGTACATGCCGTTCGCGATCAGCTGTGAGACGTAATTCCCTCTCAGTGAAGGTTCCGGACTCACGGGATAGTACATGCCGTTCGCGATCAGCTGTGAGACGTAATTCCCTCTCAGTGAAGGTTTCGGACTCACGGGATAGTACATGCCGTTCGCGATCAGCTGTGAGACGTAATTCCCTCTCAGTGAAGGTTTCGGACTCACGGGATAGTACATGCCGTTCGCGATCAGCTGTGAGACGTAATTCCCTCTCAGTGAAGGTTTCGGACTCACGGGATAGTACATGCCGTTCGCGATCAGCTGTGAGACGTAATTCCCTCTCAGTGAAGGTTTCGGACTCACGGGATAGTACATGCCGTTCGCGATCAGCTGTGAGACGTAATTCCCTCTCAGTGAAGGTTTCGGACTCACGGGATAGTACATGCCGTTCGCGATCAGCTGTGAGACGTAATTCCCTCTCAGTGAAGGTTTCGGACTCACGGGATAGTACATGCCGTTCGCGATCAGCTGTGAGACGTAATTCCCTCTCAGTGAAGGTTTCGGACTCACGGGATAGTACATGCCGTTCGCGATCAGCTGTGAGACGTAATTCCCTCTCAGTGAAGGTTTCGGACTCACGGGATAGTACATGCCGTTCGCGATCAGCTGTGAGACGTAATTCCCTCTCAGTGAAGGTTTCGGACTCACGGGATAGTACATGCCGTTCGCGATCAGCTGTGAGACGTAATTCCCTCTCAGTGAAGGTTTCGGACTCACGGGATAGTACATGCCGTTCGCGATCAGCTGTGAGACGTAATTCCCTCTCAGTGAAGGTTTCGGACTCACGGGATAGTACATGCCGTTCGCGATCAGCTGTGAGACGTAATTCCCTCTCAGTGAAGGTTTCGGACTCACGGGATAGTACATGCCGTTCGCGATCAGCTGTGAGACGTAATTCCCTCTCAGTGTACGTTTCGGACTCGCGAGATAATGTATGCCGTTGGCGGTCAGCTGTGAGCCGCAATTCTCGTTGTGAAGCAGTTTCAGCTTCTCGGGATAACAGATGTTGTTCTCGGTCAATGGTAAGCCTTAGCTCTCGTTGAGAAGAGCTTTGAGACGCCCGTGATGTAGCTCGTGTCGCTTTGTCAGCTGCTAATCGCATCTCTCTCTCGGGAGAGCTTTCATTGGCTCGAGAAGTTGAGGCACTATATCTCATAGAGTTTAACCGATGTGCTCTTTCCTCTGCCGATTCTTGAGAACGCCTATTTCTCTTTCTTTGAGCTTCTCTCGAATTTCGAGATAAAGATAATCGTTTTTAGGTGGCATTGATGCAAGCAAATGAAATAAAGCTAAAACTTAAATGAAAATAAAACTAATATAAAAAAGTGAACGTAAATTAACCCAAACTTACCTATCGGTATCTAAAAATCTATACGTACCTACTACTACTACTTCACCTAAAAAGAAATAAAATTTAAACTATTAATAATTTTTAATTTGAATGAATATTTAAACACTACCAAAATAACTAATACCTATTTTATAAAATAACAACAAAAGGAATCTAAAAATAAATTATCAAAGACTAAAAGTCGCGCTGATAAGCACGGTTTGTTAATATCAATTAAGTATTGTCTGTCAATAAGGTCGAACGCTCTAAACGTCTACTCGCATCAACAGGCAAAAATTGTATGAATGTATGAAGCTCGCACTCGGACGCCCCGCCTTTTTATACCTTTCGGCCGCGAGACGCGTCGAGTGCGGCGACCGATTCTCGAACGTTCGCGACCGGCCGCACTGCACGCCTTCAGTATTCAGGCGCGATGGCTTATTATTAGCGTATTTCATGTATAACTTTGGTGTTTCTATACCGATTTCTATGATTCTTTTTTATGGAATAGTTAATAATGTTAACTTTTTTAATTAGGGATGACTGAGTGTTATAAACGTAAGAGTAGACAAATATAATAATCAGAAAGCTTCGAACTGCTAAGCTATCGGGAGTTACACGTGTTATTGTGAGTCAACCATAAAAGATAGACATATGCTGTCGTGGGATATTTTTTATATAATTTTAAGGAGAACATTTCCGTCATACATGATTTCTGTGTAGCTTTAACCATTAAGGTTGCACACGCAACGGAAGCTTAAAAAATGGAGTAACTTCTCCCGTTTTCCCAACATTTCCCTTCACTGCTCTGCTCCTGTTTGTTGTAGCGTGATGAAAAGTATACTATAACCTGCTCAGGAGTATGAAAAATAATTGTACCAAGTTTCGTTAAAATCCGTTGAGTAGTTTTTGTTTCTATAGCGGATATACAGACAGACAGACAGACAGACAGACAGACAAAAATTTTACTGATTACATTTTTGGCATCAGTATCGATCCCTAATCACCCCCTGATAGTTATTTTGGAAATATATTTCATGTACAGAATTGACCTCTCTGCAGATTTATTATAAGTATAGATTAGTATATGTAGTCCAATCAGAGCCATCGTTAAGACGTCAAAATGCTGCAATGCTGTAATTAAGAACGTTGTATAAATAACCACCGTAACATCATGATTTTGAACGAAATAGTATTTCGGTAAGTCAATATCCACTAAGTGTTTATGTCCATAAAACAAAAAAAGAAATAAATAGTAAATATGAATCGATTAGCAAATATTATTATTGTGGACCAATTGAGAGTTTGCGACAACGTGCCAACTATTTTAACAAACGTCATATTAAACGTATTATTTATTGTTTTGTCGATGTAACGAAAAAGCGACAATAAAAAGAGACAGACACATAAATTCATAAGGTTTAACGTGGGAGAAAATGAGATAGGAAGCATTATACAGTGTTTCTTATGATCGTGGCTCTCTTTGTGCTCTGCTTCGTACCCCACTCGTGTTTACCAAGGCATAGTGCCAAAATTTTTACCACAAAATTTTTATCACTTCTACCACGTGTTAATTGCACACATGGTTTTTTTTTAATTTTTTATTGACTACAATGAGTCACGTCAACCCGCGAATAAGGCTTAAATAAGGCTTAAATAGTAGCTCAAAGGCAGAATAAAAATCCCGCACATAATTAATATCAATATCTTAGGAAAATATATAATGTTGTTATAAAAACCTGTTATTTAATTTAACTTATAAATAACTCAAAAAAAGTAGTGAGACTAAAATACTAAATATTTTAAATGGTTAAAATTGGTTAATAATATTTACCGCCACGACATAGTCAACATGTTTTTAACCTGCTTAGATTTTACGTTTCATTTAAGCATAAGTATTTTTTTAACTTATATAAAAATAACTAACTTTCGAATGAGATTTTAAATTTATTTTAACCTATCTCCGATGACAAATCTAAGGACACTTAAATATAATAAAAATAAATATTTTGCCAAAGGATGGGTGTCGATAAGATAGGTATAATTTTCCCGAAGATTTTTTGGTTTTTATTTATGTATATATTAACTAAGGGTAATTGTAATTAAGATAAAAGCTAAATAAAGTCAAATACTTTAATAGGTATGTGGCAAAAAATAATCATTGAATAAGGTAATCAAGTTAACAAAACAAATTATATTATCAATAATTAGTTATAAAAATATTAAGAATGAATAATCTGAGTTTTCGCTCTTATTATCAGACCACATATGAGCGCACTTTAAAATTCATATAATATGTTATTGTTTACAATATGCTACATCACATGACGAAGACAAGTGTTAGGAGATTGCGCTGATGTATTAAAAAATGTAAGAACTCTACTTTAAACTAAGTATATACTATAAATCTTAAATATACATCTTTAAACTTTATACAAAAACGAATATAATTACGAAAGGTAAGAAATATTATACAAAATGCACAGAGTATACAATCTAGTATTGAAAAACTGTATTAATTATATTTTGATATTATTAAATATGATTTCAAAAAGTTATAAAAAATAAATAACTCAAATTATTCTTACAAAAAGAAAATACGAAGGGCGACTAATATACATAATACATTTTTCGGAGCAGTAGTCTATTTAAAATGGCGTTTGTCTGTAATTATCTGCTTTATTTCTAACGAAATAAGGTTAAATATGGAACTTTAATTATTGTATATTTTCTGCCTCTTTCGTCATTCATGGCGTAAGTGGATGTTATTGTTAATACAATCTAAGCCACGCTTTATTGCTCGGGAACAAGGCATACTTTAGGTTGAAATTATTTAAACTTTACATTATCATTACATTTTATGGTATAAGTCGGCACTCGGCACCACATTTGAGTAGTTTTTGTTCGTGAAGCGTTATCTAGTAGTATTGTTGATCGTAGGTTCATTTGTATGAAACAAAATAATGTCCATGAAAACAAAATTGTAATTATGAAAAATATATATTTAAATACACACTACAGGTAGTAAAAGACCAATATCCATTTGAAACATATAAATTTAATATGATTTCTATAAACATTACCTATTGTATAATTTATAAACCGAAATCTTCCACTGAACATAATAACTTTGTAGACGATTATTTGTGACTTTGATGTTATGTTGTATGGGGTACGGTACAAAAAAACTGTCAGCTGGTGTTTGTCTGTTTATTAAAAAGTTATATTTGCTGGTTAGTTAAAAATTGGCGAATGGACCGGTCGGCACCTGTCGCGACCGGCTATCGAGGAGGTCGGAGTTACCCCCGACCTCTAAACGTGCGGAGTATGGCGACTACTCGATGACGGTTTGTTCCTCTTTAATAAAGAATTCTATAACTTCTTCCACAGTGTTCGTCGGGTCCGTGTCGAGACCGTCCGTGTCTACATCTGGAACGAAAATAATAACATTAGAGACTAAAGTGGATAGCTGACGTCATATCATTGCTAGCCCTGACCTAGATAGGGCCATGAGGATCTATAGCAGTGCGTAAACTGCTCGGAAACGTTTCGGCAAGTACATATTTAAGTCCGGTAGCATGACACACACGGAATACGATGCCTAACTTCTACAGGACCCAGTCCCGACTAGATCGATGAGCGCGGAGATGTAAACCCTATTCCAATCTGAGTTGGAGTAAAAGGTAAATTTACAAATTGCATGCGATTTTCTAATCATTCTGCAGTCTTATGCACTATAATCAGTTATTGATTAATTTACCCTTATTAATAATACAACACTATTCGAATTAACTAGTATAATACCATAACCACATTAATTTAACTTTTGAAGTTCCGGCTACAACTTCGCGGACGTTGAAAACGCCATATTTTGCGAGTCCATGGAGAATATGACAGATTATTCAAGATCTCGCATTAATTCGCTGTCATAGTTGTTTATTTGTGTTTATTCCTGTTGTGGTGGGAGTAGGCTGTATACTTACAGTTCCTGAGCTCGAGTCTGCGCGGCTTCTGCTCGGCCCACTCGCGCGCCTTCTGCTCGCGATACTCCACGTACTTCTTCATCTGCTCCGTGCGCTTCGCCACCAGCTCCTGCAGCACCAAGGATGTATTATGTACCACGTACAGTGCGAGTGGTGTTCAATTATAAAATAAAACATAAACAAACAGACACATGGTGATCATAGTATATGAAATATTTCGAAATCCTCTACTGAGATCTCAGTAAAGCAATGGACAGATTATTATTTCAGGACATGTTGTCCACGGTGTGTCAGGTGGTGTTGTCTCACCTTGCTGGCCTTGTTGCTGCGCATGCGGTCCTTGGACTCAAACTGTGAGTAGTACTTCTTGAGGTTCTTCTTAATCTCCTTTTGCTGCTTCTCCGACAGCAGAGTGGGCGGTCGCGGCCGCCACAGGAACTGCGCGAAGCCTTCTTTCATCACTCTGTAATTAAACATAAATTTATTGAGCATGACTTGAACATATCATTATATTGTAAATCGGAATTATCTATTAGAGATTAGTAATATATATAGGCGATATTAAATACTATTACTCATTAAGTTTATAATTGCTAAACTTCTTTTAGCTTTGGCAAAATATATATAAAAAGCATTAAAATGACATTAAATAAATAATACTGCAGAATCATATACAAACAAAAAGCTTACCTTCGAATAATCTTGCCCTGGAAGGACCACAGGTAGTATCCACAGTCCATCTTGCACTTGAGTGACGACACCCCGGTCACGACGTAGCGACCAGTCGGGTCCCACTCTATGCCAGATACCTATAACAATATTTTCACATAGTAGCCGACTGTGGTAAATATTTCAAACTCTGCTCATATCTTTCTTGTGTACAAACAAAAAAAAATATTTTAAGAAGGAAATTGCATGAAGTACAGATAGCATATTTTAATGTAATATGTTAAGATATAACTACTCAAATGATTTATTAAATATAATATATTTGAAAAAGTACTAGAAATTATATTTGTATGATTTTAAATTAATAAGATATTTATAAATATTACCTGGTAGTGGTCAGATATGTTCATGATAGTAAAGTCATTGGTGTCCACGAAGGCCAATGCTCCACCGGTGAGCCCAAGGTTGGCTAATACAATAAATTGCCCCATCGGGGACCAGAACAGGTGATTGAAAGTTCTGTCTAGCTTCTTCAACAATGTCGGAGCTTGACCAGTGTTTACTTGATAGAAACTTATACAATTATTTGCTGCATCGCCATGGATAATAGAGAACTTGGAGCCGATTGGTTCCCATGCAAATGCTTGTATTGGTTCCTTAATTTCAACAGAGTCAACAGGAATCTCTTTTTCTCTCATATGGAATATTTCAAAGTTGTAGTACATTCCAGAGTATTTAATTTCATTCTTGTCTTTCTTGACCTTTGAGTAACGATCTACTTTAACACAGAGATAATCGCCACTCTTCTGCCAATGTATTTTACAGTCCGCAACAGAGAACAGATTTTTAGAACGTGTTTCTGTGCGATTGGGGAGCTCTAAGAGTGTTACACGAGCAGGCACGTCTTTGTCTTCCGCAACCCAGTACGCTAGGACATTGTCAGTTGGCGACCAACAGAAGTCTCTGGAAATATTAGATTTATTTTAAATATTATATATTGAGACTGTTAAATACAGATCTATTGTCAGTAAACAGTTACATAGCTCCACACTCCTAGCTTTATAGTTACATCCATTTCAGTTATTAGATGTTTTTGTGTACTGCAATTTATAATCACTTTTTGCTTTTAAGAATAAAGTTCGAGTTAATCAATGACATAATCTATATTCACTGTTTCTTTCATTTACACATTCTACAAATGTATGCATCGCTGTTATACTCACCTAATACCAGGTATTTTAATTGATTTCTTATCTAGCAGACCAAAACTGGGAGTCTCATACACAGAGAGCATGTCAGCACCCAGCCGAGCAAAGAAACGATCATCCTTACTCCAACGGAATATTGGCCACGTCACATATTCGTCAGGTGGTGGGAAAGAGCGCTTTTCCTGTCCTGTTCTGTTAGTTAAAAATAATATTTTATAATAGGACATCTATTGTGATAATTTCTCATCTGTCTGTTGTTTCTTAAGTATATGATTATTCATTGAATTTGTTTATTTAACATCTAATAAATAAATAAGCCACCAATATTTTTTATTATAAATTGATGACATAAATGTCATTATGTTGTGCAATATTTATTAAGAAGTGATATAGTTATATATTATTCTGAATAATTATATATTATTTAGCTTTACATTTAGGTAATGTCCCTTTTTTTTTAATTTATTTAATATGTAACTTTTTATAATACAACAAAAACATATATAATATAACCTCAAAAAGGGCCTCTCCCTTTTAGGCCTGAGCCCAACACAGGCTGTTATAAATAATAGAAATATATTAATATTTTCATGAAATATAGACAACATTTATTCTAATTTATAATTAAACTATGTAAAATGTTGACCAGATCTAATCGGATGCAAATATTCTTCTAGTATTGGATATGCTTTTAGCATCTATATAGAAAAACAAAAAACTAAAATATTTGTTAAATCTTGGATGATTATACTATAATTTAAAAACATATAAAGGTTAAATGTATTTACCTAATATCCCAAATAATTAGTTTCTTATCATCACCTCTGTCACTGTTCGGTGAAAAGGTTACAATATAGTTCTCACACGGTGAGAAGGATATAAATCTTGCCTCAGGATGGTAGAACTTTTGAAACTGACTGAACTTAGGACCGGCCCATAAGGCCACTCCCCGCCAATGAAATGTAGCCAAATATGTACCAAGGGGTGACCATACTGCATATGTTTCTGTCCAATTCTAAAATCATACTCAAATATTAATATTATTGAATTCTCTCTCCTATCCTAATAATTAAAATTTTACAATTCTACAAATCATTAGCATTATGCTATTGTGTTGTTGAAATATGTGTTATTGAAATGTGTACATATAAATAAATTTCAACAACAAATATCAGTCCCTCACTGACATTATCCATAAAAACAAGCACACGCTTAAACAGTTTCTAATAAGTCTAACTGGAAGTACTAAATAAAGATAATTTGACACATATTGATAAAATTACACTTATATTACCGGTCGCTCCTGTAGCACTATAGGCTCTGGTAAGGTGTTCTGCCACACTTGCAATGCTACCCCAGTACCAATGCCAACGAGGAACTGGTCATATGCATCTGGATCCATTAGATACCATTGCAGGTCAGATTGCACTTTGAATGGCTGAGGTGCTGGTGGCTCCCATTCCTTAGGAATATCTGAATACCTGGACAATATGTTGGCAAAGTTAAAATCTGTGACAATATGTTGGCAAAGTTAAAACCTGTATCTCGGTTTGCATTAAAAAAAAAATTAAACTCATGATATATTGGTATTGGATAATGATTATAAAATATGCATAAATGTTATCTACTAATCACATACATAGCCGTTTTGTTTAAGATTTGATATTATTATAGTTTGCTTAAATCAATCCTTTACTTTAGAATAACATGATTTAACATTGATTGTTGTGGGCATCGAATAAAAAACGAAGAATTGATTGATACTCACTTTTTAAAATCGGTGAAAAGATTCACTAAAAAGGTATGTTGTTTATCTAATTTACAATTATTAGTGGCTTGTACAGCTTCAGCAGCGTTCTGAGGATTGCTGTATTCTAGGAAAATGTAGCCTGTTGTGACTCCTGTCTCAGTGGTTGGATAATACTCGTTGACGATTTTCCCGAACTTGCTAAAGATCTTGTTTATTACACTCTGGAGTTTTTCCAGGCGCTCTGGCCCGACTTGGGGGCAGCCGTCGACGATTATCACATTTTCGTAACCGTCAGACTCCTTTGGCTTCTGTTCCAAGAGGTCTGCCAACAGTTCTGCAACGTCAAAGTGAGGTTATGAATTTTATTGAAGTTATCTTTTTCATTGCACAATTACAATAGATAAGTTGAATGCCATACAATAATTAACTCTTCATTACATCACGAGTTCACATTGCTTTAAAAAAATCAAAAACACTAAAGAAATGCTTAAAGTTGTAGGTGACGCATATGGCCGGGCCAACCTCGCGTTAGTGGATTTACCTACCCTCATCGGTTATATCATCTACGAATCCTTCAGGATCCTCAAAATTGGGCTCTTCGTCAAAATTCTGTTCCTCATTATCACTTTGAGGTGTTTGATTCACTTTCTCATCGCCTTTTTTCTTTGCCATTTTGACGTTATAACGTGTGTTACCGGAAGACACGCCATTAGTGAACTAAATCCATAGATTATTCCAGCGACATAAACTAAAAATTGTTATCAAAATGGCATCCTTTCACCTGCGTTCGAAATAACTGAATGCAATATCAATTATCAAAACATTTTACTGCTTGATATAAATGTATATCTTAATCAATTAAAGTAATGAAATTTCAAACACATTAAAAATTTAAAAGTAATAGCAATTAAAAATAAATAGTAATACTATTTGGAGCCATAGACAAAACATTTGTAATAATTTTATGCTATTATGTATCTGTGTTTAGTTTTGCATTTAAAAATGAAATGAGCGGCATTTTTATATTTTAATATTGAATTCCTTAAAACCATGCCTTTTAGATGAAAACCTACCAATACTATACTTTTTTATTTGGTTATTTTATTCAATAAAATATAAAAAACATAAGCTACGTTTTTATGTAATCAAAATGTAATTTTTATAATTAAAAAATAAGTGTCATTAATAACCCGACTAATAACTTGATAAAAAAAAATTATACTTATAAAATTATTTTTATTTAAAATATTTAAAATTTAAAGCATTTGCAATATATACATAATTGTCACGTTTCACTTTTTTATGTATTTTCCAGATGTACGATAATTTGTTGTTGATGTACGATAGTTTGGGTAAACGCGTTTTTCCAGCCAAAAAAAAAAGATAGATAGAGTACGATAATTTTGATCCATATACGATAATTCTACTTGGTGGTAGAGCTTTGTGCAAGCTCGTCTGGGTAGGTACCACCCACTCATCAGATATTCTACCGCAAAACAGCAGTACTTGGTACTGTTGTGGTCCGGTTTGAAGGGTGAGTGAGCCAGTGTAATTACAGGCACAAGGGACATAAGTTCCCAAGGTTGGTGGCGCATTGGCGATGTAACCGATGATTAACATTTCTTGCTTTGATCACTTGCTATCAGGCCCATATAATCGTCCACCTACCTATGCTATAAAAAAACAAAATCATTAATGGTCAATTGCTTTCTGAGGTAAGGCAGGCACCCGTCTTACTCGCTACCCCGTCACGCCCTTAATGCTTAGCGTCACAATCTATTTAATTTCAAGCGACTACATTAGGAGCGGAACAGCAACTATAACCGACAATCAATGTGTTAAATTGTATGAAAGAGGCAGGTCTAATCCGAAGTATCGTGGGTGAAACGGCTGGACACATATTATGTTACAGTATATTTTTATTTGATATCTTTTGGTGCCAAATGGTTATAAAAATACCGGCCTACAACTGTTAAAAGCACCTCAGTACAATAGAAGCGGTATTTATAGACACGTTGCTGGGTCAGCGAACATGAAAATCGAGGTCACTTGCAGGCTGCATACAAAAGTTAACTATAGGTTATTGGCTTCACGATAATAGCGCATTATAATATATATATACATATATGTATGTATGTACGTGTGCTTTGTATGACGAAAAACAATCGTTAGGTTACAAATACATTATGTTGGATAGACTCATGTAACTGTAATATAATTATGAATCTGTCTCGAATATTCGCCAGCAAAGAATATAACATGACACAATTTTTCCGATCATTCCGGGACATGGGGACACAATTTTTCCGATCATTTGTACCAGTACGAGAGTGAAACGATTTGGTGGTAGAGCTTTGTGCAAGCTCGTCTGGGTAGGTAACACCCACTCATCAGATATTCTACCGCAAAATAGCAGTACTTTGTACTGTTGTGTTCCGGTTTGAAGGGTGAGAGAGCCAGTGTAATTACAGGCACAGGGGACATAACATCTTAGTTCCCAAGGTTGGTGGCGCATTGGCGATGTAGCCGATGGTTAACATTTCTTACAATGCCAATGCCTATGGGCGTTGGTGACCACTTACCATCAGGTGGTCCATATGCTCGTCCGCTTACTTATGCTATAAAAAAATCTTCCATTTCATTAACTGTGCTCTAAGCCGGTGATTTTTTTTATATTATTTTATTTTTCCACGACTTTAAGAGAGCATTTATATAAAAAATTGTGTATTTTATTCAATCAACAAATATCAACTTCACAAATGACAATTTTTGATGTAATATGTCTTTTGATAATATGAAAAGTAATTACATAATAATTAAGAGTCCTTATCAGTAGAAGGCGGAAATACAAACAACGTTATCAGAACGATTACGAGTCACATAGAAATTTCGTTCAACAATGAGCTTACGGTGTCCTACTTTCTACGATATCTTAGCTGCGAACGGGGTCGACTCGCGACGCGACGGTGTTTACAGACAGATGCATTCGTCATACTCGCACCGCTAGTTCATTGAACGTCTTACTCGTTTTTGGTTAGGAATGTGGTGTCGTGGCCAAAATATATTGGACGTATATAACGAAATTTAAACAAGTTTCTAAAGAGACATCCTACAGCCAATTAATGAACTTAAAGCTTATAAAAGAAAACCTCAAGAGTTTGAAACAGTTTAATGTTATGTGTCGCACAGATCAGGGGCCGAGCTCTACTAATCTGTAAAGATCACGATACGTTCCCGGTTCAATTCCGAATCAAGTTAGACTATTCTATATTTATTCGGACCGGAACCGAACCGATATGATTAATTAAATGGCATTAAGTATGACCAAATTAATCATGAATGTATGTTTACCCGGTAAAAGTTAATGCTCCGTCCTCGTGTATCGAATCGTGATACTAACAACATAGTAGCTGGTAGTTGGTACCTATAAAACCTTTCTCGATTTATGTTCTATCTAATGTAAAAGTAATGTTTCAAATCCAACTGATATCATTGGTAATATTATATTAATAATATAGATTAAAAATAAATATAATGATGAAAGTTTGTAAATCTGCAAATAGATAATAATTAATCCTGTTTATTTGCACTTGTACGATTCATCTAACATATTCTGCACCAAAATACTAAGCTGCACAGAGTGAACTTCTGCTACAATACTAGGTAGTAATGTAGATATACCTCCCTATGTTCTCTGAGTGTCTTGTATTAACATCTTCATGTTATTTATATTGAATAGAAAAAGAAGTATTCTCACGACAATCTACGACTTCATGGCAAATGGTCATCAGAAAAAAGTCCGAGCAAGTGAACGAACGGTTTGCGTCATTTGCTTGTAGGTACTCGCGGGGTGGCGCGGGCGCGGGCGGTACAATGAGCGACTACAATAAATTGTGATCACTAGGTACCTATGCTCCTCCCTTCTGCGTACCTAATATATGCGTAAGATAAATACGTATTACAATAATTTGGCTTTATTGGCCTAGCGGTTAATTATAAGGCTGCACAAAATATGCAAGTATTACGAATATGGCCTCACAATGTTATAAACATTGCTTTATTAGAAAGTTGCATACTTTATTAGAAATACAAAGCTGGTACTTTTGTACGAGCAAAAGTGAGAAACGATGCCGAGATATTTTTACTATGAAGGAATTCTATTATAATTTATAAATTAGAGTAAAAAGTCACATCCATGGTGATGAAGACGGTGTAAAATTACACAATTACACATAACCCATAGTAAGTTGATACATAAATATGGACCATTGGCATACTCGAGATACTTGACTTGGTCAGTGTTTTGGTAAATTGTTTATAAAGTCTACTAGAATAAAGTATAATTTGATTTGATTTGATGGGTACACATAAAGCTTATTCTATAAAATACATTATTAGTTGTTGTTTTCCTAGAGGGATAATGATGTCATCTAATGAACAAGTAGGTACTGAAACATTCACAACGAAGATGCTGAAAAGACTTATTTATGTTCCAACGTGGGTAAGAGAGAAGCTGATAGTCAATGGAATGCAACATCTTTTATCATCATCATCAGTTGTTTGCCCATAGTTTCATATTATGTTTGAGTTCAGCGCAGTGTGTTTTATAACACAGCTTTAACCGCGATTTACTTTTACCGCGGGTAGCATGTATGGTTTCCTTGGGAATGCCCAACTGCTCACGTAATTGTTTCCTGGTACTGTAGCGCTAAGTACTGATGGTAAGGATAGATAAGTTGAATCCGAAAACAAACACAAATTTGCGGGCTAAGGTGACTCGACACTCGACTCGACTCTACAGTGCTGGAAGGTAATAAGTATGATGTGAGCAAATAACTTAAAGTTATTTCTTGACATACCGATATTTATTCAGATATAAATGGACGACAATTCTGAGTTCTGACGCGAGTATTATAAATATTAATTTGAATCACCAGCCGGCGAACTTCTTCAGTTAAATTTTCGTAAAACAAAAATCAAAACCGGTCGAAACCAACATTAAGAACATCGAGTCACATATAACACATATCAAATTAAAATGTATGTACCTAATAGAAGTGTATGCATACATTTGAATTGACACACGTGTACGATATATGCATGAATTGACTTTCCAATTCGGCAAATATAACTAAATATGTAATAAATAATGTACTGATATGTAAGCACTAAAGCTAGTGGCAGGGTGTCCGTTATGTCATTTACAATACCTATATTTTCATCCGCGTTTCCATCACGACGGTCGACGATGTCTTATCGAAGACTTTAGTTTCTGCTAGCTTGTGCCCGCGACTTAACTAACATAATTATCGGAATAAGGATTAATAATTAATTGAATTAATTGGATGTGGCTTCGCAAATAACTTTATGTTACTTCTAATATGAAATATATAAAATAGTATTTGTACACTCGCAATAAGAGAAGAAGAACTTCGTTATTTTTGTATAGATATAGATGTACATATATGATACCTACCTAAATAAAAACATGACTCTCAAAAAAACGTTCTATCTACTAAAACTCATTAACAATGTTTATAACTCCATACTTAATACCTGCCAAGGATTTTCACTGCAATCTGTCGGTTGGTACCGTAATAAGTACTTAATGGTTTCCATTCATTTGTTCTAGGCGTAAAGAAACGTTCTATGTTCCTGTAACCAGAACTAAATTCGCTAAGAATTCTTTTATTAATAGGAGTTGTTCTAAATATAACCAGATGTTTTTAGATTGTGATATATTTCATGTCTCTTTCAATAGCTTTAATCGTTATATCAAAAATATTTTATCAAATGGTAGTACTGATTGAACTAATTGTCATTGAGTGAATTTGTCATTTCGCCCACTCTCTCTTTTGTACCTGTAATCTCTAATTGATCGTTAATATTATCCGTTATACTATGCGTCTACGCCTGTTATGTATTAGTTATTAATCATTGGAAACTTTTTTTTTGGTAATGATTTGTCAATTTTTGATATGTATAAGATTTATTATGTACTGTTTGTTTCCATTAAATAAATAAATAAATAAATAAATAAATTCATTATTATGTCAGCGTCAATTCATTTTTTGCTAATGTTCGAATTTGTAGTACAAGAGGCACGACCACATGTACGACGAACGTACAAAGCCTGTTTCATTTTCTTTGAGGCCAGTTAAGCCCAGTCCGCTCGCTATATCGCAGTGGGGACGCCGTGTTTCCCGCTACTTTATTGCCACAGATTAATAAATCTGCATTTATATTGTACATAATATTCCCGCGAAAAAGGTATTTGTGTTGTTGTTTTATCAATGTGAAGTGTCGTCTCTAGTTACTGTTTCATTTAAATTTACGTTCAAGTAGTTTGTGAAATGCAACAACTACTTCTATCATTATTTGTGACGCATTTGATTTTGCTCGAGAAAAATCACTAGATTCTTCCACAGTATTACTAATTAATAATATACTTTATTATAAAATCTTATAAAACATTATTATTATACATAACTACATAATTCTCATACTAGATATTATGGTAGGCAGGACACAATCAAATATTATTTATTAAAAAGTAGATTTTGAACTTGAATAATTTACATAATTTTATGAAACAATGATAGGTATTCATTTATAAGACTTACATAGTATTTATTTCAAATTTACGTCGGTATTAAATACAAGTGCGACGAAGTGCAGCCGAACATCTGTGTTCACAATAAATATAATATAATATCGAATTGAAATACTATTTCGTTGCGATGTACTTTGTTTTAAATATTTACAATTATTCGTTCCACGTTATAGTCTTACATCGACGACGTAAAGGTGCGATCTTGCAGGAGATATCCATAAGGCAGCCTGGGAGAGCTTATTCGGGGAGATTCTGGGGAGAGGTTACCCTCAACATTATTGTATTGAGTGAAATTATGTACACGGGCGATGGTGATCACTTACCGTCCACCTGCTTATTATATAAAAACATACTAATAATACATAAAAAGTATATTTTAACAAGAGTAGGTACACACGCGAAAATGTTTTATTATAAAACCTAAAGATATCTAACTTAAAATCTGATCCGACAAAGATTATCAATTTTTAAACAAAAACGTCCATCCGTTTTATTAAAATATTATCGGACATCTCTAGCTGTATTTAAATCTAAAAGCGTTTCAACAAACGACGAGTACTGCGACGGAACGCGGGCCGTCTGCGCTAACGTGAACGTCCAGAGCACCAGCACAGATACCGTGCGTCGGCGCCGCCGTGCTTTCCTCGCAACCTGTCTTCATACACTTAACTTACTTTCAGCTTACCGACGCGCACGATGCGCTTAATATTATTAGGCGCTCTGGCGCTCGCCTCTCTGGCCTGTGGTCAGGAGACTTGCCACTCAACAGACGAGGATCCCTACTTGCTCTTTGGGACCAAGACTGCGTACACATTCTCGAATCAGGGCATCCCTCTCAACAGAGCACATGACGTACCCGGTAAGTGTTGACTTCATTAAATATCGTTTATTAAATACCGATTAACTTTTTTTTCATATGCATTAAGGTTTCTATGGATAAAAAAAAATAAAGTAACTATATCGTTTGGCGGATTGGAGTTGTGCTTGGCCCTATTTATTACAGAAGATTTCGGTCATCGGCCCGTGGTATGCACACATACGTAATTATATCATCACTAATACGACAACTGTACTTCACGTTCATCTATTTGTAGAACGTTTATATCATTTTGTACCTACGTAGGTTGTACGTAGGGATACGACATGGCATGTGGCATTATTATATAAGATGAACTGCCTACCTAACCAATTTACATACAACACTGAAACGAAACGAACATACTGCAGAGTAATGTGTCATTGTACGAGCTCGGGAAATAAATGTAGGTATACACAGTGGCCTAGCGCCAGATATACGCTTCAATAACGTACATATACGAGTACATACATGTCTTTTAACTTACTTCTAAGATATAAATTGACTTGTAACCTATTTACAAGGTCAACTAAAGGGTTTTCGAAAGAATTCGGCAATATATTTATTCAATACAAGTGTTCCAACGTCGGTACAAACGACATCGAACATTTACTTCTATCGATTACTACTTACTTCGATCGATTTGGCTCAACACCTACCTTCTGAAATAACCATTCATATTATGAATAAGCTCTACGCCGCGGTTTCACCCACGTATTGATAAAAATTTAATGAATAAAAATAAGCTTAGAACCTTCCTCGATAAAAGGACTACATTTTAAATTCGAACCAGTAGTTCCTGAGATTGGCCGGATCAAACAAACAAACTCTTCAGCTTGACCTTACTCGTATATTAATCATAAGGCGTTAATAAGAGGTACACCGCGATGAGGACGATCATTCAATTCGTTTCCTAGTACAATACAATTGTTATAATGTATTAAGTAATAATTGCAACCAGCGAAAGGGACCGGTAGTCTACGAGCTGGTGTAAACGACAAGCGATACAAAGCGTTATTGTTCGGGGGTAGAGCAACTATTGAGTGGATAGTCCCCACCGTCTGCACAATGCTCAACCACCTCACCACTCCACATTAGATCAGCAATAGGGGGTGTCACCTTGATGTCATCATTATTTTACTACTTTCATCAATTCTATTATCGTTACTTTTGGACAGCTTCCAAATAGTTAAACGAGGCAGCTAGATAACGAGGTGACGGAAATGCAGGTTTACGAGCCCCATAACCACCGTGATGGAAATAGCTGAAGGACGTCGAATCACGCGCTGTTACTTACAATGCCGTTTGTCCGTTTCGCTTCGTATTAACCTGGACCATTACTTCGTATTAACCTTTGTCAGTGTTATTTATAACATTAAACCCTCATTCATTTGTATATGTTGCTCTTAGGAAAGTATTGTGTCTACTTGCTCCTAAAGAGAGCTAGAGGCTTGGAAGGAAATATACTTAGAACTATTATGAGTCATGTGTTAACGATTCGATTTGCCATTGCTTATTTGAATAATAAAACATCCCATAGCTACGCCTCTGGTGCATTCCTCGATTGCTCTTCCGTCTACAATACCGTTATGCACGTAATTGGTACCCTCATAATAAAATCACGTAAACGTTAAGTCATAAGTATAACTTTATCACCGAGTCCCAGCACGTGTCGTGTGCAATGCTCACCTCGGACTGTTCGCGGTGATATAACCTTGAACGAACCTGGCACGTTATCATTTACATTTCTGTTAAGGCGTTATTTAAGGCTGCATTTAATAAGGAAATCACATAAGACTTCGGCACAATTACACCGCAATAATAAACTTTAACACTTTCAACACTACATATAATGATCAGTCTTGTCCCTTAAGATATTTTTGAAGGCCGTGATGAGCATAAAATTATCGGCCCAGGGGTCAACGACATTTTATAACCTTACTTTTGAACATTCTCTGTGCAACAGAGAATGCTCGCATTTCCACACGGATGTCATTCGATGGATTTTATTTTAGATCAGTTTCATAGACATCACTTTAAAAAGTTAGTTTTAAGAAAATATTTATATAAATGAACAGTAACAGCCACCTCTTCCTCCTCCTCTTCTCCTATAGAAGTAAGCTAAGAAGAGATACCAGGAGCAGGTTACCTCATAATGTTCTCCCACTGCAGACCGCACATAAATCAAGCACATGGAAACTCATTTGTGTGTGGCGCTTTAAAACATTACATCTTCTACTACTATCCGTTTATTCAACCCACTGACCAGTATTCCGGAAGCACTTAAGATATTTATCGAGGAACGATCGCCATGTTTCCGGAAGACTACATTGAAATTAGTAAGCGGCGTTATTCATGTCCACCACAAATAACGTAACTCCATCTAGATTCATTACCAATATATAGAATATTCCATACGTCTTGAAACTGACTTCATCTATATCGCATGATGTTTCCGTTCTAGTTCCAAGGGGACTTCGTTTTTAATAACAAGTCAATCTAATGCGAGATATACTTTATGTATATTTGATCTCAGAAACTTATTTTGAATTCTATCAGGACTGTTTGTTGCATAGAGAAAAATTAAATTTTGATTGTTTTGAAAAATATTTTGAAATTTGATTTGCAGAGCTTGTCGTGATTATGACCGAGTAAGCCAGCTTGGCTTAAGTAACAGTATTTTGAACATTGGCAATGGAACATTTGTAAGACAAAATAGTGAAAATTAAGTATGTTCGTACTGAATAAAAAAAACGTAGTAATTAATATTTTTTTTATAAATTAAGTACCTATAACATTTTCATTTTTTTTTATAAATAGAAATGCTTTTAGAAATATATTAAATTTAATTAAAAAATTTGCGGGTATTTTATTTTTGGCTGATCGTCTGACGGACTGTCCGTCTAGTTACTATTTGTAGTCAGACGCGGGGGATGAGTCAGCACGGAGCCAGTTAAATATTACACAAGGACGTACTAAGCAGTATCGATGTTGAGCTCCGAGGGTCAAGACTCGTAGTAATTTTACTAATTAGCACCTGAACATTCTGAACACCATTCGTTCTTATGCTTGACCTTTAGCTTGAATGAATCTTTGTTTAATATTAATTGCATTAGTCCAGTCAATTAGAGCCTCCCGAAACGAACTACACGCTGACGCCGGGTGTGCACATCTGACTGATCTGTGCATTACAGGAGCGGTAATACGAGTCGGCTTTTTTAGTTTTCTTTCGTATTACTATTCTATTGCCTCTACCTCGTTGCTCCTTGCAACGAGCGGAGTGAAGTTATCTTTCTCCTTTAATTCTGTGATACGATTTTTATGAAACCACCACACTTACACAATTATGGTTGAACTCAACTAAATTCTAATACTAACAACTTATGACCGAAGAAATCAAGCAGTAGCAGTCTGTAGTCTGGAAGTTGGAAGTGTTTACACTCGTGTAAGTCGGAAAGCATTTAAAGTCGTTGGTGCAGTTCCATCAATGTGTGAGAGAATACAGAGAGCGACTGCCCGTCTCCTGAGCAATTAGCTATCCTTGTATAATCCTTGACATTGGACGCCGTGGCTGAAAGCCGGTCACGGTCAGGATCCTTGAGAACATATTATTACTTAAATTAAGCAGCATGCAACGTAAACAAACCGCGCTATGCATAATTAAAATAAAATGAACATTCTTACAACATGAAAATATTACTTACATCAATTGTATAATATTAACATAAACTAATAAGTAATAACACGACATACAATGTAAAATCGCAACGAGACGAAATCACTCTATATGTGTGAGCGTCATTGCATTTTATCTTAGCATTTTTTATTGCATACAAAGTGGATCATTCTCTAGATTGTACACCTACAGCCTACAGCGAAACCTCAAGAATCAAGATACAGTTCGGATAACGTTAACTGTGCATAACCTCAAACCAGCATTTTCGATCGCAGTAACAGACTGACAGACGTGAAGAGTGACACAATAAATACACTTACATAATAATATCATAATCTGGCGAGCTACTCGTCCCTACTTCGAGAAGAGGCCTTACATCAGCAGTAGGACATTCACAGGCTGTTACCTTACTTTTCTACTAATAACAAATTGTAGGCACCTAACTGGTATAGACAGGTCACAGGTTTGTTACAAACGTGTCTTAGTTATAATATATCTAAATGGAATGTTACACATCGATCAGTTTAGTGTACAAGAATAATCAGACAATAGTGATCTCTTCGTAATAGAACTACGATTACACTTCGGAGTTGTATTAGATACAGGTGGTATAAATAAGGTATTGTGTGCATTTATTCAGCGACCGACTCGTCACTCGTCACTCGACCCGACCGGCTTAATAATAAAAATGTTAATAGTGTTATTGTTTTCTTAAACGCAGAGAACTTTATCGTCAACGTTACAAAATATAACTTTTATTCCGATTTTCTTACAATTATCGTACTACATATTATATTGTCTGTGTGTACTGCGTACATTCCCGTTGTTTCGCTAGCCGGCTGTGGGATCTAGAGAGTTCAATATAATTAATGTTAGTAATTCATACTTTATCATAGTAATGATGTCAGCTGTACAGATATCTTCCCAATCATTATAACCATTGAGCCATCTTGACTCTTTTCTGCACGGATATAATGAATACATAATAGTAATGATAATATTTACTTTGACATAGCGTTATTATTGTTATTTTATCATCAATAATTAGAAACATTCATCATTAAAAACATATTAAATCCTCATTTATTTATTATTTAAATAAATAAATAAAATCGATTTAGTGTCGATTTACACTGCGTCGCGTCGTAGAACGAAACATTTAACGAGCGACGCGTAATACGTACGTACCGGTGCGAGTACTGCACACGTACTTAGTACTTACAGGCTCAGATGTTTGTAACACTGACTGATTGATTAAATCTTATTTGCCTTTTTAGAGTAGAGTAGCGCAGAATGCGGTCTCGGCTCTTATTGACCGACTGTGACGCTGACGACACATGTCGGTTTATATGTAGGTAGTATGGAACCTCTCAGAAAACATAATCCATACATTACTTTTAAATAATTCAAATTCGAATCATTCTCAGTGACAGTACCGGACACGTCATTTATGAAAATTTCCATTAGATACATGTTTAGGTTCTGTATGTGTGTGTGTGTGTGTGTGTTCTGTTTAGGAGCTGTGAAAATGAGACAGATTACGTAGGAAATTACTGATTTGTTAGTTAATGTACGAGGAGTGAGTACTAGCGTGTACTTGTATACCTACATTAAAATTAGCACATCAATAGATAACAAGCGAAAGAAATTTACATGTGACTGTGTCTGTACGTGCGGTCAATGTTCGTTCCGTTATTCAAACAGAAAATGCTTTCAGCGATCGGTCAGAGAACTTTAAATAATAGACTTGTGATTATTATAAATCTACACACATTTAGGAAGAAGAAAGAAAGCAAGTCTTCATTACATACGAGACAAAAACAAGAAAGTTAGTTACAATAAACATGTAAACGCTTTAGCTACAACGATAGAGTGGCGACTGCTTTAATCAATCTGTTCGCCACTGATACGAGTTTTGTTAAATTAAACGGCACTTTACTTTATTGTTTTATTGAAATTAGATTTCAGAATTATATTATTTTTAAATGTTAAATATCACTGCCACTTCTGACGTCTGTCATGTATTTTACATTGTAGCTGTAGGTAAGCTTCTTAGATTAATGATTTTACATACTTTACTATTAGACACGCTCTCTTACAACCTCTATCGCGGGGATTACTGGCAAGGAGTCCTGATAGTGCCAATACAATAAATGCTTACCCTTATTTACATTTACATTACATTATTATTACATCTTTAATTGAAAAAGTATAAATATTTATATTGTTATATGTATGTCTTCGAATTTCGAAACGAAGACACTCTATCGGGGTAAGGGTTGCTGCTCCTGGTGTATCTCTTAAATAATGTTCTTTAAAGTAAATACCCGGTAACTTTAGTCGTAATAGTAAACATCTACACACACATATATGTATATTCACTATTAACTTCTTTTAATCAGTTTCGATGCAGTTTAATGGAAACTCAATATGCACATTTTCAGTTGATAACCGTTGAACATTGTGCACGACCCAGATTAGTTGAGCGCGCATGAACGGTCTCCCTATTCTGCGATGGATTGGACTTAAATTCTAATCCTGTATATATTGTTCACCTCGGTGGCTAATCTATGGGCGGGTCTATTTTATAATCTCTTTTATAATGGCGGCCATCGTGCTTGTGTACATACGAGTATAACTAACTAAGTCAGTATGTACTCGGAAGTTTATTTTATTACAAAATATATATATGTGTTTATATATTACTGAAGGTGTTACGGCACAGTGTTAATAGTTTTACATGTTCTTAATTTATTAAAATTAATAATATCAATAAACAAAATAAACGATACTTATTCCTTTGCCCACTACAAAGAACACGCGTAGGAGACTACTGTAGTAGTATAATTCGTATAATAAATGTCATGGTGGTTGATGTTAATTGCATTAGGGCCGCCGTGTTCCGCTGACTAATGGGGTCAGCACTTGAAACTTGATTTACAGCTGATTAGGAAAGAATCAGAAATTATATCACAATTACATTGCGACATTACAATACTTGCTGTAATTTGACTCATTATGTCATTGTCATATCATTCCATCAGTAACGCCACAATCGTACCGTGGGGTGATGATTTGAGTGATACGTTAGGAGTATACGCTAGGACTTCAGTTGCTATTAACATTGTTCTCTTTTACAGGATGTCAGCCCATTGCGATTTGGTTGGTGAACCGTCACGGCTCCCACAACCCGGAGGCGGATGAAATCGCCGACCTTCAGAGACTTAGCGATTTAAAAAGCAACATCATCTCTAATTATAGGAAAGGCAACTTTAGAGATACAAATGTACGTTATGTTATTGGACTCGGACAACTACATATGCAACGTTATATAATAATGTGTTAGATAAAAATAAAACTAGCTAAGTAATATTATATACCTACTTAAAATACGAATGCAATTCTCAATAGAGGCTAGCGCTGCAGATAGTATATTATAGTGCAGCAGTACCCACGTGTAAAATCACAGGTGCGATCTCGTTTTCTTTACTTTTTACGTCAGGATCCTAGAAAGCGTTCTTACCTCTTATGTTGCAAAATTGCCGGTTAGCGTGGTTGATAAGACACTTGCCTTTCACGCCGCAGGTCGTGGGTTCGATTCCTACCCAGGACAGACATTTGTGTGCATGAACATGTCTGTTTGACCTGTTCTGAGTGTAATTATCTATTATAAGTATGTATTTACAAAAGAAAAGTAGTAAATGTAAGTATATCAGTTGTCTGGTTTCCATAGTACGAGCTCTGCTTAGTTTGGGTTCAGATGGCCGTGTGTATTATATATTAAAATTGAAATTAAAGGATTTAAGGGAAACTTCGGTGTAAAAGAAACGTTGGGAATGAATCGATCGGCTCCCGGCTGAGTTCCTATCGCCGGTTTTTCTCTGTTCAGAGTAATTTCTTTTCCGAACCCATGGTAGTTTTAACTTGACCATCTAAACTGGATCCGAAATACTTAATAATGTGTCATCGTTAATATCCTAACGCAAGCATCTTGATAAATCTAATTCGACGACTCCGGTTTAACGTTTAAACCAGTTCGTAACAAGTCTCTCTGCCACTTCATCTAATTTGCTTATTTATGTGTTATGACGTCTCCGATACAGATTACGTAAGCCACGCGAACACCACATTATACGAGTAACATTGAAATATGCAAGTTATCTGTGTCGACAATGACTGAGTTCGCATTACGTGCGTGCCAGTGTTGCAATGGAATCGGCTATCGAAGTTATAAACACCTAACGTAATGTTCACAAAAATACGTGACTAGGTTGATACTGTTTTGCTCATTAAAAACTCATTTCCTTAGCATTCTGCCATTTTATTGCTAGTATATTTATAAATATTGATTGTTAGGGCGTCGATAGGTAGGTTGGTTACAAATGTCCCACGGATAATAATTTGATGTTAATTTGATGTTAATATGATTGTCAGTAGAGCAAGGTATAAACTATTCATTCAATTATAATTTTAAATGAAATTTTAAACGTCTTTCCCATTTTCTGGGTTTTGAAAGAGTTTATAAAGTGAAGACAGACTCACCATAATATCAACACTTTAATTTCTTCCTAGATTCGCATGTGCCCGTCAGACGTCAACCTGCTCGAGAGGTGGGAATGGAACTCCCGTCAGAACGTCACCTTCGCCGGAGACCTCACCAGCGACGGCTACATTTCAACGCAACAACTGGCGCAGGCTTGGAAGCAAAAGTTCCCTGGATTGTTAACCGATAATCTTCATGATTATGTAGTAAGTCAAGTGTAAAACAATAAATATATAGTTTTAAGGTGATTTTCTATCACACTACATAACATATACAGTTATCGGAACTTTGCTTTAAATATAGTTGTTTTTTTTGAACCCCAAACGTTTTTAGGAAATGTGCAAGAAAGTATATATAACATAATATAAAAAGTTATAATATTTTTCTCTAGTTCTTCTTCTACTTCTCTAACGAAAGCCAGTTTTAAAAAGTTGCGCTTAATTTCAGTTCAAATACGTAAACGACCAGCGCTCGAGCACAACGTTCCGTGCTTTCACTGAAGGGTTATTCAGAGCCCGGGAAGACACATACGACATTACAAAGGAAAACGACGAGAAACTACTTCGCGTAAGTTATTTTAAATCATTAATAACGTTTTTAAAATTTCCTTACTGATAATAATGAGGTAACGATTATGTTCCAGCCGGAAAAGTTCTGCTCCTCGTGGATAAGTAACGTTGAAGAAAATAACGATACTCTGACACAATTACGTATATTTGAATCCAAACAAGAGTACAAAGAGGTAACATTAATTAGTGTTAACTTAAAAAAAGACTAATATAATAGAATAGAAATAAATTATACATAAAGGCTAAACAGTATTTATGAAATAAGAATCTGGCATATTTTAGATGATAAGCAACATCTCGTTACGTTTGGGTTTCAATTACGATATCCAGAAAGAAATAATGAAACAGATGTATCAGATGTGTCGCTACAACAAGGCGTGGGATGTCTCGCAGATCTCACCCTGGTGCGCCGTGAGTATAAAGCTTCTTAATGAATCACCGAGCCATTAAATAACATCACTTGTCAATTACCTTACAACCAAAATCTGTGTCAATCAAGCAACAATGTCGTTGGCTTCCGTAAAATTCCGTTCCGTTGCCAGAAAATTCTCAGTAACTGCCCGGAGTCTAGAAGTTGGAAGTGTGTACATTGTACGCTAACGTGCCTCGGAAGGCACGTAAAGGCGTTGGTCCTGCGCTTAAACTCTTTCCGGTCGTGTCGTATTGCCATTCTATCGGGTTATGAGAGCTAGGTAAAAGACAGTGCACCTGTGTTAGCGCACATACTATAATATGTCCCGCGCCGTTGGCTAATCTGACTTGAGATTAGCTGAGGCCAAAATCGGTCTGGAGGACATTACTATTATTAATTATTATAATTAAATACTCATGGACTTGCTAAGAAGAGATCATAATATGAGGAGGCACATAAAACAACATCGTAATATTTGTTGTAGTATTGTATGTTAGTAATATTGTAAATAATAAGTATACGTTTATAACATAGTAAGACCAACAGCTTCCTTCTTTTTTGGCCTGTAAATATAAAGGCTCACTCAACATTCGAACTGACGCACGCACTGCCAGGCAGGCTTACGCAACACCTTCCCACCACTTTAAGTATTTAATGTAATATTCTCTTTCTTCGAAGGCGTTTACCAAGGATGATCTCAAGCGCCTAGAATATGCAGAAGACTTGGAAACCTATTACAAGTACGGCTACGGAACTCCGATGAATCAGAAACTTGGATGTACTGGCATCAAGGACATGATGGACTTCTTCAAAATACATGTGGAGCGAAGTAAGACGTCTTACAGTCGTTATAGTTCCTGTATTGAACCTTTAATGTCAATGAATTTGAAGCAATTTTTAATTTCAATATGAGCTCTATGGTAGAAGATATGAAATGGTTAATAATGATTAACATTATAGAATAACGACACTGGGTCCCTACAGACAATCCATCCATCCATTTTGTCTTGTTTCTCAAAAATATTCAAATTGATACTCTTCTCCAGCTTTTCACAAAATATTGACAGCTTATTGTCGACTCATCATCACCAGGCGTTCCGCTGGGTTCTATAGGGCTCCTACTTTTTTGGATAAGAATAAATAAAAAGAAGTGAAAAAAATATTTATTTCAATTTATTACAAAGCAACATGATTTTTCTCGTAGTCATGTACATGTCATGTAGCTCGGGAATTTGTGGAAAACTTAATGATATGACGCTCATGTATAAAGCAACAAATGGGAATAAATAAATGTTTGATGTTTCATTTCTGACTTATTTTGAAAAAAGCTAAAAAACTTGTTAACTCAAAAATGGCTTCCCCGTCGGCAGGCAGCCCGCAGCAGCCGCGCGCCCGCGTGGGCGTGGTGGCGGCGCCGGCGCTGCTGCTGCTGCTCGCGGGCGCGGGCGCGCGCCGCGACGCCGCGCCGCTCACGGGCGACAACTACCACTACGCGGGCGCGCAGGCGCGCAAGTGGTCCACCTCCAGCATGGTGCCGTTCAACGCTAATTTCGCCGCCGTTCTTTACAAGTACGTACAGTTACGGTATGTACAGGATCACTTAGATCCTGTTAGCGCATCGGTAGTTATCAGTATTTATAAAAACGGCTACAATCTTTACACAATGATATGATTTTATGCTCGTTCATGGCTCCGTGTTTTTTCATTAAATCTATTTGACGAGGCGGCTGGTAAGACACTTGCCTTTCACGCCGCAGGTCGTGGATTCGCTTCCCACCCAGGACAGACGTTTGAGTGCATTAACGTGTCTGTTTGTCCTGAGTCTGGATGTAATTATCCAATTTATTACACTTATATAAAGTGTGTATTTACTATTTACAAAATAAAAGTAGTATATGTAGTATATCAGTTGTCTAGTTTCCATAGCACAAGTCTGCTTAGTGGGCCTTGAGTGAAAATAAAATAATAATAATAAAAAAATATTTTTCTCTTAAATTCAATTTCAGATGCACACCGAACAGCAATTTACAAATCAACGACCAGTATCAAGTGCTATTCATGGAAAACGAGAGACCCTTGAATTTGGAAGACTGCAGAGTCGGCCTTTGCAATTACACTTTCGTCAAAAACCGTTTCGGCCTCATCGCTGACAACTGCAACCTGGAGTTCTGCAACTCGGCAACTAAAGCGAACAGCATTGTTGGATTCAGTTTAATATTTGTATTTATAACTAGATTATTTTGAAATAGTTTCGTAAGTTTGGTAGTGTTTCAGCTATGCGGTTGATTTCAAGAATCTAATATATCATCAAATTCATGTAAAATAAAATAGATACAAAAATAATATAATATACGTACGTTGTGTATCACGCTACTTCATTGAGTATAGTAAAATAAATGCAATGTTGTCATACACTTCTAATGATACAAATGTGTATTTCATGATACGCTTATTTTAATATTTACTGTGTTGTATTATTATGATATGAAAAAATAA
This sequence comes from Nymphalis c-album, assembly GCA_963151315.1. NCBI lineage: Eukaryota > Metazoa > Arthropoda > Insecta > Lepidoptera > Nymphalidae > Nymphalis > Nymphalis c-album. The sequence goes on along the minus strand of OY720594.1, from coordinate 97,241 downwards.
TTTGTTGTCATTTCCATAAATGGAAAATAATTAAAATCCTAAGGGCGGGCGATCACTGATGGCGTGGCATGACATGGTACGGCAGGTTGCAGGGATGCCGATCCCGCGGTGTTCCGTGGCATGCCGTGGCATTCCGCGGCATGCCATGGCTTCCTGCTGAAAACCTTCAGCCTTCAACCTTATTTAGCAATCATATTTCCTCAACACAACGTGACCCATACGTCTCGCGGTGTGCAGTGGCGCGCCGCGGCAACCCGTGGAATGAAACGGCATGACACGTCACGCCGCAGCGTCCCGCGGCGTGTGGTATCGAAATAAAGTAACATGAATTCAAAACTTATTGAAATAAGATTCAAAATAACTTGATTTAACAATTTGCCACGACAAGCCGTGCCGCGCCGGCCCTAAGATGACACTTTGTGAAACCCACAAAAAACAATTGCTATTACCGATTAATTTGAATCTCAAAACTTTAAAATCTTCATTAAAACTGTTGTTATTTCATTAAACCTAAGCTTGATGTTCTTATGTTGTATATTTTTAATGTTATTAATTTAAATAGTCATTAGTATATTATTATCAATTAAAATAAACTTGTTTATTTTTTTAATAATTACCTGTTAATATTGTGATTAAAATATATCAACGTTATCATATTATGATTTGCCTGTTATATTATTAACCTGTAGTTAGTTAAGAGTTTCAATTCTACTTGTGAGATGTAAAATAACGCACACTTATACATTTTTGATGATTTTTTTTCAGAAAGTCACCGACCATTTATTATTTTACAATAATGTATCAATAAATTTAGTAAAAGTTAATTACAGAAACTTACAAAACAAAGCCTTTCACAACGTTATGCTTTAAATTTCACAGCACTGAATAAAAAAAATTGTACCTAGTTGTTGTATAAGCACCATATCGTTTAATAAATAAATTGAGTTAACGCTATTTTCATTTTACTTACAAAATCCTCATGATGATGTCATTTTCAAGCTGAAGGTCAAAAACCAAGAAAAACTAATGGCAACATAATCGTCATAATGTTGTAGTAAATAATATAAGCCCTTACGTGGAACGGTATGAACATACAAAGTACAAAGAGAAACAATGTCAACACAGAGTCATCATGTCACCATTTTCTTCTCCTCCTTCCCTCTGTGGCACTTCGCTGGAGATACAAAGCAAAGTCGCCATACTGGGAATTGACGTTCGGTGCGACTTCAATCCAAGGAATCATATCGAGTATGTTATAAAAACAGCCTCACGGAAACTCGGACTCTTGAACAAGGTGCAGCGTTTTTTCACGCCACAACAACTGCTCCTGTTGCATAAAACATAGGTTCGGTCCTGCGTCGAATATTACTCGAACCTCTGGGATGGCTCCGCTAAGTACATACTCATGGGCGTACCCAGATTTTGGTCAAAGGGATTTTTTTAAAGCCGTACTTGTGGTGCTCTATTCAAAACACGAAACCCCTGTAGAAGCATTAGTTATGTGGTATGCAGAGGAAACCCGCACTAGATCCTTTTCTCTCCCGCACATATGGTATATGGGACTCGCCGGCGCTGAAGACACCGGAATAACCACCCCAAAACCACCCACTCGGTTTCCTCGAGAGGTAATCTCGCGATCACTTGCTCATTCTACCGTGACCACATGCAGGTAAGGAATACACGATGATATAAAAGCGCCGCCTAATAGCGTCCCAGGGCAACGTGTTGAATGCATTGACAATATCGAGACATATCCGGTAAGCAGTACTTGCTACTGTTGTGTTCCGGTTTGAAGGGTGAGAGAGCCAGTGTATTTACAGGCACAAGGGACATAACATCTTAGTTCCCAAGGTTGGTGGCGCATTGGTGATGTAAGCGATGGTTAACATCTCTTACAATGCCATAGTCTATGGGCGTTGGTGATCACTTACCATCAGATGGCCTATATGCTCGTCCGCCTTCCTATGAAATACAAAAAAAAAAAGCAGGTCCTCATCCCATCTGCGAATCATGGCTCACAGGGTTAGAGCCCTGACTCGCTCCGACCGTGGACTTCCACCTGGATTTTCCAGAGCGCATCTCTCGCGCGAAATGTCACCGCCGTCCATAGCACCGTACGGCAACCACGTATCGCTCTCACCGCTATGACTTATATGATAAAGTATATAATGCATTTTTCAAAAATTAAGTATATAATGAGAATTGGAACTTATGTAAAAAGAGGCAACTAGCGGCCATTCATTATTATAAAAATGTTAATGTAATTTAAAATACACATTTTAATGCCCTAATTCCCCAACATCGAGCAATTTTTTTTTTTAAATGTGACAGCACCAGATACTTTAGGCGGCTTCTTTGAGTGCCTTTGGAAGGCCGCTGGCACGTGTAAGGCCGTGTCACTACTACTTAGCGCTATATTGCGCGATATTATTTACCAAACTAAAATAAAAAAGCCTCCAATCACCTAGCTGACACTCAGATAAATAAAAATTTTAACAAAACAAAAACCGACTTCATAAAAAAACATTAATATGCACTAAAAAGTAAAAAAATAATTGCGTATTCTTCTATAATTTGATAATAAACTTACTATTTTCTACTCATCAATATGTAGGTACGAATGTGTTGTGTGATTGATAATTTATTTACAATTATTGTTACTTTTGGAGTCGATGTCAGCCAAGGTGGGCTTATAACTACATACATAGTTGTAGGTGAGATGTGCTTGTGTCGCACGCGCAACTTAACGAAGCGAATAAAAGTCAATTTGTAATGTGTTATTTTTTAAAATATTCCCGTATTATTATTGCTAGGTATATTATAGTGTTTCCTTAGCTGACATCGACTCCAAAAATAACAATAATTGTAAATAAATTATCAATCACACAACACATTCGTACCTACATATTGATGAGTAGAAAATAGTAAGTTTATTATCAAATTATAAAAGAATACGCAATTATTTTTTTACTTTTTAGTGCATATTAATGTTTTTTTATGAAGTCGGTTTTTGTTTTGTTAAAATTTTTATTTATTTTTCGATTTTTAGTGAATCTGAAGTACACTCACTAATTTGTAGAATATGGGTAGACCTACTAAACGTGCAGCTCATATGAGACAGCGCCATTTATATTATTATTGAAATATATTAAACTAAAACAGTGAAACATAAACAAAAATGCATTTTGGTACTTAATTAATAAATATTAGTTAATATGGTTAAATGTATGAATATAAATTAACATGTTTTGATTAAATAGATTTAGTTGGTGGGGTAATTTAGTTGGGCAGCCATAACATAACCAAATAGTTATTTCTAGTAATAATTAAATAAACTGTATGTTTATAGATGTTGTGTTATACCATTCTTCACCATAAAATATGACGGAATGTCTGTATATTAAAAAAAGGGGAAGTATCTATATTATCCTAACTAATATTATAAATGCGAAAGTAAGCTTGTTTGTGACGCTTTCACGCCTAAACCACTAAGCCGATTTAAAAAATTCTTTCACCAATGGAAAGCTACATAGGCTACATTTTGTCCCCATATTCTCACGGGAACAGGAACTACGCGGGTGAAACCGCGGGAAAAACACTAGTAATCAATATATAAATATACATAAATATAACATGTATATAAGAGTACTTATACGATTCTATATATATATATATATATGTATAATTTTCAAAATTGGTCTCAACTTTTGGGAGATGTTCAAATATGTTTCAATTACAAACATATACATATATACTAATGCTTACATGCATAACTCATATTATAAAGAGGAAAGATTTGATTTTTGTTTGATTTTTTATTACGATTTAAATCAAAAACTACTCGACCGATTCTAAAAATTCTTTCACCCTTAGAAAGCTACGTCTTTACCGAGTAATATAGGCTTTATTATATTTTCAAAAACTTATAGATCCCTACTTAAAATGGAGCAATGTAACCCAACGTATCAAACTGTTGCCTATAAAAGTTATTATTTCGCGTGCGCTGCGAAAACTATTGACGGTATATAAAGAAGTGTTATTTACAATAGTACTATAATTACTTGATCATAACGATGTTATGGTAGGTGAATGATAAATCTAGATAGCCTATAAAAGATTCGGCCGTGTATCGTTAATTTGCTACTAAGAATTGAAGATTTCCGTTACTTTGTCATGGATCCTATAATCAGAATCTAACCAAACTATCATCAAACAACCCTTGAAGTATACTCTTTCTAATAAAACAAAAATCATCGAAATCGGTTGGCGTGATATTGAGTTATTCGTCCATTTGTCGCGCACATACCTCATGCAAATTTACGACTTATATGGTTTTCTCATGGATTCCATTGTCAAACCTGAACTAAAAAAAAATGGGACCCCATGGGAAGCAACCCCTTTCAAATAAAAAAAAATCATCAAAATCGATTCACCCAGTCGAAAGTTATGAGGTAACAAACACGAAAAAAAAAAAAAAAAAACATACAGACGAATTCATAACCTCCTCCTTTTTTTTTGAAGTCGGTTAAAAATGATCTGAGCTAATTGGACTCTAGCAAGTAATTTTTTTTTCTTTATTTATTATTATTTTCAGGGAAACACAATAATTTTATACTCATAAGTTATACATTTTTTTCGTACACAATCATGTTTCCATGACTAACTAAAACATAAAGAATTACATTAACCACACAGCTTATAAGATACTAAAAAGAAAGAAAAAATTTAATAAAAATAAATTAATGAATGTGATGGAAGACTGCCCTAAACTTTAAATATTTTATTAGTTTTCGTTCGAAAAATGTTTCTTTGTGGAGCCGACATCGGTTCATTCAGAAAGGCACTAACGGCAGCGGCGACACTGTAAAGACGCTGCGGGCCGGGGCGTCACCACGTGACTAAACTAAACTAATGAAGTCAATTAGTTTGGCGCGTAAGCTACTTGCAAGTGGTCATATTTTAGCTGTGCTTGTGTGATATGTGTTACGTTTTTTTTTTTTAATCAAGAGTATTTCAATATGTCAGAGTATGAGTAATTATGACCAAATTAAATCGGCAGCAAATGTACTACAACGAAATTTGTAACACAACGGTTTACCGGTAGATTCACTACATTAGATACGACAGTAAAGATTTCATGCAGCTGGTAGGTAGGTAGGTAGGTAGGTAGGTAGGTAGGTAGGTAGGTAGGTAGGTAGGTAGGTAGGTAGGTAGGTAGGTAGGTAGGTAGGTAGGTAGGTAGGTAGGTAGGTAGGTAGGTAGGTAGGTAGGTAGGTAGGTAGGTAGGTAGGTAGGTAGGTAGGTAGGTAGGTAGGTAGGTAGGTAGGTAGGTAGGTAGGTAGGTAGGTAGGTAGGTAGGTAGGTAGGTAGGTAGGTAGGTAGTTAGGTTAGGTTAGGTTAGGTTAGGTTAGGTTAGGTTAGGTTAGGTTGGACGAGGTACATTTCTAAAATTTTCTCGCAGTTAGTGTCGCTGCAAAATTTTGAAAAAATTCTCATAATTATTTCTTATTTTTTCCTACATTTTCGTATATTTAATTTTTCTGTATTTTGTATGTTTGTACGTTTTTCTTAATTATTTTTGTGTTTTTCGCTGTTTTCTACCCCTATTTTTATTCCTTTGTTTTTCCACTGTTCGGCAACTTTGTAGGGCCCTCTGCCCTGCATCCGTCGAGCCATCAAGCTCCCGGATCGGCCTCTCTGTTCCGGAGATTTTCCCGAAAAACCCCTATTTTTAGACTTAGTATATTTTTAACTTGTAATTTTGATATTTTGCTTAATTTTCATTGTTTTTGGTCTAGTAAAATTCTGAAAAAATTCAATTAATTATTTCTCGCTATTTACTACATTTTTCTTCTATATAATTTCCCTGTATTTTGTGTTTTTATTTGTTTTGCGCATTTATTTTTTAATTTTTTCCCTTTTTCTACCCCTATTACTCACCCCCCGTTTTTCTACTGTTCGGCAATTTTGTAGGGCCCTCTGCCCTGCATCCGTCGAGCCGTCAAGCTCCCGGATCGGCCTCTCCGTTCCGGAGATATTCACGAAAAAAGAAAATTTTTAGTTTCACCATATAGAAAGCCGTTGTATCGAAATCCACCTAAGCGAGTTCGAATTAACATCTGACGAGGTACATTTCTAAAATTTTCTCGCAGTTAGTGTCGCTGCAAAATTTTGAAAAAATTCTCATAATTATTTCTTATTTTTTCCTACATTTTCGTATATTTAATTTTTCTGTATTTTGTATGTTTGTACGTTTTTCTTAATTATTTTTGTGTTTTTCGCTGTTTTCTACCCCTATTTTTATTCCTTTGTTTTTCCACTGTTCGGCAACTTTGTAGGGCCCTCTGCCCTGCATCCGTCGAGCCATCAAGCTCCCGGATCGGCCTCTCTGTTCCGGAGATTTTCCCGAAAAACCCCTATTTTTAGACTTAGTATATTTTTAACTTGTAATTCTGATATTTTGCTTAATTTTCATTGTTTTTGGTCTAGTAAAATTCTGAAAAAATTCAATTAATTATTTCTCGCTATTTACTACATTTTTCTTCTATATAATTTCCCTGTATTTTGTGTTTTTATTTGTTTTGCGCATTTATTTTTTAATTTTTTCCCTTTTTCTACCCCTATTACTCACCCCCCGTTTTTCTACTGTTCGGCAATTTTGTAGGGCCCTCTGCCCTGCATCCGTCGAGCCGTCAAGCTCCCGGATCGGCCTCTCCGTTCCGGAGATATTCACGAAAAAAGAAAATTTTTAGCCCGCCCACCCACCCTGTTATTATATATATACTATAGAGGGCAAAAATTTACCGAAAAATTTTTATCGTCCCATCCGACAGCCCCGGCTCTAAGGATCATAAATGATGCCTTAGACCCATCATAGCCCCAGTACCTCGGCGGTTAGCCACTTTTTAAGCTAGCCATGACGGACACTGCCATGGAGACCGCGTCTGACACGTCCGTGAGGCTATCAATAGCTTCGGACGACTCGGACTCTGACCAGGATCTGGCGGCGAGATCCACTGCCTCCCGCCGCGGCAAGAGAGCGACGAGCGGGCTCGCCAAGGCGAAAGCCCAGCTCCGCAAGAAGGAGGAAGAGGAAAGGGAGGTCGCCTTCGAAAAGGCTCTCCGAAGCAGGGCCTTCAGGAAGGTACCTGCTGAGACGGCTCCCGAGGTGCAGACAACCCCGGTGAATGAAATAGAGACAGAGGACCCAGCCGGCTTGGGCCCGGAGGAGCTGCGCGCGCTGGCTGGCCGCAACATCGCCTCCATCCTCGAGGTTGCGAAGAAGTCCTCGAACCTAAAGGGAGGCTTCGTCAAGCTGCTGAAGGAGTCAGCAGCCTCCCTTGAAACCATCATAGAGGCGCTGACGTCTCGGTCGGAGGCCGAGGTGACGCGCCGGCTCCGCTCCGACAACGCCCGCCTGCGGAAGGAGGCAGACGGGCTTAAGGACGAAAATAAGGCCCACCGTCGCGAATTCGCGGCGATGCGAGCCTCGGCGGCGGCGGCGGCCAAAGAGGCGCCGCCCAGCGCGGCTCTCGAGCCGCACGCCCTGGAGGGGCTCCAAGCCTCCATCGAGTCTGCAGTCGAGATGTTCAACGCGCGGCTGTCGAACATCGAGGGGCGCCTCCCGCCTGCGGGGGAACACCGTTTTGCCCCTGCGGTGGCTGAGAGAGGGGAGGCGGTGCAGAGAAGTGCACCGTCCTCACAAGTGAGGTCCGCATCAGCGCCAAAAAAGAGAGGCAAAGTAAGCATGGCTGCGTCGGCCGCGATCCCCGGCCCGTCCAACGCCCCCGCCCCCGCGCCGCCTGCTACTGGCGAGCCACCGTCGGCACAGGAGCTGTCCTGGTCCACGGTGGTGCGGAGGAGGGGAAAGAGAGGGAAGAAGACCTCCCCCCCGACGGGCACCATCGTGGCTCCGGCGAAGCCCAAGCCGCAGCAAGCGGCGAGGCCGAAGTTAACCGCGCCGCGCACGGCTGCAGTGGTGATATCGCTGCAGCCGGAGGCGGAGAAGGGGGGCGTTACATACGCCCAGGTCTTGGAGCGGGCGGAGCAAGGGGTGAAGCTCCAAGACCTAGGGATAAGCGGCGGTCTCCGGATCCGCCGCTCGGCGACCGGGGCCAGGGTCCTCGAACTGCCGCGGTCCCAAAAGGACAAGGCGGCGAAGCTTGCTGACGAGCTGCGCACAGTCCTCGACGGGGTTGCTACTGTTGCGCAGCCGGTCAGCAAGGCGGACCTTAGGGTGACGGGGCTCGATGACTCTGTCACCCCGGAACGACTGGTCGCAGCGATCGCTCGCGCGGGGTCTTGCTCCCCTGAGGCGGTCAGGTGCGGAGCGGTGCATCGCGGACCGGGCCTTATGGGGATGGCCCGCGTCACCTGCCCCCTTGCTGCGGCCAAAAGGCTTGTCAACTCCGGCCGCCTTCTCGTCGGGTGGAGTGCGGCCAAAGTCGCGCTCCAGGAGCAGCGCCCTATGCGCTGTTTCAGGTGTATGGGCCTCGGACACACGAGGGCCCTCTGCCCGGCGAAGAGGAACCTTGGCAGCCTGTGCTACCGCTGCGGCTCCGACGGTCACAAATCGTCGGACTGCTCGGGGAAACTTCGGTGTGCGGTCTGCGCGGAGGCCGGTAAGCCCTCGGGGCACATGATGGGGGCGAGGGAGTGTAACCCCCCCATCACGAAGGGAAGAGTGATCATCGGCGCCCGGATCACTTCAACATCGGAAGGAGGAAGCCGCCAGGCAAGCCAGGAAGCCAATACCAACTCAAAATGAGCGCACAGAGTATTGGCTTACTACAGGCGAACTTGAACCACTCCGCCGGAGCGCAGGACCTCTTGCTGCAGTCCATGGCGGAGTGGGAGATAGATCTGGCGGTGGCCTGCGAGCCCTACTTCGTCCCTCCCCTAGCTCATTGGGTGGGGGATGTGGACGGAACGGTGGCGGTCCTCTCGAGGAGCGGAACGGGTCCCCCCCTCTCACTCACAGAGAGGGGCTCGGGCTACGTTGTGGCGGGGTGGGGGGAGTACGCGGTCGTCGGAACGTACTTCTCCCCCAACCGCAGCCTTGCCGAGTTCGAGACGTATCTCGGCTCGGTCAGAGCTGCGGTGGCCAGGCAGTCGCCGAAACCTACCATGGTTCTCGGCGACTTAAACGCGAAGTCGCGTGCCTGGGGCAACCCTGTCACCGACCCGCGAGGGAGGGCCGTCCAAGTTTGGGCGCTACTCTCCAGCCTGTCCCTACTCAACAGGGGGCAGGTTCACACATGCGTGCGCCACAACGGGGGGTCCGTGGTGGACGTCTCGTTCGCCACCCCGGTGGTAGCACGCAAAGTGTCGAACTGGAGAGTAGAGGAAGAGGTGGAGACTCTGTCGGATCACCGCTATATCCGATTTGAGATCTCCACCTCTCGCAGGCCGGCGGAACCCCAGAGGGTGCCGACTACGCTGCCGAGGTGGTCTCTTGGTCAGTTAGACCGTGAGCTGGTTAAGGAGGCCGCCATCGTGCAGCGGTGGGGTTCCGCGGGACGGGAGGAGGAGGGAGCCAGCGTCGAGGAGCTGGCGGGCCGCATGCGCAGTGCCCTCAAAGAGGTCTGCGATGCGGCCATGCCGAGGACCCGGCGAAGAGTTCCGCGCCGGCATGTCTACTGGTGGTCGTCCGAAATAGCCGAACTTCGGGCGACGTGCAGCCGGGCGCGGAGGGCCTACGTCCGCTGTCGCAGGCGCAACGGCCTCGACGCGGACCTAGAGGGGCAACTCTTGGCCACTTACCGCCAGCTGAAAAAAGATCTGCAGCTGGCGATAAGTCAGGCCAAGGAGAAGGCGAGAGAGGAGTTGCTGGCGGGTCTCAATCGAGACCCGTGGGGGCGGCCGTATCGTGGTGTTCGCGGAAAATTCCGCTCCCAAGCCGCCCCCGTGACGGAAACGTTACCGCCGGAGCTCCTCCTGCGCCTGGTGGGGGAACTGTTTCCCCACCCAGGTGAGTTTGTCCCTCCGCCTATGGCCCCCCGCTCCGTGATAGAGGACGCAGTGGATCCGCCACTGATCACGGAGCGGGAAATGGAGATGGCCCTCGATCGCTTGAGGGCCAAGAAGACGGCGCCGGGTCCGGACGGGGTTCCAGGGCGAGTTTTGTGCGTCGCCCTGGAATACCTAGGTGCAAGGCTTCGGGGGCTGTTCGACGCATGTCTGAGCAGCGGGCAGTTTCCGAAGCCTTGGAAAGAAGGGAAGTTGGTGCTGTTGCCGAAGGAGGGTCGACCACCTGGCTCCTCCTCGGCATACAGGCCGATTGTGCTGCTGAGCGAGACGGGCAAGTTGTTTGAGAAGATTCTTGCGGCCCGTCTCGTTCAGCACCTCGATGAGGTTGGTCCGGGTCTGTCAGAGGCCCAGTTCGGGTTCAGGGCGGGTCGTTCGACTGTCGACGCCCTGAACGCCCTGAAGACTCGGACCACGGAAGCGGTGGCCCAGGGGCAGGTGGTCCTGGCGGTGTCGCTGGACGTGGCGAACGCCTTTAACAGTCTCCCATTCGGCACGATTAGGGAGGCACTCCGATACCATGGGGTGCCGACCTATCTGCGGAGGCTGTTGGAGGCGTACCTCCAGGACCGAGAGGTCGTCTGGGCGGGGGGCGACGGCAAATTGGTCCGGCGTCGGGTAGGCTGCGGCGTTCCACAAGGGTCGGTTCTCGGCCCAATTATGTGGAACGTCGGCTTTGATTGGCTCCTGAGAGCCCCCGTCCTTCCCGGTATGGGGGTGTTGTGTTACGCAGACGACACCCTCGTCACCGCGACGGGGCGGGACTTTCGGGAGGCGGCCCGCCTGGCCGAGGTCGGAACGACGCTGACCGTGGACCGCATGGAAATGCTGGGCTTGAGGGTCTCCATATCCAAAACGGAGGCCCTCCTTTTCCACGGTCCACGGAGGGGCCCCCCACGAGGGGCGAGTATCACCGTCCACGGGACGGTGATCGCTGTGCAGGCCCAGATGAAGTACCTGGGCCTGACCCTGGACGGACGATGGAGCTTCGGGCAGCATTTCGTGCAGCTCGGCCCGAGGCTCATCAACGCCGCCGCCGCTTTAGGCCGCCTCCTACCCAACGTGGGAGGACCGGACTCGCTATGCCGGCGCCTCTATGCCGGCGTGGTGAGGTCGATGGCACTGTACGGTGCCCCTATTTGGGTGGACGCACTCACCGCTTCCAATCGGGCCCTCCTGCGAAAACCGCAGAGGGTCATAGCGGTGAGGGCGATAAGGGGTTATCGTACGGTGTCGTGGACAGCGGCGACCCTCCTCGCGGGCGATCCGCCCTGGGAACTCCAGGCGGAGGTGCTCGCGGAGGTGTACCGCTTCCGAGCCGAGGCGAGGGAGCGCGGCGACCGTCCAGGGACGGCGGAGGTCGGGCGGATCAGGGCTCTAGCCCAGCAGGCCCTGATCACCCGATGGGAGGAGGACCTCGGGTCCCCCACGGCGGGCCTGGCGACAGTGGAGGCGGTACGTCCCCACTTGAGTCGCTGGGTCAACAGAAAGCGAGGCACGCTCTCGTTCAGGTTGACGCAGGTGCTTACCGGACACGGTTGTTTCGGTAAGTACCTGCACGAGATTGCGCGGCGGGAGGTTTCCCCCTCCTGCCACGAGTGTGGTGCGCCATTCGACACGGCGCATCACACCCTGAGAGAGTGTGCCGCGTGGGGGCCCCAGAGGCATTCCCTGGCGGCGGTCTTAGGCGGAGACCTCTCCTTGCCGAGCATCATCAACGCGATGCTCGGTAGTGAGAGGTGCTGGTCGGAGATGGCCTCCTTCTGTGAAAGTGTTATGTCGCAGAAGGAGGCCGCGGAGCGGGAGCGGGAGGAGAATGCCGCTGCAGACCCGCTCCGCCGTAGAAGACCGGGGGGAAGGAAGCGCCGCTTTGCGCACCTTCTCCCCCCGCCACAATAGGCGCCGCCGGGGCTAGGGGGGTTCCCAGTACCCTGGGACTCCTCCCTAGAGAATGGAGGCCCGCATAGGCGGGCCGAACGTCGGAGCGTCACGGTAGCATGCGCAAGCGATCCCGTGGCGCTCCACTTAAGACGAGAAGGGTACCGTGGTGGTTTTAGTCGGTAAGAGTCCGACATAACCCTCCTTCAGAGGGTACCCATGAGGGTTTCCCCACGTAAAAAAAAAAAAAAAAAAAAAAAAAAAAGGTTAGGTTAGGTTAGGTTAGGTTAGGTTAGGTTAGGTTAGGTTAGGTTAGGTTAGGTTAGGTTAGGTTAGGTTAGGTTAGGTTAGGTTAGGTTAGGTTAGGTTAGGTTAGGTTAGGTTAGGTTAGGTTAGGTTGGGGTGCATGTCGGTCACCTCCTCGTGGTGCACCCTGGGCAACGGGGTCGACCGGCATTCCGACGATTTTCCGGTAATGCCTGTCGATCGCGGCTAACGACTGACGCGGCGGTTATCTCGTGGTCTGGGTTTTGGCCACGAGGGCGCCCACTTCTTTACAAGTGGGCGCAGCGGGGGGGGGGAATATATATATTTATTTTATATTATATTTTCTTTACATTTCGGAGGGACTCGTTATCGGTTTTTAGAGTCGAGTAGGAGGAGAGGCGGGTTTACTCATTCTCGGTATCGAGTCTGAGTAAACAAGACTATTGTCACCACCTCTCGAACTCGTTTCCCCATTCTGGGTGTTGTGGATCATGTCTCGCAGCCTGGAGTGGGACCGAGGGCCTTGCCTTAGTCGGCTGGGTCGAGAGGAGCCAACCTCAATAAAAAACAATAGCATAGAGATCCCGTGATACCGCCCGACCTCACGGTGTAATAGGGTTACCAAGGTACAGGGGGCACTGCCTTGGTGGACAATTTATTTCCGCCTTACTCGTGGGACTTTTTATGGAAAGCTCAATAAAAAACCCAAACAACGGACTTCCGATTGCTACACGAATGGCTATTGACGAAACGGTGGTGGAGGTGGGCGCCCCGATGGCGCACGCTGAAACCAAAGACCTTGGCGTAACAAAGGAACTGGTTGTTCGATTGGAACGGCTCTCTGAGTCGGACTCGTCGAACGCCAGTTATGTTAGCATGACGGATAGGAATAGACGAAAGGCGGAGAAGCGGTCCCATCCCAGGGACAACTTCTCCGGAACTGAGAGTGATGCGAGCGCGCAGCAAAGTGACTGCGGCTCAGATGCATCAATCGGTCGGTGGCTGAAGCCTTCGTCCAAAAGGGGGCGGGGCCGACCGCCCTCGACCGGACAATATGTGGGCTTCGGCAAGCACCGAGCCGAGCTCCAAGCGGAGAAGGCGAAGGAGCAGCGCTTCCAGACAGAGGATGCGCTGGTCCTTTACAACGCCAAGGCCAAGGTGGCCATTGAGGAAAGGGCGGCACGCCTGAGAAACCGTGTGGTTGTCGAGGACGTGCCGCGGACCTCCGCTGCTCTGGAGGCAGAAATTAAGGAGGCAGCGAATGTCGTAGCGCAGGTGGCCGACAAGTCGAGCAACCTCAAGGGCACATACGTTCGGGCCCTCAGGTCGGCCGTTGACACCATCAAAGGTGCGTCGTCCGAGTTGAGGACGATCAAGAAGTGTGATGATGTTGCCCGCTTGGAGGCACTCAACGCGCAAATGGCGGGCCAATTGGCCGAGCTGCGCCGAGAGGTCGCCCAGATACGGCAACAGCCCGCTGCGAGTAGCACGGCTGAATTCAAGAAGGCGATGGAAGAGGTAATCCGAGCGAACCAGGAGCAGTTCAGAATGCTGAACGCACGCTTCGAGGGGATCGAGGACCGCCTCCTTCCGGAGCCTCGGTTGCGGCCTCCGCTCGCCGCCGACCGGAAAGCAGCTCAGGCTGCAAAAACGAAGGCACCTGAGAAGGTGTCCTCGGTAGAGGTGGCCAAGCCGAAGCGTTCACGACGCTCGAACTTGGCTGCCAAAGAAGCGGCGGCCAAAAGGACCGCTCCTTCCACATCCGCGGAACCCGCGGTGCCAGAGGCCGCGGCTGTTCCGTGGAGCGCTGTCGTCGGACGAAAGTCCAAGAAGGCGACAAGCAAACCGGCGGCGGCGACGACGACGAGGCAGGCTCCTGCGAAGGAGTCTAAAAAAGCCAAGAAGGCGAAAAAGACTCCTGCAAAGGAGTCAAAAAAGGGCTCGCGTAAAGTGAAGCTCCGCCCTCCTCGCACCGAGGTAATAACTCTGACGTTAAAACCCGGTGCTGGGGAGAAAGGCGTAACATACGAGCAGGTCTTGGCTCAAGCCAAGAGCCAAATAAGCCTGCGGGAGGTCGGCCTGACGACGGTGCGATTCCGTACGTCAGCCACGGGTGCCCGGATGTTGGAGATACCTCCGGGTACAAACGAAGCGGAGAAGGCAGCAGATGCCCTAGCGGGCAAGCTCCGCGAAGTTCTCAGCCCGGACGTGGTCCAGGTGCATCGACCCACTAAGTGCGTAGAGCTTAGGGTCATGGACCTGGACGACTCGGTCACGGCTGAGGAGGTCGTGGCAGCGGTCGCTGCAGATGGGGGTTGCTCTTCAGGAGCGATCAGACCCGGGGTCATCGTTCGGGGACCGAGGGGCTCCGGCTCGCTGTGGTTGAGCTGCCCAGTAGGGGCGGCAAAACCCATAGTCGAGGCCGGCCGGGTTAGAGTCGGGTGGGTTTCGGCTCGGGTGGTACTGCTCGAGCCCAGGCCACTGCGCTGTTTCCGGTGTCTCGAGGGGGGACATATGGGGGCCAGGTGCGACAGGGGTGTCGACCGTAGCCTGTTGTGCTTCCGGTGTGGTCAGCCTGGCCACAAGTACCGGGAGTGCACCGCCGCTGACGCAAACTGCGTCGTCTGCGTAGCGGCAGGTAAGCCAGCGGCTCATGCCGTTGGCAGCAAAGAGTGCCAGGGCGGTAAGGCCCGAACGGCACTCTTAAACAAGAAGGCCAAGACGGTGACGAAAGGCCCAGTAGCCTCGTCGTCACGGCCGCCGGTGGAGACAATGGAGACCTCGTAATAACGATGGCCTTACACTGTCTCCAGGCCAATGTCAACCACTCTGCAAGAGCTCAGGACCTCCTGGTCCAAAGCATAGCAGAGTGGCGAATCAACCTGGCGGTGGTGTCGGAGCCCTATTTCGTTCCCTCGCGGGACGACTGGGTCTCCGATCACGATAGGGTGGTGGCTATTGTCGCCCCCGCCGTGGCTGGCTCCCCGGCCATCGAGGGTGTCGCAAAGGGTAGGGGGTTCGTGCTGGCCGTCGTCGGTGGTGTGGCAGTCGTCGGCGTCTACGCGTCGCCCAATCGGAGTCTCGCCGAGTTCGAGCGTATGCTGATCGAGGTCGGGGCTCTGGTCGGGCAGATATCGCCCACCCCTGTGCTGGTCGCGGGGGACTTCAACGCCAAATCAACGGCTTGGGGCTCCCCGAGGACGGATTCACGAGGTGAGGCTTTGGTCGAGTGGGCCGCGTCGCTGGGGCTCGTAGTCCTCAACGATGGGTCGGAGAGCACGTGCGTGCGGCAGCAGGGCGAATCGATCGTGGACATCACGTTCGCGTCCAACGCCCTCGCCCGTCGTGCTCGGGATTGGAGAGTGGTGACGAACGTGGAGACGCTGTCCGACCACCGGTATATCCGGTTCGGTTTCGGTTCTGCGTCTTCCGTCTCTCCCACAGGAAACGACGCTCTGCCCACCGCCCGACGTACGGATGGGCCACGCTGGTGTCTGAGCCGGCTCGACAGCCAGCTGGCAAAAGAGGCGGCCATCGTCGAAGCCTGGGGGGCAGGTTCCGACATGGCGGTAGTCCGAGAGGTCGAGCGAGAGGCTGACCGAATCGGTGCCGCTCTGTCTCGCATTTGCGATGCGGCGATGCCGAGGGCGAAACCGTACAAGCCGCTCCGTCGGCTGTACTGGTGGCGTCCAGAGCTCCGCCAATTGCGCAAAGCGTGCGTGGCAGCACGCCGACGCTACAGTCGGTGTAGGAGGAGAAGGGTCCGTGACCTCGACTCCGAAGGCGTCTTATACGCCGCCTACAGGGCCGCCTGTCAAACGCTGCAAACGGCCATCGCGCAGGCCAAAGAAGCGGCGTGGGGGGAATGGCTTGCGACACTCGATAGGGACCCTTGGGGGAGACCATATCGTGTCGTGCGGCAAAAGCTCCGACCGTATGCTCCCCCGCTAACCAGCAGTCTCCAGCCGTCACTCCTGGAGAGTGTAGTGGGTGCACTTTTTCCCGAAAGGGAAGAATTCGTGCCTCCGACGATGGCGCCCATCATCGGACCTCGCGAGATCGAGGATCCGGTGATTCCGGCGGTCACGGAGACGGAGTTACAGGAGGCCGCCCTGAAACTCCGGTCGAAAAAGACGGCACCGGGGCCCGACGGTATCCCGGGGCGCGCCTTGGCGATCGCGTTGGATGAGATGGGGATCAGTATTCGGCACTTTTTCACCGAGTGCCTGACTCAGGGTAGGTTTCCGCATCGGTGGAAAACGGGCAGACTCGTTCTGATCCGCAAGGACGGACGACCTCCCGATCAGCCTTCGGCCTACCGCCCGATAGTGTTGCTCGACGAGACGAGCAAGCTATTCGAGCGTGTGCTCGCTACCCGTCTCGCGGGTAGCATGGAGCCGGGTCTTAGCGAGCGGCAGTATGGTTTTCGCCCTGGCCGCTCGACACTGGACGCGATCGCCAGGGTACGGGATCTGGCAGAGAAGGAGGTCTCACGGGGTGGGGTCGTAATGGCGGTGTCATTGGATATCTCCAATGCCTTCAACACCCTTCCTTGGGAAGTGGTGACGGAGGCGTTGCGATTCCACAATGTGCCGGCCTACTTGAGGCGTACCGTGGCCGATTATTTTTCGGGCAGAGCGGTGGCCTACCCGACCAGGGAGGGCTGGGGTAGGAGGGCGTTGTCGTGCGGTGTCCCGCAGGGTTCGGTCCTAGGACCACTCCTGTGGAACATAGGGTACGACTGGGTGCTGCGCGGGGCCACGCTGCGGGGGGTCGACGTAACTTGTTACGCCGACGACACCCTCGTGTCGGCCCGTGGCAGTTCCTATCGCGAGGCGGCCTATCTCGCCACGGCGGGAGTGGCACACGCTGTGCACCGCATCCGCGCTTTGGGTCTGGAGGTCGCCCTGCACAAATCCGAGGCACTCGTGTTTCACGGGCCTCGGAACGGACCACCACCGGGGGCGACAATAACGGTGGGCGGAATCTCCATCTCCGTCGGGGCGACGATGAGATATCTCGGACTCGTCCTCGACGGTAGGTGGAATTTCGAAGAGCACTTCCGGCGCTTGGCCCCAAGGCTGGTGGCCGCAGCCGGAGCGCTCGGCCAGATCCTTCCCAACGTGGGCGGGCCAGGAGGCGCCTGCAGGCGTTTGTACGCCGGTGTCGTTCGCTCGATGGCGCTCTACGGGGCGCCGATATGGGCGGACGCACTGAGCGCTCGCAACGTCGCTTCGCTGCGGCGTTCGCAGCGGGCGATGGCGCTGAGGGCGGCCCGTGCGTACCGCACGGTGTCGTACAACGCGGCGTGTCTGCTCGCCGGAACCCCGCCTTGGGACCTCGAGGCCGAGGCCAATTCGAGCGTCTACTGGCGGGCGAAGGTTGCAATAGCAGACGGGAACCGACCCCATCCAAGTGAGGTCCACCATTGGCGCGAAGAGGCCCGCGAAAGGCTCTTCGCCAAATGGTCGGAGAGACTAGGAGTCCCGGGATCCAGCCGGGAACTCGTAGCGGCTATTCGGCCCGTACTGAGGGAGTGGGTCGAGCGCAAGCACGGCCCCTCCACGTATCACCTCGCGCAGCTCTTGACCGGGCACGGATGCTTTGCCAAGTATCTGTGCGAGGTGGTGGGCAGGGAACCCTCGGAGTTGTGCCACCATTGTGGCTATGTAGCCGTGGATACGGCCGAACACACGCGCGCAGAGTGCCCAGCTTGGGCGGAGCCTCGCGCTGTGCTATCCACTGCCATAGCAGGAGGAGACCTGTCGCTTCCGGTCCTCGTTAAGAGAATGACCGAAAGCAAAGAGGCCTGGGCGGCAGTATGCGCGTTTAGCGACGCCGTACTGTCGCAAAAGGAGGCGGCGGAGCGAGAGAGGGAGGACGATCCCAACTCGCTCCCGCTACGTCGGAGGAGGTCAGGGCGGCGACGGCGAGCCTTCGCAATGCGAACGCTACCGCCGCCGGTCTGATGATGTGGCGTCGAAAGACGCCAGAGTAGGAAGGTGCGCCTGCCATCACGGTGCACCTTCGAGTAGTGTTGCTCAGAAGCAACATTCGCAGGCGGGGTCGCGGTTGCAAGCAAACGCGTTCCCGTAACCCTGCCGCCTTGCGCGAAGGCGGAATATCGAGGTCTGGTTTTAGTGGGTAGGACGGGCAGCCGGGTATCGGACAGCCGATGACTCGGGGTCCCCGGTGAGTCCCACATAGCCGTCGCGGCCACCCGGCCGGGCGGTATGCGTAAATGCATTTCCCCTCGTTAAAAAAAAAAAAAAAAAAAAAAAAAAAAAAAAAAGGTTAGGTTAGGTTAGGTTAGGTTTCGAGCAAGGCCGCTTCCCGGTGGCATGGAAGGAAGGTCATTTGATCCTACTTCGTAAGGATGGACGGCCAGCTGATAGCCCATCTGCATATCGTCCCATCGTTCTACTTGACGAGGTAGGCAAACTTTTCGAGCGGATAGTAGCTGCCCGTATCGTTGAGCATTTGGGAACAATTGGCCCCGAACTCTCCGAATGTCAATTCGGTTTTCGTAAAGAACGGTCGACGTTGGACGCAATTATGCAGGTCAAATCTGACGCTGAACAAGCAACATCGCAGGGTGATTTCTTTTTGGCTGTGTCCTTGGACATAGCCAATGCGTTCAACTCCTTGCCATGGGCTAGCGTTAGAGACGCGTTAAGATATCACCGTGTACCTTTCTACCTCCGCCGTTTGGTTGACTCTTACCTCACGGACCGAGCAGTGTCATACAAAGGGCAAGGTGGATGGAGGCGACGTCAACTGTCTTGTGGTGTCCCACAGGGTTCTGTTCTCGGTCCACTTTTATGGAACCTGGGATACGACTGGGTCTTGAGAGGTGACATGCCACAAGGAGTAAACCTAGTCTGCTACGCAGACGATACCCTCGTAACAGCGCGAGGAGGTGACTTCGTAACGGCCGCTACTCTTGCTACCGCCGGAGTGTCTCAAGTGGTGGAGAGAATCCGAAATTTAGGTCTAGAAGTAGCTCTCTACAAATCCAGAGCGATCTGTTTTCATCGTCCTCGGCGAAAGCCTCCTCAAGGCGCTAGTATTACAGTCGGAGGAGTGGCCATCGAAGTCGAGTCGACTCTTAGATATCTAGGGCTCGTTCTCGACAGTCGATGGCAATTCCTGGATCACTTCCGACACTTGTGTCCTAAGCTAGTGGCCACTGCAAACGCACTTGGACGCCTGCTTCCGAACGCCGCTGGGCCAAATGCTGGATGTCGTCGCCTCTATACCGCCGTGATCAAATCAATGGCGCTATATGGGGCTCCTATCTGGGTCAACACTCTTAATAACAAGAGTAAAACGCTGCTAAGGCGACCGCAGCGGATCATGACTACAAGAATCATCAGAGGATACCGAACAGTATCCTTTGAGGCGGCATGCGTTCTCGCTGGTTCCCCACCTTGGGACTTAGAGGCGGAAGTTTTAGCCGAGGCGTATTTCCGTCGGTCTGAATGCCGTAGCCGTAATGTTCTTCACACCGCCGCAGAGGAACAGACATGGAGGGCAAACCAAATTTCGAGGATCATGCGAATGTGGGATGAGAGACTGGCAGAGCCCACTGCAGGTCATGCTACGATCGAGGCGATTCGGCCAGTCCTAGTCAAATGGTGTGAACGGCAACGTTCTCCACTGACCTTCCATCTAGTGCAGATTCTCTCGGGACACGGGTGTTTCGGGAGATATCTATGGAAAATCGCTGGGAGGGAACCGACCGCAACGTGCCATGCTTGCGGAGCACACGAGGACACGGCAATGCACACCCTGCAAGTGTGCCCGGCATGGGAGGCACCGAGACGGCACTTGGTCGCAGCTGTGGGGGAGGACTTATCGCTGCCAGCTGTGGTTAGGTCTATGGTAAGCAGCGAAAGTTCCTGGGCGGCGATGATTACCTTCTGCGAAACGGTGATGAAACAAAAGGAGGCGGCGGAGAGAGAAAGGGAGACTGACGTGCTAGCAGACCCGATACGCCGTAAGAGAACAGGGTTCAGACGGCGGTGCAACCAGCTAACCAGCCTGTATCAGTAGAACCTCCGGGCAATGACTAAGGGGGAGGTCATTACCCAAAAATAGGGTCCCCCAGGTGGGGAAACTTATGAGGAGAAGGGTTCGTAAAGAACAACCACTGGTGCAGGCGCGGAAGAATGCGCAAGCGTGCCCGTACCTCCACCTACTGTGGGTCGCAGGAACCGTGGTGGTTTTAGTCGGTAGGAGTCCGACATAACCCTCCATCAAGTCATCAGATATGGAGGGTATCCATGAGGATTTCCCCACGTAAAAAAAAAAAAAAAAAAAAAAAAAAAAAAAAAAAAAAAAAAAGGTTAGGTTAGGTTAGGTTAGGTTAGGTTAGGTTAGGTTAGGTTAGGTTGTCAACCGTTATAGTCTATCGCGTCTAACGCGACGGATCGTACGGTACGACGCTCGTTTCGCAGCAGCATTAACAACGTTCGTTGTGAAACGAGAATCGAGTTAAATAACTTAAGGCGCTGGCGTCGCGTTAACGCGCGTGTCGTCGTCGAGAGTATAGTTAGCGGGGGCAGTAGCCCACCAGGCACAACACCCGTCTGGTCGGAGGATCCTCCCTTTTCAATGGTGACTCATCGCCAAAGACGCATTTCGTTTTTCTCATTTCATTTGAATAAAGCCATGAAAATTTAATTTATGGGGTGCATGTCGGTCACCTCCTCGTGGTGCATCCTGGGCAACGGGTCGACACGCTTTCCGATGTTTTTTCCGGAAAAGCCTCTATCGACACGGCTAACGACTGACGCGGCGGTTATCTCGTGGTCTGGGTTTTGGCCACGAGAGCGCCCACTTCTTTACAAGTGGGCGCAGCGGGGGGGGGGGAATATATATATACACTATATTTATATTCTTTACATTACGAAGGGACTCATTGTCGGTTTTATGGAGTCGAGTAGGAGGAGAGGCGGGTTTTCCCAGTTTCGGTATCGTTACTGGGTAAACAGACTATTGTCACCGCCTCTCGAACTCGTTTCCCCATTCTGGGTGTTGTGGATCATGTCTCGCAGCCTGGAGTGGGAACGGGGGCCTTGCCTTAACCGGCCGGGCCAAGAGGAGCCAACCTCATTAAAAAACACTAGTTTTAGAGATCCCGTGATACCGCCCGACCTCACGGTGTAATAGGGTTACCAAGGTACAGGGGGCACTGCCTTGGTGGACAATTTATTTCCGCCTTACTCGTGGGACTTTTTATGGAAAGCTCAATAAAAAACCCAAACAACGGACTTCCGATTGCTACACGAATGGCTATTGACGAAACGGTGGTGGAGGTGGGCGCCCCGAAGGCGCGCGCCGAAGCCAAAGACCTAGGCGCGACTAAGGAACTGGTGGTTCGGCTTGAACGGCTCTCTGAGTCGGACTCGTCGGCCGCCAGTCTTGTTTGCAAAACGATTGGTAATCGGCGAAAGGCGGAGAAGCGGTCCCTCCCCAGGGACAACTTCTCCGGTTCGGAGGAGAGCGATGGGAGCCCGCAGCACAGCGACTGCGGCTCCGAAACATCGATCGGCCGGTGGCTGAAGCCCTCGTCCAAGAGGGGGCGGGGTCGACCGCCCACGACTGGGCAGTATGTGGGCTTCGGCAAACACCAGGCCGAGCTCAGTGCCGAGAAAGCGAAGGAGCAGCGCTTCCAAACGGAGGATGCGCTTGCGGCCTACAACGCAAAGGCCAAGTTGGCCAGCGACGAGAGAGCGGCACGCCTGAGAAACCGCGGTGCGGTTGTCGAGGACGTGCCGCAGACCTCCGCTGCAGCGGAGGCACGGATATACGAGGCGACGCAAATCGTCCTACTGGTTGCCGAAAAGTCGGGCAACCTCAAGGGTACGTACATGAAGGCTCTCAGGACGGCCGCCAGCAACATCAATGGTGCGACGGCCGAACTGAGGACCATCACGTCGACGGATGACGTTGTCCGCTTGGAGGCAGCCAACGCGTTACTGTCGAGCCAATTGGCCGAAGTGCGCGCAGAGGTCTCTCAGATACGTCAACAGCCGAGCGGCGCTGTCGTGTCTGAGATGAAGAAGGCGATGGAAGAGGTAATCCGAGCGAACCAGGAGCAGTTCAGAATGCTGAACGCACGCTTCGAGGGGATCGAGGACCGCCTCCTTCCGGAGCCTCGGCTGCGGCCTCCGCTCGCCGCCGACCGGAAAGCAGCTCAGGCTGCTAAAGCCAAGGCACCTGAGAAGGTGACCGCAAAACCGCAGGTAGAGGTGGCCAAGCCGAAGCGTTCACGACGCTCGAACTTGGCTGCCAAAGAAGCGGCGGCCAAAAGGACCGCTCCTTCCACGTCCGCGGAACCCGCGGTGCCAGAGGCCGCGGCTGTTCCGTGGAGCGCTGTCGTCGGACGAAAGTCCAAGAAGGCGACAAGCAAACCGGCGGCGGCGACGACGACGAGGCAGGCTCCTGCGAAGGAGTCTAAAAAAGCCAAGAAGGCGAAAAAGGCTCCTGCAAAGGAGTCCAAAAAACGTAGGGTGAAGCTCCGCTCCCCTCGCACCGAGGTGATAACTATCACGTTAAAGCCCGGTGCTGAGGAGAAAGGAGCGACGTACGAACAGGTTTTGGCTCAAGCTAAGAGCCAAATCAGCCTGCGCGAGATCGGCCTGACGACGGTGCGATTCCGTACGTCAGCCACGGGTGCCCGGATGTTGGAGATACCTCCGGGCACAAACGAGGCGGAGAAGGCGGCAGATGCCCTAGCGGGCAAGCTCCGCGAAGTCCTCAGCCCGGACGTGGTCCAGGTTCATCGACCCACTAAGTGCGTGGAACTTAGGGTCATGGACCTGGACGACTCGGTCACGGCTGAGGAGGTCGTGGCAGCGGTCGCCGCAGACGGGGGTTGCTCATCCGGAGCGATCAGACCCGGGGTCATCGCTCGGGGACCGAGGGGCTCCGGCTCGCTGTGGTTGAGCTGCCCAGTAGGGGCGGCGAAACCCATAGTCGAGGCCGGCCGGGTGAAAGTCGGGTGGGTTTCGGCTCGGGTGGTTCTGCTCGAGCCCAGGCCACTGCGCTGTTACCGGTGCCTCGAAGGGGGACATATGGGGGCCAGGTGCGACAGGGGTGTCGACCGTAGCCTGTTGTGCTTCCGGTGTGGTCAGCCTGGCCACAAGTACCGGGAGTGCACCGCCGCTGACGCAAGCTGCGTCGTCTGCGTAGCGGCAGGTAAGCCAGCGGCTCATGCCGTTGGCAGCAAAGAGTGCCAGGGCGGTAAAGCCCGAACGGCACTCGTAAACAAGAAGGCCAAGACGGTGACGAAAGGCCCAGTAGCCTCGTCGTCACGGCCGCCGGTGGAGACAATGGAGACCTCGTAATAACGATGGCCTTACACTGTCTCCAGGCCAATGTCAACCACTCTGCAAGAGCTCAGGACCTCCTGGTCCAAAGCATAGCAGAGTGGCGAATCAACCTGGCGGTGGTGTCGGAGCCCTATTTCGTTCCCTCGCGGGACGACTGGGTCTCCGATCAAGATAGGGTGGTGGCTATTGTCGCCCCCGCCGTGGCTGGCTCCCCGGCCATCGAGGGTGTCGCAAAGGGTAGGGGGTTCGTGCTGGCCGTCGTCGGTGGTGTGGCAGTCGTCGGCGTCTACGCGTCGCCCAATCGGAGTCTCGCCGAGTTCGAGCGTATGCTGATCGAGGTCGGGGCTCTGGTCGGGCAGATATCGCCCACCCCCGTGCTGGTCGCGGGGGACTTCAACGCCAAATCAACGGCTTGGGGTTCCCCGAGGACGGATTCACGAGGTGAGGCTTTGGTCGAGTGGGCCACGTCGCTGGGGCTCGTAGTCCTCAACGATGGGTCGGAGAGCACGTGCGTGCGGCAGCAGGGCGAATCGATCGTGGACATCACGTTCGCGTCCAACGCCCTCGCCCGTCGTGCTCGGGATTGGAGAGTGGTGACGAACGTGGAGACGCTGTCCGACCACCGGTATATCCGGTTCGGTTTCGGTTCTGCGTCTTCCGTCTCTCCCACAGGAAACGACGCTCTGCCCACCGCCCGACGTACGGATGGGCCACGCTGGTGTCTGAGCCGGCTCGACAGCCAGCTGGCAAAAGAGGCGGCCATCGTCGAAGCCTGGGGGGCAGGTTCCGACATGGCGGTAGTCCGAGAGGTCGACCGAGAGGCTGACCGAATCGGTGCCGCTCTGTCTCGCATTTGCGATGCGGCGATGCCGAGGGCGAAACCGTACAAGCCGCTCCGTCGGCTGTACTGGTGGCGTCCAGAGCTCCGCCAATTGCGCAAAGCGTGCGTGGCAGCACGCCGACGCTACAGTCGGTGTAGGAGGAGAAGGGTCCGTGACCTCGACTCCGAAGGCGTCTTATACGCCGCCTACAGGGCCGCCTGTCAAACGCTGCAAACGGCCATCGCGCAGGCCAAAGAAGCGGCGTGGGGGGAATGGCTTGCGACACTCGATAGGGACCCTTGGGGGAGACCATATCGTGTCGTGCGGCAAAAGCTCCGACCGTATGCTCCCCCGCTAACCAGCAGTCTCCAGCCGTCACTCCTGGAGAGTGTAGTGGGTGCACTTTTTCCCGAAAGGGGAGAATTCGTGCCTCCGACGATGGCGCCCATCATCGGACCTCGCGAGATCGAGGATCCGGTGATTCCGGCGGTCACTGAGACGGAGTTACAGGAGGCCGCCCTGAAACTCCGGTCGAAAAAGACGGCACCTGGGCCCGATGGTATCCCGGGGCGCGCCTTGGCGATCGCGTTGGATGAGATGGGGATCAGTATTCGGCACTTTTTCACCGAGTGCCTG
The DNA here is from genome assembly GCA_963151315.1 of Nymphalis c-album. NCBI lineage: Eukaryota > Metazoa > Arthropoda > Insecta > Lepidoptera > Nymphalidae > Nymphalis > Nymphalis c-album. The sequence continues at coordinate 72,274 of OY720594.1, read as the reverse complement.
ACTCAGGGTAGGTTTCCGCATCGGTGGAAAACGGGCAGACTCGTTCTGATCCGCAAGGACGGACGACCTCCCGATCAGCCTTCGGCCTACCGCCCGATAGTGTTGCTCGACGAGACGAGCAAGCTATTCGAGCGTGTGCTCGCTACCCGTCTCGCGGGTAGCATGGAGCCGGGTCTTAGCGAGCGGCAGTATGGTTTTCGCCCTGGCCGCTCGACACTGGACGCGATCGCCAGGGTACGGGATCTGGCAGAGAAGGAGGTCTCACGGGGTGGGGTCGTAATGGCGGTGTCATTGGATATCTCCAATGCCTTCAACACCCTTCCTTGGGAAGTGGTGACGGAGGCGTTGCGATTCCACAATGTGCCGGCCTACTTGAGGCGTACCGTGGCCGATTATTTTTCGGGCAGAGCGGTGGCCTACCCGACCAGGGAGGGCTGGGGTAGGAGGGCGTTGTCGTGCGGTGTCCCGCAGGGTTCGGTCCTAGGACCACTCCTGTGGAACATAGGGTACGACTGGGTGCTGCGCGGGGCCACGCTGCGGGGGGTCGACGTAACTTGTTACGCCGACGACACCCTCGTGTCGGCCCGTGGCAGTTCCTATCGCGAGGCGGCCTATCTCGCCACGGCGGGAGTGGCACACGCTGTGCACCGCATCCGCGCTTTGGGTCTGGAGGTCGCCCTGCACAAATCCGAGGCACTCGTGTTTCACGGGCCTCGGAACGGACCACCACCGGGGGCGACAATAACGGTGGGCGGAATCTCCATCTCCGTCGGGGCGACGATGAGATATCTCGGACTCGTCCTCGACGGTAGGTGGAATTTCGAAGAGCACTTCCGGCGCTTGGCCCCAAGGTTGGTGGCCGCAGCCGGAGCGCTCGGCCAGATCCTTCCCAACGTGGGCGGGCCAGGAGGCGCCTGCAGGCGTTTGTACGCCGGTGTCGTTCGCTCGATGGCGCTCTACGGGGCGCCGATATGGGCGGACGCACTGAGCGCTCGCAACGTCGCTTCGCTGCGGCGTCCGCAGCGGGCGATGGCGCTGAGGGCGGCCCGTGCGTACCGCACGGTGTCGTACAACGCGGCGTGTCTGCTCGCCGGAACCCCGCCTTGGGACCTCGAGGCCGAGGCCAATTCGAGCGTCTACTGGCGGGCGAAGGTTGCAATAGCAGACGGGAACCGACCCCATCCAAGTGAGGTCCACCATTGGCGCGAAGAGGCCCGCGAAAGGCTCTTCGCCAAATGGTCGGAGCGTTTAGGAGTCCCGGGATCCAGCCGGGAACTCGTGGCGGCTATTCGGCCCGTACTGAGGGAGTGGGTCGAGCGCAAGCACGGCCCCTCCACATATCACCTCGCGCAGCTCTTGACCGGGCACGGATGCTTTGCCAAGTATCTGTGCGAGGTGGTGGGCAGGGAACCCTCGGAGTTGTGCCACCATTGTGGCTATGTAGCCGTGGATACGGCCGAACACACGCGCGCAGAGTGCCCAGCCTGGGCGGAGCCTCGCGCTGTGCTATCCACTGCCATAGCAGGAGGAGACCTGTCGCTTCCGGTCCTCGTTAAGAGAATGACCGAAAGCAAAGAGGCCTGGGCGGCAGTATGCGCGTTTAGCGACGCCGTACTGTCGCAAAAGGAGGCGGCGGAGCGAGAGAGGGAGGACGATCCCAACTCGCTCCCGCTACGTCGGAGGAGGTCAGGGCGGCGACGGCGAGCCTTCGCAATGCGAACGCTACCGCCGCCGGTCTGATGATGTGGCGTCGAAAGACGCCAGAGTAGGAAGGTGCGCCTGCCATCACGGTGCACCTTCGAGTAGTGTTGCTCAGAAGCAACATTCGCAGGCGGGGTCGCGGTTGCAAGCAAACGCGTTCCCGTAACCCTGCCGCCTTGCGCGAAGGCGGAATATCGAGGTCTGGTTTTAGTGGGTAGGACGGGCAGCCGGGTATCGGACAGCCGATGACTCGGGGTCCCCGGTGAGTCCCACATAGCCGTCGCGGCCACCCGGCCGGGCGGTATGCGTAAATGCATTTCCCCTCGTTAAAAAAAAAAAAAAAAAAAAAAAAAAAAAAAAAAAAAAAAAAAAAAAAAGGTTAGGTTAGGTTAGGTTGGGGTGCAAGTGGGGTGCAAGTCGGTCACCTCCTCGTGGTGCACCCTGGGCAACGGGGTTGACCGGCATTCCGACGATTTTCCGGTAATGCCTGTCGATCGCGGCTAACGACTGACAGTAGGTTAGGTTACGTAGGATAGACTAGGTTAGGCTAGGTTAGATAGGTGTTCTAGGCAATGAAGAGGGGGAGTTCATTGCCTAAAACAGGGTCCCCCAGTTCGAGAAAAATGTAAGTAGTGATCGATGAAAAGAACAACCACAGGTGCAGGCGCGGAAGAATGCGCAAGCGTGCCCGTACCTCCACCAAATGTGGATCGCAGGAACCGTGGTGGTTTTAGTCGGTAGGAGTCCGACATAACCCTCCATCAAATCATCCGATATGGAGGGTATCCATGAGGATTTCCCCACGTGAAAAAAAAAAAAAAAAAAAGGTTAGATAGGTGTGGTAGACTAGCAAGGCTAGTTTGCGTTAGGTTAGGGAGGTTAGACCTGATAGGCTAGGTTAGGTTAGGTTAGGCTAGGCTAGCTTAGGTTAGATTAGGTCATTAGTGTGTACAGCTTTTGGCTGTTGAATCTCCGGGGTCTTTTTGGGCTTCCGGAGATTGAAGGAGTAACGCGTAATCCTGCACAGTGAGGTTTCGTGGACATGTCTCGCGGCTTCGTGCAGGACCGCGGGTCTTGCCTTAACTGGCCGGTCCGTGAGGAAGACAACCTCTATAAAAATCACCCCAATCCCAAGTGGCGACGCAGCGCGATGGATGCATGGCTGATGGGAAGATCAGTCGTTACTGCGATCCTCGTCAGGGTACCGGCCGACACCCTCGACGAGTTACGCAAGGCTTATCCAGGTGCAGGGGGCACCACCTGGACGGACCACCCCTTCCCCCTTACTCGTGGGATTTTATATGGAAAATCTAAATTCAAAAACTCAAAAAGGACTCCGATCTTCCAAACGAATGGATAACGACGATATGGCGGTGGAGGTGGGCGCCCCGATGGCGCGCACTGAAGCCAAGGACCCCGGCGCACTAAAACGGCTTGCTGTACGGCTAGAGCGACTCTCTGAGTCGGACTCTTCAGCCTGCAGCATGCGGACGGTGGAGTCATTAGACGATCCACCCATGGACATGACACGGCGAAAAGGCGAAAAGCGGACCCACGATGGGGATAGCTGCTCTGGCTCCGAGAGTGACGCGAGCGTGCAGCTGAGTGAAAACTCGGAATCCTCAGTAAGCAGGTGGCTGAAACCAGCAAGTAAGAGGGGGCGTGGCCGGCCGCCCACTCATGGAAAATACGTCGGTATAGGGAAGTCACAGGAGGAGCTCCGCGAAGCGAAGACCAAGATGGATCGCTTCCAGACGGAAGACGCGTTGGCCGCTTACAACGAAACGGCCAAGTTGGCGATGGAGGAAAGAGCGGCCCGTGCTAGGGATCGCCAAACTGCGGGCACAATTGCCGAGAACGCACCGAAGACGTCCGCCGCTTTGGAAGCGGACGCCCTGCAGGCATTAGAAGTGGTGCTCCAGGTTGCTGACAAGTCGGGTAACCTGAAGGGTACTTACGTCAGGGCCCTGAGGACCGCCCATGACACCATAAAAGGTGTGGTGGCGGAGTTCAAAACCCTGACCACGTCGGAAGAGGGGGCCCGCCTGGCAGCTGCCAACGCACAGCTTTCGGGCCAGCTGGCCGAAGTACGTAGGGAGATGGCCGAGATGCGCCGGAGACCGGCAGAACTCAGCGACGACGCCATCAAGCGCATCACGGAGGAGGCGCTGCGCTGTAGCCGGGAACAGTACGGCAACATGCTCAACGCCAGAATGGAGGGCATTGAGCCCCGTCTCCTTCCGGAGCCTCGGCTGCGACCTCCGCTGGCCGCAGACCGCAGAGTGGCGAAGACTGCAGTCGCTACTGCAAGGGCACCATCATCTGAGGCACCATCTGAGTCACCAACTGCCAAAGTCGTGGAGAAGAGTGGTAGCGCTAAAACGGCACGAAAGAAGAAGACGAAACGCCCCAGTATGGCTGCCCAGGAGGCGGCAGCGGCTGCGGTGAAGAAAGCTGCCCCTCCACCAACTCCGAAGCCGGGCAGTTCGAGTGTTTCATGGGCGGCTGTTGTTCGTCAGCAGCCGAACAAGCCGTCCAATAACTCCAAGGCGAAGGAATCGGCGAAGGCGAAGACTGTTCCTGCCAGAAATGGGAAGAAGACGTCTGGCAAGAGAAAACTCCGCTCTCCTCGCACCGCGGTGGTTACCATCACGCTGAGGCCCGGTGCCAAAGAGAAGGGCCTGACGTACGAGGCTGTCCTGGCGCTAGCGAAGAGCCGCATCAAGCTGAGCGACGTCGGCCTGACTGCGGTGCGCTTCAGGACAGCGGCCACTGGAGCGCGGATTCTTGAAATTCCGCCGGGCACCGCTGACGCGGAGAAGTCGGCGGATGCCCTTGCGGTCAAGCTCCGCGAGATCGTGAGCCCAGACGAGGTCCAGATCCATCGGCCGACGAAATGCGTCGAAATCAGGGTCATGGATCTGGACGACTCGGTGACGACGGAGGAGGTGGTGGCTGCGGTGGCCAGTGAAGGAGGTTGCTCCGATGACGCGATTAGGCCGGGCGTGATTCAACGGGGATTCAACGGCTGCAGGTCGCTGTGGCTCAGCTGTCCAGTCGCAGCGGCCAAAAAGATTTTGGAGTCTGGTAGAGTCAGAGTGGGGTGGGTCTCGGCGCGGGTGCTGTTGCTCGAGCAGAGGCCACTCCGCTGCTTTAGATGTCTGGAGGGGGGTCACATGGGGGCCGTCTGTGACAGGGGCGTGGACCGCAGCCGTTTGTGCTTCCGCTGCGGTCAACCCGACCACAAGGCCCGCGAGTGCACCGCCGCTGAGGCGAACTGCATCTTGTGCTCAGCGGCCGGTAAGCCAGCGGCGCACTCCGTCGGCAGTAGGACATGTCAGGGCAGCAATGCTCGCCCGAAGAAAACGGGAGGTCCGGTGACGAAAGGGCCCGTCACCGTGTCCCAACGGACTGAGGAGCCCATGGAGACTGCACAATAATGGCCCTGCGTTGTCTCCAGGCCAATATAAACCACTCCGCCAGAGCCCAGGACCTTCTTCTTCAGAGCATGGCGGAGTGGCAAATCGGAGTAGCAGTGGTGGCGGAGCCCTACGTCGTTCATTTACGGGACGACTGGGTATCCGACCACGAGGGAGTCGTTTCCATCATCGCTCCCGCTATTGCTGGCGCCCCTGCGATCGATTGGGTGGCCAAAGGCAGAGGGTGCGTGGCCGCTTTAGTCAACGGCACAGTGTTCGTAGGAGTCTACGCCTCTCCAAACCGGAGTCTCGCCGAATTTGAACAACTTTTGGTTGAGGTCGGGGCTCTGGTCGGGCAGGTATCGCCGAGACCGGTGATAGTTGCGGGGGACTTCAATGCCAAATCTACGGCTTGGGGTTCCCCTGCGACCGATGCCAGAGGAGAGGTGTTAGAGGAGTGGGCCGTGTCATTAGGGCTCGCGACGATCAACAGAGGATCGGAGAGCACGTGCGTGCGGCAGCAGGGCGAGTCGATCGTGGACTTGACGTTTGCGTCCATCGCCCTGGCCCGCCGTGTTCGGGATTGGAGGGTGGAGACGGGGGTGGAGACTCTGTCGGACCATCTTTATATCCGATTTGATGTCTCCGCGGTTCCCGTTGTCCAGCCCGCTGTTGAGCGGTCAGAAGGTCCGCGGTGGAGTCTCGGCCGTCTCGATAGCCAGTTGGCAAAAGAGGCGGCCATCGTGGAGGCCTGGTGCGCCGGTTCCGACCCGGTCGTCCAGGTCGACCGAGAGGCCGACCGACTCGGCGCCGCCCTGTTTCGCATTTGCGATGTGGCGATGCCGAGGGTGAGGTCTCAGACTCCACGTCGTCGTGTATACTGGTGGCGCCCGGAACTACGAACACTACGGAGAGCGTGCGTTGCGGCCCGTCGTCGATACGCCAGGTCCAGGAGAAGACGGATACGCGACCACAACCTGGAGGAGGCTCTTTACACCTCCTACAGGGAGGCTTGCGTATCGCTTCAGAAGGCCATCGCGCAGGCGAAGAAAGCGGCGTGGGTGGAGTGGCTCACTTCGCTCGATGCAGATCCGTGGGGGAGACCGTACCGGGTCGTGAGGCAGAAGCTCCGACCCTGGACACCCCCGCTCACCACCACCATCGAGCCGCAGCTTCTACGACGAATTACTGAGGAACTTTTTCCATCAAGAGGAGTGTTCGTCCCACCGGCGATGGAGCCCGAGTATGTGAGGGAGATGGCGGATGAGGCGTCCCCGGTTACCGAGGCGGAGTTGTGTGCGGCTGTCCTGAAGCTCCGTTCGAAAAGGACAGCCCCCGGGCCTGACGGGATACCGGGACGCGCTCTGGCGATTGCGCTGGAGGAGTTGGGCGATGGCATGTGCCAGCTGTTCTCCGCCTGCCTGGCTCAGGGAAGGTTTCCGCATCAGTGGAAAACGGGTAGGCTCGTACTCATCCGCAAGGAGGGACGAGCCCCCGATCAGCCGTCGGCCTACCGACCCATCGTGCTGCTCGACGAGGCGGGCAAGCTCTTCGAGCGTGTACTTTCAGCCCGTCTAATCGGCAGTATGGAGCCAGGTCTGAGCGGATTTCAGTTCGGCTTTCGCCGGGGCCTCTCGACACTGGACGCAGTCGCCAGGCTCAGGGAGCTCGCAGAGGAGGAGGTCTCTCGGGGTGGGGTGTTGTTGGCAGTGTCGTTAGATATTTCCAACGCCTTTAACACTCTGCCCTGGGAAGTGGTACTAGAAGCCCTCAGATACCACAACGTTCCAGGATACCTGCGGCGAACCGTCGCCGATTACTTCTCCGGCAGGGCGGTGGTGTTCCCGACTAAGGAGGGATTTGGCAGGAGGGAGATGACATGCGGTGTTCCACAGGGCTCAGTTTTGGGGCCGTTACTGTGGAACATCGGCTACGATTGGGTGCTTCGCGGGGCCACTTTGCGGGGGGTCAGCTTGACCTGTTACGCTGACGACACCCTCGTGTCGGCCCGCGGCAGTACCCATCGTGAGGCGGCATATCTTGCCACGGCGGGAGTGGCACATGCTGTGCACCGCATTCGTGCTCTGGGCCTTGAGGTGGCCTTGCACAAGTCCGAGGCCCTAGTCTTCCATGGACCTCGGAACGCGCCACCTCAAGGTATGTCTATAACGGTCGGCGGAACTTCCATCACCGTCGGGTCGACGATGAGATACCTCGGACTCGTTCTCGACGGCAGGTGGAAGTTCGAGGAGCACTTCCGGCGCTTGGCCCCAAGACTGGTGGCTGCAGCCGGAGCGCTCGGGCGAATATTGCCCAACGTTGGTGGGCCGGGTAATCCCTGCAGGCGGCTATACTCCAGCGTAGTGCGCTCGATGGCACTCTACGGGGCGCCGATATGGGCGGACGCTCTGAGTGCCCGTAACGTCGCCTCGCTGCGACGTCCGCAGCGGGCGATGGCGCTCAGAGTGGCTCGGGCGTACCGTACGGTGTCATACACCGCGGCATGCTTGCTGTCCGGAAGCCCGCCATGGGACCTCGAGGCCGAGGTGAACTCGAGCGTCTATTGGCGGGTCAAGGCTGCAAGAGCGGAGGGGAACCGGCCCCATCCTCGGGAGGTTCGGCAGTGGCGGGAGGAGGCGAGACATCGCCTCTTGGACAAATGGGAGGATCGACTACGAGTTCCGGATGCTAGTGGGGAACTTGTGGCGGCCATTCGCCCTGTGTTTAGAGAGTGGGTCGAGCGCAAGCATGGCCCACTGACGTATCACCTGACGCAGCTCCTTACCGGTCACGGCTGCTTCGCCAAATACTTGTGCGAAGTGGTCGGGAGGGAGCCGTCGGTGATATGTCTTCATTGTAACGACGGAGCCGTGGACACGGCCGAGCATACGCGCGCAGAGTGCCCAGCCTGGGCGGAGCCTCGCGCAGCCCTGTCCACGGCAATTGGACTTGACATTTCGCTTCCGGCCCTGATTGGGAAGATGGTCGCGAGCAAAGAGGCGTGGGCGGCATTACGGGTCTTCAGTGAAGCCGTAATGTCCGCGAAGGAGGAGGCGGAGCGACAGCGGGAGGACGACCCAAATTCCCTCCCGCTGCGTCGACGGAGACCTGGTCGACGGCGCCGCGACCATCTAGGCCGGTTGCTTTGAACGGGACAGTGTGGTTGGCAGCGGAACTTTACATCCGCTGTCGTCGTTGAATGGTGGTTGGCAGCGGACTTTTACATCCGCTGTCGTCGTTGAGTGTTGGTTGGCAGCGGACTTTTACATCCGTTGTCGTCGTTGAGTGTTGAATGGCAGCGGAATTTTACATCCGCTGTCGTCGTTGAATGGTGGTTGGCAGCGGAATTTTACATCCGCTGTCGTCATGATGAGAAGAGTCGCGCTTTTACAGCGACGGCCGCTGGCAGGGCCGCGGTGGTGTGCCACTTGCGTTCCCGTAGTCCTGCCGCCTTGCGGCGAGGCGGAAAGTCGAGGTGGTTTTAGTGGGTAGGACGGGCAGCCGAGTATCGGACAGCCGATGACTCGGGGTCCCCGTGAGTCCCACATACCCGTCCCGGTTCCCCTTTTAGACCGGGCGGAATGCGTAAATGCATTTCCCCTCGTTAAAAAAAAAAAAAAAAAAAAAAAAAAAAAAAAAAAAAAAAAAAAAAAAAAAAAAAGGTTGGGGTGCATGCGGTCACCTCCTCGTGGTGCACCCTGGGCAACGGGGTCGACCGGCATTCCGACGATTTTCCGGTAATGCCTGTCGATCGCGGCTAACGACTGACAGTAGGTTAGGTTACGTAGGATAGACTAGGTTAGGCTAGGTTAGATAGGTGTGGTAGACTAGCAAGGCTAGTTTGCGTTAGGTTAGGGAGGTTAGACCTGATAGGCTAGGTTAGGTTAGGTTAGGCTAGGCTAGCTTAGGTTAGATTAGGTCACTAGTGTGTACAGCTTTTGGCTGTTGAATCTCCGGGGTCTTTTTGGGCTTCCGGAGATTGAAGGAGTAACGCGTAATCCTGCACAGGTTTCGTGGACATGTCTCGCGGCTTCGTGCAGGGCCGCGGGTCTTGCCTTAACCGGCCGGACCGTGAGGAAGACAACCTCTATAAAAATCACCCCAATCCCAAGTGGCGACGCAGCGCGATGGATGCATGGCTGATGGGAAGATCAGTCGTTACTGCGATCCTCGTCAGGGTACCGGCCGACACCCTCGACGAGTTACGCAAGGCTTATCCAGGTGCAGGGGGCACCACCTGGACGGACCACCCCTTCCCCCTTACTCGTGGGATTTTTATGGAAAATTTAAAACAAAAAAATCACAATGGACACCGATTTGCTAAACGAACGGATAGCGACGACATGGCGGTGGAGGTGGGCGCCCCGATGGCGCGCACTGAAGCCAAGGACCCCGGCGTACTCAAACGACTTGCTGTACGGCTAGAGCGGCTCTCTGAGTCGGACTCTTCGGCCTGCAGCATGCGGACGGTGGAGTCATTAGACATTCCACACACACAGGACTTGACACGGCGAAAGGGTGAAAAGCGGACCCACGCTGGGGATAGCTGCTCTGGCTCCGAGAGTGACGCGAGCGTGCAGCTGAGTGATAACTCGGAATCCTCAGTCAGTAGGTGGCTGAAACCAGCAAGTAAGAGGGGGCGTGGCCGGCCGCCCACTCATGGAAAATACGTCGGTATAGGGAAGTCGCAGGAGGAGCTCCGTGAAGCGAAGACCAAGATGGATCGCTTCCAGACGGAAGACGCGTTGGCCGCTTACAACGAAACGGCCAAGTTGGCGATGGAGGAAAGAGCGGCCCGTGCTAGGGATCGCCAAACTGCGGGCACAATTGCCGAGGACGCACCGAAGACGTCCGCCGCTTTGGAAGCGGACGCCCTGCAGGCATTAGAAGTGGTGCTCCAGGTTGCCGACAAGTCGGGTAACCTGAAGGGTACTTACGTCAGGGCCCTGAGGACCGCCCATGACACCATAAAAGGTGTGGTGGCGGAGTTCAAAACCCTGACCACGTCGGAAGAGGGGGCCCGCCTGGCAGCTGCCAACGCACAGCTTTCGGGCCAGCTGGCCGAAGTACGTAGGGAGATGGCCGAGATGCGCCGGAGACCGGCAGAACTCAGCGACGACGCCATCAAGCGCATCACGGAGGAGGCGCTGCGGTGTAGCCGTGAGCAATACGGCAACATGCTCAATGCCAGATTGGAGGGCATCGAGCCCCGCCTCCTTCCAGAGCCTCGGCTGCGCCCTCCGCTAGCCGCAGACCGCAAGGCGGCGCAGACTGCAGCTGCGACGGCAAGGGTGACGGCTCCAACTGAGTCGCCCGCTGCCAAAACCGCGGAGACGGTTGGGAGCACCAAAAAGTCCCAACGAAGGAAGAAGGCGAAACGGCCCAGCATGGCTGCCCAGGAAGCGGCAGCGGCTCCGGCGAAAAAAACTGCCCCTCCGCCAACCTCGAAACCGGGCAGCTCGGATGTATCATGGGCGGCTGTAGTTCGACAACAGCCGAAGAAGCCGTCCAATAAGTCAAAGGCGACAGCGTCGACGAAGGCAGCGAAACAGAAGACCGTTCCTGCCAAAGAAAAGAAGGCCCGCAAGAGGAAACTCCGCTCTCCTCGCACTGCGGTGGTGACGATCACGCTGAGGCCCGGGGCCGAAGAGAAGGGCCTCAAGTACGAAACTGTCCTGGCCCAGGCGAAGAGCCGCATCAAGTTGAGCGAGGTCGGCTTGACTGCGGTTCGTTTTAGGACAGCGGCCACTGGAGCGCGGATTCTTGAAATTCCGCCGGGCACCGTTGACGCGGAGAAGTCGGCGGATGCCCTTGCGGATAAGCTTCGTGAGGTCCTAAGCCCGGACGAGGTCCAGATCCATCGACCGACGAAATGCGTCGAGGTCAGGGTCATGGATCTGGACGACTCGGTGACGTCGGAGGAGGTGGTGGCAGCGGTGGCCAGTGAAGGAGGTTGCTCCGATGGCGCAATCAGGCCGGGCGTTATTGTCCGGGGATTCAACGGATGCAGGTCGCTGTGGCTCAGCTGTCCAGTCGCAGCGGCCAAAAAGATTTTGGAGTCTGGCAGAGTCAGAGTGGGGTGGGTCTCGGCGCGGGTGCTATTGCTCGAGCAGAGGCCACTCCGCTGCTTTAGATGCCTGGAGGGCGGGCATATGGGGGCCGTCTGTGACAGGGGGGTGGACCGCAGCCGTTTGTGCTTCCGCTGCGGTCAACCCGACCACAAGGCCCGCGAGTGCACCGCCGCTGAGGCGAACTGCATCTTGTGCTCAGCGGCCGGTAAGCCAGCGGCGCACTCTGTCGGCAGTAGGACGTGTCAGGGCAGCAATGCTCGCCCGAAGAAAACGGGAGGTCCGGTGACGAAAGGGCCCGTCACCGTGTCCCAACGGACTGAGGTGCCCATGGAGACCGCACAATAATGGCCCTGCGTTGTCTCCAGGCCAATATTAACCACTCCGCCAGAGCTCAGGACCTTCTTCTTCAGAGCATGGCGGAGTGGCAAATCGGAGTAGCAGTGGTGGCGGAGCCCTATGTCGTTCATTTACGGGACGACTGGGTATCCGACCACGAGGGAGTCGTTTCCATCGTCGCTCCCGCTATTGCTGGCGCCCCTGCGATCGATTGGGTGGCCAAAGGCAGAGGGTGCGTGGCCGCTATAGTCAACGGTACAGCGTTCGTAGGAGTCTACGCCTCTCCCAACCGGAGTCTCGCCGAATTTGAACAACTTTTGGTTGAGGTCGGGGCTCTGGTCGGGCAAGTATCACCGAGACCGGTGATAGTTGCGGGGGACTTCAATGCCAAATCTACGGCTTGGGGTTCCACTGCGACCGATGCCAGAGGAGAGGTGGTAGAGGAGTGGGCCGTGTCATTGGGGCTCGCGACGATCAACAGAGGATCGGAGAGCACGTGCGTGCGGCAGCAGGGCGAGTCGATCGTGGACTTGACGTTCGCGTCCATCGCCCTGGCCCGCCGTGTTCGGGATTGGAGGGTGGAGACGGGGGTGGAGACTCTGTCGGACCATCTTTATATCCGATTTGATGTCTCCGCGGTTCCCGTCGTCCAGCCCGCTGTTGAGCGGTCAGAAGGTCCGCGGTGGAGTCTTGGCCGCCTCGATAGCCAGTTGGCAAAAGAGGCGGCCATCGTGGAGGCCTGGTGCGCCGGTTCCGACCCGGTCGTCCAGGTCGACCGAGAGGCTGACCGACTCGGCGCCGCCCTGTTTCGCATTTGCGATGTGGCGATGCCGAGGGTGAGGTCTCAGACTCCACGTCGTCGCGTGTACTGGTGGCGCCCGGAACTACGAACACTACGGAGAGCGTGCGTTGCGGCCCGTCGTCAATACGCCAGGTCCAGGAGAAGACGGATACGCGACCACAACCTGGAGGAGGCTCTTTACACCTCCTACAGGGAGGCTTGCGTATCCCTCCAGAAGGCCATCGCACAGGCGAAGGAAGCGGCGTGGGTGGAGTGGCTCACTTCGCTCGATGCAGATCCGTGGGGGAGACCGTACCGGGTCGTGAGGCAGAAGCTCCGACCCTGGACACCCCCGCTCACCACCACCATCGAGCCGCAGCTTTTACGACGAATTACTGAGGAGCTTTTTCCATCAAGAGGAGTGTTCGTCCCACCGGCGATGGAGCCCGAATTTGTGAGGGAGATGGCGGATGAGGCGTCCCCGGTTACCGAGGCGGAGTTGTGCGCGGCTGTTCTGAAGCTCCGTTCGAAAAAGACAGCCCCCGGGCCTGACGGGATACCGGGACGCGCTCTGGCGATTGCACTGGAGGAGTTGGGCGATGGCATGTGCCAGCTGTTTTCCGCCTGCCTGGCTCAGGGAAGGTTTCCGCATCGGTGGAAAACGGGTAGGCTCGTTCTCATCCGCAAGGAGGGACGAGCCCCCGATCAGCCGTCGGCCTACCGACCCATCGTGCTGCTCGACGAGGCGGGCAAGCTCTTCGAGCGTGTACTTTCAGCCCGTCTAATCGGCAGTATGGAGCCAGGTCTGAGCGGATTTCAGTTCGGCTTTCGCCGGGGCCTCTCGACACTGGACGCAGTCGCCAGGCTCAGGGAGCTCGCAGAGGAGGAGGTCTCTCGGGGTGGGGTGTTGTTGGCAGTGTCGTTAGATATTTCCAACGCCTTTAACACTCTGCCCTGGGAAGTGGTACTAGAAGCCCTCAGATACCACAACGTTCCAGGATACCTGCGGCGAACCGTCGCCGATTACTTCTCCGGCAGGGCGGTGGTGTTCCCGACTAAGGAGGGATTTGGCAGGAGGGAGATGACATGCGGTGTTCCACAGGGCTCAGTTTTGGGGCCGTTACTGTGGAACATCGGCTACGATTGGGTGCTTCGCGGGGCCACTTTGCGGGGGGTCAGCTTGACCTGTTACGCTGACGACACCCTCGTGTCGGTCCGCGGCAGTACCCATCGCGAGGCGGCATATCTTGCCACGGCGGGAGTGGCACATGCTGTGCACCGCATTCGTGCTCTGGGCCTTGAGGTGGCCTTGCACAAGTCCGAGGCCCTAGTCTTCCATGGACCTCGGAACGCGCCACCTCAAGGGATGTCTATAACGGTCGGCGGAACTTCCATCACCATCGGGTCGACGATGAAGTACCTGGGACTCGTCCTCGATGGCAGGTGGAAGTTCGAGGAGCACTTCCGGCGCTTGGCCCCAAGACTGGTGGCTGCAGCCGGAGCGCTCGGGCGAATATTGCCCAACGTTGGAGGGCCGGGTAGTTCCTGCAGGCGGCTGTACTCCGGCGTGGTGCGCTCGATGGCGCTTTACGGTGCGCCGATATGGGCGGACGCTCTGAGTGCTCGTAACGTCGCCTCGCTGCGACGTCCGCAGCGGGCGATGGCGCTCAGAGTGGCTCGGGCGTACCGTACGGTGTCATACACCGCGGCATGCTTGCTGTCCGGAAGCCCGCCATGGGACCTCGAGGCCGAGGTGAACTCGAGCGTCTATTGGCGGGTCAAGGCTGCAAGAGCGGAGGGGAACCGGCCCCATCCTCGGGAGGTTCGGCAGTGGCGGGAGGAGGTGAGACAACGCCTCTTGGACAAATGGGAGGATCGACTACGAGTTCCGGATGCTAGTGGGGAACTTGTGTCGGCCATTCGCCCTGTGTTTAGAGAGTGGGTCGAGCGCAAGCATGGCCCACTGACGTATCACCTGACGCAGCTCCTTACCGGTCACGGCTGCTTCGCCAAATACTTGTGCGAAGTGGTCGGGAGGGAGCCGTCGGTGATATGTCTTCATTGTAACGACGGAGCCGTGGACACGGCCGAGCATACGCGCGCAGAGTGCCCAGCCTGGGCGGAGCCTCGCGCAGCCCTGTCCACGGCAATTGGACATGACATCTCGCTTCCGGCCCTGATTGGGAAGACGGTCGCGAGCAAAGAGGCGTGGGCGGCATTACGGGTCTTCAGTGAAGCCGTAATGTCCGCAAAGGAGGAGGAGGAGCGACAGCGGGAGGACGACCCAAATTCCCTCCCGCTGCGTCGACGGAGACCTGGTCGACGGCGCCGCGACCATCTAGGCCGGTTGCTTTGAACGGGACAGTGTGGTTGGCAGCGGAACTTTACATCCGCTGTCGTCGTTGAATGGTGGTTGGCAGCGGACTTTTACATCCGCTGTCGTCGTTGAATGGTGGTTGGCAGCGGAATTTTACATCCGCTGTCGTCGTTGAGTGTTGGTTGGCAGCGGAATTTTACATCCGCTGTCGTTATCATGAGAAGAGTCGCCCATTTACGGCAACGGCCGCTGGCAGGGCCGCGGTGGTGTGCCACTTGCGTTCCCGTAGTCCTGCCGCCTTGCGGCGAGGCGGAAAGTCGAGGTGGTTTTAGTGGGTAGGACGGGCAGCCGGGTATCGGACAGCCGATGACTCGGGGTCCCCGTGAGTCCCACATACCCGTCCCGGTTCCCCTTTTGGACCGGGCGGAATGCGTAAATGCATTTCCCCTCGTTAAAAAAAAAAAAAAAAAAAAAAAAAAAAAAAAAAAAAAAAAAAAAAAAAAAAAAAAAAGGTTAGGTTAGGTTAGGTTAGGTTAGGTTAGGTTAGGTTAGGTTAGGTTGGGGTGCATGTGGGGTGCATGTCGGTCACCTCCTCGTGGTGCACCCTGGGCAACGGGGTCGACCGGCATTCCGACGATTTTCCGGTAATGCCTGTCGATCGCGGCTAACGACTGACATTAGGTTAGGTTAGGTTTACGTAGGATAGACTAGGTTAGGCTAGGTTAGATAGGTGTAGTAGACTAGCAAGGCTAGTTTGCGTTAGGTTAGGGAGGTAAGACCTGATAGGCTAGGTTAGGTTAGGTTAGGCTAGGCTAGCTTAGGTTAGATTAGGTCATTAGTGTGTACAGCTTTTGGCTGTTGAATCTCCGGGGTCTTTTTGGGCTTCCGGAGATTGAAGGAGTAACGCGTAATCCTGCACAGTGAGGTTTCGTGGACATGTCTCGCGGCTTAGTGCAGGACCGTGGGTCTTGCCTTAACCGGCCGGTCCGTGAGGAAGACAACCTCTATAAAAATCACCCCAATCCCAAGTGGCGACGCAGCGCGATGGATGCATGGCTGATGGGAAGATCAGTCGTTACTGCGATCCTCGTCAGGGTACCGGCCGACACCCTCGACGAGTTACGCAAGGCTTATCCAGGTGCAGGGGGCACCACCTGGACGGACCACCCCTTCCCCCTTACTCGTGGGATTTTTATGGAAAATTTAAAACAAAAAAATCACAATGGACACCGATTTGCTAAACGAACGGATAGCGACGACATGGTGGTGGAGGTGGGCGCCCCGATGGCGCGCACTGAAGCCAAGGACCCCGGCGTACTCAAACGGCTTGCTGTACGGCTAGAGCGGCTCTCTGAGTCGGACTCTTCGGCCTGCAGCATGCGGACGGTGGAGTCATTAGACATTCCACACACACAGGACTTGACACGGCGAAAGGGTGAAAAGCGGACCCACGCTGGGGATAGCTGCTCTGGCTCCGAGAGTGACGCGAGCGTGCAGCCGAGTGATAACTCGGAATCCTCAGTAAGCAGGTGGCTGAAACCAGCAAGTAAGAGGGGGCGTGGCCGGCCGCCCACTCACGGAAAATACGTCGGTATAGGGAAGTCACAGGAGGAGCTCCGCGAAGCGAAGACCAAGATGGATCACTTCCAGACGGAAGACGCGTTGGCCGCTTACAACGAAACGGCCAAGTTGGCGATGGAGGAAAGAGCGGCCCGTGCTAGGGATCGCCAAACTGCGGGCACAATTGCCGAGGACGCACCGAAGACGTCCGCCGCTTTGGAAGCGGACGCCCTGCAGGCATTAGAAGTGGTGCTCCAGGTTGCTGACAAGTCGGGTAACCTGAAGGGTACTTACGTCAGGGCCCTGAGGACCGCCCATGACACCATAAAGGGTGTGGTGGCGGAGTTCAAAACCCTGACCACGTCGGAAGAGGGGGCCCGCCTGGCAGCTGCCAACGCACAGCTTTCGGGCCAGCTGGCCGAAGTACGTAGGGAGATGGCCGAGATGCGCAGGAGACCGGCAGAACTCAGCGACGACGCCATCAAGCGCATCACGGAGGAGGCGCTGCGGTGTAGCCGTGAGCAATACGGCAACATGCTCAACGCCAGAATGGAGGGCATCGAGCCCCGCCTCCTTCCAGAGCCTCGGCTGCGCCCTCCGCTAGCCGCAGACCGCAAAGCGGCGCAGACTGCAGCTGCGACGGCAAGGGTGACGGCTCCAACTGAGTCGCCCGCTGCCAAAACCGCGGAGACGGTTGGGAGCACCAAAAAGTCCCAACGAAGGAAGAAGACGAAACGGCCCAGCATGGCTGCCCAGGAAGCGGCAGCGGCTCCGGCGAAAAAAACTGCCCCTCCGCCAACCTCGAAGCTGGGCAGCTCGGATGTATCATGGGCGGCTGTAGTTCGACAACAGCCGAAGAAGCCGTCCAATAAGTCAAAGGCGACAGCGTCGACGAAGGCAGCGAAACAGAAGACCGTTCCTGCCAAAGAAAAGAAGGCCCGCAAGAGGAAACTCCGCTCTCCTCGCACCGCAGTGGTGACGATCACGCTGAGGCCCGGTGCTGAAGAGAAGGGCCTCAAGTACGAGGCTGTCCTGGCTCAAGCGAAGAGCCGCATCAAGTTGAGCGAGGTCGGCTTGACTGCGGTTCGCTTCAGGACAGCGGCCACTGGAGCGCGGATCCTTGAAATTCCGCCGGGCACGGTTGACGCGGAGAAGTCGGCGGATGCCCTTGCGGTTAAACTTCGTGAGGTCCTAAGCCCGGACGAGGTCCAGATCCATCGACCGACGAAATGCGTCGAGGTCAGGGTCATGGATCTGGACGACTCGGTGACGTCGGAGGAGGTGGTGGCAGCGGTGGCCAGTGAAGGAGGTTGCTCCGATGGCGCAATCAGGCCGGGCGTTATTGTCCGGGGATTCAACGGCTGCAGGTCGCTGTGGCTCAGCTGTCCAGTCGCAGCGGCCAAAAAGATTTTGGAGTCTGGCAGAGTCAGAGTGGGGTGGGTCTCGGCGCGGGTGCTATTGCTCGAGCAGAGGCCACTCCGCTGCTTTAAATGCCTGGAGGGCGGGCATATGGGGGCCGTCTGTGACAGGGGGGTGGACCGCAGCCGTTTGTGCTTCCGCTGCGGTCAACCCGACCACAAGGCCCGCGAGTGCACCGCCGCTGAAGCGAACTGCATCTTGTGCTCAGCGGTCGGTAAGCCAGCGGCGCACTCCGTCGGCAGTAGGACGTGTCAGGGCAGCAATGCTCGCCCAAAGAAAACGGGAGGTCCGGTGACGAAAGGGCCCGTCACCGTGTCCCAACGGACTGAGGAGCCCATGGAGACCGCACAATAATGGCCCTGCGTTGTCTCCAGGCCAATATAAACCACTCCGCCAGAGCCCAGGACCTTCTTCTTCAGAGCATGGCGGAGTGGCAAATCGGAGTAGCAGTGGTGGCGGAGCCCTACGTCGTTCATTTACGGGACGACTGGGTATCCGACCACGAGGGAGTCGTTTCCATCGTCGCTCCCGCTATTGCTGGCGCCCCTGCGATCGATTGGGTGGCCAAAGGCAGAGGGTGCGTGGCCGCTTTAGTCAACGGCACAGTGTTCGTAGGAGTCTACGCCTCTCCAAACCGGAGTCTCGCCGAATTTGAACAACTTTTGGTTGAGGTCGGGGCTCTGGTCGGGCAGGTATCGCCGAGACCGGTGATAGTTGCGGGGGACTTCAATGCCAAATCTACGGCTTGGGGTTCCCCTGCGACCGATGCCAGAGGAGAGGTGTTAGAGGAGTGGGCCGTGTCATTAGGGCTCGCGACGATCAACAGAGGATCGGAGAGCACGTGCGTGCGGCAGCAGGGCGAGTCGATCGTGGACTTGACGTTTGCGTCCATCGCCCTGGCCCGCCGTGTTCGGGATTGGAGGGTGGAGACGGGGGTGGAGACTCTGTCGGACCATCTTTATATCCGATTTGATGTCTCCGCGGTTCCCGTTGTCCAGCCCGCTGTTGAGCGGTCAGAAGGTCCGCGGTGGAGTCTTGGCCGTCTCGATAGCCAGTTGGCAAAAGAGGCGGCCATCGTGGAGGCCTGGTGCGTCGGTTCCGACCCGGTCGTCCAGGTCGACCGAGAGGCCGACCGACTCGGCGCCGCCCTGTTTCGCATTTGCGATGTGGCGATGCCGAGGGTGAGGTCTCAGACTCCACGTCGTCGTGTGTACTGGTGGCGCCCGGAACTACGAACACTACGGAGAGCGTGCGTTGCGGCCCGTCGTCGATACGCCAGGTCCAGGAGAAGACGGATACGCGACCACAACCTGGAGGAGGCTCTTTACACCTCCTACAGGGAGGCTTGCGTATCGCTTCAGAAGGCCATCGCGCAGGCGAAGGAAGCGGCGTGGGTGGAGTGGCTCACTTCGCTCGATGCAGATCCGTGGGGGAGACCGTACCGGGTCGTGAGGCAGAAGCTCCGACCCTGGACACCCCCGCTCACCACCACCATCGAGCCGCAGCTTCTACGACGAATTACTGAGGAACTTTTTCCATCAAGAGTAGTGTTCGTCCCACCGGCGATGGAGCCCGAGTATGTGAGGGAGATGGCGGATGAGGCGTCCCCGGTTACCGAGGCGGAGTTGTGTGCGGCTGTCCTGAAGCTCCGTTCGAAAAGGACAGCCCCCGGGCCTGACGGGATACCGGGACGCGCTCTGGCGATTGCGCTGGAGGAGTTGGGCGATGGCATGTGCCAGCTGTTCTCCGCCTGCCTGGCTCAGGGAAGGTTTCCGCATCGGTGGAAAACGGGTAGGCTCGTACTCATCCGCAAGGAGGGACGAGCCCCCGATCAGCCGTCGGCCTACCGACCCATCGTGCTGCTCGACGAGGCGGGCAAGCTCTTCGAGCGTGTACTTTCAGCCCGTCTAATCGGCAGTATGGAGCCAGGTCTGAGCGGATTTCAGTTCGGCTTTCGCCGGGGCCTCTCGACACTGGACGCAGTCGCCAGGCTCAGGGAGCTCGCAGAGGAGGAGGTCTCTCGGGGTGGGGTGTTGTTGGCAGTGTCGTTAGACATTTCCAACGCCTTTAACACTCTGCCCTGGGAAGTGGTAATAGAAGCCCTCAGATACCACAACGTTCCAGGATACCTGCGGCGAACCGTCGCCGATTACTTCTCCGGCAGGGCGGTGGTGTTCCCGACTAAGGACGGATTTGGCAGGAGGGAGATGACATGCGGTGTTCCACAGGGCTCAGTTTTGGGGCCGTTACTGTGGAACATCGGCTACGATTGGGTGCTTCGCGGGGCCACTTTGCGGGGGGTCAGCTTGACCTGTTACGCTGACGACACCCTCGTGTCGGCCCGTGGCAGAACTCATCGTGAGGCGGCATATCTTGCCACGGCGGGAGTGGCACATGCTGTGCACCGCATTCGTGCTCTGGGCCTTGAGGTGGCCTTGCACAAGTCCGAGGCCCTAGTCTTCCATGGACCTCGGAACGCGCCACCTCAAGGTATGTCTATAACGGTCGGCGGAACTTTCATCACCGTCGGGTCGACGATGAGATACCTCGGACTCGTTCTCGACGGCAGGTGGAAGTTCGAGGAGCACTTCCGGCGCTTGGCCCCAAGACTGGTGGCTGCAGCCGGAGCGCTCGGGCGAATATTGCCCAACGTTGGTGGGCCGGGTAATCCCTGCAGGCGGCTATACTCCAGTGTAGTGCGCTCGATGGCACTCTACGGGGCGCCGATATGGGCGGACGCTCTGAGTGCCCGTAACGTCGCCTCGCTGCGACGTCCGCAGCGGGCGATGGCGCTCAGAGTGGCTCGGGCGTACCGTACGGTGTCATACACCGCAGCATGCTTGCTGTCCGGAAGCCCGCCATGGGACCTCGAGGCCGAGGTGAACTCGAGCGTCTATTGGCGGGTCAAGGCTGCAAGAGCGGAGGGGAACCGGCCCCATCCTCGGGAGGTTCGGCAGTGGCGGGAGGAGGTGAGACAACGCCTCTTGGACAAATGGGAGGATCGACTACGAGTTCCGGATGCTAGTGGGGAACTTGTGGCGGCCATTCGCCCTGTGTTTAGAGAGTGGGTCGAGCGCAAGCATGGCCCACTGACGTATCACCTGACGCAGCTCCTTACCGGTCACGGCTGCTTCGCCAAATACTTGTGCGAAGTGGTCGGGAGGGAGCCGTCGGTGATATGTCTTCATTGTAACGACGGAGCCGTGGACACGGCCGAGCATACGCGCGCAGAGTGCCCAGCCTGGGCGGAGCCTCGCGCAGCCCTGTCCACGGCAATTGGACATGACATCTCGCTTCCGGCCCTGATTGGGAAGACGGTCGCGAGCAAAGAGGCGTGGGCGGCATTACGGGTCTTCAGTGAAGCCGTAATGTCCGCAAAGGAGGAGGCGGAGCGACAGCGGGAGGACGACCCAAATTCCCTCCCGCTCCGTCGACGGAGACCTGGTCGACGGCGCCGCTACCATCTAGGCCGGTTGCTTTGAACGGGACAGTGTGGTTGGCAGCGGAACTTTACATCCGCTGTCGTCGTTGAATGGTGGTTGGCAGCGGACTTTTACATCCGTTGTCGTCGTTGAGTGTTGAATGGCAGCGGAATTTTACATCCGCTGTCGTCGTTGAATGGTGGTTGGCAGCGGAATTTTACATCCGCTGTCGTCATGATGAGAAGAGTCGCGCTTTTACAGCGACGGCCGCTGGCAGGGCCGCGGTGGTGTGCCACTGGCGTTCCCGTAGTCCTGCCGCCTTGCGGCGAGGCGGAAAGTCGAGGTGGTTTTAGTGGGTAGGACGGGCAGCCGTGTATCGGACAGCCGATGACTCGGGGTCCCCGTGAGTCCCACATACCCGTCCCGGTTCCCCTTTTGGACCGGGCGGAATGCGTAAATGCATTTCCCCTCGTTAAAAAAAAAAAAAAAAAAAAAAAAAGGTTGGGGTGCATGTGGGGTGCAAGTCGGTCACCTCCTCGTGGTGCACCCTGGGCAACGGGGTCGACCGGCATTCCGACGATTTTCCGGAAATGCCTGTCGATCGCGGCTAACGACTGACGCGGCGGTTATCTCGTGGTCTGCTCCCCCGCTAACCAGCAGTCTCCAGCCATCACTCCTGGAGAGTGTAGTGGGTGCACTTTTTCCCGAAAGGGAAGAATTCGTGTCTCCGACGATGGCGCCCATCATCGGACCTCGCGAGATCGAGGATCCGGTGATTCCGGCGGTCACTGAGACGGAGTTACAGGAGGCCGCCCTGAAACTCCGGTCGAAAAAGACGGCCCCGGGGCCCGATGGTATCCCGGGACGCGCCTTGGCGATCGCGTTGGATGAGATGGGGATCAGTATTCGGCACTTTTTCACCGAGTGCCTGACTCAGGGTAGGTTTCCGCATCGGTGGAAAACGGGCAGACTCGTTCTGATCCGCAAGGACGGACGACCTCCCGATCAGCCTTCGGCCTACCGCCCGATAGTGTTGCTCGACGAGACGAGCAAGCTATTCGAGCGTGTGCTCGCTACCCGTCTCGCGGGTAGCATGGAGCCGGGTCTTAGCGAGCGGCAGTATGGTTTTCGCCCTGGCCGCTCGACACTGGACGCGATCGCCAGGGTACGGGATCTGGCAGAGAAGGAGGTCTCACGGGGTGGGGTCGTAATGGCGGTGTCATTGGATATCTCCAATGCCTTCAACACCCTTCCTTGGGAAGTGGTGACGGAGGCGTTGCGATTCCACAATGTGCCGGCCTACTTGAGGCGTACCGTGGCCGATTATTTTTCGGGCAGAGCGGTGGCCTACCCGACCAGGGAGGGCTGGGGTAGGAGGGCGTTGTCGTGCGGTGTCCCGCAGGGTTCGGTCCTAGGACCACTCCTGTGGAACATAGGGTACGACTGGGTGCTGCGCGGGGCCACGCTGCGGGGGGTCGACGTAACTTGTTACGCCGACGACACCCTCGTGTCGGCCCGTGGCAGTTCCTATCGCGAGGCAGCCTATCTCGCCACGGCGGGAGTGGCACACGCTGTGCACCGCATCCGCGCTTTGGGTCTGGAGGTCGCCCTGCACAAATCCGAGGCACTCGTGTTTCACGGGCCTCGGAACGGACCACCACCGGGGGCGACAATAACGGTGGGCGGAATCTCCATCTCCGTCGGGGCGACGATGAGATATCTCGGACTCGTCCTCGACGGTAGGTGGAATTTCGAAGAGCACTTCCGGCGCTTGGCCCCAAGGTTGGTGGCCGCAGCCGGAGCGCTCGGCCAGATCCTTCCCAACGTGGGCGGGCCAGGAGGCGCCTGCAGGCGTTTGTACGCCGGTGTCGTTCGCTCGATGGCGCTCTACGGGGCGCCGATATGGGCGGACGCACTGAGCGCTCGCAACGTCGCTTCGCTGCGGCGTCCGCAGCGGGCGATGGCGCTCAGGGCGGCCCGTGCGTACCGCACGGTGTCGTACAACGCGGCGTGTCTGCTCGCCGGAACCCCGCCTTGGGACCTCGAGGCCGAGGCCAATTCGAGCGTCTACTGGCGGGCGAAGGTTGCAATAGCAGACGGGAACCGACCCCATCCAAGTGAGGTCCACCATTGGCGCGAAAAGGCCCGCGAAAGGCTCTTCGCCAAATGGTCGGAGCGTTTAGGAGTCCCGGGATCCAGCCGGGAACTCGTAGCGGCTATTCGGCCCGTACTGAGGGAGTGGGTCGAGCGCAAGCACGGCCCCTCCACATATCACCTCGCGCAGCTCTTGACCGGGCACGGATGCTTTGCCAAGTATCTGTGCGAGGTGGTGGGCAGGGAACCCTCGGAGTTGTGCCACCATTGTGGCTATGTAGCCGTGGATACGGCCGAACACACGCGCGCAGAGTGCCCAGCTTGGGCGGAGCCTCGCGCTGTGCTATCCACTGCCATAGCAGGAGGAGACCTGTCGCTTCCGGTCCTCGTTAAGAGAATGACCGAAAGCAAAGAGGCCTGGGCGGCAGTATGCGCGTTTAGCGACGCCGTACTGTCGCAAAAGGAGGCGGCGGAGCGAGAGAGGGAGGACGATCCCAACTCGCTCCCGCTACGTCGGAGGAGGTCAGGGCGGCGACGGCGAGCCTTCGCAATGCGAACGCTACCGCCGCCGGTCTGATGATGTGGCGTCGAAAGACGCCAGAGTAGGAAGGTGCGCCTGCCATCACGGTGCACCTTCGAGTAGTGTTGCTTAGAAGCAACATTCGCAGGCGGGGTCGCGGTTGCAAGCAAACGCGTTCCCGTAACCCTGCCGCCTTGCGCGAAGGCGGAATATCGAGGTCTGGTTTTAGTGGGTAGGACGGGCAGCCGGGTATCGGACAGCCGATGACTCGGGGTCCCCGGTGAGTCCCACATAGCCGTCGCGGCCACCCGGCCGGGCGGTATGCGTAAATGCATTTCCCCTCGTTAAAAAAAAAAAAAAAAAAAAAAAAAAAGGTTGGGGTGCATGTCGGTCACCTCCTCGTGGTGCACCCTGGGCAACGGGGTCGACCGGCATTCCGACGATTTTCCGGTAATGCCTGTCGATCGCGGCTAACGACTGACGCGGCGGTTATCTCGTGGTCTGGGTTTTGGCCACGAGGGCGCCCACTTCTTTACAAGTGGGCGCAGCGGGGGGGGGGGGGGGAATATATATATTTATTTTATATTATATTTTCTTTACATTTCGGAGGGACTCGTTATCGGTTTTTAGAGTCGAGTAGGAGGAGAGGCGGGTTTACTCATTCTCGGTATCGAGTCTGAGTAAACAAGACTATTGTCACCACCTCTCGAACTCGTTTCCCCATTCTGGGTGTTGTGGATCATGTCTCGCAGCCTGGAGTGGGACCGAGGGCCTTGCCTTAGTCGGCTGGGTCGAGAGGAGCCAACCTCAATAAAAAACAATAGCATAGAGATCCCGTGATACCGCCCGACCTCACGGTGTAATAGGGTTACCAAGGTACAGGGGGCACTGCCTTGGTGGACAATTTATTTCCGCCATACTCGTGGGACTAATATGGAAAGTTCTAAAATTAAAACCACACACGGACAAACCGATACAGCCTTACGATTGGATAATGACGATATGGTGGTGGAGGTGGGCGCCCCGATGGCGCACGCTGAAACCAAAGACCTTGGCGTAACAAAGGAACTGGTGGTTCGGCTTGAACGGCTCTCTGAGTCGGACTCGTCGGCCGCCAGTTATGTTAGCATGACGGATAGGAATAGACGAAAGGCGGAGAAGCGGTCCCATCCCAGGGACAACTTCTCCGGATCCGAGAGTGATGCGAGCGCGCAGCAAAGTGACTGCGGCTCAGATGCATCAATCGGTCGGTGGCTGAAGCCTTCGTCCAAAAGGGGGCGGGGCCGACCGCCCTCGACCGGACAATATGTGGGCTTCGGCAAGCACCGAGCCGAGCTCCAAGCGGAGAAGGCGAAGGAGCAGCGCTTCCAGACAGAGGATGCGCTGGTCCTTTACAACGCCAAGGCCAAGGTGGCCATTGAGGAAAGGGCGGCACGCCTGAGAAACCGTGTGGTTGTCGAGGACGTGCCGCGGACCTCCGCTGCTCTGGAGGCAGAAATTAAGGAGGCAGCGAATGTCGTAGCGCAGGTGGCCGACAAGTCGAGCAACCTCAAGGGCACATACGTTCGGGCCCTCAGGTCGGCCGTTGACACCATCAAAGGTGCGTCGTCCGAGTTGAGGACGATCAAGAAGTGTGATGATGTTGCCCGCTTGGAGGCACTCAACGCGCAGATGGCGGGCCAATTGGCCGAGCTGCGCCGAGAGGTCGCCCAGATACGGCAACAGCCCGCTGCGAGTAGCACGGCTGAATTCAAGAAGGCGATGGAAGAGGTAATCCGAGCGAACCAGGAGCAGTTCAGAATGCTGAACGCACGCTTCGAGGGGATCGAGGACCGCCTCCTTCCGGAGCCTCGGCTGCGGCCTCCGCTCGCCGCCGACCGGAAAGCAGCTCAGGCTGCTAAAGCCAAGGCACCTGAGAAGGTGACCGCAAAACCTCAGGTAGAGGTGGCCAAGCCGAAGCGTTCACGACGCTCGAACTTGGCTGCCAAAGAAGCGGCGGCCAAAAGGACCGCTCCTTCCACGTCCGCGGAACCCGCGGTGCCAGAGGCCGCGGCTGTTCCGTGGAGCGCTGTCGTCGGACGAAAGTCCAAGAAGGCGACAAGCAAACCGGCGGCGGCGACGACGACGAGGCAGGCTCCTGCGAAGGAGTCTAAAAAAGCCAAGAAGGCGAAAAAGGCTCCTGCAAAGGAGCCCAAAAAACGTAGGGTGAAGCTCCGCTCCCCTCGCACCGAGGTGATAACTATCACGTTAAAGCCCGGTGCTGAGGAGAAGGGAGTGACTTACGAACAGGTTTTGGCTCAAGCTAAGAGCCAAATCAGCCTGCGTGAGATCGGCCTGACGACGGTGCGATTCCGTACGTCAGCCACGGGTGCCCGGATGTTGGAGATACCTCCGGGCACAAATGAGGCGGAGAAGGCGGCAGATGCCCTAGCGGGCAAGCTCCGCGAAGTCCTCAGCCCGGACGTGGTCCAGGTGCATCGACCCACTAAGTGCGTAGAGCTTAGGGTCATGGACCTGGACGACTCGGTCACGGCTGAGGAGGTCGTGGCAGCGGTCGCTGCAGATGGGGGTTGCTCTTCAGGAGCGATCAGACCCGGGGTCATCACTCGGGGACCGAGGGGCTCCGGCTCGCTGTGGTTGAGCTGCCCAGTAGGGGCGGCAAAACCCATAGTCGAGGCCGGCCGGGTTAGAGTCGGGTGGGTTTCGGCTCGGGTGGTACTGCTCGAGCCCAGGCCACTGCGATGTTTCCGGTGTCTCGAGGGGGGACATATGGGGGCCAGGTGCGACAGGGGTGTCGACCGTAGCCTGTTGTGCTTCCGGTGTGGTCAGCCTGGCCACAAGTACCGGGAGTGCACCGCCGCTGACGCAAACTGCGTCGTCTGCGTAGCGGCAGGTAAGCCAGCGGCTCATGCCGTTGGCAGCAAAGAGTGCCAGGGCGGTAAGGCCCGAACGGCACTCCTAAATAAGAAGGCCAAGACGGTGACGAAAGGCTCAGTAGCCGCGTCGTCACGGCCGCCGGTGGAGACAATGGAGACCTCGTAATAACGATGGCCTTACACTGTCTCCAGGCCAATGTAAACCACTCTGCAAGAGCTCAGGACCTCCTGGTCCAAAGCATAGCAGAGTGGCGAATCAACCTGGCGGTGGTGTCGGAGCCCTATTTCGTTCCCTCGCGGGACGACTGGGTCTCCGATCACGATAGGGTGGTGGCTATTGTCGCCCCCGCCGTGGCTGGCTCCCCGGCCATCGAGGGTGTCGCAAAGGGTAGGGGGTTCGTGCTGGCCGTCGTCGGTGGTGTGGCAGTCGTCGGCGTCTACGCGTCGCCCAATCGGAGTCTCGCCGAGTTCGAGCGTATGCTGATCGAGGTCGGGGCTCTGGTCGGGCAGATATCGCCCACCCCCGTGTTGGTCGCGGGGGACTTCAACGCCAAATCAACGGCTTGGGGTTCCCCGAGGACGGATTCACGAGGTGAGGCTTTGGTCGAGTGGGCCACGTCGCTGGGGCTCGTAGTCCTCAACGATGGGTCGGAGAGCACGTGCGTGCGGCAGCAGGGCGAATCGATCGTGGACATCACGTTCGCGTCCAACGCCCTCGCCCGTCGTGCTCGGGATTGGAGAGTGGTGACGAACGTGGAGACGCTGTCCGACCACCGGTATATCCGGTTCGGTTTCGGTTCTGCGTCTTCCGTCTCTCCCACAGGAAACGACGCTCTGCCCACCGCCGGACGTACGGATGGGCCACGCTGGTGTCTGAGCCGTCTCGACAGCCAGCTGGCGAAAGAGGCGGCCATCGTCGAAGCCTGGGGGGCAGGTTCCGACATGGCGGTAGTCCGAGAGGTCGATCGAGAGGCCGACCGAATCGGTGCCGCTCTGTCTCGCATTTGCGATGCGGCGATGCCGAGGGCGAAACCGTACAAGCCGCGCCGTCGGCTGTACTGGTGGCGTCCAGAGCTCCGCCAATTGCGCAAAGCGTGCGTGGCAGCACGCCGACGCTACAGTCGGTGTAGGAGGAGAAGGGTCCGTGACCACGACTCCGAAGGCGTCTTATACGCCGCCTACAGGGCCGCCTGTCAAACGCTGCAAACGGCCATCGCGCAGGCCAAAGAAGCGGCGTGGGGGGAATGGCTTGCGACACTCGATAGGGACCCTTGGGGGAGACCATATCGTGTCGTGCGGCAAAAGCTCCGACCGTATGCTCCCCCGCTAACCAGCAGTCTCCAGCCGTCACTCCTGGAGAGTGTAGTGGGTGCACTTTTTCCCGAAGGGGAAGAATTCGTGCCTCCGACGATGGCGCCCATCATCGGACCTCGCGAGATCGAGGATCCGGTGATTCCGGCGGTCACTGAGACGGAGTTACAGGAGGCCGCCTTGAAACTCCGGTCGAAAAGGACGGCCCCGGGGCCCGATGGTATCCCGGGACGCGCCTTGGCGATCGCGTTGGATGAGATGGAGATCAGTATTCGGCACTTTTTCACCGAGTGCCTGACTCAGGGTAGGTTTCCGCATCGGTGGAAAACGGGCAGACTCGTTCTGATCCGCAAGGACGGACGACCTCCCGATCAGCCTTCGGCCTACCGCCCGATAGTGTTGCTCGACGAGACGAGCAAGCTATTCGAGCGTGTGCTCGCTACCCGTCTTGCGGGTAGCATGGAGCCGGGTCTTAGCGAGCGGCAGTATGGTTTTCGCCCTGGCCGCTCGACACTGGACGCGATCGCCAGGGTACGGGATCTGGCAGAGAAGGAGGTCTCACGGGGTGGGGTCGTAATGGCGGTGTCATTGGATATCTCCAATGCCTTCAACACCCTTCCTTGGGAAGTGGTGACGGAGGCGTTGCGATTCCACAATGTACCGGCCTACTTGAGGCGTACCGTGGCCGATTATTTTTCGGGCAGAGCGGTGGCCTACCCGACCAGGGAGGGCTGGGGTAGGGCCAGGGAGGGTTGCCCGCTTGGAGGCACTCAACGCGCAGATGGCGGGCCAATTGGCCGAGCTGCGCCGAGAGGTCGCCCAGATACGGCAACAGCCCGCTGCGAGTAGCACGGCTGAATTCAAGAAGGCGATGGAAGAGGTAATCCGAGCGAACCAGGAGCAGTTCAGAATGCTGAACGCACGCTTCGAGGGGATCGAGGACCGCCTCCTTCCGGAGCCTCGGCTGCGGCCTCCGCTCGCCGCCGACCGGAAAGCAGCTCAGGCTGCTAAAGCCAAGGCACCTGAGAAGGTGACCGCAAAACCTCAGGTAGAGGTGGCCAAGCCG
This sequence comes from Nymphalis c-album, assembly GCA_963151315.1. Lineage (NCBI taxonomy): Eukaryota > Metazoa > Arthropoda > Insecta > Lepidoptera > Nymphalidae > Nymphalis > Nymphalis c-album. The sequence goes on along the minus strand of OY720594.1, from coordinate 43,381 downwards.
AAGCGTTCACGACGCTCGAACTTGGCTGCCAAAGAAGCGGCGGCCAAAAGGACCGCTCCTTCCACGTCCGCGGAACCCGCGGTGCCAGAGGCCGCGGCTGTTCCGTGGAGCGCTGTCGTCGGACGAAAGTCCAAGAAGGCGACAAGCAAACCGGCGGCGGCGACGACGACGAGGCAGGCTCCTGCGAAGGAGTCTAAAAAAGCCAAGAAGGCGAAAAAGGCTCCTGCAAAGGAGCCCAAAAAACGTAGGGTGAAGCTCCGCTCCCCTCGCACCGAGGTGATAACTATCACGTTAAAGCCCGGTGCTGAGGAGAAGGGAGTGACTTACGAACAGGTTTTGGCTCAAGCTAAGAGCCAAATCAGCCTGCGTGAGATCGGCCTGACGACGGTGCGATTCCACGTCAGGTACGTCAGCCACGGGTGCCCGGATGTTGGAGATACCTCCGGGCACAAATGAGGCGGAGAAGGCGGCAGATGCCCTAGCGGGCAAGCTCCGCGAAGTCCTCAGCCCGGACGTGGTCCAGGTGCATCGACCCACTAAGTGCGTAGAGCTTAGGGTCATGGACCTGGACGACTCGGTCACGGCTGAGGAGGTCGTGGCAGCGGTCGCTGCAGATGGGGGTTGCTCTTCAGGAGCGATCAGACCCGGGGTCATCACTCGGGGACCGAGGGGCTCCGGCTCGCTGTGGTTGAGCTGCCCAGTAGGGGCGGCAAAACCCATAGTCGAGGCCGGCCGGGTTAGAGTCGGGTGGGTTTCGGCTCGGGTGGTACTGCTCGAGCCCAGGCCACTGCGATGTTTCCGGTGTCTCGAGGGGGGACATATGGGGGCCAGGTGCGACAGGGGTGTCGACCGTAGCCTGTTGTGCTTCCGGTGTGGTCAGCCTGGCCACAAGTACCGGGAGTGCACCGCCGCTGACGCAAACTGCGTCGTCTGCGTAGCGGCAGGTAAGCCAGCGGCTCATGCCGTTGGCAGCAAAGAGTGCCAGGGCGGTAAGGCCCGAACGGCACTCCTAAATAAGAAGGCCAAGACGGTGACGAAAGGCTCAGTAGCCGCGTCGTCACGGCCGCCGGTGGAGACAATGGAGACCTCGTAATAACGATGGCCTTACACTGTCTCCAGGCCAATGTAAACCACTCTGCAAGAGCTCAGGACCTCCTGGTCCAAAGCATAGCAGAGTGGCGAATCAACCTGGCGGTGGTGTCGGAGCCCTATTTCGTTCCCTCGCGGGACGACTGGGTCTCCGATCACGATAGGGTGGTGGCTATTGTCGCCCCCGCCGTGGCTGGCTCCCCGGCCATCGAGGGTGTCGCAAAGGGTAGGGGGTTCGTGCTGGCCGTCGTCGGTGGTGTGGCAGTCGTCGGCGTCTACGCGTCGCCCAATCGGAGTCTCGCCGAGTTCGAGCGTATGCTGATCGAGGTCGGGGCTCTGGTCGGGCAGATATCGCCCACCCCCGTGTTGGTCGCGGGGGACTTCAACGCCAAATCAACGGCTTGGGGTTCCCCGAGGACGGATTCACGAGGTGAGGCTTTGGTCGAGTGGGCCACGTCGCTGGGGCTCGTAGTCCTCAACGATGGGTCGGAGAGCACGTGCGTGCGGCAGCAGGGCGAATCGATCGTGGACATCACGTTCGCGTCCAACGCCCTCGCCCGTCGTGCTCGGGATTGGAGAGTGGTGACGAACGTGGAGACGCTGTCCGACCACCGGTATATCCGGTTCGGTTTCGGTTCTGCGTCTTCCGTCTCTCCCACAGGAAACGACGCTCTGCCCACCGCCGGACGTACGGATGGGCCACGCTGGTGTCTGAGCCGTCTCGACAGCCAGCTGGCGAAAGAGGCGGCCATCGTCGAAGCCTGGGGGGCAGGTTCCGACATGGCGGTAGTCCGAGAGGTCGATCGAGAGGCCGACCGAATCGGTGCCGCTCTGTCTCGCATTTGCGATGCGGCGATGCCGAGGGCGAAACCGTACAAGCCGCGCCGTCGGCTGTACTGGTGGCGTCCAGAGCTCCGCCAATTGCGCAAAGCGTGCGTGGCAGCACGCCGACGCTACAGTCGGTGTAGGAGGAGAAGGGTCCGTGACCACGACTCCGAAGGCGTCTTATACGCCGCCTACAGGGCCGCCTGTCAAACGCTGCAAACGGCCATCGCGCAGGCCAAAGAAGCGGCGTGGGGGGAATGGCTTGCGACACTCGATAGGGACCCTTGGGGGAGACCATATCGTGTCGTGCGGCAAAAGCTCCGACCGTATGCTCCCCCGCTAACCAGCAGTCTCCAGCCGTCACTCCTGGAGAGTGTAGTGGGTGCACTTTTTCCCGAAGGGGAAGAATTCGTGCCTCCGACGATGGCGCCCATCATCGGACCTCGCGAGATCGAGGATCCGGTGATTCCGGCGGTCACTGAGACGGAGTTACAGGAGGCCGCCTTGAAACTCCGGTCGAAAAGGACGGCCCCGGGGCCCGATGGTATCCCGGGACGCGCCTTGGCGATCGCGTTGGATGAGATGGAGATCAGTATTCGGCACTTTTTCACCGAGTGCCTGACTCAGGGTAGGTTTCCGCATCGGTGGAAAACGGGCAGACTCGTTCTGATCCGCAAGGACGGACGACCTCCCGATCAGCCTTCGGCCTACCGCCCGATAGTGTTGCTCGACGAGACGAGCAAGCTATTCGAGCGTGTGCTCGCTACCCGTCTTGCGGGTAGCATGGAGCCGGGTCTTAGCGAGCGGCAGTATGGTTTTCGCCCTGGCCGCTCGACACTGGACGCGATCGCCAGGGTACGGGATCTGGCAGAGAAGGAGGTCTCACGGGGTGGGGTCGTAATGGCGGTGTCATTGGATATCTCCAATGCCTTCAACACCCTTCCTTGGGAAGTGGTGACGGAGGCGTTGCGATTCCACAATGTACCGGCCTACTTGAGGCGTACCGTGGCCGATTATTTTTCGGGCAGAGCGGTGGCCTACCCGACCAGGGAGGGCTGGGGTAGGAGGGCGTTGTCGTGCGGTGTCCCGCAGGGTTCGGTCCTAGGACCACTCCTGTGGAACATAGGGTACGACTGGGTGCTGCGCGGGGCCACGCTGCGGGGGGTCGACGTAACTTGTTACGCCGACGACACCCTCGTGTCGGCCCGTGGCAGTTCCTATCGCGAGGCGGCCTATCTCGCCACGGCGGGAGTGGCACACGCTGTGCACCGCATCCGCGCTTTGGGTCTGGAGGTCGCCCTGCACAAATCCGAGGCACTCGTGTTTCACGGGCCTCGGAACGGACCACCACCGGGGGCGACAATAACGGTGGGCGGAATCTCCATCTCCGTCGGGGCGACGATGAGATATCTCGGACTCGTCCTCGACGGTAGGTGGAATTTCGAAGAGCACTTCCGGCGCTTGGCCCCAAGGTTGGTGGCCGCAGCCGGAGCGCTCGGCCAGATCCTTCCCAACGTGGGCGGGCCAGGAGGCGCCTGCAGGCGTTTGTACGCCGGTGTCGTTCGCTCGATGGCGCTCTACGGGGCGCCGATATGGGCGCACGCACTGAGCGCTCGCAACGTCGCTTCGCTGCGGCGTCCGCAGCGGGCGATGGCGCTCAGGGCGGCCCGTGCGTACCGCACGGTGTCGTACAACGCGGCGTGTCTGCTCGCCGGAACCCCGCCTTGGGACCTCGAGGCCGAGGCCAATTCGAGCGTCTACTGGCGGGCGAAGGTTGCAATAGCAGACGGGAACCGACCCCATCCAAGTGAGGTCCACCATTGGCGCGAAGAGGCCCGCGAAAGGCTCTTCGCCAAATGGTCGGAGCGTTTAGGAGTCCCGGGATCCAGCCGGGAACTCGTAGCGGCTATTCGGCCCGTACTGAGGGAGTGGGTCGAGCGCAAGCACGGCCCCTCCACATATCACCTCGCGCAGCTCTTGACCGGGCACGGATGCTTTGCCAAGTATCTGTGCGAGGTGGTGGGCAGGGAACCCTCGGAGTTGTGCCACCATTGTGGCTATGTAGCCGTGGATACGGCCGAACACACGCGCGCAGAGTGCCCAGCTTGGGCGGAGCCTCGCGCTGTGCTATCCACTGCCATAGCAGGAGGAGACCTGTCGCTTCCGGTCCTCGTTAAGAGAATGACCGAAAGCAAAGAGGCCTGGGCGGCAGTATGCGCGTTTAGCGACGCCGTACTGTCGCAAAAGGAGGCGGCGGAGCGAGAGAGGGAGGACGATCCCAACTCGCTCCCGCTACGTCGGAGGAGGTCAGGGCGTGGGCGATGATGTGGCGTCGAAAGACGCCAGAGTAGGAAGGTGCGCCTGCCATCACGGTGCACCTTCGAGTAGTGTTGCTTAGAAGCAACATTCGCAGGCGGGGTCGCGGTTGCAAGCAAACGCGTTCCCGTAACCCTGCCGCCTTGCGCGAAGGCGGAATATCGAGGTCTGGTTTTAGTGGGTAGGACGGGCAGCCGGGTATCGGACAGCCGATGACTCGGGGTCCCCGGTGAGTCCCACATAGCCGTCGCGGCCACCCGGCCGGGCGGTATGCGTAAATGCATTTCCCCTCGTTAAAAAAAAAAAAAAAAAAAAAAAAAAAAAAAAAAAAAAAAAAAAAAAAAAAAAGGTTAGGTTAGGTTAGGTTAGGTTTTTTTTTTTTTTTTTTAATAGTTAAATTGACTCGACCTCACACATATTGGTGCGAGACTGTGTTTACTAATTTTATTTATTTACTAACTCATTCATACACAGCTCTCGCTGGCACACTTCTTTCATGCTGCATACTAGATCTTTCTTATATTCATCCACTATCATTCTATAGCTTAAGGCTTACGTGCTTATTCTTAATACTACGGACACGGGATAATGAGGGGGAAGAACATGAATACCTTTTATTTAATATCAATGACTTGATTACATCTATTTTTACAATTTCTTGTTTCCTTAATTCTATCACTTACAGCAGGCTTATCTTAACTTATTAATAACAATAGAAACTTTTTTTACAAATTATATACCTAGGACCTTATATTTAGTTAGCTTATATGTTCCTTATACTATTTTACAAATTACATTTTATGTTAGCCTAAATATACAATTATACCTATCTAACATAATTTTCTTATGCCTTATTACACTTTTTAACACTTAAATATTTTACTTTACAATTTTTAGGGAGCATATCTCTGTCCTTTACGAGTATAGTTTCTACAAGTAAATTTCGGCCTAACTTGTCATTCTCCTGCCTTTCCAAGTAGTCCCCAGTAACCCCGCAAAGCTCCATCGGTGCTATACACCCAACTCTACCTTTCCTGGTGGCCACCTCGCGCTCTAGCGCTACCAACCACTCGTTCCACAGCGTCATCGAGAGCAAATGTGTTAATGTTTGTTTCTTTTTAAGTGTGTTTGTTGTGAAGTGTTTTCGTGTTTTAATTTGACCCAGTTTCTCACGAAGCTGGGTCAAATTCACCTGGTTTGTGTGTGATTTTCTAAATATGTGCATAATTGTATTTATGTTTTTGTGTCCAGTGTTAGTTTCTATAACGATGGCGCTGTGGTCCGATTTGGTCGGGTCTGCGCGCACGCGCCAGCCGTCCAGCAAGCCAGGCAGGTCAGATGATACCACTGCGTCCGCCAGCCTGCCCTTAGCAATATGCCACGGATGAGCGGGCGAGATCGTCCCACTTCTTCCTGACGGGACAGTCGTCGCTAAATGCGTTGTGTTCCACTTGGTCAAACTTCGCCCGACGACAGTTCCGGCAGGAAGGCGGCACTGTTGCCAGCGCATCCGGGCACCTAGCTTTTAGGTGCGGCCCCCCGCAGTGGCTGCAGAGGTCCACTGGGTCCTTGCAATATTTCCGCCCGTGGCCAAAGCCTAGACATCGCGTGCATTGGACCAGTGGAGACTGGTCTTCTGCTCGCACCCTCTGCAGGTCGACGTGGACTGAGCCCACGCCGGTTATCCTCGCCCAGAGGGTGGGCGATGTGCTAAGTACTATGTGGGCCACGTGCGGATTTCTTGCCTTCTTCCGGAACTTTACTATAAGGCGGTCTTCCTCGGGGCCGAGGCCGTCAAAGAGGTCCCGATTCTGATTCCTCAGGGCCTTGGTAATATCGTCATCGGTATTCACCGCCAAGACCCCCCTGAGGACCACAAGCGGGTCTCTATTTTTGACGTCCTCGACTGCGAGGCCCGTTCCTCTTTTCCCCAATTTGTCTTTTGCTTTCTTCCTCTCCTCAACTGTCCCGAAACCCATTATTATTTTCTGGTCTTTCGCTTTCCGGACCCTGTCAACTTTTACCCACCCCTCCTTAGCGTCCATGGTCTTCCTAATCTTCCCCAGGACCTCGTCTGCGGTGTCACAGTCGTCCTCCGACGTGACGACCACTGAGTGCAGAGCCGCTGGCCTTGGGGATTGCTGCGGTTTCGAGGCGGTCACGCTGGCATAACTCTTCCGCTGCTCCTCCATGGCCCGGTTACACTTTGCCAGCTCCTCCTGGAGAGCCTTCATCTCACCCTTATGCTCCAGGAGCAGCTGGGAGTGCTCACCAAGGGCTTTCCTAAGTCCGGAGTCTGGGGGAACCGTGAACGTGGTGTCGGTGTTTTTACTCACCGGCACCCCATCCAGGGCAGCCCCTTTCTCCTTCCGGGCCCCGTCGGCCTCCCGCTCAGCTTCGGAGTCAGCCACCAGCTTTTTCAGCTTGGTTAGAGCGTCTAGGATCGTGTCCTTTAATTCCGTCTTTAAATTCCTAGACTGGCTCAAAGCGATCTTCGCCCTAGTCAATTGCGTAGTCGCCTCTTGGACTCTAGTTCTCTTGGTAGTTGTTGCCTCTTTTAGTTTGGAGGTGGTCGGGGCGCCCTGTACCTTTGTATCGGTAAAGTCGGTAACAGCCGGTTCCCACTTCTCCAAACTGCGTCGGGTCAACTTATTTGGCCCCTCATTGGGGGTGAGGGGTGAATCAGTTGCATCCTGCCTTTTAGTCGGCGTCCGGCATGTGGCCATTTTAGTATAAGGTGGAGGTCGCGTCGTTAATTAAATAAAATAGGTAAATTGGTCAATAGTTTAAATAATTTAAAATTCTGCAAAAGCAGATCGTAAAAAACAGAGATATATGTGGGGCAATATGCCCAGTCTGAAACTAAAGTAACGCTTAATTATCTAAACTTAAAACTATAAAAAGCAGCGAAAACGCCACTTTTTGTCTATCGACTCTATGTAGAGTCGTCCTAGTATGTGTTTGTTGTAGCCCCAGAGGGGGGTTGCAAACTTAAAGCTATAAAAAGTAGCGAAAACTCTACTTTTTGTCTTTCGACTCTATGTAGAGTCGTCCTTGTATGTGCAAGTTGTAGCCCCAGAAGGGGGTTACACAATGCTGAAAACCGCACAGCTCTCCGACCAGCGGTTGCCGAGATATTGCGCCTTAAAGTTTTTCAAGATGGCGCCCGCGCAGTTGGTTAAAATTTTGCTAAATTTTAAAAATTTATATCTCGAGAACCGCTAATCGGAGGATAACGTGCGACGGCTTCCCGTGCTGGCCTCGTTGAGATCTACCCAAAACCGTCGCTTGTTTTCCACTTAGGGGGTCGACTCTACGTAGAGTCCTGAGGCCCACAACGAGTAGGTCCAGTTGTGACTTTCGTAATATCGAAAGTCTCGTCTCTCTACGACCACTAGGGCCGGAGTTGTTTCTAATTAAAGATTTTCAAGATGGCAGCCAATATGGCCGCCAAGTAACAAAATTTTTCCCTAAATCCTTGAAAATCCGTCTAAAATAGCCGTGTTTGGGCTCGTTGGATAGGTCTCGATTTAGTCTATTACATGGGCCAGCAAATAAATTTTTCGGAGCAACCCCCGATTTATGGGGTGGGAAAAACTCAATTTTTTCCCTTTTATCTTATAAAATAAATACTAATTCTAGTCTTAAAAATCTACAAAAAATTCTATATCATAACCTAAATATATACAAACTCCACAGTAGGGCTCCGGCGGAATTGGACTAAGGGTTGCACCCCCACGTGCACACCCTCAATTTTCAAAAAATCGTAACTCTAAAAGTGCTTGGCCGAAAATTATGAAAATTTGTATGAAGCTAGATCTAATAGGATACTATAAAACACAATAAAATTTTGGGGGGGTCGTCGCTTTACTTTTTGATTTATTAATTTTTGAAATTTGGAATAAATTTTGATTTCAATTTCCGCCGGAACCACTAACCTTAGAGATGTGTTCGAAGCACCGTTGGATTGGTCTCTCCGCGCCGCGTCCGATGAGATGGTCAGCTCCCCCCTCACCCCGCTGGATCCACAACCACGTGGCCACGTGGTCGAGGGTTTTTCGCCAATATCTTCGCGGATATGAGCCGGAAAAATCCGACTCAGGTATCAAATTGTAGGGCTTTTTAAGCCTCGTCTGGTGATATAAAATAATCACTATGTCACAGATCGCGTTCTCGCAGCGTTTCACTTTAAAGTTTTTAAAAGTACAGTTTTTTGCACTTTTCTCAATTTTTCCACCACTTTCCACTGTATTTAAGAAAAACTATTTATAACACTGTATAGGGCGCACAATTCCGCAACTTTTGATGTATTGCACGTATTGATACGTTGCGAAAAAACCACTTTTTGAAATTTTTAAAGTTTTTAAACTGGCGGAGCTGCACTTAGAAACGTAACGCACGTCTGCTTTTGATCGCGTCTGGAAGCGGAGAGGGTTAGGTTAGGTTAGGTTAGGTTAGGTTAGGTTAGGTTAGGTTAGGTTAGGTTAGGTTAGGTTAGGTTAGGTTAGGTTAGGTTAGGTTAGGTTAGGTTAGGTTAGGTTGGGGTGCATGTCAGTCGCCTCCTCGTGGCGCACCCTGGGCAACGGTGTCGACGACGTTTTCGTCGGCAACGGCTAAGACTGACCGCGGAGGGTATGCCACAGACCGTTCCTGGTACTTCTCTGTTCAGCAGAGTGGACTGTGTGAGCCGCTTTGTGGCAAGGGGGGGTTTTGTTGTTTTTGACGTTGTTACTGTTGTTTACAATTTGTTGATGTTTATTGTTGTTTACAATTTGTTGTTGGTGTTCATTGTTACGATTTTTATTGTTGTTTACAATTTGTTGTTGGTGTTTATTGTTACGATTTGTTTATTGTTGTTACAATTTGTTGTTGTACATAAAATTTTATATTTTGTTATTGGTGTAAATAGCTTTTGCTAGGTCTTCGGGGTCTTTTTGGGCTACCGGAGACAGTGGTGGGAGAGGCGGGCTTGCTTAGTTTCGGTGTCGATTCTGAGTAAGCAAGACTATTGTCACCGCCTCTCAAACTCGTTTCCCCATCCGGGTGTTGTGGACACGTCTCGCAGCCTGTGGTGGGACCGAGGGCCTTGCCTTAACCGGCCGGGCCAAGAGGAGCCAACCTCACTAAAAAACACTAGTTTTAGAGATCCCGTGATACCGCCCGACCTCACGGTGTAATAGGGTTGCCAAGGTACAGGGGGCACTGCCTTGGTGGACTGTTTATTTCCCCCACACTCGTGGGATTAGTTATGGAATTGAACTCAAATATTAACGAACATGGACTTGATTTGCCTGAACGATTGGACACTGGCGATATGGCGGTGGATGTGGGCGCCCCGATGGCGCTCGCTGAAACCTTGGACTTTTGCGTGAAGAAGGAGTTGATTGTCCGGCTGGAACGGCTCTCTGAGTCGGACGCGTCGGATTGCACAATTGTTACGGATGAACGACGGAAGGGTGAGAAGCGGTCCTATTCACGGGACTTATGCTCGGGCTCCGAAAGTGACGCTAGCGCGCAGCCTGGCGTCTCTGGATACGCATCGGAGTGGTTGAAACCGTCCTCAAAGAGGGGGCGAGGGCGATCCACCACTGGTGAATATGTTGGGCTCGGAAAAGCCAAAGCCTTGCTCAACATGGAGAAGACGAAGGAGCAGCGCATCCAGGCGGAAGATGCGCTGGTAACTTATAATGCCGCAGCCAAGTTGGCTTTAGAAGAAAGGGCAGCCCGTCTAAAGAATCGTCTTCCAGAGGCGATAGAGGACAAGCCGAAGACGTCTGCAGCAATGGTTGCAGCGGTGCAAGAGGCACTCAATGTGGTGATTCATGTGGCCGACAAATCGGGAAACTTGAAAGGCACCTTTGTTCGGGCCCTGAAGACGGCCGCAGACGTTATCAAAGGGGCGGTGTCTGACTGGAAGGCCCTAACCATGACAGAGGAGGTTGCTCGCCTGGAGGCAGCCAATGCGCAACTTTCGGGTCAATTGGCCGAGCTGCGCAGAGAGTTCGCTCAGATGCGCCATCAGCCTGCTGCGGGCACCATAACTGCGTCGGACATCCAGCGCATGATTGACGAAGCGCTGCGCTCGAACCGCGAGCAATTCAGCTCGATGTTGAACGCCCGGATTGAGGGGATCGATGACCGACTCCTCCCGGAGACCCGATTGCGACCTCCACTGGCCGCTGATCGGAAGGCAGCACAGGCTACGACGAACAAGGATGCTCCAGCCGCCTCTCGACCGTCAGCATCTGTGAAGGTATCCTCGGCCCACTCAGCCGAAGTGGAACAGAGCACTGGGGTGGCCAAGCCTAAGCGGTCGAGGCGCCCAAACTTAGCTGCCCAAGAAGCGGCGTCCCGTAGGAATGCTCCTACGCCGTCCGCGGAGTCAGAAGCCACGCCGATTACGTGGAGTGCTGTCGTCGGGAGAAAACCCAATAAGACGGCCAACAAACCGGCGGCAACGAAGCAGACTCCAACTAAGACGCCCAAAAAGGCCCCGCCGAAGAAGAGACTCCGCCCGCCTCGCACAGCTGTGGTAACGATAACGTTGAAGCCCGGGGCTGAGGAGAGAGGGATACGATACGAGCAGGTGTTGGCTCAAGCCAAAAGTCAGATAAAACTGAGTGACGTTGGCTTGACTGCGGTTCGTTTCCGCACAGCAGCCACGGGTGCCCGGATGCTGGAGATACCGCCGGGCACCAATGATGCGGAAAAGGCGGCGGATGCCCTGGCAAACAAGCTCCGCGAAGTTCTCAGGCCGGACGACGTCCAGATCCATCGACCGACCAAATGCGTGGAGATACGGGTCATGGATTTGGACGACTCCGTGACAGCGGACGAGGTGGTAGTTGCGGTGGCCGAAGAGGGAGGCTGCTCTGCTGGAGCTATAAGGCCGGGGGTGATCGCTCGGGGCTCCAAGGGCTCTGGCTCCCTCTGGATGAACTGTCCGGTGGCGGCCGCTAAAAAAGTAGTGGAGGCTGGCCGCGTTAAGGTGGGGTGGGTCTCGGCGCGGGTAATGCTGCTCGAACCGAGGCCGTTACGCTGCTTTAGGTGTCTGGAGGGGGGCCACATGGGGGCCAAGTGTGACAGGTGTGTCGACCGCAGCCGTTTGTGCTTCCGCTGCGGTCAACCGGACCACAAGGCCCGAGAATGTACCGCCGCTGAACCAAAATGCGTGGTCTGTTCAGCGGCTGGTAAACCAGCAGTGCATGCCGTCGGGAGCAAGATGTGCCAGGGCGGCAAAGGTGGTACGCAGAGAGGCAGAGTGACTACGAAGGGTCCCGTAGCCGCACCTGCAAACATTTCGGTGGAGCCTATGGAGACGCATTAATGGCCCTGCGTTTTCTCCAGGCAAACATCAACCACTCTGCCAGGGCTCAGGACCTCCTAGTCCAAAGCATGGCAGAGTGGCAAATCGGCGTTGCGGTGGTATCGGAGCCCTACTTCGTTCCCTCGCGGGACGATTGGGTCTCCGACCACGACAAAGTGGTGGCAATCGCTGCCCCTGCTGTCGCCGGCTCCCCGTCCATCGTGGGGGTAGCCAAAGGCAGAGGGTGCGTGCTCGCCGTCGTGGGTGAGGTGGTGGTCGTGGGGGTGTACGCCTCTCCCAATCGGAGTCTCGCCGAGTTTGAGCAACTTCTGGTTGAGGTCGGGGCTCTGGTTGGGCAGGTATCGCCCAGTCCGGTGGTAGTTGCGGGGGACTTCAATGCCAAATCCACGGCTTGGGGTTCCCCTGCGACGGATTGCAGAGGAGAGGTCTTGGAGGAGTGGGCTGTTTCACTGGGTCTCGCGGTGATCAACAGTGGGTCGGAGAGCACGTGCGTGCGGCAGCAGGGCGAATCGATCGTCGACATCTCGTTCGCGTCCAACGCCCTGGCCCGCCGTGTTCGGGACTGGAGGGTGGAGACGGGTGTGGAGACTCTATCGGATCACCGGTACATCCGGTTTGATGTCTCCGCGGTTCCCGTCGTCCAGCCCGCTGTTGAGCGGTCAGAAGGTCCGCGGTGGAGTCTTGGCCGTCTCGATAGCCAGTTGGCAAAAGAGGCGGCCATCGTGGAGGCCTGGTGCGCCGGTTCCGACCCGGTAGTCCAGGTCGACCGAGAGGCTGATCAACTTGGCGCCGCCCTGTTCCGCATTTGCGATGTGGCGATGCCGAGAGTCAAGCCTCAGACCCCACGTCGCCGCGTTTACTGGTGGCGTCCTGAGCTCCGTCAGCTTCGGAGAGCTTGTGTTGCAGCCCGTCGCCGGTATGTTCGTTATAGGAGGAGGCGAGTCCGGGACCACGCATCAGAGGACGTCCTCTACGCCCTTTACAGGACCGCATGTATCACGCTCCAAAAGGCCATAGCCCAGGCCAAAGAGGAGGCGTGGAAGGAGTGGCTGGCTACCCTCGACAGGGATCCATGGGGGAGACCGTATCGGGTTGTGAGACAAAAACTCCGACCCTGGACTCCCCCGCTCACCAGCAGTCTCCAGCCGCAGCTCTTAGATCAAATTGTGGAGGAACTCTTTCCCGAGCGAGGAGCGTTTGTCCCACCGACGATGGTACCCAGTTACATGGACCGAGAGATGGTGGACCAGGCGTACCCGGTTACCGAGGCGGAGTTGTGTGCGGCTGCCCTGAACCTTCGTTCGAAAAGGACAGCCCCAGGGCCTGACGGTATTCCGGGGCGCGCCCTGGCAATCGCCTTACGAGAAATTGGTGAGAGCGTCCGGCGCCTATTCTCCGCGTGTCTGGCTCAAGGCAGGTTCCCCGATCGGTGGAAAACGGGAAGGCTCGTACTCATCCGCAAGGAGGGACGAGCACCCGATCAGCCGTCGGCTTACCGCCCAATCGTGCTGCTCGACGAGGCGAGCAAGCTATTTGAGCGTGTGCTTGCGGCCCGTCTAGTCGGCAGCATGGAGCCAGGCCTTAGTGAGTGGCAGTACGGCTTCCGCCCCGGCCGCTCGACGCTGGACGCGATTGCAAGAGTAAGGGAGCTCGCAGAAGAAGAGGTTTTTCGGGGTGGGGTACTGATGGCAGTGTCGCTGGATATATCCAACGCCTTCAATACCCTGCCCTGGGAGGTGATAACGGAGGGCCTCATATACCATGGCGTACCATTTTACCTTCGTCGAACGATCGCCGACTACTTCTCCGGCCGAGCGGTGGTCTACCCGACGAGAGAGGGTCTGGGCCGAAGGCGAATGGCATGCGGTGTTCCACAGGGCTCGGTTTTGGGGCCGCTACTGTGGAACATCGGCTACGATTGGGTACTTCGCGGGGCCACGTTGCGGGGGGTCAGCGTGACCTGCTACGCTGACGACACCCTCGTGTCGGCCCGCGGCAGAACCCATCGGGAGGCGGCGTACCTAGCCACAGCGGGTGTAGCACACGCGGTTCACCGCATCCGCGCACTGGGCCTTGAGGTGGCCTTACACAAATCCGAGGCCCTAGTCTTTCATGGGCCTCGGAATGCCCCACCTCAGGGATTAGCTATTACAGTCGGCGGAACTTCCATCGCCATCGGGTCGACGATGAAGTACCTGGGACTCGTCCTCGACGGCAGGTGGAAGTTCGAGGAGCACTTCCGGCGCTTGGCCCCAAGACTGGTGGCTGCAGCCGGAGCGCTTGGGCGGATTTTGCCCAATATCGGGGGGCCAGGAGGCTCGTGCAGGCGGCTTTACGCCGGCGTGGTGCGCTCGATGGCACTCTACGGGGCGCCGATATGGGCGGACGCTCTGAGTGCCCGTAACGTCGCCTCGCTGCGACGTCCGCAGCGCGCGATGGCGCTCAGAGCGGCTCGGGCGTACCGTACGGTGTCATACACCGCGGCCTGCTTGCTGTCCGGAAGCCCGCCTTGGGACCTCGAGGCAGAGGTCAACTCTGGTGTATTCTGGCGGGTCAAGGCAGCAAGAGCAGAGGGGAACCGGCCCCACCCCCGTGAGGTCCAGCAGTGGAGGGAGGAGGCCCGCGAAAGCCTTTTTGGCAAGTGGGAAGAAAGGCTACGAGTTCCGGGAGCCAGTGGGGAACTCGTAGCGGCCATTCGGCCTGTGTTGAAAGAGTGGGTCGAGCGCAAACACGGCCCACTGACGTACCACCTGACGCAGCTCATGACCGGTCACGGCTGCTTCGCCAAATATTTGTGCGAAGTGGTCGGGAGAGAGCCGTCGGTGGTATGTCCTCATTGTGACGACGAAGCCGTGGACACGGCCGAGCATACGCGCGCAGAGTGCCCAGCCTGGGCGGAGCCTCGCGCAGCCCTGTCCACGGCTATTGGACATGACATCTCGCTTCCGGCCCTGATTGGGAAGATGGTCGCGAGCGAAGAGGCGTGGGCGGCATTACGTGTCTTCAGTGAAGCCGTAATGTCCGCAAAGGAGGCGGCAGAGCGACAGCGGGAGGACGACCCAAATTCCCTCCCGCTGCGTCGACGGAGACCTGGTCGACGGCGCCGCGACTATCTAGGCCGGTTGCTTTGAACGGGACAGTGTGGTTGGCAGCGGAACTTTACATCCGCTGTCGTCGATGAATGGTGGTTGGCAGCGGAATTTTACATCCGCTGTCGTCGTTGAGTGTTGGTTGGCAGCGGAATTTTACATCCGCTGTCGTCGATGCAGAGCAGGAAGCGTGCCGTAACACCCTGGCACGTCTTCGAGGAGAGTCGCCCATTTACAGCGACGGCCGCTGGCAGGGCCGCGGTGGTGTGCCACTTGCGTTCCCGTAGTCCTGCCGCCTTGCGGTGAGGCGGAAAGTCGAGGCGGTTTTAGTGGGTAGGACGGGCAGCCGGGTATCGGACAGCCGATGACTCGGGGTCCCCGTGAGTCCCACATACCCGTCCCGGTTCCCCTTTTGGACCGGGCGGAATGCGTAAATGCATTTCCCCTCGTTAAAAAAAAAAAAAAAAAAAAAAAAAAAAAAAAAAAAAAAAAAAAAAAAAAAAAAAAAAAAAAAAAAAGGTTAGGTTATCCTGGGGTGCATGTCGGTCACCTCCTCGTGGTGCACCCTGGGCAACGGGGTCGACCGGCATTCCGACGATTTTCCGGTAATGCCTGTCGATCGCGGCTAACGACTGACAGTAGGTTAGGTTACGTAGGATAGACTAGGTTAGGCTAGGTTAGATAGGTGTGGTAGACTAGCAAGGCTAGTTTGCCTTAGGTTAGGGAGGATAGACCTGATAGGCTAGGTTAGGTTAGGTTAGGCTAGGCTAGCTTAGGTTACATTAGGTCATTAGTGTGTACAGCTTTTGGCTGTTGAATCTCCGGGGTCTTTTTGGGCTTCCGGAGATTGAAGGAGTAACGCGTAATCCTGCACAGTGAGGTTTCGTGGACATGTCTCGCGGCTTCGTGCAGGACCGCGGGTCTTGCCTTAACCGGCCGGACCGCGAGGAAGACAACCTCTATAAAAATCACCCCAATCCCAAGTGGCGACGCAGCGCGATGGATGCATGGCTGATGGGAAGATCAGTCGTTACTGCGATCCTCGTCAGGGTACCGGCCGACACCCTCGACGAGTTACGCAAGGCTTATCCAGGTGCAGGGGGCACCACCTGGACGGACCACCCCTTCCCCCTTACTCGTGGGATTTTATATGGAAAATCAAAAATCAAAAACTCACAAAGGACTCCGATCTTCCAAACGAATGGATAACGACGATATGGCGGTGGATGTGGGCGCCCCGATAGCGCGCACTGAAGCCAAGGACCCCGGCGCACTAAAACGGCTTGCTGTACGGCTAGAGCGACTCTCTGAGTCGGACTCTTCGGCCTGCAGCATGCGGACGGTGGAGTCATTAGACGATCCACCCATGGACATGACGCGGCGAAAAGGTGAAAAGCGGACCCACGATGGGGATAGCTCAGGCTCCGAGAGTGAAGCGAGCGTGCAGCTGAGTGAAAACTCGGAATCCTCAGTAAGCAGGTGGCTGAAACCAGCAAGTAAGAGGGGGCGTGGCCGGCCGCCCACTCACGGAAAATACGTCGGTATAGGGAAGTCACAGGAGGAGCTCCGCGAAGCGAAGACCAAGATGGATCGCTTCCAGACGGAAGACGCGTTGGCCGCTTACAACGAAACGGCCAAGTTGGCGATGGAGGAAAGAGCGGCCCGTGCTAGGGATCGCCAAACTGCGGGCACAATTGCCGAGGACGCACCGAAGACGTCCGCCGCTTTGGAAGCGGACGCCCTGCAGGCATTAGAAGTGGTGCTCCAGGTTGCCGACAAGTCGGGTAACCTGAAGGGTACTTACGTCAGGGCCCTGAGGACCGCCCATGACACCATAAAAGGTGTGGTGGCGGAGTTCAAAACCCTGACCACGTCGGAAGAGGGGGCCCGCCTGGCAGCTGCCAATGCACAGCTTTCGGGCCAGCTGGCCGAAGTACGTAGGGAGATGGCCGAGATGCGCCGGAGACCGGCAGAACTCAGCGACGAAGCCATTAAGCGCATCACGGAGGAGGCGCTGCGCTGTAGCCGGGAACAGTACGGCAACATGCTCAACGCCAGAATGGAGGGCATCGAGCCCCGTCTCCTTCCGGAGCCTCGGCTGCGACCTCCGCTGGCTGCAGACCGCAGAGCGGCGAAGACTGCAGTCGCTACTGCAAGGGCACCATCATCTGAGACACCATCTGAGTCACCAACTGCCAAAGTCGTGGAGAAGAGTGGTAGCGCTAAAACGGCACGAAAGAAGAAGACGAAACGCCCCAGTATGGCTGCCCAGGAGGCGGCAGCGGCTGCGGTGAAGAAAGCTGCCCCTCCACCAACTCCGAAGCCGGGCAGTTCGAGTGTTTCATGGGCGGCTGTTGTTCGTCAGCAGCCGAACAAGCCGTCCAATAACTCCAAGGCGAAGGAATCGGCGAAGGCGAAGACCGTTCCTGCCAGAAATGGGAAGAAGACGTCTGGCAAGAGGAAACTCCGCTCTCCTCGAACCGCGGTGGTTACCATCACGCTGAGGCCCGGTGCCAAAGAGAAGGGCCTGACGTACGAGGCTGTCCTGGCGCTAGCGAAGAGCCGCATCAAGCTGAGCGACGTCGGCCTGACTGCGGTGCGCTTCAGGACAGCGGCCACTGGAGCGCGGATTCTTGAAATTCCGCCGGGCACCGCTGACGCGGAGAAGTCGGCGGATGCCCTTGCGGTCAAGCTCCGTGAGATCGTGAGCCCAGACGAGGTCCAGATCCATCGGCCGACGAAATGCGTCGAAATCAGGGTCATGGATCTGGACGACTCGGTGACGACGGAGGAGGTGGTGGCAGCGGTGGCCAGTGAAGGAGGTTGTTCCGATGACGCGATTAGGCCGGGCGTGATTCAACGGGGATTCAACGGCTGTAGGTCGCTGTGGCTCAGCTGTCCAGTCGCAGCGGCCAAAAAGATTTTGGAGTCTGGTAGAGTCAGAGTGGGGTGGGTCTCGGCGCGGGTGCTGTTGCTCGAGCAGAGGCCACTCCGCTGCTTTAGATGTCTGGAGGGGGGCCACATGGGGGCCGTCTGTGACAGGGGGGTGGACCGCAGCCGTTTGTGCTTCCGCTGCGGTCAACCCGACCACAAGGCCCGCGAGTGCACCGCCGCTGAGGCGAACTGCATCTTGTGCTCAGCGGCCGGTAAGCCAGCGGCGCACTCTGTCGGCAGTAGGACGTGTCAGGGCAGCAATGCTCGCCCGAAGAAAACGGGAGGTCCGGTGACGAAAGGGCCCGTCACCGTGTCCCAACGGACTGAGGAGCCCATGGAGACCGCACAATAATGGCCCTGCGTTGTCTCCAGGCCAATATAAACCACTCCGCCAGAGCCCAGGACCTTCTTCTCCAGAGCATGGCGGAGTGGCAAATCGGAGTAGCAGTGGTGTCGGAGCCCTACGTCGTTCATTTACGGGACGACTGGGTATCCGACCACGAGGGAGTCGTTTCCATCGTCGCTCCCGCTATTGCTGGCGCCCCTGCGATCGAATGGGTGGCCAAAGGCAGAGGGTGCGTGGCCGCTTTAGTCAACGGCACAGTGTTCGTAGGAGTCTACGCCTCTCCCAACCGGAGTCTCGCCGAATTTGAACAACTTTTGGTTGAGGTCGGGGCTCTGGTCGGGCAAGTATCACCGAGACCGGTGATAGTTGCGGGGGACTTCAATGCCAAATCTACGGCTTGGGGTTCCCCTGCGACTGATGCCAGGGGAGAGGTGCTAGAGGAGTGGGCCGTGTCATTGGGGCTCGCGACGATCAACAGAGGATCGGAGAGCACGTGCGTGCGGCAGCGGGGCGAGTCGATCGTGGACTTGACGTTCGCGTCCATCGCCCTGGCCCGCCGTGTTCGGGATTGGAGGGTGGAGACGGGGGTGGAGACTCTGTCGGACCATCTGTATATCCGATTTGATGTCTCCGCGGTTCCCGTCGTCCAGCCCGCTGTTGAGCGGTCAGAAGGTCCGCGGTGGAGTCTTGGCCGTCTCGATAGCCAGTTGGCAAAAGAGGCGGCCATCGTGGAGGCCTGGTGCGCCGGTTCCGACCCGGTCGTCCAGGTCGACCGAGAGGCTGACCGACTCGGCGCCGCCCTGTTTCGCATTTGCGATGTGGCGATGCCGAGGGCGAGGTCTCAGACTCCACGTCGTCGCGTGTACTGGTGGCGCCCGGAACTACGAACGCTACGGAGAGCGTGCGTTGCAGCCCGCCGTCGGTACGCCAGGTCCAGGAGAAGACGGATACGCGACCACAACCTGGAGGAGGCTCTTTACACCTCCTACAGGGAGGCTTGCGTATCGCTACAGAAGGCCATCGCACAGGCGAAGGAAGCGGCGTGGGTGGAGTGGCTCACTTCGCTCGATGCAGATCCGTGGGGGAAACCGTACCGGGTCGTGAGGCAGAAGCTCCGACCCTGGACACCCCCGCTCACCACCACCATCGAGCCGCAGCTTCTACGACGAATTACTGAGGAGCTTTTTCCATCAAGAGGAGTGTTCGTCCCACCGGCGATGGAGCCCGAATTTGTGAGGGAGATGGCAGATGAGGCGTCCCCGGTTACCGAGGCGGAGTTGTGCGCGGCTGTCCTGAAGCTCCGTTCGAAAAGGACAGCCCCCGGGCCTGATGGGATACCGGGACGCGCTCTGGCGATTGCACTGGAGGAGTTGGGCGATGGCATGTGCCAGCTGTTCTCCGCCTGCCTGGCTCAGGGAAGGTTTCCGCATCGGTGGAAAACGGGTAGGCTCGTACTCATCCGCAAGGAGGGACGAGCCCCCGATCAGCCGTCGGCCTACCGACCCATCGTGCTGCTCGACGAGGCGGGCAAGCTCTTCGAGTGTGTACTTTCAGCCCGTCTAATCGGCAGTATGGAGCCAGGTCTGAGCGGATTTCAGTTCGGCTTTCGCCGGGGCCTCTCGACTTTGGACGCAGTCGCCAGGCTCAGGGAGCTCGCAGAGGAGGAGGTCTCTCGGGGTGGGGTGTTGTTGGCAGTGTCGTTAGACATTTCCAACGCCTTTAACACTCTGCCCTGGGAAGTGGTACTGGAAGCCCTCAGATACCACAACGTTCCAGGATACCTGCGGCGAACCGTCGCCGATTACTTCTCCGGCAGGGCGGTGGTGTTCCCGACTAAGGACGGATTTGGCAGGAGGGAGATGACATGCGGTGTTCCACAGGGCTCAGTTTTGGGGCCGTTACTGTGGAACATCGGCTACGATTGGGTGCTTCGTGGGGCCACTTTGCGGGGGGTCAGTTTGACCTGTTACGCTGACGACACCCTCGTGTCGGCCCGCGGCAGTACCCATCGTGAGGCGGCATATCTTGCCACGGCGGGAGTGGCACATGCTGTGCACCGCATTCGTGCTCTGGGCCTTGAGGTGGCCTTGCACAAGTCCGAGGCCCTAGTCTTCCATGGACCTCGGAACGCGCCACCTCAAGGGATGTCTATAACGGTCGGCGGAACTTCCATCACCATCGGGTCGACGATGAAGTACCTGGGACTCGTCCTCGATGGCAGGTGGAAGTTCGAGGAGCACTTCCGGCGCTTGGCCCCAAGACTGGTGGCTGCAGCCGGAGCGCTCGGGCGAATATTGCCCAATGTTGGAGGGCCGGGTAGTTCCTGCAGGCGGCTGTACTCCGGCGTGGTGCGCTCGATGGCGCTTTACGGTGCGCCGATATGGGCGGACGCTTTGAGTGCTCGTAACGTCGCCTCGCTGCGACGTCCGCAGCGAGCGATGGCGCTCAGGGCGGCTCGGGCGTACCGTACGGTGTCATTCACCGCAGCCGGCTTGCTGTCCGGAAGCCCGCCATGGGACCTCGAGGCCGAAGTCAACTCGAGCGTCTACTGGCGGGTCAAGGCTGCAAGAACGGGCGGGAATCGACCACTCCTGCGCGAAGTGCAGCAATGGAGGGAGGAGGCAAGGCGACGCCTCATTGATAAGTGGGAGGATCGGCTACGGGTTCCGGATGCCAGTGGGGAACTCGTGGCGGCCATTCGCCCGGTGTTAAGAAAGTGGGTCGAGCGCAAACACGGCCCACTGACGTACCACCTGACGCAGCTCATGACCGGTCACGGCTGCTTCGCCAAATATTTGTGCGAAGTGGTCGGGAGAGAGCCGTCGGTGGTATGTCTCCATTGTGACGACGGAGCCGTGGACACGGCCGAACATACGCGCGCAGAGTGCCCAGCCTGGGCGGAGCCTCGCGCAGCCCTGTCCACGGCAATTGGACATGACATCTCGCTTCCGGCCTTGATTGGGAAGATGGTCGCGAGCAAAGAGGCGTGGGCGGCATTACGGGTCTTCAGTGAAGCCGTAATGTCCGCGAAGGAGGAGGCGGAGCGACAGCGGGAGGACGACCCAAATTCCCTCCCGCTGCGTCGACGGAGACCTGGTCGACGGCGCCGCGACCATCTAGGCCGGTTGCTTTGAACGGGACAGTGTGGTTGGCAGCGGAACTTTACATCCGCTGTCGTCGTTGAATGGTGGTTGGCAGCGGACTTTTACATCCGTTGTCGTCGTTGAGTGTTGGTTGGCAGCGGAATTTTACATCCGCTGTCGTCGCTGAATGGTGGTTGGCAGCGGAATTTTACATCCGCTGTCGTCATGATGAGAAGAGTCGCGCTTTTACAGCGACGGCCGCTGGCAGGGCCGCGGTGGTGTGCCACTTGCGTTCCCGTAGTCCTGCCGCCTTGCGGTGAGGCGGAAAGTCGAGGCGGTTTTAGTGGGTAGGACGGGCAGCCGGGTATCGGACAGCCGATGACTCGGGGTCCCCGTGAGTCCCACATACCCGTCCCGGTTCCCCTTTTGGACCGGGCGGAATGCGTAAATGCATTTCCCCTCGTTAAAAAAAAAAAAAAAAAAAAAAAAAAAAAAAAAAAAAAAAAAAAAAAGGTTAGGTTATCCTTGGGGTGCATGTCGGTCACCTCCTCGTGGTGCACCCTGGGCAACGGGGTCGACCGGCATTCCGACGATTTTCCGGTAATGCCTGTCGATCGCGGCTAACGACTGACGCGGCGGTTATCTCGTGGTCTGGGTTTTGGCCACGAGGGCGCCCACTTCTTTACAAGTGGGCGCAGCGGGGGGGGGGGGGGAATATATATATTTATTTTATATTATATTTTCTTTACATTTCGGAGGGACTCGTTATCGGTTTTTAGAGTCGAGTAGGAGGAGAGGCGGGTTTACTCATTCTCGGTATCGAGTCTGAGTAAACAAGACTATTGTCACCACCTCTCGAACTCGTTTCCCCATTCTGGGTGTTGTGGATCATGTCTCGCAGCCTGGAGTGGGACCGAGGGCCTTGCCTTAGTCGGCTGGGTCGAGAGGAGCCAACCTCAATAAAAAACAATAGCATAGAGATCCCGTGATACCGCCCGACCTCACGGTGTAATAGGGTTACCAAGGTACAGGGGGCACTGCCTTGGTGGACAATTTATTTCCGCCTTACTCGTGGGACTTTTTATGGAAAGCTCAATAAAAAACCCAAACAACGGACTTCCGATTGCTACACGAATGGCTATTGACGAAACGGTGGTGGAGGTGGGCGCCCCGATGGCGCACGCTGAAACCAAAGACCTTGGCGTAACAAAGGAACTGGTTGTTCGATTGGAACGGCTCTCTGAGTCGGACTCGTCGAACGCCAGTTATGTTAGCATGACGGATAGGAATAGACGAAAGGCGGAGAAGCGGTCCCATCCCAGGGACAACTTCTCCGGAACCGAGAGTGATGCGAGCGCGCAGCAAAGTGACTGCGGCTCAGATGCATCAATCGGTCGGTGGCTGAAGCCTTCGTCCAAAAGGGGGCGGGGCCGACCGCCCTCGACCGGACAATATGTGGGCTTCGGCAAGCACCGAGCCGAGCTCCAAGCGGAGAAGGCGAAGGAGCAGCGCTTCCAGACAGAGGATGCGCTGGTCCTTTACAACGCCAAGGCCAAGGTGGCCATTGAGGAAAGGGCGGCACGCCTGAGAAACCGCGGTGCGGTTGTCGAGGACGTGCCGCGGACCTCCGCTGCTCTAGAGGCAGAAATTAAGGAGGCAGCGAATGTCGTAGCGCAGGTGGCCGACAAGTCGAGCAACCTCAAAGGCACATACGTTCGGGCCCTCAGGTCGGCCGTTGACACCATCAATGGTGCGTCGTCCGAATTGAGGACGATCAAGAAGTGTGATGATGTTGCCCGCTTGGAGGCACTCAACGCGCAGATGGCGGGCCAATTGGCCGAACTGCGCCGAGAGGTCGCCCAGATGCGGCAACAGCCCGCTGCGAGTAGCACGGCTGAATTCAAGAAGGCGATGGAAGAGGTAATCCGAGCGAACCAGGAGCAGTTCAGAATGCTGAACGCACGCTTCGAGGGGATCGAGGACCGCCTCCTTCCGGAGCCTCGGCTGCGGCCTCCGCTCGCCGCCGACCGGAAAGCAGCTCAGGCTGCAAAAACGAAGGCACCTGAGAAGGTGTCCTCGGTAGAGGTGGCCAAGCCGAAGCGTTCACGACGCTCGAACTTGGCTGCCAAAGAAGCGGCGGCCAAAAGGACCGCTCCTTCCACGTCCGCGGAACCCGCGGTGCCAGAGGCCGCGGCTGTTCCGTGGAGCGCTGTCGTCGGACGAAAGTCCAAGAAGGCGACCAGCAAACCGGCGGCGGCGACGACGAGGCAGGCTCCTGCGAAGGAGTCTAAAAAAGCCAAGAAGGCGAAAAAGGCTCCTGCAAAGGAGTCCAAAAAACGTAGGGTGAAGCTCCGCTCCCCTCGCACCGAGGTGATAACTATCACGTTAAAGCCCGGTGCTGAGGAGAAAGGAGCGACATACGAACAGGTTTTGGCTCAAGCTAAGAGCCAAATCAGCCTGCGCGAGATCGGCCTGACGACGGTGCGATTCCGTACGTCAGCCACGGGTGCCCGGATGTTGGAGATACCTCCGGGCACAAACGAAGCGGAGAAGGCGGCAGATGCCCTAGCGGGCAAGCTCCGCGAAGTTCTCAGCCCGGACGTGGTCCAGGTGCATCGACCCACTAAGTGCGTAGAGCTTAGGGTCATGGACCTGGACGACTCGGTCACGGCTGAGGAGGTCGTGGCAGCGGTCGCCGCAGACGGGGGTTGCTCTTCCGGAGCGATCAGACCCGGGGTCATCGCTCGGGGACCGAGGGGCTCCGGCTCGCTGTGGTTGAGCTGCCCAGTAGGGGCGGCGAAACCCATAGTCGAGGCCGGCCGGGTGAAAGTCGGGTGGGTTTCGGCTCGGGTGGTTCTGCTCGAGCCCAGGCCACTGCGCTGTTACCGGTGCCTCGAAGGGGGACATATGGGGGCCAGGTGCGACAGGGGTGTCGACCGTAGCCTGTTGTGCTTCCGGTGTGGTCAGCCTGGCCACAAGTACCGGGAGTGCACCGCCGCTGACGCAAGCTGCGTCGTCTGCGTAGCGGCAGGTAAGCCAGCGGCTCATGCCGTTGGCAGCAAAGAGTGCCAGGGCGGTAAAGCCCGAACGGCACTCGTAAACAAGAAGGCCAAGACAGTGACGAAAGGCCCAGTAGCCTCGTCGTCACGGCCGCCGGTGGAGACAATGGAGACCTCGTAATAACGATGGCCTTACACTGTCTCCAGGCCAATGTGAACCACTCTGCAAGAGCTCAGGACCTCCTGGTCCAAAGCATAGCAGAGTGGCGAATCAACCTGGCGGTGGTGTCGGAGCCCTATTTCGTTCCCTCGCGGGACGACTGGGTCTCCGATCACGATAGGGTGGTGGCTATTGTCGCCCCCGCCGTGGCTGGCTCCCCGGCCATCGAGGGTGTCGCAAAGGGTAGGGGGTTCGTGCTGGCCGTCGTCGGTGGTGTGGCAGTCGTCGGCGTCTACGCGTCGCCCAATCGGAGTCTCGCCGAGTTCGAGCGTATGCTGATCGAGGTCGGGGCTCTGGTCGGGCAGATATCGCCCACCCCCGTGCTGGTCGCGGGGGACTTCAACGCCAAATCAACGGCTTGGGGTTCCCCGAGGACGGATTCACGAGGTGAGGCTTTGGTCGAGTGGGCCACGTCGCTGGGGCTCGTAGTCCTCAATGATGGGTCGGAGAGCACGTGCGTGCGGCAGCAGGGCGAATCGATCGTGGACATCACGTTCGCGTCCAACGCCCTCGCCCGTCGTGCTCGGGATTGGAGAGTGGTGACGAACGTGGAGACGCTGTCCGACCACCGGTATATCCGGTTCGGTTTCGGTTCTGCGTCTTCCGTCTCTCCCACAGGAAACGACGCTCTGCCCACCGCCGGACGTACGGATGGGCCACGCTGGTGTCTGAGCCGTCTCGACAGCCAGCTGGCGAAAGAGGCGGCCATCGTCGAAGCCTGGGGGGCAGGTTCCGACATGGCGGTAGTCCGAGAGGTCGATCGAGAGGCCGACCGAATCGGTGCCGCTCTGTCTCGCATTTGCGATGCGGCGATGCCGAGGGCGAAACCGTACAAGCCGCGCCGTCGGCTGTACTGGTGGCGTCCAGAGCTCCGCCAATTGCGCAAAGCATGCGTGGCAGCACGCCGACGCTACAGTCGGTGTAGGAGGAGAAGGGTCCGTGACCACGACTCCGAAGGCGTCTTATACGCCGCCTACAGGGCCGCCTGTCAAACGCTGCAAACGGCCATCGCGCAGGCCAAAGAAGCGGCGTGGGGGGAATGGCTTGCGACACTCGATAGGGACCCTTGGGGGAGACCATATCGTGTCGTGCGGCAAAAGCTCCGACCGTATGCTCCCCCGCTAACCAGCAGTCTCCAGCCGTCACTCCTGGAGAGTGTAGTGGGTGCACTTTTTCCCGAAAGGGAAGAATTCGTGCCTCCGACGATGGCGCCCATCATCGGACCTCGCGAGATCGAGGATACGGTGATTCCGGCGGTCACTGAGACGGAGTTACAGGAGGCCGCCCTGAAACTCCG
This sequence comes from Nymphalis c-album, assembly GCA_963151315.1. Taxonomy (NCBI): domain Eukaryota; kingdom Metazoa; phylum Arthropoda; class Insecta; order Lepidoptera; family Nymphalidae; genus Nymphalis; species Nymphalis c-album. The sequence goes on along the minus strand of OY720594.1, from coordinate 17,856 downwards.
GTCGAAAAAGACGGCACCGGGGCCCGATGGTATCCCGGGGCGCGCCTTGGCGATCGCGTTGGATGAGATGGGGATCAGTATTCGGCACTTTTTCACCGAGTGCCTGACTCAGGGTAGGTTTCCGCATCGGTGGAAAACGGGCAGACTCGTTCTGATCCGCAAGGACGGACGACCTCCCGATCAGCCTTCGGCCTACCGCCCGATAGTGTTGCTCGACGAGACGAGCAAGCTATTCGAGCGTGTGCTCGCTACCCGTCTTGCGGGTAGCATGGAGCCGGGTCTTAGCGAGCGGCAGTATGGTTTTCGCCCTGGCCGCTCGACACTGGACGCGATCGCCAGGGTACGGGACCTGGCAGAGGAGGAGGTCTCACGGGGTGGGGTCGTAATGGCGGTGTCATTGGATATCTCCAATGCCTTCAACACCCTTCCTTGGGAAGTGGTGACGGAGGCGTTGCGATTCCACAATGTGCCGGCCTACTTGAGGCGTACCGTGGCCGATTATTTTTCGGGCAGAGCGGTGGCCTACCCGACCAGGGAGGGCTGGGGTAGGAGGGCGTTGTCGTGCGGTGTCCCGCAGGGTTCGGTCCTAGGACCACTCCTGTGGAACATAGGGTACGACTGGGTGCTGCGCGGGGCCACGCTGCGGGGGGTCGACGTAACTTGTTACGCCGACGACACCCTCGTGTCGGCCCGTGGCAGTTCCTATCGCGAGGCGGCCTATCTCGCCACGGCGGGAGTGGCACACGCTGTGCACCGCATCCGCGCTTTGGGTCTGGAGGTCGCCCTGCACAAATCCGAGGCACTCGTGTTTCACGGGCCTCGGAACGGACCACCACCGGGGGCGACAATAACGGTGGGCGGAATCTCCATCTCCGTCGGGGCGACGATGAGATATCTCGGACTCGTCCTCGACGGTAGGTGGAATTTCGAAGAGCACTTCCGGCGCTTGGCCCCAAGGTTGGTGGCCGCAGCCGGAGCGCTCGGCCAGATCCTTCCCAACGTGGGCGGGCCAGGAGGCGCCTGCAGGCGTTTGTACGCCGGTGTCGTTCGCTCGATGGCGCTCTACGGGGCGCCGATATGGGCGGACGCACTGAGCGCTCGCAACGTCGCTTCGCTGCGGCGTCCGCAGCGGGCGATGGCGCTGAGGGCGGCCCGTGCGTACCGCACGGTGTCGTACAACGCGGCGTGTCTGCTCGCCGGAACCCCGCCTTGGGACCTCGAGGCCGAGGCCAATTCGAGCGTCTACTGGCGGGCGAAGGTTGCAATAGCAGACGGGAACCGACCCCATCCAAGTGAGGTCCACCATTGGCGCGAAGAGGCCCGCGAAAGGCTCTTCGCCAAATGGTCGGAGAGACTAGGAGTCCCGGGATCCAGCCGGGAACTCGTAGCGGCTATTCGGCCCGTACTGAGGGAGTGGGTCGAGCGCAAGCACGGCCCCTCCACATATCACCTCGCGCAGCTCTTGACCGGGCACGGATGCTTTGCCAAGTATCTGTGCGAGGTGGTGGGCAGGGAACCCTCGGAGTTGTGCCACCATTGTGGCTATGTAGCCGTGGATACGGCCGAACACACGCGCGCAGAGTGCCCAGCTTGGGCGGAGCCTCGCGCTGTGCTATCCACTGCCATAGCAGGAGGAGACCTGTCGCTTCCGGTCCTCGTTAAGAGAATGACCGAAAGCAAAGAGGCCTGGGCGGCAGTATGCGCGTTTAGCGACGCCGTACTGTCGCAAAAGGAGGCGGCGGAGCGAGAGAGGGAGGACGATCCCAACTCGCTCCCGCTACGTCGGAGGAGGTCAGGGCGGCGACGGCGAGCCTTCGCAATGCGAACGCTACCGCCGCCGGTCTGATGATGTGGCGTCGAAAGACGCCAGAGTAGGAAGGTGCGCCTGCCATCACGGTGCACCTTCGAGTAGTGTTGCTCAGAAGCAACATTCGCAGGCGGGGTCGCGGTTGCAAGCAAACGCGTTCCCGTAACCCTGCCGCCTTGCGCGAAGGCGGAATATCGAGGTCTGGTTTTAGTGGGTAGGACGGGCAGCCGGGTATCGGACAGCCGATGACTCGGGGTCCCCGGTGAGTCCCACATAGCCGTCGCGGCCACCCGGCCGGGCGGTATGCGTAAATGCATTTCCCCTCGTTAAAAAAAAAAAAAAAAAAAAAAAAAAAAAAAAGGTTAGGTTAGGTTAGGTTAGGTTAGGTTAGGTTAGGTTAGGTTAGGTTAGGTTAGGTTAGGTTAGGTTGGGGTGCATGTCGGTCACCTCCTCGTGGTGCATCCTGGGCAACGGGTCGACACGCTTTCCGATGTTTTTTCCGGAAATGCCTCTATCGACACGGCTAACGACTGACGCGGCGGTTATCTCGTGGTCTGGGTTTTGGCCACGAGGGCGCCCACTTCTTTACAAGTGGGCGCAGCGGGGGGGGGGGGGGGAATATATATATACACTTTATTTATATTCTTTACATTACGGAGGGACTCATTGTCGGTTTTATAGAGTCGAGTAGGCGGAGAGGCGGGTTTACTCATTCTCGGTATCGAGTCTGAGTAAACAAGACTATTGTCACCACCTCTCGAACTCGTTTCCCCATTCTGGGTGTTGTGGATCATGTCTCGCAGCCTGGAGTGGGACCGAGGGCCTTGCCTTAGTCGGCCGGGTCGAGAGGAGCCAACCTCAATAAAAAACAATAGCATAGAGATCCCGTGATACCGCCCGACCTCACGGTGTAATAGGGTTACCAAGGTACAGGGGGCACTGCCTTGGTGGACGATTTATTTCCGCCATACTCGTGGGACTAATATGGAAAGTTCTAAAATTAAAACCACACACGGACAAACCGATACAGCCTTACGATTGGATAATGACGATATGGTGGTGGAGGTGGGCGCCCCGATGGCGCACGCTGAAACCAAAGACCTTGGCGTAACAAAGGAACTGGTGGTTCGGCTTGAACGGCTCTCTGAGTCGGACTCGTCGGCCGCCAGTTATGTTAGCATGACGGATAGGAATAGACGAAAGGCGGAGAAGCGGTCCCATCCCAGGGACAACTTCTCCGGATCCGAGAGTGATGCGAGCGCGCAGCAAAGTGACTGCGGCTCAGATGCATCAATCGGTCGGTGGCTGAAGCCTTCGTCCAAAAGGGGGCGGGGCCGACCGCCCTCGACCGGACAATATGTGGGCTTCGGCAAGCACCGAGCCGAGCTCCAAGCGGAGAAGGCGAAGGAGCAGCGCTTCCAGACAGAGGATGCGCTGGTCCTTTACAACGCCAAGGCCAAGGTGGCCATTGAGGAAAGGGCGGCACGCCTGAGAAACCGTGTGGTTGTCGAGGACGTGCCGCGGACCTCCGCTGCTCTAGAGGCAGAAATTAAGGAGGCAGCGAATGTCGTAGCGCAGGTGGCCGACAAGTCGAGCAACCTCAAAGGCACATACGTTCGGGCCCTCAGGTCGGCCGTTGACACCATCAAAGGTGCGTCGTCCGAGTTGAGGACGATCAAGAAGTGTGATGATGTTGCCCGCTTGGAGGCACTCAACGCGCAGATGGCGGGCCAATTGGCCGAGCTGCGCCGAGAGGTCGCCCAGATACGGCAACAGCCCGCTGCGAGTAGCACGGCTGAATTCAAGAAGGCGATGGAAGAGGTAATCCGAGCGAACCAGGAGCAGTTCAGAATGCTGAACGCACGCTTCGAGGGGATCGAGGACCGCCTCCTTCCGGAGCCTCGGTTGCGGCCTCCGCTCGCCGCCGACCGGAAAGCAGCTCAGGCTGCAAAAACGAAGGCACCTGAGAAGGTGTCCTCGGTAGAGGTGGCCAAGCCGAAGCGTTCACGACGCTCGAACTTGGCTGCCAAAGAAGCGGCGGCCAAAAGGACCGCTCCTTCCACGTCCGCGGAACCCGCGGTGCCAGAGGCCGCGGCTGTTCCGTGGAGCGCTGTCGTCGGACGAAAGTCCAAGAAGGCGACAAGCAAACCGGCGGCGGCGACGACGACGAGGCAGGCTCCTGCGAAGGAGTCTAAAAAAGCCAAGAAGGCGAAAAAGGCTCCTGCAAAGGAGCCCAAAAAACGTAGGGTGAAGCTCCGCTCCCCTCGCACCGAGGTGATAACTATCACGTTAAAGCCCGGTGCTGAGGAGAAAGGAGCGACATACGAACAGGTTTTGGCTCAAGCTAAGAGCCAAATCAGCCTGCGCGAGATCGGCCTGACGACGGTGCGATTCCGTACGTCAGCCACGGGTGCCCGGATGTTGGAGATACCTCCGGGCACAAATGAGGCGGAGAAGGCGGCAGATGCCCTAGCGGGCAAGCTCCGCGAAGTCCTCAGTCCGGACGTGGTCCAGGTGCATCGACCCACTAAGTGCGTAGAGCTTAGGGTCATGGACCTGGACGACTCGGTCACGGCTGAGGAGGTCGTGGCAGCGGTCGCTGCAGATGGGGGTTGCTCCTCAGGAGCGATCAGACCCGGGGTCATCACTCGGGGACCGAGGGGTTCCGGCTCGCTGTGGTTAAGCTGCCCAGTAGGGGCGGCAAAACCCATAGTCGAGGCCGGCCGGGTTAGAGTCGGGTGGGTTTCGGCTCGGGTGGTACTGCTCGAGCCCAGGCCACTGCGCTGTTTCCGGTGTCTCGAGGGGGGACATATGGGGGCCAGGTGCGACAGGGGTGTCGACCGTAGCCTGTTGTGCTTCCGGTGTGGTCAGCCTGGCCACAAGTACCGGGAGTGCACCGCCGCTGACGCAAACTGCGTCGTCTGCGTAGCGGCAGGTAAGCCAGCGGCTCATGCCGTTGGCAGCAAAGAGTGCCAGGGCGGTAAAGCCCGAACGGCACTCGTAAACAAGAAGGCCAAGACAGTGACGAAAGGCCCAGTAGCCTCGTCGTCACGGCCGCCGGTGGAGACAATGGAGACCTCGTAATAACGATGGCCTTACACTGTCTCCAGGCCAATGTGAACCACTCTGCAAGAGCTCAGGACCTCCTGGTCCAAAGCATAGCAGAGTGGCGAATCAACCTGGCGGTGGTGTCGGAGCCCTATTTCGTTCCCTCGCGGGACGACTGGGTCTCCGATCACGATAGGGTGGTGGCTATTGTCGCCCCCGCCGTGGCTGGCTCCCCGGCCATCGAGGGTGTCGCAAAGGGTAGGGGGTTCGTGCTGGCCGTCGTCGGTGGTGTGGCAGTCGTCGGCGTCTACGCGTCGCCCAATCGGAGTCTCGCCGAGTTCGAGCGTATGCTGATCGAGGTCGGGGCTCTGGTCGGGCAGATATCGCCCACCCGCGTGCTGGTCGCGGGGGACTTCAACGCCAAATCAACGGCTTGGGGTTCCCCGAGGACGGATTCACGAGGTGAGGCTTTGGTCGAGTGGGCCACGTCGTTGGGGCTCGTAGTCCTCAACGATGGGTCGGAGAGCACGTGCGTGCGGCAGCAGGGCGAATCGATCGTGGACATCACGTTCGCGTCCAACGCCCTCGCCCGTCGTGCTCGGGATTGGAGAGTGGTGACGAACGTGGAGACGCTGTCCGACCACCGGTATATCCGGTTCGGTTTCGGTTCTGCGTCTTCCGTCTCTCCCACAGGAAACGACGCTCTGCCCACCGCCCGACGTACGGATGGGCCACGCTGGTGTCTGAGCCGGCTCGACAGCCAGCTGGCGAAAGAGGCGGCCATCGTCGAAGCCTGGGGGGCAGGCTCCGACATGGCGGTAGTCCGAGAGGTCGACCGAGAGGCCGACCGAATCGGTGCCGCTCTGTCTCGCATTTGCGATGCGGCGATGCCGAGGGCGAAACCGTACAAGCCGCACCGTCGGCTGTACTGGTGGCGTCCAGAGCTCCGCCAATTGCGCAAAGCGTGCGTGGCAGCACGCCGACGCTACAGTCGGTGTAGGAGGAGAAGGGTCCGTGACCACGACTCCGAAGGCGTCTTATACGCCGCCTACAGGGCCGCCTGTCAAACGCTGCAAACGGCCATCGCGCAGGCCAAAGAAGCGGCGTGGGGGGAATGGCTTGCGACCCTCGATAGGGACCCTTGGGGGAGACCATATCGTGTCGTGCGGCAAAAGCTCCGACCGTATGCTCCCCCGCTAACCAGCAGTCTCCAGCCGTCACTCCTGGAGAGTGTAGTGGGTGCACTTTTTCCCGAAAGGGAAGAATTCGTGCCTCCGACGATGGCGCCCATCATCGGACCTCGCGAGATCGAGGATCCGGTGATTCCGGCGGTCACTGAGACGGAGTTACAGGAGGCCGCCCTGAAACTCCGGTCGAAAAAGACGGCCCCGGGGCCCGATGGTATCCCGGGACGCGCCTTGGCGATCGCGTTGGATGAGATGGGGATCAGTATTCGGCACTTTTTCACCGAGTGCCTGACTCAGGGTAGGTTTCCGCATCGGTGGAAAACGGGCAGACTCGTTCTGATCCGCAAGGACGGACGACCTCCCGATCAGCCTTCGGCCTACCGCCCGATAGTGTTGCTCGACGAGACGAGCACGCTATTCGAGCGTGTGCTCGCTACCCGTCTCGCGGGTAGCATGGAGCCGGGTCTTAGCGAGCGGCAGTATGGTTTTCGCCCTGGCCGCTCGACACTGGACGCGATCGCCAGGGTACGGGATCTGGCAGAGAAGGAGGTCTCACGGGGTGGGGTCGTAATGGCGGTGTCATTGGATATCTCCAATGCCTTCAACACCCTTCCTTGGGAAGTGGTGACGGAGGCGTTGCGATTCCACAATGTGCCGGCCTACTTGAGGCGTACCGTGGCCGATTATTTTTCGGGCAGAGCGGTGGCCTACCCGACCAGGGAGGGCTGGGGTAGGAGGGCGTTGTCGTGCGGTGTCCCGCAGGGTTCGGTCCTAGGACCACTCCTGTGGAACATAGGGTACGACTGGGTGCTGCGCGGGGCCACGCTGCGGGGGGTCGACGTAACTTGTTACGCCGACGACACCCTCGTGTCGGCCCGTGGCAGTTCCTATCGCGAGGCGGCCTATCTCGCCACGGCGGGAGTGGCACACGCTGTGCACCGCATCCGCGCTTTGGGTCTGGAGGTCGCCCTGCACAAATCCGAGGCACTCGTGTTTCACGGGCCTCGGAACGGACCACCACCGGGGGCGACAATAACGGTGGGCGGAATCTCCATCTCCGTCGGGGCGACGATGAGATATCTCGGACTCGTCCTCGACGGTAGGTGGAATTTCGAAGAGCACTTCCGGCGCTTGGCCCCAAGGTTGGTGGCCGCAGCCGGAGCGCTCGGCCAGATCCTTCCCAACGTGGGCGGGCCAGGAGGCGCCTGCAGGCGTTTGTACGCCGGTGTCGTTCGCTCGATGGCGCTCTACGGGGCGCCGATATGGGCGGACGCACTGAGCGCTCGCAACGTCGCTTCGCTGCGGCGTCCGCAGCGGGCGATGGCGCTCAGGGCGGCCCGTGCGTACCGCACGGTGTCGTACAACGCGGCGTGTCTGCTCGCCGGAACCCCGCCTTGGGACCTCGAGGCCGAGGCCAATTCGAGCGTCTACTGGCGGGCGAAGGTTGCAATAGCAGACGGGAACCGACCCCATCCAAGTGAGGTCCACCATTGGCGCGAAGAGGCCCGCGAAAGGCTCTTCGTCAAATGGTCGGAGCGTTTAGGAGTCCCGGGATCCAGCCGGGAACTCGTAGCGGCTATTCGGCCCGTACTGAGGGAGTGGGTCGAGCGCAAGCACGGCCCCTCCACATATCACCTCGCGCAGCTCTTGACCGGGCACGGATGCTTTGCCAAGTATCTGTGCGAGGTGGTGGGCAGGGAACCCTCGGAGTTGTGCCACCATTGTGGCTATGTAGCCGTGGATACGGCCGAACACACGCGCGCAGAGTGCCCAGCTTGGGCGGAGCCTCGCGCTGTGCTATCCACTGCCATAGC